>OX411883.1:27304676-27987033 GCA_948293265.1 Cheilosia impressa
AGTCATTTAGGTAAAAATTATTATTAGTAAGGCCCAATGACTTTAAAGTTCAGCGTTGTCCTTTCAATTCAATGCGTTAGAGGATAATGCCAGTTTTTTGTAAGCTGCTAATCAGAATGTATAGATATATTCCGTTTCTGCTGTGAATATCTGGAAGAAATCCAATTATTATACTTGCAGTTGCACCCTTCATTTTAATGAAATTAATTATTGATCACGCAACAAAACACAATACAAAAAACATTTCAATCTGACATGTAACAACTACATTTTAGTTGGCTTCATTTAAATGTTTTTAAGTGACTTGCGAGCAGCTCGATTTAACTCTTTGGGGAATTGTACCTTTAAGTGATAGGAAGAGCACTTGATAAATTCCTTCTTTGGATAAAAAGGGGAATTGTTTTTATGTAAATCTTTTCAGTGGCAGGTGCCTAAGGGTCGACATAAAACTAAACATCTGGGGTTTTCCTGGGTTTTTGCTAGTCACCAAAATGCACTATTTCAGCAAAGTAAAACAAATAAAGGACGAGTAAACGAATGTGTCATAAAACTGCCCCAGTCACACTTGTGTTACATATGATAAAAATTCGTATAAACAAATAAACTGGTATATTTTATTGCGTTTCATGCTTTGCGACTTTTAGTTAAGTATTAGCATACTCATGAACAGACAGACAGAGAGTGTTCATGGACACATCTCAAAAAGGTTTTAAGGTAAGCTGCTGCTGTCAAGTCACTTCCACTTTTAATAGAAACGTAGTGTGAATCGCGGTAGTACGATTCTTCTTTCCTCTCTGCCTTTTTTAGATATATGTTCAACAAAACACACCTATTATCTCGCGATCCACGAATTCGGAACTTAACTTACCTAAAAGTAATTGAAACCGAATAATTTTGGCTCGCTCAGAGTTTACTTTCATATAAACTCGTCCTTAGGACTAGTTAAAACCTGACATTTTATAAAAGTCTACCCCCGAAGTGTTTTTTTTCGCCTATTTGTATATCGCACAAACTTATATTGACGTCCTTTATTTGCTTGAGCAGCTAGATTTTTCACAAACTCACCTACAATCAAATTATTACAAATTCTGACAGCTTCGGGTTATGTATGGAATAATACATATATCCGGAAAATGACCGCCACAACTTTGCTGGCACATACGCACAGACCTCTGGCTTCGAATAACCCCATAGAGAGAAACCAAATGGTATTAAATCACCGAAACGAAAGAGTACCTGACCAGGAGACGTCTCTGTATGACAAGTCGCACCGCCTTGTTGAAATCACATTTCGTCTAAAATTAGGCAGAACTCGGTTATCATGTCGCGATATCGAACACGAGTAACAGTGTAGCTACTTAACCAGCCTGATTTTCGAAAAAATGGTCCAAAGACGGCTTCCAAACCAAAGAGTGACATTGGCGAAGGCATGTGTTTTTCGGCAATCGGCTTGGTTTTTTTAGAAACCTTTTGCATACCTACATATTTTAGTCGCGCGAGGTCAGTGTAATTGCATGTTGACAAAAAATGCTCTATACTTCAAACTTGAACAATCTGCTATTAAATGTTTCCACCAATATTTCTGCGCCAAATGAGCAATAGCACGTTACTTGCTTATCGATAGTTATATCGGAATATATAAAGGATTTTCCAATAAGAGGTGTTATTTTGGTATTCAAAGAAAAATGTCATTTTATGAGATAAATGACCGGATGTTTATCTCATAATAATAATGAAAAATAACATCAGCCAAATGGCCACCACGAGCACGCATACAGGACCATATCCTTTTCATGAAATTTTCCATAACTAAATCGCAAAGTGGCTGCCCTATGTCCTTGATAGCCTCACGATGAGGATGGAGATGCTTCTCAACAATGACTCTTGGGTTTTCCGAGCCCCAGATGCGACAATTTTGCTTGTTGATAGCCACCGAGGTGGAAATGGGTCTCATCAGTCAAGATGATTTTTCGATGGAATTCCGGATCATTTTCATGCATTTCAAGGACCCAATCAGCAAAGACACGACGTTTTTTCACCATTTTTGTAGTGAATTTTAATAATTTCAGTGCGTTGTTGAAGCGTGTATCATTTCAAATGTCAAAGAATAAAAGCTTCAAAAGTCACAGCTACCGAAATAGCGGGTCATTCATTCATAACACCTCTTATTGGAAAACCCTTTACATAATATCAATACTTGAAAATCTTTATTAATGTATTCGAAAAAATGTTTTATTGTTTAAACTAAACACTTCCCTATATTAGAATGTCCGCCGTTGTTTGTTTTTTTCTTTTGATTTAAAGCTAAGGAAAATATCTACTTTTACATTGTGCAAAGTGGTAGCTTAAACTTTGTGGCTACTTTTTGTGCGGGTAAAAGAGTTGTCTAAACTCAGCTTGAATTGCATTCTAAATATTGCTAAAAACAAAACACCTAATACCCCTTTCTCTCGTTCATTTGCTTCATTTAAAGAAAATAACTTGCTTCGCATCTATTGAACAAAAATTCAGAAGTAAGTTTCCTAGCAAAACCAAAATGAAAACTGTACAGTTTGAGAGGCTCTCTGTTAGAGCCTATCATCCACAACATTTTAAAATGCGATCCAATACAGAATTTCCCATATTTTCCTTTCGTTTTTGCTTTGCAAGAAATATTCATTATGCCATATCGATACGCGCTCATAGACTTGCATACCTACTGTAACTCCAACTTCCTGGGCAACTTCTTTCCATGCACGTCCTTTAGCCTCAAAATTCTTATACTCTGCTGTTGCGACATTGTAAATTGCATCGTAACGCTTGACCACGTTTATAAACTCCAACGTGTTGTCCATTTTGTGTTTTCTTCGATGTACAACTGCAAATGGAAACCGCGGCACACACTATAATCACAAACGCACCGCACTGAGCGAAATAATTTTACACAATCAGTTCTTGAAGAGGAGCCACTACCGACTAGCACTCGTGTATCCGTATTCGTACTGGCACTGCGGTCCGTCCGGAACTGTACACTTCTGCAGTTGTCCGTGTTGTCATAGACCGCTGGCGGTACAATCGCGTATGCCGTAGCTAAATCGATATAAGGGATGACGATGAGAGCAAAGCATATAGCAGTTGGGGCGATGAAGAGAGGTTGCTGATGATGGGGATGATGGCGCGGCGGTCTGGTGGGATACGGCATACGGGGTTGAACGAACGACGACGCCCCAGGACAACGACGAGGACAGCAACGACTACCAACGAGCGATACTAGATTCTACCCGTGTTGGATTCGAAGCATGACGCAGGCGGGATACCGCTTTTTTTTCCTACAGTTCTCTTGCTTTTACCGTTTGTGTGGGCCTGGGCAGTGGGTGGATGGAGCAAGGTTTTCCACGGCAGGCATTTAATTGTGTTGTATCATTTGTGTGTTTGTTTTGTTTTATATAAAATTGTTATTTTTTGCAGAGGCCACGGAGAGATACCCAGTGGATTTTTAGGGCGGTATGGAAAAATGTTGGTGTGCATTACACTAATTGTCTATCCAAATAAAAAATATATGCATATAATAATTTATATTCTTTTTGGGGCTTACCAAAAGAAGGTGGCTATATTTTTTTCAGTTGAATCAGCTTCTGGTATAGTGTGAATTTTTTCAAAAATGTCGTTATATTCATCATTTTAAGGAGTCAGTCTAATATTGAATATCGAGGGATAGGGAGACACGTCGCATTGAACTTTTCGACTTCCTCGTACCATAACTAAAACGGTTTGTTCTTCTATAACTTGCTCTTCTAGAATTGCTCCATGAGCACACAATTTTCTCGAAGAATATAATTTGCCTACTATGGATGGATTCGTTTTGAACGCTGCTCTGCTGGAACTTGTTTGTGTTGAATGTTGGCTAGAATTACCTGTTGATCTCTCTGCGTAAATTCTTAGCTTACGCAGTGGTGAATCCATGAACCCAGTCTTTGCTTTGAAAAACGAGTTTTTTTTGAGTCAGGTAGTTCGTATGATGAAAATGCTACGAGGAGTTGTCCTGTATCGGTAGTCATGCTATCCTACAATTTTCCAAATTTTAGTTTTCACAGCAATCAATGCCTTCCTTAAGTTATCGCGGAATTTTTTTCCCTTGTCATTTGTAGCAACAGGTCGCACGGGGATGAACAATTTTAAAGGTTTGTAAAGGGTGTCCCATAATGCATGCAAAACGAAATTTTGATAGAAAATACAGATTTTTAATTAAAAAGCTTGGCACTCATTCCGTAACTCTCAGAACGATAATCGTTTGCGCGATAGTAGTCAACGATGTTTTACATTTTCAGTCGAGAAGTACCTATCTAATTAATAATTAAATACAATAAAGGTCTGAAGTCAATTATTCTTCTTGAAATTCAAAAAGTCTTCAGCTGGTTTGCAAATTTGCAAAACATAAAAATCAATAAACGATACCTCATTAGGTATCGCTCAAATTGTATCGTCTGGGCACTCATTCCGTAACTCTCAGAACGATAATCGTTTGCGCGATAGTAGTCAACGATCTCGTCATCAATTTGCTTTCCGTAACTCTATCACTATCGTCTCGTCTATCGTTTATTTTGTACTAAGAGAGAGAGCATTGAGAGAATTGAGTTTCTTTCAGAGACTCTCAAACTATGTATGAAATTTCAATCAGACGTAGTCTAAAATGTCATAAATGACAACTTTTGCAACAATTATGAGTTTGTTTTTGTCGCCGGTAAATAAAAAAATTTCAAAATGTAAGTAATTCAACTTTGTTCCTTACGTTTTTAATAATAAGAATAAATAAGTTCAAATCGCCAAAACGAGAGATGAGGCGCCGCCTTCAGAATATCGGTTGTGGCTCACGCAGTGTGTACCGTAGCTCCGTCCTGCTGGAATCGCATGTCCTCCAGTCCTAATTTGTCCAATTGCGGCAGAAAAAACTCGGTTAACATGGCCCCATAGCGCGCACTGTTGTAATACATCCCATTGCTAAAACGAGCCCGTATGGCAATCAATTGTGACAGCGCCAATTTGGCCGATATAATCTTCTCGACTTGACCAATAAAATTCTAAAGGTTCAAATAAACATAATCAAAAAACTGTATCGAAGTTTTTCATTTAGAAAAAAAATGAGAGCCAAACGACATCGGATGACTTCTTGTATTAACACCCAACTGTAATTTTAATATTTTGCAAACACTGGCCTAATGGCAATTTTCAACATTTTTCAGGAGAACGGAAAACAGTTAAAAAGAGGAATATTGGTCATCATAAGATTTTCTGACTTAAGATGAAACCATTGTCCGTTATATAAGGGGATAGGAGTATGATGAAAGGATGCTGATAACATAGAAGTATAATGTTTCAAAAATGGAGACAATGTACCATCGTGAATCAATAAAAATGGAAACATCTTAATTCCACTTAAGATGTTTTACCCTTTCAGTCGAGAAGTATTTAATTTAATACAATAAAGGTTAAGATGTAGTTATTTATATATTTGGTAGCAGTTTAACAATATCTGAAGTCAATTATTCTTCTTGAAATTCAATAAATCTTCAGCTGGTTTGAAAATTTGCAAAACATAAAAATCAATACAAAACGATACCTCATTAGGTATCGCTCAAATTCTATCGTCTGGGCGATAGCGTTTCGACGATTATTGAGTTACGTGAAGCAAATGTTCAATCGTCAAAACGATATCGTCTGGACGATAGACGATTATTGAAGTTATGTGAAGCAAAGCTATCGTCGAAACGCTATCGTCTGGCGATAATCGACATACGGAATGAGTGCCCTGGGCGATAGCGTTTTGACGATTATTGAGTTACGTGAAGCAAATGTTCAATCGTCAAAACGATATCGTCTGGCGATAATCGACATACGGAATGAGTGCCCTTAATTTTTGTATTGATTCATTGAGCATACAGATTGGGGTTATGTATGGAATAGCACATCGGATAAATGGCCGCCACGGCTTTGCTGGCCAATTTGCTTTTTCAAGGCGTTGGTGGTCGTAGGCTTGTTTGCGTGGACCTTCGACTTAAAAAAAAAAACCAAAGGTGTTAAATCGCATATAAAGGGTGATTTTTTAAGAGGTTTAGAACTTTTTAAAAAAAAAAAACACAAAAAAATCGAAAAAATGAATGAAATATTTATTTGAATCGATAATTGAACCTTGCAATTTAATGTTTAAAGATAATTTCATGCAAATGTTGACCGCGGCTGCGTCTCAGGTAGCCCATCCGCTGAGTCCAATTTTGGCATACTCTTTCACACATATCGGCCGGTATCTCACGAATGAATGCATGGATGTTGGCTTCCAGTGCGTCAATCGAAGCGGGCTTGTCCCTATACACATTAGCCTTGGCATACCCCCACAAAAAATAATCTAATGGTGTCAAATCGCACGATCTAGGCGGCCAATTGACCGGCCCGAAACGTGAAATTAACTGTTCACCAAACTCGCCTCGCAATTGCGCCATTGTTTCGCGTGCTGTGTGGCATGTGGCACCGTCTTGTTGAAACCACATATCATGCAAGTCAAGAACTTCCATTTCGGGCAAAAAAAAGTTTGTTATCATCGCTCGGTAGCGTTCACCATTGACAGTAACGCTGCGATTCGCATCATCTTTGAAGAAATATGGCCCAATAATGCCGCCGGCCCATAAACCGCACCAAACAGTGGCTTTTTCGGGGTGCATTGGTAGCTGTTGCAATGCTTCTGGCTGATCTTCACTCCAAATGCGGCAATTTTGCTTATTTACGTACCCATTCAACCAAAAATGAGCCTCATCGCTGAACACAATTTTTCGATAAAAAAGCGCGCGATGAACATTTCGAACCGAGCACGAATTTTGATAGTAAAATTCAATAATTTGCAAGCGTTGTTCATTTGTAAGACGATCCATGGTTAAATTGCAAACCAAACTGAAGCTGTTTGACAGTGACACAAGGTACTAAACACACGTCAGCTGTCAAAACCAGTGTTGCCAAAACCAAACCAGCTAAAAAATCACCCTTTATTATACGAAAATTGCGGACGGTATCTGATAAACCTTAATTATTATTAAAATATTTCTCAACAATTTAAATTCTTTGTTCTTTAGTATAGCGCTCCATTTTTACTAATTTGGTTTTCGATTTCAAATTCGCTCTCTGATTTCAGATTTTGTGTGCAAATCGAACATAAGAACGTCACTTGATTAAAATTTGTGCGATTGAAATGTTTGTGTAGCCTTCGACACTTTCTAAGCGTTTTCCATTCACTGGTTAAATTTTATATGAAAACATTCAAAATACTCGCCCAGATTAATTTCTGAACATTTGTAGGTACATACCTACATAAATAATTAACAAAAAATAGTTTAAAAAAAATTTCACGAAAACATAAACAAACTCCACTAGTTGTCAAACTCAAACGTACTTGGATTGGTAAATCTGAAGTTAATCTGAGAAAAAAATCCAGATTCGCAAAAGTGCGCTGAAATCAGAAAAAGATAGCTTTTTTGTACCAAACGAACACAAATATAAAAAGTGTTCTAAGAGCAAAATAAATGCTCTGAGAGCGCCCAATCAAATACCACATAACCCCGAACTGTCAGCTGTCACATCTTCTTTTTGCGTTGGCATCACTGTACTATTAAATGGCGCAAAATTAAAATTTTGCTTAATTATGGGACACCCTTTATATAGGTACGATCTTCAACTTATTTTACTGGTCTAGAGATGCGTTTGGTACTATGCATCAGCACCGACCAAGTGTTCTTTGGCTTATTAATCAGTGGGTGCTTTGAGTAAGTCTTGGCATTCGACCTTCCTGTCCATGCGGTGAGATGTGCTTAATGAACTTGGCACGTTGGCAGAAATGTACAATATAAATTTTTGCACCAAAATTAATAAATAAAAATTATGTTGTACACAAAGTTGTGAGGAGAGCCGTCACAAGATAGAAGGCACCAGAGACAAATCATACTGAGCCCCCAACTCGCAATTCTCTTGCCGCTGGCCCCTCAGTTTTTTTTTGCAAATTCGCCATTTTGTATTCCTATTGGTTTTTTATCAGTTGAGAATCCGTATAACATGCAAAAACATATACAAAAAATATAAAAATAAATGATGCCAACCGCGGCAACCGTGGGGAAATGTGAAATAGTTCGGAAATACCACATTTTTACATTACCGAATGCCATTGGTTAGTTTTTATATATTTTTTAAAGGCTAATAATTTGATTTGTTTGGTTGAAAAAACAACATTAAGGAGATGTTATACCAGAAACATATTAGGGCAAACATGGTTGTGTATTTTTCGCTTTTAGATATCATTATTTGTGAGCCGGAATTTCTGAAGTTACGTGACATTTGTCAATACGAATTTCTATGTAACAATCCAAGCGTACATTTGGCCCATAAAAATATCGCTTGTAGGCAAGTAACGTGAAATCGGCCGAAGTTGGTGGTCTCAGTATTGTCTTTGGAAGGCACCTTAGTAGGTCCATCGCTATCTCTGCCACGCCCCCTTAGTCTATGACCTTCCATTAAAAAATAGTGTTGTCATTTATAAAACTCAAGATATCTATGTGAATTTGAATTCTCGCAGCAGAGCATGAAATATTTCTATGAGAAAGTAATTTTTTTAAATAAAAAACAAAAAACTTATCAATTCCCCAAAAAGCACTCTATTTGCATGCTATACTAATTTACGATTCATAATACTTCACAGAGATCAACAATGGAATTCGAAAAAGCTATTGAAAAAATTGATAACGAAATATCAATTAAGAAAGAGGACCGGCAATCGTATGCAGATGACTTCGATACTATTCGTACATTCGTATTGAAAAGAATGGGTGAGGAAGAACCGATTTTTAAATACCTTTACAATGGGAATTCCTTGTTCGGTGAGTGTGTACAAAGGTGTTTTTGCAAAACGAATAATGTCAGACCGTTAAAAACTGTTGCAGCAACTTTCGCTATATGTAAAAAGCGATAGATATCAATCATGCTGCTTGCTGTCTTTTTCAATTGTAGTTTTTAATACTTTATTTACAGGGAGCTATATTGATAACGTCAAAATCGACAAGCCAGACGAATTCGATGTGCACTTTGTCTTAAAACTGCCATATAATGATAAAATGATAGTCAAGCCGGACCCATCACGTCCCGGATTTGTGAATTTGGACATTACCGAAGTTAGTCGGCTTACAGAAAGTGATCCAAATATCAGGGTTGTTGAATACACTTTGGTGGAGCTTGTTGAAAAAAGAAATGGTAGGAAATTATTGAGCCGTGAAAAACTCCAAAATTGGATCCAAAATATCATGAAAAAAGTATTTACAAAGGAAAAACCATTGTATAATAATTCTGAGGTATATACCTTGCAAACAAGTTTCGGCTACGAGTTGTTGTACTCGAAATGCGCAACTGCGCACACTATAAAATGCCGTTCCACCCGGTCATCGCGAACAATGTCGATTGATCTTGTTCCTGCCTTTAAATTTACCAAATGTGAAGAGCTGGTCCTCGAACGACCATTCCCAATAGCAGTGAAGGAAAAACTCTGGTTTGCGGTGCCAAAACCACATATGGGCGATCCAACTAATAACAAACTAACATTTAGTGTGTGCGCCCCACAGATTGAGAAATATCTACTCACCGACTTAAAGAATCTGAAGCCGTCATTGAGACTTTTAAAAAGTTTGCGAGATAAAGCGCAACTGCGGAAACTTAAAAGTTACTTCATTAAAAGTATTTATCTGCACGAACATGACAAGCAGAGCCAAAGTTTTTGGGAGAAGCCTGTTGGTGTTATTTTGATTCATGTTAGTTGCGGAATTTTTTTTTTTTAATTCTATTGTTTAAATTTAAATTAACATTTTTTTGCAGATGATTGGGGTGCTGATTGGATATTTGCGTGGTGGATCTATCCCATTTTATTGGGCCCCTCATCAGAATCTGTTAAAGTCGCTAAAACAACAAGAGATTGAGGAAATAAAAAGTTATTTCCAGACAGTCGAATACAAACTTAAAATTCTGTCATCTCAACAATATGAATTGAGGAGTCTATTCGGTAAGATTTTTTGAAATACATGCATACTATTCGTATTTAATCAGATTTTTGAGCCGTTGCTATTCAGCAGTCGTCAGTGGTTCGGGACACGGTTAGATAACTGAATGCCTAAGTTGACTTTAATGGCGTTTTTGATTAAAGGAAATAATTGCCCGTTCAAAAGATCGAATCTAGAAGTGCTCTTTCTATGTCTTCTATGTTTAATTTAAGAAAAAAGGGCACTTTCTGGTAAGTAAATTACGTACCGTGTCGCTAAGGTCAGTCAGTAGCAGTAAAACCGCAAGGGCCGTATTATTTAAATAAGTCATTAAAATATTAAAATTTATACTCGGGAGGACTAAGGATAAGCCCTTGATCCTTGATGACTTGGTAGTCGTTGGCCCTTCTCGTGCTAAACTTCATTTCCGTCTATGTTTTTTTTTGGGATAGAGGTAAACGTGAACAAATCTGAAGATATGAAAGTCTCTATATGTCCCGTTGTAGGTTATTCTGTTATCAGGAGGAGTACAAGTGAAGACAGTTGAGAGGTTGATCAGGAATTACAATCGGACGCAATATTCAACAGAAAGATTTTAATTTTGTGCCATTTTCACACACCACACAAAAATAGAGTTTTCGAGCATTATTGGTTAAAAATGGATAGGTTATATAGCGGCAGTTATCTGAGTACTGAGTCCCATATCAACGTCAAATCTTTTGTTTGGGGCCGTTTTCTTCTGTATTTTTAACTTCCAATATTGAGCTTTCTCTTTGCTACCGCATCGGTTTCTTTTGCTTCCTTGTTAGCTTAACGTTGTTGCCTTAATAA
The DNA here is from genome assembly GCA_948293265.1 of Cheilosia impressa. NCBI lineage: Eukaryota > Metazoa > Arthropoda > Insecta > Diptera > Syrphidae > Cheilosia > Cheilosia impressa. The sequence continues at coordinate 27,315,542 of OX411883.1, forward strand.
CTCTTCTGCCGCTCATGAGTGAGGTTCTTAATGTTTCTTGTAGCTTCCCCACAATCTGTCCTATCAGAATGGCGCATTATTATTTCTACATTATTCAGCATGCTGGTGTCTATATATACGAAGGCGGGATTTGTGAAGGCTTGTTTCCCTGTTAAAGAAGCTCAACAGGTCTTTGTTTCCGCCACTGTTGAAGGAAGTGGACAATAAGTTGCGATTTTGAAATGTTGTTCAAGATAGCAGCCTGTTCCGACTTCCCAAACTTTTAATAGTTTGTTTTGGACCTGAAACCCCTTCCCATTTCCAATGAATTTTATGGCCTTTCGGACTTTTTTTCTTCTTTGTTTTATTATTTTATATACTTAACACAATGTCGTCTTTGCTTTAAAAATAATCATGCGTAAAAAGGTTACCGATGTTTCGTGCCATTGTTTCTTCCTTGACCTCTTTTTCGTTCACAAATAATTATGTTATACCTAGTAATATTCTTCGTTCCCTTAGGCCGTGCAATAGTAAATAGTTTCAGATCGTATTGGGTTTTTATTTTTTTTTGGTGCGTTTTTTGGTCCCGAAATAAGAATCGAGCGATAAAGTTTTAAAGTTGCACTTTAACACATCTCTTGAGATGATTTAATATCACTAGGTAACACCTAACCTAACCTACAAGTTGCTTAATTTTTAATTGATTTATGTCTGTATTTAGTGAGTCAGAAATGTGAAGATATAAAATGGCCAATTTTAGCTTTCTTATCAAAATGTCGTTTAATTTTTAATTTTTAGCTTTCACGATTTATTCATCTAAAGTCTAAAATCCATTTATTGAATTATATATTTTTTTATTTTAATTGAATTAAGAGATAATGTAACTTTTGCATGTTTTTTTTCAGATAAACCATCGGACGTTGCTTCACTTGAAAGAGCTTAAACATGTTTATGCATTTTTCTTAATTTTTTTTCCTTACGTTATTTCAACAAGACTAAATGTTTTTTAATGTACTTACTTACTTAACATGCTTCTTTCAATAAAAATATGCAATTAAAAAATAAATCTTGTTAAAATTGTTATTTGTGCTATTAATACAGCTTTTAAGGTATAGTGTCCATTTTATTTTTTCTGTTTTATATAAAACGTACCTATCACTAAAAGTTTATAAATATACATTGGGCCTTACCAACAACCAAACAGTAAATTCGAGGTTAACTAATTTCGAAACTAACTATAGTTTCGACTTTTAATTTGTAGGTACCAACAATCAAAGTAATCGGAACTTTAACTACATCTGACCTTATAGCAAAATTATAACAGTATAACTCAAATGCGTTATAATTTTTCCTGAGCTTTCAAATAATTTGTTGAAATTGGCAGTTGGTTGTATTTTGAATAGGTACGTATCTTCTAATTCTGATATTTACATGGTTACTGAGGCTGCGTTTTCTCGTAAAAGACTGTATACAAAAAAGAGACCCGTTTAGTATTTTATTTTTTGTAATAAATGAACATTGCCTGCGTCCAATTTAACCCTTTCGGTACTTCTTTTTTGTTCTAAGGTTAAGAAAATATTTTTTTTCTTTTTGTTGTTACGGAGGCTCAGACTAAAAACATTGGAACATTATTTTTGTTAAGTATTTGTTCTAAAGTGGTTTTTGGGAACGTTGCCAAATGACATCAATTGTCTCTAGTGGCAGCAGAACGAAGGACAACATGTCTATTTTATTTTTTTTATTGTATCCCTGCTATTTATCATTAAAATAAAATCAAAATTGATAATGTATTTGTCAATTACCAATGTAAAAATGAAATCATAAAATTAGTCTTCCGAGGAAAAAATTCGAGCTGTACAGACCTTCCTTACACCAAAGCTAAAAGCACAATGATATCAACCATATCAACCAGTTTGTTTGCCTCTACTGATTGATCAGATACTATAAGAAGTTAATCAGAAAAGAAAATCGAAAAAATATACTCAAAGAGAGAGAATGGACGTTATGAATTCCTGTTGCCATATGGCATCAAAATACCGAAAGGGTTAAGCTGCTGCCTTTCTTTATTTGCTGTAGGTATATTATTCAACTGTGCCTTGCACAAACGGACCTACAAATATTCATAACATTAAAATGGTTCTCATACTTTATTGAAGAAAACTATTAATGAAATATCCGATTTGCTGCACCACACAAAAAAAGCTTATATTTTGAGATAAATATAAGCTTTGCAAATAACTTACCAATTCAACTTACCTAATTTAATTCGAAATGGCCAATTTATGTTCCTTCAGACTGACATTTAAACTCTAATAAGGAGTTAGACTCGACTTTCTCCGGATCGAAAGTTACAGTCTCGATTAGCTTAAAGTCAAAGACAACTTGATGTAACACCCTATAGAGAAGTTTGGCAATTTCCTTTATGACGAACGAAAAAAAATATAGTGAAATCTTTATTCGTTGTGATTTTGAAACCAAAAAATACATTTTTGACCACAGTGCGCACGTGCGCATCTCGTTGCAGTTCGCACTTGTAGTTTCATTCATAGAATTGTTCTTGTTGTGCTTGTGCGGTCTGCGGTGTGCCAACTGCCCGCCTATGCCCAGAGATGCCATATTGGGCACTTTATCTTATTTTGGGCTATCTTTTTTCTTAAAAAACGATACAAATTTCTTCCATGAGCGCTCAACGCAAATTTTTTGCCTTCATGTGGCCATCGTGTCAAATTGCACGTACACCAATTTCTTTTGCATGACATTTGTATTTCACACAACCAAGCAAAAGATAAAAAGATATACATATTATGTAGTTTGTTTATGTTCGATACAAGAAACGACTTTTATTTTCTACGATATTTGGGCTACTTTCAGGACAACGATATTGGACAATTTTTTCAAGGTTTGGGCGCCTAAAGCCAACAAACTTCTGGCAACCCTGCCTTATGCCGAATTCACAATGTCGCGTTGAACGCGTGTGTGCGTCGGCGCGCTTTGACACGCTTTATCGAAACTTTACGATTTTAAATGCCAAAGCACGCGAGCAACAATTTTGTAAAACGAAATGCTGCTTTGAAGCGAATGCGCGTTGAGAGAGTAGAGTATGCCAGATTAAAAGTTCGGTTTGGTTTAAACTAATGTACACAAATAGAGAGCAGAATTCAAATTTCAAATCTACTCTCTTTTTTCTTGTAGCTGTAATTTTTGTGCAAGAATTAAAAAAGGATTCTCCAAAATAAATAAAAAAAAAAACATTCATAACAGAAATGCAAAAACAATCTCAACAAAGATATAAGAGCAATGATTAATAATACGTTTCTATTAATTTATTGTATATTTATTTGGATAATTAAGTATTTAAACACGAAAAAAGATTAGGTCAAACTCTCCACAACGAACAACCACATCTGCTGGCTGCCAGAGATCAACGACGTAGAGAGACTGCTAACATTGAGAGTCACTACGTTACAGTTCCTCCCCCATTAAGTAATCATTCAATCTTCTGGGAATCTTCTTTTGACGAACCGGTCGTCCCCGTACTGGTGTGGTATGTTCCGATGATGCAACTGAACTTGCTGGTGATGGCACTTCAAGTTTACTTGTAGTTGGTAACCTTTCGACAACTGGTTGATCAGGAAAAATGGATTCCTCCTCAGGATTATCTGGACTTAAGTGGTCACTTTGTTGATTTGGCGAAAGTGATCCTCTTAACTGGACTGGCACTGGAGTTTGAACGCTTTGATGTACTTGTTGTGCTTGAGTCGGAATTCGCTTCCTTATCTGGTCAATGTGTCTTGATTGAATAGTTCCATCTGCTTCGATTTCGTAGTTCCGATCACCTGTTCCTTGAACTGTTCCAGGTAACCACCTCTCACCTCTACCAAAATTTCTGTACCATACATCTTCACCATTTCTTAATCTCCTTGATGACTTTGCCTTCTCCATTTGGATCTCGTTGTTAAACTCTTCTTTGCTTGAGTTACCTTCGGGATGTAAACGGTCTAAAATAGTCTTCAGTTTCCTTCCCATTAAGAGTTCAGCTGGGCTTTCATTTGTATTGGCGTTTGGAGTTGTGCGTAGTCGTAAAAGAATATTAGCCAGGCTTTTTCGGATATTTGTTGTTGGCATCTTCTTCAGGTGATTCTTTATTGTTTGTACGAACCGCTCCGCTTGTCCATTTGATGCAGGGTGGTACGGTGCTGTACATATATGTTTGATACCACTTGCTTTTAGGTATGATTCAAACTCGCTCGAGACGAAATTTCGACCATTATCTGAGACGATCGTATCAGGAATACCGTGTGTCGCGAATATATCTCTTATCATTTCAATGGTCTTTGTTGAACTGGTATTCTTAGTCATCGTTACTTCTACCCATTTACTATAAGAATCCACCACGATCAGGAAATAGGCACCCAAAAATGGACCCGCATAATCAATGTGCAAGCGTGACCATGGTTTCTGACTTAACGGCCACGGCTTTGCCGGTGCGGCTGGAGGATTTTTGCTTACCTTAGCGCATTGTTCACACTGTCTGGCTGTTTTCTCTATCTCGCTGTCAAGGCCTGGCCACCAAAAATAACTACGCGCTGTTGCTTTCATCGCTGTCATCCCTTGATGAACTTCATGAAGTGTCTTCAACACCCTGGTTCGCAGCTTTTCTGGTATAATTACTCTGGATCCCCACAGCAGACACTGAGCGTTGACGGAAAGCTCCTGGATTCTTGTAGCAAACGGTTGAAACTGGGGTGACTTTTCTGGAAGATCGCAGTCACGACGCTGGATGTGCCACATTACTTTTGAGAGCACTGGATCCCTTCTGGTTGCTTGAGAAACTTCTCTTGCTGTTACAAGAAACTGGTTTTCTGCTTCTCCGAAGTACAAAATTTCAGAGACCTCTGGAACCTCGACTTTCCCTTCGTCGAGTGGTAGTCGACTTAATCCGTCTGCGTTCTGGTGGTCCTTTCCTGGTCGGTACTGGATATCATATTGATATGCTCCTAACATCAATGACCATCGTAGCATTCGAGGTGAAATGTGTTGACCAATCGTCTTTGCTGGATTGAATAGTCCTACTAGAGGCTTGTGATCCGTAATAATTGTGAACTGCCTCCCACTTAAGAACTGGTGAAACTTTTTTATTCCAAAAATGATCGATAATGCTTCCTTGTCCAGTTGAGAGTAGTTCCGTTCCGCAGGCTGAAGCGTTCTGGATCCAAAAGCGATGGGAGCTTCACGCCCGTCCGGCATCCTATGTGCGAGAACAGCGCCCACTCCATAAGGTGATGCATCTCCGCAGAGCAGCAGGGGTAGTTCAGCTGAGAAATGAACTAACAGTTTGTCTGACTGGAGTAGATTTTTTGCTTTGCCGAAACTTCGTTTTTGTTCACTTCCCCATCTAAACGGTGTGTTCTTCTTCAGGAGTCGATAAAGCGGTTCTAGGATGTTACTTTTGTTCTTCAGAAACCGATCGTAAAAGTTCAAAAGTCCCAGAAATGCCTGCAGCTGGTGTTTGTTGACTGGTTCTGGTGCACGAGAAATAGCTCTTATCTTCTCATCTGTAGGTTGTACGCCTTCCTGGTTGACTTTAAAACCCAAAAACGTTACTTCCGAAACTCCAAACATACATTTGTTTCGTTTGAGTTTAAAACCGGCTTGCTGAATACGTTGAAGTGTGCTACGAACTCTCTGCCACATTTCTTGATTGTTTGTGCCACCAATGAGTATATCATCCAAATATACGACTACTCCTGGGATGTTCTTAAGAAGTCCTTCCATTATCCGTTGAAAAATACTCGGTGCTGTAGAAATTCCAAAAGGCAATCTGGTCACTTCAAATAGTCCACGGTGTGTGTTCAGCGTTAAGATCCTGGCTGAATCATCATCTACTTTGACTTGGGTATATGCTCGATCCAGATCCAATCTTGAAAACCACTTACAGTTTGCTAAAGTAGCGAAAACCTCTGTATTTGTTGGTAATGGATATGTATCTTTGCATAACATCTGGTTTACCGTGCATTTATAATCTCCGCAAATCCGAATCCTTCCATCAGGTTTTATGACTGGAACTATTGGCGTCGCCCACTCGCTACAAGTGACTGGACGAAGGACCCCATCATCCACCATTGCTTGAAGTGCCTCTTCGACCCTTGCTTTCAATGCGAAAGGCACCTGGCGATTTCGAAAAAACTTTGGCTTTCCAGTACTTGACATCTGCAGTTTAATTATTTCTCCATTGTAGTCGCCTAGCTGACTGTTGAAAACGGAGCTGAAGCTGGAAATTTCTTCTGGCATCTCTGATTCGACTCGATTTAGGTTACTGGTTACATGAATACCTAATTCGTCAAACCAATTTCTTCCAATTAACGCTGGTCCATCACCACTAACAACTAATAATGGTAACTGATGGTTTCTTCCATTGAAGGTCACTGGCGCACTGATTTCCCCACACATATTTAGGTACTTTGTCGTTCCCCATGTTCGTAATTTTATCTGGCTTGGTTGTAGTTTGATGTGCGAGAATTTCTGCATGTACAATTTTTCACTAATTATCGAATGGCTGGCTCCAGAGTCCACTTCCATCTGCACTGGTTGTTGACAAATTAAAATTTCTCTTTGTATTGATGACATCTGGTTGCTGGTAACTTTCAATACATAGTCCTGGCTGTCCTTCGGCTGAACCCAATTTACATTACGCCGCTGTTTTTTCTGCGTTTCTGCATGCTTGCCCCCTGATTTAGTTTTTGTGATGCATGCCTTTTCGATGTGTCCGACTTTCTTGCAGTATCGGCATTCCACATCCTTAAATCGGCACGATTCTGGCGAGTGATTTCCCTGACACCGAAAACATTTTCGGCTCTGGTCCCTGGTTTGCTGGTTACGCTTATCTTTATTGTGAGCAATTCTGTGAACTTCTGGCTGGCTGGTAGCGATACTGGTGGTCATCTTTAATTTGTTGATATTTTTCTGAGCTGTTTCACTGGCTACAGCTTCTTCCTGAGCGGTTTTTAATGTCAATTTATCATTTGATAACAATCGCCTTTGCAATTGTTCATCCTTCATGCCACAGACTAGTCGGTCCCTTATCATCTCATCTAGATCCTTAAAAAGGCAACCCTGACTAAGTTTGCGCAGCGCTGCTACGTACTCTGCAATGGACTCGTGCTCCTTCTGGTCTCGCCGATAAAATTGATACCTTTGAACGATCTGGTTTGGTGGTGGGCAAAAGTGTGTGGTTAGTAAATCAATGGCTATTTTAAAAGTAACCTTTTCGTCTGCAATGCTGTCTGGGGTTGCGAGCGATTGCAAAAGCATGTATGTCTCCATCCCGCATGAGGAAAGAAAAATTGCTTTCTTTGTTTTATCGTCGTCAATTGCATTGGCCTTGAAAAAGAATTGCATTTGTTCTTCGTAAATCCGCCATTTTCCTTCTGCCACGTTGAACTGCCCCAAATCACCAAATTTTGCGGCCATCCTTAAATTTTTTTAATTTACTTGATTTTTTATTTATTCCTCGTCGCCAATTAATACGTTTCTATTAATTTATTGTATATTTATTTGGATAATTAAGTATTTAAACACGAAAAAAGATTAGGTCAAACTCTCCACAACGAACAACCACATCTGCTGGCTGCCAGAGATCAACGACGTAGAGAGACTGCTAACATTGAGAGTCACTACGTTACAATTAATATTTTTTTTATCAAAGAAAATCTAAAGAAATTAGTATTAGCTTAACAAAAAAAAAGGTATTCGTCATTTTCACACTAAATTAATTAATTTGCATTAAAACACATCATATTGCTTTTTAAAACATGTGTGATAAACATAATTGATTCTGTGCCACTCCAACTAAGTACGGCAAACCCCACGACATCAAATCGAACAATTCAAAATTCTGAAATTGTCAAACGCGCTTGAGAGTAGAGAGTAGGTCTACTCAGGCGTCGCGTTGAACTTTACGATATTTACGATCTAAAGTCGATTCAACGCCAGGAATTGACGAATGGAGGCTAACCCCTGGCGGTAAATTTTCGCATCGGTAGGTTGCTATAGATTTTGACAGCTGGTATGTTTTTCTATGAAAAATCAAGACATTGTTGTGAAAAATTGTATAATTAAATCAAAATATACATTTAATATAAGAAAAAAACTCATTTTATAACAGCAAAAATTATATCCTTAAAGTGAGTGCGACAAGAAGTGTTAATATAAAAGTGATTAGCTACTAAGTTTTTATTTTTTGTAGAAAATGCAGAATATAATCGGATCTCAGCATTGTGGCGTCCCGCAATGCAATTCATATCGAAAAGAGGGAATAACATTGTACCACCTTCCAAAAGAAGTTCGAAACTCTAAACTTCTTTTGATTAAATGGGGGATTGTGCTTAGGATGGGGAAAAAATTTCCTAAATGTTTTTCCATCTGCAGTCTTCATTTTAAAGATAAAGACATTTTGCGACCAAATATACGGGATGGTGTTCAATATAGAACTAAACTTGTGAAAGGAGCCTTTCCCAGCCTAAACCTTCCGTATTCAGCAATTCCTTCGAAGAAACCGGGCATTATTCGTTCAAGGCGGTTACTTTCACGTTCAGCTGCTTTAATCAGAAGAAGGTACAACAAGTTGCTACATTTCGTTTTTCCTTTATTTAATAATATACTTTTAATTTATCCTCTAGATCTACTCAAGAATATATCATGACGCATCAACCCATAAGTTTGGCGGAGAATCCTACTAATACAGAAGAACCATCTAACAACTATACTAAGAGTTTTCGTAGCATAGGGGTACAGGCATGTTTAAGCCCATTCACTAGCTTCACTGCATTATGGGATACTGAGAAAAAATTAAAAACCATGACTGGTTTGCATAATAGCTCCACTTTAAATATCTTAGTAAGAGCATCCGAAAAGATTCGAAGTGATGATAAAGCGTACATGGCAATGAGAGAGAGAATCCTGCTTACTATGTACAAGTTAAAGTCGAACCCATCCTTTGAAGAACTATCAGTATCGTTTCAAATAAGCAATAAAACGGCAAAACTGTATTTCGCAGATACAATTCAACTTTTATCAAAAATCATAAAGCCCTTAATATACTGGCAAACAGTTGACCAAAATAAAAGGAGTTTGCCAGAATGTTTCAAAAGCTTTAAAAATGTGAAAACGGTACTTGACTGCACGGAAATGAGAACAGTCACCTTTCGGTGCTTGAAATGTCGAACGTGCACTTACTCTCATTACAAAGGCTCCCATACACTCAAAGTACTTGTTGGAGTGTCACCATCTGGATCAATTAATTATGTCAGTAAAGTTGCGACTGGGAAATCTTCAGATAAGGCCATATTTAATCTTACGGACTTATTGGAAAAACTTCAGCCAGGCGATGCTGTGATGGTTGACAAAGGTTTTATGATTGGTGAAGAACTTTCAAAAGCCGGAATAGAGATGATCAGACCAGAGTTTCATTTTCAGAATTTCTCAAAGGAAGATGTAGAAAGAAGTACGAAAATTGCTACAGCTAGAGTTCATGTTGAGAGGAGATTCGCAAGGGTGAAAATGTTCAAAGTCCTGTCGGAAAAGGTTGGTGTTTCCATAATACCGTATATTGATGATATTATCACAGTTGTATGTGGATTATCCAACCTAAGTTCTCCCTTACTGAACGATCAAAAGTTTTTAAAATAAGAATTTGAAATTAAAGCAAAAACCTTTTTTCAAGAAACAAAAGAAAAGTGTATTAATTAAACAAAAATAACAACTGGATTCTATTCCCAAAAAATAACAAAAAATAAATAAAAATGGAACTCAGTTATAAAAAAATAACAAAATCAGAAACAAAAAAATAATACAGCAAATATTCAGGCACGAAAGAAAAAGAGAAAAAAAGAATTCATATCACATTAATTAACATAGCATAAGTATATAAATAAGAAATAAGTTAAAGTTTCTAAAATAAACTTAAGAATAAATCACATTCTTGTTTTTTACTTCTTTAAATAAAAAGGCATCACTTGTTGGAAATATACAAGAGTTAATGTATTTATAAATGAGTTCACAAAGCACTCGTCAAAAACAACTTGAATAATTTTCATAGAATTATCATAGGAACTGTATATTATGAAATCACAAATTTTTAGTTCTAAAATTGCTAAGCCTAGTTGAACTTGTCCATAGTAAGTATGATTTTTTTTTAAACTAAATCCCTGTTCACTTGAGTCCAAATAATCGAGGGAATGCAGGAGCTCTTTAGCAGAAACCTCTTTACCCTTTACTGGAGACTTTATTTCCACGAGCCGCCATTCATCACCGTCAAATGCTACTCCGTCCGGGCTTACAGCCAGAAAAGGAAGGTGTATGGAGACTATCAACCCGACGTCAAAGAAAAGATACCTTCTGGCGTAGAGCTTTTTTGCCAACTTTTCTGCATACTGTCCATACCTCGTTGCATCGTTGCCTTTGAAGTTGCCGTCATATATAGAAGATAACTTCTTTTGCCAATTTGGTGACTTGTTTTTTGTGTAGGTGTATAAGTTGTAGGCTATACTCCCAGTAATGCGCCGCTTCCTTTCCACCAGCCATAGTGCACTATTTTGGCTCTGGGTATTTTTGCAAATTTCAGCAGCTTCTTCCACAGTCTTCGATAACTTACAAAAATGTGCAGAATTTTCCGAAGTTAGGTAGGAGTTCATTATGGGAACGAATTCCTTTAACCCATTTGTTTTTACAATAAATGCAAAAAAGTCACCAGCTTCATCTTTTTGTTCCTTTTTTCTGGCACATTCTCCTGTAGATCGAAGACCGTTGAAAAGCTTGCTGAGTTCGCTGTCAGGGTTGTCTGAAAGGATAATGAAATAAATGCATACTATTTACTTAAATTTAAACTCAAATTTAAATGCAAATTACCTTTTAAAAGTTCCAAAAATATTTCCTTCCTGTTTTCCTCCGTTACGGCATCGTTTTTTATAAACAATTTCTTGCGTACGTGACACAACTCCATGGCTCCAACCGCATTATATTGTCGACTGATTTTTTTTCCCTCTTTTCCCCACTTTTGCATCAATTCTGTGGTGCTCAGTTGTCGAAGATGGGGTTGTCTAAAGAATTTCGTGTTAATTGTATGCATATTACTTAAATAATGAAACTATCATACCTGTTTACCTGAATAAGGCATGCAGCTATGTGCTTGCATTTTCTGCCATTTCCAGCTTTACAGGAGCAAGTCAATATCCACCGCTGATGTTGTTGCGCTAAGTTTCTCATCTTGACTTGATGTGGCTTTAATGTGATTGATGATGTAGCTACCACCAGCCCAGTAACTTCATCTTTGGATGGAGGTGGAGAGAGGCCAATCTTATGTATCCAGCCAGCTTTTACTATTTCTTCGCCTTCCCGGATAGGCCTTTTAATACCACTGAAATATTCAATTATTTCGCATAGTGATATTGAGACAACCTCAGAAACTTCTGAGCTGGCTGGATCCTCCATGATGAAAGCAAGCAAATCTGTAAAAATCATAATTAGCACACTTTTTATAAGATAAAAAGCAACCAAAATATATAAACAAGAGCAAATTTATTATTTGTTTACAATACATTCACCACTACTTTGAACAGAATTTTGTGCTAGTTTTACCAGATGAATTGAGTCACACTATATAAATTTCGCACAAGTAGTACTTAGACATGCAAATTAAGTTTGTTTTCAATTGGTAGGTTAACTTTTAAATAGAAAAATAATTAATTTTCTTACTTGAAAACACACGTATTCCTTATCCAAATCCTTTGCAAAACAAACAGACGTCAAAATTCTATAGGTCTCTACATATTCCATTTTTATCCACCAGGTGTCGCAGGAAAACTTTTCCACTCGTCAATTGTATTTTGTGTGGCAGTGGCAGCATATGAAAGCTTTGTTTCTACACAATCTGTCAACGCACGCGGCCTACTGTGACCGTCTCTGTGCAGGAACAAGAAGAGCACCACAAGACCACAACACAAGATCATGCAAGATACAACTACAACTTACAACAGCTAGAGCCAGAGTCCCATTTCCATCTTAGTGCTTCGTTCTCCTGTGGTGCGCTTTTATTTTCAGAACCTTAAAGCACAAGCTTTTTGACAACAACTGACACTAAATATGAATTCGAATAAATGTAATTGAAATTTTGACTGCTTTAATTGAAAGGCTTTTTGCGAATAGGCAATTTTATTAAAAAAATATGAATCCAAGCTTTAGCTGTGTGGTTGTCCTTGTATAAGCAGTCTTCTATTGACCTTGCCTGATTCTTTTAAAATTATCTGATTCCAATAGAAGAAGTAAGAAACAAAAAATAAGAAAACTTAGTGATGGGATCGTAGTGTAATAGAAATATAGAACAAAAAATACACTATCTTATTACGGTACAAAATATAGTGAACACCCTACTAATAGCACCACTGCACGCAGCGCCGGCTCCAGCTAAACTAGCGCCCTGTGCAAGATTTACAGAAAGCGCCCTTTTTTCATATTTGCACACAGCATAAAAAAAAAAAAAAAAAAAAAATCCATTAGTCAGAGCCAAAGAAATTCATTATGCAGAAGGCAGAATCGCCTGTGTAAAAACGATTCCACTATGCGTTCATCCCTCGCAGGTCGCAGCTTTTTTTCAGTGGAAGAGAATGCTATATTTTCATAAAATACAAAGTACATGTACAATCCATGATCCATCCAACCAAAGCTGCTTGCTCTCTTTGTAGCTCTCTTTGTTTCTCTTTCGTAGATGAGAAATCCCATCCGATTCATATCGATAATCGATCCCATATGTGCAAAGTAAAAAACCTGCACATTCAGACACATACGATTCCGTAAGAATGATTTTTTTTGTTCCATTTTTTTCATATGAAAATTTTGCGAGTGAATGAGCAAGAAATAAAACCTGCACATACGACATACGAACGAGGTGAAACTTTTTTGTTTTGAGATTTTTGAACTGGGGGTCAATTCTCGTTCTGTGAAAGAGTGAATCGAATAAATCGTTTTCACATTCGCTCTCACACATTCCTTTCATTTTTATACCCTCCAGAGGAAGGTATATTCACTTTGCCAATACATTTGTAACGCAAAGAAGGAGTCACCGGAGACCTCATAAAGTATATATATTCTGAATCAGGATCACATTCTGAATCGATTTAGCCATGTCCGTCTGTCTGTCTGTCTGTCTGTCTGTCTGTCTGTCGGTCTGTCTGTCTGTCTGTTGAAAGCACGATAGCGCCCAAAGTAATTGACGTAGGTGAATGAAATTTGGTGAAAAGACTTCTTTTTATCGGCGTCAGGTTGGTATTGAAAATGGGCTATGTCGGTCAAGTAGTTCTGGTACCTCCCATACAAAACCAATATTGGACCCATATGTCTCTCTGTCTGTTGAAAGCACGATGGCGCCCAAAGTAATCGACTTAGGTGAATGAAATTTGGTGAAATCACTTCTTTTTATCGGCGTCAGGTTGGTATTGAAAATGGGCTATGTCGGTCAAGTAGTTCTGGTACCTCCCATACAAAACCAATATTGGACCCATGCCTCTCTGTCTGTTGAAAGCACGATAGCGCCCAAAGTAATTGACGTAGGTGAATGAAATTTGGTGAAAGGACTTATTTTTATCGGCGTCAGGTTGGTATTGAAAATGGGCTATGTCGGTCAAGTAGTTCTGGTACCTCCCATACAAAACCAATATTGGACCCATGCCTCTCTGTCTGTTGAAAGCACGATAGCGCCCAAAGTAATTGACGTAGGTGAATGAAATTTGGTGAAAGGACTTATTTTTATCGGCGTCAGGTTGGTATTGAAAATGCGCTATGTCGGTCAAGTAGTTCTGGTACCTCCCATACAAAACCAATATTGGACCCATATGTCTCTCTGTCTGTTGAAAGCACGATGGCGCCCAAAGTAATTGACGTAGGTGAATGAAATTTGGTGAGAGAACTTCTTTTTATCGTCGTTAGGTTGGTATTGAAAATGGGCTATGTCGGTCAAGTAGTTCTGGTACCTCCCTCACAAAACCAATTTTGCATGACTTGTATGCAGTGGAGGGTATCAAAGCATCGGCCAGGCCGATGATAACACTTTTACTTGTTTCGATTCACTCAGTACTAAAAAGCGATTCTCGTTCTATAAGTGAAAATATCGTGGTGAGTTTAGTATCGTATACTGTGTTGTATGATATCAGGTTCTCAATTTTCAAACTCTCACTAAAAACATTCACTTGCAAATGAGAACGTGAAAAAAAATTATTCATATGAAAAATTTTGAAGTTTGGTTTCACATTTTCAAAGAACGAGAATTGAAATTGCTGTGAAAGGGTGAAAACATTTTCGTTTCACTTTTTCACAGAACGAGAATTGACCCCCTGGACTCTTTTGCAAAATGTAAGAGGATGTGAAGAGAAATATACCTACACGAACAGGGTGGAATATTTTCAGATTAGGTAGGTAAGAAATGAACTTCCATAGGCATATTGGAATTTTTTACGTTGCGATATTTTGAGTTAGATTCTCCTTGAGTTGCAACATTGTAAGTGATGTGAAATAATGTGCAAGAAATAATTAAGCACACCTATGCTGGATGTTGTTATTTTGGGCTTATTTGAACAAGCTTTTTGTTTAAAATGCAAATGGTAGTAGGTATTTGTTCCCGCAAGATAAAATATATTTTTCTTTCTTAACAATGCGCCCCTAGAATTTGGCGCCCTGTGCATCTGCACATCTTGCACATATGGTTGGTCCGGCCCTGACTGCATGTCCTGTTTGGGCATATTCCATTTCCAGCAACGCTACAAGTCATTTGGTCAAATTGGAATCAAAAATTATTCGCAGAATTAAACAAGCCTCCTAAACAATTTTCGTAAATAGATCTTCCATTTTATTATAATAGGTATAGATCGATTTCAATTTCCACTGAATTTTACTAATATCAAACTCTTTAGGTAGGTAGCGTTGACTTCAAATTAACTCCTAATGGCGGAGTTAAAAATTGTTACGTTTTTTTTTTTAGAGAGATGGCAACACCAAAAACGAAATTGAACGCATCCCATATAAGTAATTTGCTAAGTGGCTACTGGGCAATGGAATACAAGATTACGCCGATAGGTAAATGTCAAAAGATAATTGGCATAAAGTCGTGTGACGTCAGTCGGGACCCGTAGTTTGACATTTGTTCGTTTTGTTCTTACTTCCGAATTACGGGTTGAAATGTTCTTAGTTCTTATGAATTATTTAAGTACATTTTAAATGATATTTGTTGATAAAATATGTGCGTTTATAATAGCGAAGTTTCCGTTACATTTATTATTTATTTCGTTGAATTTTATTGGCTGATGCTATTCGCCCGACGTTCGGGACACGACTACGTAACGAAATGTCAAAGTTAAATCGCGGCAAATAGGGGTAATGTGACTCGCTTCGCTCGCTTAAAGGGATCTAAACTCCAGTATTTCATGTTCGGGCACGAGCCTGTACGTTTTAAGGTCCAACTCATTTCTTAAAACACTATTTTTAATGAAAATACCATTACGTTACGTAGTCGTGTCCCGAAGCCAGACAAACGTCAGTCAGTACAAAAACGTCGGGCGAATAGCCACTTCTAATTTTATTACCTATCTATTGTGTTTCAGGCATGATATCTGAAAATGTAAAATATCTGTAGTGTAATGTCGTTTTCCATTGGTTTCACTCGGGGATCCACTCATTCTGAAATCCAATGGAACAGCAAAACTGCTTCTGACAGAATCCACCAAAGTATTGGTGAAATGCCAAAAAATAATCTACGGCTGCTGTCAGCCGACTTGTAATAAATACATAAAATTGCACTTGTGTGAGTGCTTCTTGAGTGGATTCTGACTTGAAATCGAGAAGCGAAATTCTCTTCTCAGAATCACCAGAAGAGTATTTTTGTGCCAATGGAACAGCATTTTTTCGATTCCGGACTCTCCCGGACGCTTCTTTTTGTCCAATGGAAAACGACATAACAATAAGGCTGATGCTATTCGCGCGACGTTCGGGACACGGCTACGTAACGAAATGTCAAAGTTAAATCGCGGCAAATAGGGGTAATGTGGCTCGCTTCGCTCGCTTAAAGGAATCTAAACTCCAGTATTTCATGTTCGAGCACGAGCCTGTACGTTTTAAGGTCCAACTCATTTCTTAAAACACTATTTTTAATGAAAATACCATTACGTTACGTAGCCGTGTCCCGAAGGCAGACAAACGTCAGTCAGTACAAAAACGTCGGGCGAATAGCCACTTCGTAACAATAATTACCAAACAATAAAGAATTCGAAGTGAAAGGGTGCATTTATAATTTGTTTCAATGAAATAATTATATTGAATTTTTTGTTCCTTTTGTTTGCATTTTCCCTGTTTAGCTTTCTAATCCTAAAAAACATTCGCGCTCTGAAAAATTAAGTTTTCACTATGTCGTCGCAATTTATGTTTGCCGCTAACTCCAGATGTGTCTTCAAAAAGTCTTTTGATATCAGTAAGTCATCTCCGTTGACGGAATCAAAGATTTTTTCAAGGGCAGTCATCTGCAGCATCAAATCTGTTGGTTGGTTGGTTTTGACGACCTCCTTCGCTAAGGTGATTTACCCAAATAAATGTGTTGTCGTTTTCATCGTTCATTACATTCGACATTAAATCGGTCTTTTGTTCGACAAAAATAAAGCCATTGCTTCCTAATATTCTTGCCTTTAGAGAAGCAGTAAAACCAAATACTGTTTTCTTCATTTTTATTTCTTGAATTGCAATTATAAGCCGCACACATCATTTTGAAAATATAAACACAAAATCGAAAATTCAAATAAAATTGACCGGGTCACATAAATGATGTCACAACTGTCAGAAAAGAATAACCAACATGGCGGACGAGCAGACGGCGTAATTTTGTATTATATCATTCTTGGCTACTGGGGGAACCACCCAACTACAACTACCCGCTTAAACGTGGTGTCGCAAACGCGATAGGATTTGTGAACGGTATAGTATTACTCCAATCATTTCAACTCATTTTCCAATTTTGGCGCTTTTTCAATGAAAAAGGGGAAATAATCAAGAAGTAAAGTTCAAACGCATTTCCATTACAAATATATTTCAAAGTTCACTCAGAATAAAATGTTCACACTAGAATTTCGTCGCCACTTTCGAAAAGAATCTAAAGAGAACATTCAATTTTATTTTCCCGTCTGTTGATACCATTTTAATACGCAATAAATAAAAAAAATGCACTCATAATGTCAAATAGGACAACAAATTTTAAATCAGCTGTTAATTGAAAGGTGACTGACAGCTTTTTCAATTCTACACCAAGAAATTTGTTGAATAAAAATTCGTAAGATTCTCAGTGGAGGGGTAATAGCTTGCTCTCTCGATGATGCTCTCTTTTGCGAATTTTTCGAGTTAAGGAACGACATTGAGTAAAATTCGTAAGAATTAGTACAAATTCGTAAGATTTAAAAGTAAGGGAACAGACCTATTGTCTTTGCTGTTAAAAAAAGGGGAAAACAGTCATCACAGTCTGTGACCACTGGTCACTGCTCACAGGACACAAAAACAAGCACAATTCACTCAAATTCAAACAGAAAGAACTTAATAATAATGCGTTGTGCCTTTAACAGCAGATGAATAGATCATAAATCAGAATAGAAAAAGAAGTGAGAAAAGATAAAGAACCAAACAAAATCATTCATATCATAACGGTTTCGCAGAGCGCAGCGGCAACAATTGATTCGTTTTGTTACATTTTGTATTTTTTAATTGTAAATGTAGCTAAACATATTTTCGTTCGGACGTTTTGAATTACCTACTTATTTGTGCTTGATACTCGAACAATTATTATTGAAGTTGTAGTTGGATGAGGTACCTGCCTATATCTCTAGTAGTGATTAGCTCGAAAACTAACTTGCATTTCGTGAAAATAAAAAACTAGATTACCAACATTACATTACGTGCCTTAAAAATTGGTAGGTATGCACAATTTACCTACATAGCCATAAAAAAAATTGTTTTGTTGTTTCATTGTTTCATATGACTAAAAACCAGAAACGGATGTGAAGTGAACGAAATAAATTAGTACCTAGGTACTGTGTTCTTCCATGAGCCGGTAGTGCTCTTAATGTTTAACTCAATTACGATATAAAAAATATCGAGGGAAATACGTTTTTTAATCGTACTCAACTCACAATCAATCTAATTAGAGAAAAAAAAATATCAAAAATTCTAGGAAAAGTTTTATTCGCGGACGTTTAAAAAAGTGATTGTGCCTACTAGATACTAAAATTAATATATTTTTATGCACTTCCATTGTGAATTAGTTCTACGTATTCTAATTGATGATTTGCTATAAATAGATCTGCAATCTACTTTTAAAATGTTTCTTAACCAACAAACTCAAATACATAATTGTAACAAACGCTTGAAATTTTATGGGACGATTCAGTATTGAACAAAAGCCGGTTAGTTTGTATGACAAATTATCGTGTAGGTTACAAAATTTAATGCATAAAATTGTAAATTAAAAAGTTTTAAACGTGTCACGCAAATTGGTATTACATTTCGTTTTTTCTCAAACATTGCTAGGTATTTACTTTCGTTCTGCTGGTGTTAGCAAATAAACGGAAATACGACACAAGTCATTATTTAATGTCGTTTTCCATTGGACAAAAAGAAGCCTCCGGGAGAGTCCGGATTCCGGAATCGAAAAAATGCTGTTCCATTGGCACAAAAATACTCTTCTGGTGATTCTGAGAAGAGAATTTCGCTTCTTGATTTCAAGTCAGAATCCACTCAAGAAGCACTCACACACGTGCAATTTTATGTATTTATTACAAGTCGGCTGACAGCAGCCATAGATTATTTTTTGGCATTTCACCAATACTTTGGTGGATTCTGTCAGAAGCAGTTTTGCTGTTCCATTGGATTTCAGAATGAGTGGATCCCCGAGTGAAACCAATGGAAAACGGCATAAGCAAAACGTGATCTGGATGTGGAGTAAAAGTGTCTCTTCAACATAGCCTTATCGTTATATTCATGTGGTATACAGTGTTGCCAGATGAAAAATCTAAAAATCTTGTTTTTCGGAAATAAAAAATCTTTTTTTCAAGATTTTTTCAAAATAGAAAAAGAACGAAATATAAAATACAATTTTGAAGTACTTAAAATAAACTGTTATATGTACATATTTTTTTTCGACAAAATTGCAGTAGGTACCTAGCTATATAGGTATATTGTATACATATATGTAGGTATACCCAATAATGTATTTATTTTGTTTTGAATTTTGGAAAATATTTGAATTAAAATGGCTCAGAACTTCATTGCTTATATAAGAATCATAGCAACTTACTCGATTAAAGAGCAACAAATCCTTTGAAAAGATTAAACTTTTAACTGTTTCAGTACTCAAACGATTACGAATTTTTGTTTTATTTAAATTTATAGCAGAAAATATATTCTTTAAGCAGTTGCAGAGCGAAGGAATGTGGAAGCGACAATATATTGAAAACAAAATCTTTAAAAATTGGATATGCGAAGTTTCCATCGCCTGTTTTTACTAACAATTTTTTTTAAAAAACATATTACATCGGTTATTTTATCAAATTCGTTGAAATTTATGTTTCTTTAGAGTAGATGGAAACGTTAGTAAAACAGAAATTTTACATGGGCTCTGTTCGACTCACATAGCTCATAATTATAGAGTTTATAGAAAACGGGTTTCTCCAATAGAAAAGGTTGTTTTAATGTAAAAAAATCGAAAATTCTTGATATCAAATATCTTGAAATTTGATGAATTTGAGGTAAAAAGTCTTGTACCTATTTTGGAGCTCAAAAATCTTGAAAAAAAAGATATATCTTGTAATCTGGCATCACTGGTGGTATATTCAATTTTGAGCTTCTCAGAGCGCTTTTTTGCACTCGCTTGCTGAGTTCGAGTTCGTTTGGTACGAAAAAAAACATTTTTTTTCGATTTCAGTTTAGAGCACATTTTAATCCGGATTTTTTCTCAGATTTGCTTCAGACTTACCTACCAATACAACTGCGTTTGAGTTTGAGTTTGACAACTGGTGGTTACTTTTTTGCAGTTTCACGAAACGCAAACAAACAAAAAAACTTGCGTCAAATATTTTTTTGTTAATACCTATTTTATGTCGAAATGTTTAGAAATCAAATTCTGAGTGATTAAACCAGTGAATGGGAAACGTGTAGACAAGTTTCGAATGATAAAAATATTTAATCCGCACGAATATTTTTATCAACACAAAAAAAAAGCAAGTGACATTTTTATATCCTCCACAGGAAGGTATATTCACTTGGCCATTACATTTGTAACGCCAAAAAGGAGTCACCGGACCCTTGTAAAGTATATAGGTAATTATATTCTGAATCAGGATCACATTCTGAATCGATCTAGCCTTGTCCGTCTGTCTGTCCGTTGAAAGCACAATAGCGCTCAAATGAATTGACATAGGCGAATGAAATTTGGTGAAAGGACTTCTTTTTCGTCGTTTGGTTGGTATTAAAAATGGGCTATGTTGGGCAAGTAGTTCTGGTACCTCCCATACAAAACCAATATTAGAAAACATATGTTGAAAACACGATAGGGTCGAAAAGAATTTACCTAGGCAAGTGAAATTTTGTGAGAGGACTTATTTTTATTGTCGTCAAGTTGATATTAAAAATGGGCTATGTTGGGCAAGTAGTTCTGGTACCTCCTATACAAAACCAATTTTGCATGACTTGTATGCAGTGGAGAGTATCAAAGCATCGGCCAGGCCGATGATAACACTTTTACTCGTTATGTTTGATTTTATTAGACATTAGAGTGAATCTAAAGAAAATCAATCGAAAATCGAATGTTCGTAAATTTGTGAGTCTCTTAGGACGATACTCAGTACTCACCCACTAATCTTATGTGGTTTGACATTACAGGCTCGGCATTCTGTAAGGCGAAACGAAGAAATTTGCTTGTGTAACACATATAATGGCAAATCAATCGTACGCACGAAAGCGTTTGATCGTTTCGCCTTACGGAATCTGACCCTGTTGCCCAATCGAACAATAAATCCAAATTTTATAGGTTCGTGTGTAGTTGCCCGCAAAAACCACCTTTTGTTTACTTGCACTGGTAAATAGTTAAAGTACGTGTATTGGCTAATATAAATGGTTTTCCATGAAATTTTCCATAACCAAATCGAAAAGTGCCTGCCCTATGTCCTCGATAGCCTCACGTTGAAGATGGAGAGGCTTCTCAACAATAACTCTTGGGTTTTCCGAGCCCCAGATGCGACAATTTTGCTGGTTGACGTAGCCACCGAGGTGGAAATGGGCCTCATCAGTCAAGATGATTTTTCGATGGAATTCCGGATCATTTTCATGCATTACAAGGACCCAATCAGCAAAGACACGAGGTTTTTTCACCATTTTTGTAGTGAATTTTAATAATTTCAATGCGTTGTTGAAGCGTGTATCGTTCCTTTTTTAGGAATGGCGTAGTTTCTACTTATCAAATGTTAAAGAATAAAAGCTTCAAAAGTGACAGCTACCGAAATAGCGGGTCATTCACAATAACACCTCTTATTGGAAAACCCTTTATTAAATCGAATTTTATTATTTTAACAGGAAAGTTCATGAACGCTCGCTTTGTAACTTTTAAGAAACGAGCTTGCAATGGGCGAAATCATTCTGTTCCATACTTTTAATATCTTATAATTAAGATATTTTTGCTAAAAGCAAAATCTCATATTGCGATTGTCGATCGGCGACCCACTCGACAATTATTATGGATTGTATCGATTGAATTTTAGTTTGGTATAATGTGTATCTGAATCGTATATGCATTCAAACACATTTTAATAATTAATTTTCGTCTTTAAATACCTTTGGGAGCCAAGAAAATAAATGTCCGTAGTTTAGGCATAGCTTCTCACAATCATTCGTTTCTCTTAATTTTTGTTTTATTCTCACAAATGGGAAGGAACTAAAATTTAATGCCGAGTCCGGATATTGGGAATGAATTGAGATGCTTCCTCAGAACTCTTATAATCCCGGATGTTTATCAGACGATTGCGAGATGTGGCGCAGTGCACAAAAAACCTTAAGATGTAGGTAATTTGTCTTTTTCCGGAGCTCAAACCTGAGATAGCACTCAATAAGTGTTCCAGTACATGAACCGCAGAGCCATTGCAATCAGTTTTGGCCGTTAATTCTTATTGGAAACATGTTTTACTATCTTTTTATTTTTATTCATTGCAAACAGTCAGTTAGTCACAAAAACACACTACGATACTGTCCATAAAAGCAATTTTTAGAATGTTAATCAGTAAAGTAGGGCCGAGAGCAAAAATTTGTGGAATGTGTACCTTTTTCTACTCAGTGGTTCTTGTATATTTTCGGATCACAAGCGAAAAATGTGTTTCTAATAACACAAAAAACATTTCAAACTAACATTTTGTTAGTGTGTATTGGTGAGTTCAGGGCAATTCTCTCAAAATATTGCGGAATCCGGACACTTCTGTGTCATAGAATAAATAGAAAGAGCACTTCTAGATTTGATCTTTTCATAGAAAGGGCAATTCTCTTCTTCAATCGAAAACGCCATTATTACTCAAATTTTGTTTGCGTTATTGTACTTTGTCGGAGGAAAATAAGACCAACTATTGAAAGTTGGCTTTATTACACTTTTGCATAGCGAAATAAGAATAGCGTTATTCCATGGCACCGCTATTGGTTTATGTTATTGAAATCACTTCGTCAATATTTATTTGCAAAGCGAATTATGCCCTTTAGTGGGGAAAATACAACGCTTCAACACATTGAGCAGATAAAAGATTATAGGTCTGTTCACTTACTTTTAAATCTTAAGAATTTGTACTAATTCTTATGAATTTTACTCAATGCCGTTCCTTAACTCGAAAAAGAGAACGGCATCGAGAGAGCAAGCTATTACCCCTCCACTGAGAATCTTACGAATTTTTAATCAACAAATTTCTTGGTGTAGAATTGAAAAAGCTGTCAGTCACCTTTCAATGAACAGCTGATTTAAAATTTGTTGTCCTATTTGACATAGGAATGAGTGCATTTGTTTTGATTTCTTACGTATTAAAATGGTATCAAGAGGCGTAAAAATAAAATTGAATGTTTTCCTTGGATTGTTTTTGAAAATGGCGACAAAATTCTTCCTCGCTGTGAGGTTTAAGAAAGGACAATCTCCTCCATGTAATTTTGAATGCTGTGTCGCTTTTTCCCCAAACAAAATAAACTCTTCGACATATTCGGATTCTTCAAAAAGAAGGTCGATTTATCGCGAATCACTTTCATCTCTAGATGAATCAACTAGTATTCTTAGTTAATTGGCAAAATTCTTCGTTTATCAGATATTTTAGCGACTTTTTGTGCCACTTTTTTGAATTTTTTAATTATGTATCTGTCATTATTGGTAGTTTACTACAAAAGCGTTCCCTAACTTTTTCGTAAGTGTCTCTCTCCGTGAGAGAATTTATCCCCACCACTGCCATTTTGACAGTCTTTTCCATTTTACTACAAAAGTAAAGGAACAGACCTTATGTGAATTATAATCATCAGAAGAATGTACTCGCTTTTGATGATACTTGTATAGTTCATGCTACACTTAAAGAAAATTGAGGGAAAATTTCCTCCTACATTATATTGCGATAACCCATCACACCAAAACACTTAAAGCCAATTGTTTAACATTGTTTTTGGGTTTGGGAGATTAATATATTAATCGATAACTAAATGCATGGGAGTATTTTCATTTCCACTACACTCAAGTGCTCCCTACGAAATTATGAAATGTATACCTATGGCTACGAATGAAGTCGAGAATTTATTGGTAACCGTTTGTTATTCTTTATACCCGAGCCCGTACTTATATATATATTTTACAGAAAAGGGTATGAGTGGTATTCTAATAGCACAAATGTTTGGCTATTTAAAAGTTAATGACATATGACACCACACACCACTATAGTGACATATTCGAAGAATCGCTGAGTCAATGAGGAGTTTCGTTCTTTTGTTTATGCCTGCTTTCTCGCGGCGTCATCAAGTGGCCATGAAATTCTGATTGTCCTCAGTGTTGTGTGTAAACGTTTGAGATTTTGAACATTGTTATCCTCTGCAAGAATGTAGATTGTAGATATGTTTATTAAGCTGGGTGGAGCGGAGACAATGTTGTGATTTTGTATCTTTTGTTTATGAATGCATTCTGTTATCGATTGTGTGCAGTGATGGTAGGTATTGTGTGGGTGTTTAGTCGTTTTTTTCTTTTGTAGGTACCAAGGCGAATAGCGGACCTATAACAAAATTCAAAAGCGCAACTATTGTTGGATATAAGATGTGATGTGATGTGAGTTGTAAGTCCATTTTCTTCATCCACGTGTTAAAACCAGAATAAATGAAATCATAGGTTAGGTTGAAACACTGCCGATAAAGCAGCTGTATAGGAAAAAGAAAGATGGAGATTGAAGAACTCTCTACATGATTGAGAATATCATTTTATTAAACTAGTATTTCCGTTTTTGCCAACAGGGCTTTAAAACTAAAGAGCAAAGTGGGGAAATATAGTTTGATGAGGACTAGAAAGACAGGTATAAACTTTAATTATTTTTTTTTGTAACCAAGGATATATGAGCGAGGCACATATAAAAGCCATGAAGGATTTTCAAGCATCAAATTGTTTTATATATATACACTTTGTTTTATATTATTAGGGATGTATGATGCAAGACTCTATGAATTTTCTGGAAGCTAGTATACCATCCGTTTGCTATAAACAGCAAGCTAAGTCTAGAGATCCTATCGATGTAATTTAAAAAGCTTTGAAATCTCTTGCTAGTGAATTGTATTTGAAATTTGAACACAGATAGATAGGTAGAGTCATAATACTTACGGATGTATTTGAAGCGCTAAATGATCAAAAGGATAGCTGCAGGATCGGACGGAACTCCTTTAGAATTTATAAACATAGTACATAACACCTGTTGACTATAACTTAACTTTTATTTTCTTGGTTAATATTATACCTATTTGACCATGAGGTATAACAGTATAAAAAAACGCTGATCTTCCAGATCCAAAAGACAGTTTGAAAATTAAATCGATCGAACTATCGTGGTATATTCCTCGTCAATAAAAATAAATAAAAATGAATAGTAAGCGCAGCTTGTACTTTTGCTTCGTACAACCATTCGTTGTTGTTGGATATTTTCTTTTACGTACGACGAATTGAAGGGACCTACAATTTTAAAGTTCAGAGTACGACTAAGGTGACAAGTCTCTTACTTACGGTGAATGTATTATCTTGAGAAACGGCCCTTCTATTGGCGGGCGAGATCGTGTGATTTAACGCCTGTAGATTTTTTTTATGGGTCTACATTAAATTATTGGTCTATGCCAACAAACCGGCGACGTAAGAACGTAAGAGAAGCTCAAAGCCAATATTGAACGAGAGATGGCGGCCCTATCGGTTGAAATGCGCAGCCGAGTCATTGAAAATTGGGTTCAATGTATCGAACGCTGTATACGTTCCCTTGGTGAAGTCGAATTCCATCCATAAATGTTTAGTAGTAAATCGTACTCGTAAATGCATTTTTTTTCCGGCCGCGGGTCCATTATTAATGTTAGCTACTGCAATCTTCTTGTTTACCTTCTTTAAGCCGGGCCCCATAGCAAAGACTTGCGGGGCTAAGAGCATAATTAGCATTGTGAATTTTAAAATGTCTGAATGCCTATTGGAAGAAATAAGAAAGAAACAGGAACTCAACGTAATAAATAGAAGCTTCCTTATTTCTGCGACTTTAGGTACAAAAAAAGATTATTAAAACTCTCAGTTTACCCAAACATGGCCAGTACAAGAGACTTGCGCTTTTTAAAATTTATATTTTATTTCCAAATCTTACTTATTATTTACTACATGTAACTACATATATACAGACAAACGCTTAAACAATTACGGATCTTACATTTTCAGTACTACAATGAATCAATTCGAGCAAATCCTCAGTAAAATTGATAATGCAATTTCAATAAAAAAAGATGAACGACAAATCTATACGTCGGATTTTGATAATATTCGGAACTATTTATTAGATAGGATGAAAACAACGGATGCTGTTTTCAAAGAAATCTACGCTGGACCCAGTCTTTTCGGTAAGTTTTAAAACTACAGATAAGTCATACGTTGCTCTTGTATGTAGGCATCGCAGCAATATTGTGTTCGACGAAGGCAGGAGGCAATGCTAGTTTTCTTTCTTCAAAATCACTAATCACCTGCCTACGAAAATTGTTTTCAAAGTTGGCTGCAACTAGGAACTTCCGAACAGGAATCTATGGGACACCGCCAACTAAGTCGAAAAGAAACTCAATCTTTGCTTATTCTTCTGCCTTCCAAAGCATTGTAGTGTCTTTTAACCAAAATGTTTGTCAACACAATAACACAAAGGGATATTGCCGTATATATTGACAACCTAGCTCTCTAGTTTCTAGCGTTATAAGATCTTAATTACTGGAGAATTACTGCGTTGTGTGGACAGTTAAACATTCTTGACCAATGTATCACTGCAGTGAATTTTAGCAGCCGACGAGCTCAAAAGACTTGGTTCACTAATTTATTTTAAACAACCTCTCATGCAGGGGTAATTACACTGATTCTTTACACCAATCCTGCCTTTTCCAATGCAAGCCAATAATAAATAATAAACAAAAAATTAACCAAACATAATAATTATTTAGCGAAATTGGCACATTTTGATTAAATACATTTTTTTTTTATAAAATTTGTTTTAGGAAGCTACATTGACAATGCAAAAATCAACACACCAGATGAATTCGACGTACATTTCCTTCTCAAGCTCCCATTTTACGAACACATCAGACTTAAACGTGACAACGCACGTCCGGGCTATGTCAAGATTTGTCTCTCTAAAGTACTGTCTCTTATGAAGGCCGATCCCAATAAGGCAATGGTGTACAAAACCTTTAATAAATTCGTTGACGGCAGAAAGTTACTTTGCCGCACCAAATTGCAAATGTGGCTAAAAGATATTATAACTGAAGTGTTTGATAGAAATGGCAATACAATTCCGAGCTCCACCGGAAGTGAATACAAATTGGTTTACTTGAAAAGAGGCACTGCACACACAATAAAAGCCCTATCTAGCACACGAAACATATCGATCGATTTTGTGCCAGCCTTCAAGTTTAATGCCCGCAGTGAGTGGCTTGCCAATCGACCGTTCCCCAAAAATGTTAAGGAGAAACTTTGGTTTGCTGTGCCAAAGCCAACAGTGGGCCCTAGGAATGGCCGCCACTTGACATTCAGTATTTGTGTGCCCCAAGCCGAGAGACATATACTGACGGACAAGTATAATCTGAAAAGTTCCTTCAGGCTGTTTAAGAGCTTGCGCAACAAAATGCGTGGCTCTAGACTGAAAAGCTATTTTATCAAAACTATCTACCTCCATGAAAATGATAAACTACACGATGATTTTTGGAAGCTCCCAGCAGGAGTAATCTTAATCCATGTAAGCGATAAAGTCGTGCTACTGCTGTTGCATATTCAGCTTACTTAGGTCGATTTGTTTTGCAGATGATTGGAGTGCTTTTGGATAATTTGGACAAAAATTGTATTCCGTTTTATTGGTCTCCATCTATGAATCTACTCGGTGGTCTAACTCAAGCTCAAGTTCAAAGCATTAAAAATGAACTGGAGAATATTAATGCCACTTTAAACTCGTACTACCATCAACCTCAAATTAAGGAACACACTGTGAGCCGTTTATTTAGTAAGTAGTTTTAACTTGGAATCAACACAATTTTGTTAAATATTGTTTGCAACAAAAAATGTTTGATCGTCCGAAGGCAACACGTTGCAATTTCAACATTTGTAGTGCCATTACAGTAGTAAGAACATCCGATATAAATGAAGGGCGATTGTAAAGCTGCCAATTCACAGATAATGGGCCTTATCAATAAACATTTTTAGTCTCGACTTTAAAATTGGAAAAGCTCACAATTGCAAAATTTGTTTGGAAATATAGCCACAGTGAACTACGAAAATTTAGAGTCGAGATGAAAAATGTTTATTGCTAAGGCTCAATGTTTGGTTCGGTGGCACATAACATATTTAAGTGTGACCGCTCGCAGCAAAAGACTGTACGTTTTGCCAAATTTATCGATTAAAGCATTCCCATAAATTTTACTCTGATACTGATAGAACTACAATTGTTTACATTTTCTAATTTTGTCTAAGTACAGTAGTGTCTGGATAGAGTGAACACCCCTTTTTATACAGAGTACTCAATAGCGTAAACAAAAGAAACCTCGATAACGTGAACCAAAAATGTATGCACACGACTGAACATATTCATTCGTTCGTTCGCCGGCTTGTTAGTTTTTCCATAAAATTTGCATTTCTTAAAGTCTTTATCAATAAAAGACGCAGTTTCTTTATTCGTGGAGTCAGTTAAAACCAGACATCATAAAGAAATGTTGGCTTAATAATATGCCTCAGATTTGCGCAGGCGAAGGGGTAGTACAGATGAAGAGGAAAATATCCCTCTTATCTTGATACGGGATAAATTGAATACGGAGTACTCTGACATACTAAAAAAATTCGCGAAAAAGCTGTGCAAAAAGTACTGCAAAAAAAAGACAAGTACACGGATTTTTTTTAACTAAATAAGAGAATGGAATTTAAATCTCAATAAATAATATCAATAAATCTACTGTCCAAATGTATTTGATGTGTAAGAAAACACGATTGGATAACGTGTTCACGTGAACGGCCTGTGAAATAATTAGTTCACGCTATCCAGACAGCACTGTATAATGTAGTATCTACCAAACAAGCTGTGAAATGTTGAAAAAAAATCAGGTTTCTTTTCTACTTTCAGGTGTTGCTGAGAAGTCTTTGAACAATGAATATTTATAGACTGCGGCTGCCATGAATTGACCTCTTCCTCATTTTACTTTCTTATTTCAATCTTAAGTTACTGTATCGAATTTGTGTTTTTTTTTCTAATAAATAATATATATTTTTTTTTAAATAAAATCGTTACTCGTTACTGGGTGGGTTCTTAGCCGGCCTCCGGAACACCGGACTTTTATCATGTTTGAAAAACATAAAAAAAATGATAAAAAGGATGGAATCGCAAAAGTATGGAAATAAATCTGATCAAAAATACTTGATAAGTCTGCTTAAAAATACACATTATTTTATTAAGAATATAAGTTATCAACGTATTAACTGTACGTCTATAATCTTGAAAATTATATATCCAAAAATGATTGAGGGATTGCAAAAGAAAGAAGATACCGACTTCAAAAGATAATGATCTTAATAATCGAACAAGCTACCATCTTCTTTTAAGAAATTATTTGATGAATTGAAGTTGTAAATAAAAAAGTTTCGTAAAAATCACATGACCAAGAAAGACTGCTCTGACAAATCTCTAAAAACGTAATTAAGACAAAATCGCACCGAAAAACCAGTTTAGTTAGCAGGATGTACACAGCAGTGGATCACTGGTGTGATGACACTGAGCACGAGTATAACAAGTCTTGTATTTTTTCGGACGTTCGTGCGAGGCGGAGCAGTAGAAAAAAAAAACTTTAAGAGACAGTTGTGTTTTCCCTACCTTTTGATTGGAACGTTTCGGTCTGTAGCTTAGCACACTAACAACTGCACCCACAAAATATAATGAAACATATAAATAAAATAGTGTACTGATTATATGGCCACCACTGTGTATGTAGATTCTAACAGGAGAGCGCGATTATCAGCAATTGTTGTCTTGATATATATACATCGGCGCCTGCTTCCCTCATCACAGTTATCGCCCAGCTAAGCATGTTTCATTCTAGTGACTAAATTTCGAGTAAAGCCATCTTCAGTGCTGTTAAAACAAAACAGTTTTTAACCATAAAACAGTTGTTTCTTTTTGCTTTTAATTAAATTCTCGTTTAACTAACCAATCTTGATATAGACAACCAATCTTACAAAGAAATATCAATATCTCTTCGAATTGAAATATAGGACCGCAGACAGATGCGTATTTGCAAACAATTTATAAAAGAATTTTCAAACGGTCATTTCATGTGTGTCTCGAATTTGCTAATTAGCCTTCTCAGTGTTTAATAAATCTTGCCATTTCCAAAACAAATATAGACGGTACGAATACTTTACCTTAAACTGTCGCAATAACTTATCTTGTAGAAACAACCAGTTTTTTTTTTTAGTTAAAAGTTAAAGAACTTCTCGCAAACGTGTTCCGTTTGCTTCTGTTGGGACTGTGAAGAGGCAAAATCCAATCACGAATATTATATCGAATCGAAAATTTCTCCAAAATTTTAAAACTTTCAAAATAATATTTGTTTCTATTTTTATTTGTAGTTTTATTGAATTGTGTGTCGAATAGAAGAATTCAATGAATTATCCGATTACAAGACAATATAAAAAAATGTTTTTAAAATATTGCGAGGAAACTGCTATTAAGCTTGTGTAGAGTGCGTCACCCCGAAATAAGACCAGTCCAATCAGATATACGTCACTTTGTAGTAAATAAAAAAAAAAACCGCAGCTCAAATTGATTAACATAAGACAAAATATTTCCCCCACTTCGATTATAGTATGTACAGGGTGGCGCACCAATTGTGCTACAATAAGAAATTCAAATAACTTTTTTTTTAATCGATGTATTTCATTTATTTTTTTTTATTGGTTAGAAAATTAAATTTTATTTTAAATAGTTAGTTGTTTTTAAAGATTATAGACCACGCATATGCGGCACCTGATCAAAAAATTATTCATTGCGGCCTGAAGAGTTGAAGTTGGGATCGCCTCAATTATTGTCGTTATGGACTGCTTTAATTCAGTTAAATTCCTGGGCTTCGTTTTATACACCTCTTGCTTGACATAACCCCATAAAAATAAGTCTGGTGCAGTCAGGTCAGGTGACCTTGGGGGCCAGCGAAGAGTGGAGTTCCTAGAAATTAATTTGTTTGCGAATTTTTTGTTTAGCTCCGCCATAACTGGTCTGGCTATATGTGCAGTTGCTCCATCTTGCTGAAACCAAACGCTGTTGAATGGTATACGTCTTCGGCGTAGTTCTGGGTAAAAAAACTCCTTCAACATCTTTAAATAACGGTCCCCATTATAATAATAGAAATTCAGTCGAAAAACTTAAAACTTTGCACCTTATTTGCCTTTATTCATTTGTTTTCTTATGAGAAAAGTTGCTAAAAGAACCACAACCACAGTTACTCATACTTTAGCTGGGAGTTATTTACTGATTTTGAAATATGTATCAATAAGAGTTGTTATTGGGGTTCCTTTAACCTGTTAAGTGTCCGTTTTTTTTCATATGCGTCTTTTGCTAATTACACTTCAGCCTAATCTACCTCTGTTGGCATACCCACTATACTAAGTACCAAACCACCTCCTATCGGCATTATGATCTACAAGCTTAATTAAGTCCGCAATCGGTACATGATACTATCTGATAACAAAAAAGAAATACCATTGAAACAGCAAACTGTCGAAAAAATTATAAGTTTATGACCAAATATTTTCGAAGTTATGGCACCAACAGAAGTTTTCTAATCATCTATTGTGATAAAATGATAAAGACAACAACAAAATAGCGATTACGATGTTATTCGTCTCATAAAGAACCAATTATTTGAGCAATTCTTCAATTTCGGACAGTTGACAATGAGATCGCTAACTATAATCGTGGTGTCGGTTTTGCAATTAATACTCGCGTTGCAATCAGTCTGTGCAGTCGACTATCGCCTCTCAAAAGATGTGTATCCTATAAGTTATAATATAACAATTAAACCGTATTTCCTACCGGAAGATGAAGATGAAAGATTCACATTTTATGGCGAGACATCGATCATCATTCGAACTCGAACAGCAAATGTTCGAGAATTTGCGGTTCATTATGATTTTATGGAGTTCACCGAGGTCAATATGTGGTCAGCGCATGGAAAAGGCTTGATATTTACAAGTGAACACGAAGCTGAAACGGATAAAATTATCTTTCGACTAGAAGAGGCCTTGGCTTCTTCTATAAATTACACTTTGGACTTTAAGTACACGGGATGGATTTCGAACGGAATTGACGGTCTTTATCAAATTAGCTACACAGACGATGCGGCTACGGAAAAGTGAGTATTTGGGCATTGAACGGTTTCTTAAAATCATTTTATTTGAAAATAATTTTTTAGTGCGGCTCTAATTTAAGTACTTAGGTTAGGTACATATTTATATGTATGTTAGGAAAAAGTATTAATGTCTGGGCTGTATGTCAACAACTTCCTTCAAGGAGGCTTACCGGTCCGCCTTCCTCCAGACAAACTAACAAACTGTAATTGAAATTCAAATACTGTTTTCGAAACGTTTTCAACTCAAGGTCAGATCACACATCTGTTGCCTGATATTCATAAATATCTACTAGATGGCGCATACTCGTATTTTATTATAGAATATTATCTATCACGGCCATCCTGCAACATACATCGCTCTCGATGTTCAGATGTTCATACATGTTAGCTATTAACATTTTTTTTTTTTTTTTATTACATAGTTTTCGTATTTTGAATTAATAATTAACAAATCAAAATAATAATTAAACAGTATTTTCTAATACATATTTTCAAATACTTTCGGAACTCGAATTTTTCTTCAAAAATCAGTTATTCATTAAGCCATAATTTTTATCGTCCATGTTTTAACTCTCAGATTTATTTACTCCATAGCAACAATCTAGAACAAGAAATCTATTTACAGACTATCCAAATTTGTCATTATTAATCTCAGCCAACGAACAAATGGCCAAATAAGTATCTCAAAATTTACCCAAAAATTTCTCTTTCGAATACTACATACAACTCAACTTCATTTATCAAGAGTATACTTCAAAAATAATGGCTCCATAGCAATCTTAAACATGTTTACTAGTTCACACATAAGTCAGAGGCAATCTTAAGCTTGTCTATTAGTTCAATCTATAAACATATTAAGAACATAATAGCTCAGAGGCAATCTTAAGCTTGTCTACCAGTTCAAAGCCAAACATATTTAGGACATAATAGCTCAGAGGCAATCTTAAGCTTTTCTATCAGTTCAAATTAAAACGAATCGACGTTTAAACCTTACCTCTATTAATAAAAGCTTTAATAAAAAGTATCACTTTCTTCTATAATAGGTTTTATAGAATCTCTAGCTGCAGTAATGATTAAATTTGAGTTTGAGTTTATATCGATCATTAGACAAAATATTCCAATTATTTCATATACGCTTTCAAAATGCACATTTAATTTAGATTTTCTTATTTGGTTATTTTTGTAAACAACTTTTGTTCCTACTTCCAATCGAGTTGGCTTGATCTTGTTGGAATCAAATCTTTTTTTCATTTTAGTTGCATTTTCCTTTATTCTCTCATCAGCGAGTTTTCTCAAGGCTGCTAAATCATCGTATTCTGGTTCTAAATTTAATTGTGAAAAAAGTAACCCTACTTCTGGTGTACGTCCATTTATTCCGGTAAGTATTTTTAATGGGGATAGTCCAGTTGTTTTGTTTATATTGGTGTTTAATGCTAACTGTATTCTGCTGAGATAAGTTGTCCATTCCAGGTTTGTGTTCAAATTCGTTCTCATAAGGTTTGCCACGGTGTCGACATATCGTTCTACTTGTCCATTGGCTCTACTCACTCCAGGAGCTATAATATGATGTTCAATTCCGTGAGATGAACACATTTTTCTAAATTCTTCACTCGTGAAATTGGTTCCTCCATCACTTATAATTTTGAGAGGTACTCCAAATAGCATTATAAAGTCGATCATACAACGAATAGTTTCCAACGTTTGTAATGATTTAAGAGGACGAAGAACAACAAATTTTGTAAAAGCATCAACAATTATAAGCACATGCCGATAAATACCTACACGCTTTTCGTCAAATGGACCCATGCAATCTATATGAACTGTATGAAATGGAATTGGTTGTTTTTCAATCGGGTGTAGTGAGATCTGTTTTTTGGCGGAAGGTCTCTTAGCAACCAAGCATATTATACAGGATTCTATTAATTTTTTGACATTTCTTGTCATGGATGGCATCCAAAAATGTTCTCTAATCTTTGACAAAGTTTTTTCCCAACCAACATGCCAGTTGTCTTCATGATAACGTCTCATTAGCGATAATCGGCATTTTTGAGGAACAAACAATTTGTTGCCTTCTAATTGTTTTCTGTACAGAAGTCCACTCTTTACAACATATTTTGACATAGCTTCAGGATCATTTGCTTTAATTCTTTCTATAGTCTCCATAGTAAATGGGTCAATCTGTTGTTCCACATGTAGCCAATTATCCGACAAGCTAGTTAATCTACAACACACTTTGGTGGGAGGATTTCTACTTAAATAATCGGCATGTTGAACTAATTTGCCTTTTCGGTAGATTATTTCAAAGTCGTAGTCTTGTAAGTAAATCCACCATCTCGCAATCCTTGGTAACAAATCTTTTTTATCCTTTGTAGCTTTAATGGCATTACAGTCTGTTACTAAAGTAAACTTAATACCCAACAAGTATGTCCGAAAATGTTTTAATGCATTAACAACGGCCAATGTCTCCAGCTCGTAACTATGGTACTTAGTTTCATAGGTCTTTGTGGCTTTATTAAAATAAGCTATTACGTGTAACTGTTTATCAACCCGTTGAAATAAAACAGCTCCATATCCCAAAGCACTTGCATCTGTATGAAGTTCAGTTGGCAGTTCAGGGTTAAATATTGACAAAACCGGTCTTTGTGTTAGTTGTTTTATTATATACAACCTTGCTTCTTGACATTCCTCACTCCATTTAAATTGAACATTGTTTTTTGTTAAACGTGTAATACAGTTAGTTTTGGCAGCGAATTCCGGAATAAATTTACGAAAATAATTCGCAAGACCCATAAACTGTCTTACTTGTTTCACATTGCTTGGAGATGGTGACAATACTAAAGCATCTATTTTTATAAAACTTGGTCTTATACCATCGGAGGATATTTCTCTGCCCAAGTATTCTATCTTTGTTTGCAAAAATTTGCATTTTTCGATATTCAAAGAAAACCCGCATTCTGTTAAAGCCTTCAACACCGTTTCAAGACGTTGTATTCCTTCCGAAATAGTCTTTGATGGTATAAGAACATCATCGAGGTATACTAGGGCAATTGTATCTTTTAATTTTCCAAGTGATTTATTAATTGCTCGTTGAAAAACTGCAGGTGCATTAGCCAAGCCAAAGGGCATACGTAAATATTCATAATGGCCATCTGGAGTAACAAAAGCCGTTTTTTCAATTGAATTTTCAGAAATCGGAATTTGATGAAATCCAGAAGCCATATCCAATGAGGAAAAGTATCTATTACCAGCCAATCGATCAAGTTGATCATCAATTCTCGGTAATGGATATCTATCTTTAACAGTTATCTTATTTAGTGGCCGGAAATCAACACAATCGGTTCTTTCCGTTCTTCTTTCTAACTAGTATGACGGGACTAGCGAAAGGTGAAAAACTTTCTCCGATAATTTCATGAGACATCAAATCAGACACTATATCACGCACTGTTTGTCTTTCAGAAAGTGCCATTCTGTACGGTCAATAATTAATAACAGCTTCCTTAATTAAATGAATTTCAAGAGATCCTGTCGTTACCTTCTTATCTGGGAAACCATTTATTATGGAATTCGAATATTTATTTAAAATTGAGCATAAATGTTCATTTTCTGTTTCTGTTAAAATCTCTATTTGGGGAATATTTTTCTTTTTGGCAACATTAACAATAGCCTTCCTTCTCAAGATGGAACCATTTGCATCTGCCAAAATTTCAAGAGTAACATCACTCAGTACATCTCTTCCAATAATAAAATCGACTTGTAAGTATTCCTTTTCAATAATATGAAAAGTAACTTCAATACTGATCTCTTGTAGTTCTACCATCAATGTTACCATCGGTGCAGGGAAATAAGTCCCCGGGAACTAAGTCCACTGAGGGACTTAGTTCCCACCTAGTGGGAAATAAAATCACTTTCGTAAAGTGGACTTAGTTCCCATGCAAGATGGGAAATAAATTCCGAAAACTCAGAGTGGTTTTATTTCCCTTTAAATGTGAAGTAAATTCTCACTGTCGACTAAGAACAAAGTAAAATTAAAGAGTCAAGTAGGAACTTTGCAATTTTTATGAACAAAAATTAAATTATCTGCTCACTAAGTCAGAGTAATACATACCAAACTGAGTTAACAAAATTTTCAAAATTTCGATTTAAAGATATATAACTAAATACATAAATACATATATAATATAAATGTAATGCAACCAATAAGAAGCTGAAAAGAAAAATCAATAACTTAAAAAATTGTCAGAGTCTTGCAAACTGAACTGCATTTTTTAATTTTTGTTCTGTTTGACAAAGTGCTCCCTTCGAAATTCAGTTTGCAAGACTCTGAAAATAATCAAATAAAAAATACTTTGTCAAACAGAACAAAAATTAAAAAATGCAGTTCAGTTTGCAAGACTCTGAAAATAAAGTTCACTTCAAACTGTTTTTACTGATAATGAATCGTATTGACTGCACTTATCCGAGATAAGCTTAAGATTTTGTTAGAAGAATGTGATAACTAACTGCACTTTACAAAAGTCACACTTTTTATTGAGTTCGACATGTTTTGGTATATTCGCTCGATGTTTTGATTGACCAAAATAAGCTGAACAATTTTTTCGTAAATGGCCAGCCTTACCGCAATTATAACATTTCTTTTCATGTTCAAATTGAATGCGTTTCGGATTCGTAAACAAAGTATCACCAGGTCTTTTAACAGCAGAATTATTCCGCTTTTGTAATCCCGATGAATATGATACTTCCTGGCCCTGGGGTTTTGGGTAATTTCGAATAGAAGATAAATGATCTATAAGGCTTTGAACACTACTTGGCATTACAAATGTTAAAGAGTTTCTAAGGTTGAATTCTGAAACACAACCGATTACAATTCGAACTATCATATCCTCCGGGATATCGAATGGTAAACGATTTATTTGAGCAAATTTTTCCATGACAAAGTCATGATATGTATTCGCGTTACTGCTTTCAAAATTAGCAACTTTTCTTAGTTGTTCTACAAGGTCAGTACCACTAGCAAATGCATGAATTAATGAAGGACGTAAATCATTCCAATGGTAATGTTGAAAACCGTATTTATCAAACCATGCCTTAGCTCTACCCATTAATGACAACTGAACTCTAGGAATGATGTCAAAATCCTTTAAATTGTCTCTTTCTATCCTACAGTCAACATCGTCACACCACTTTTTAACATCCACCCTTGAATAGTCGGGATCAAATATAGGAAACGAACTTATATTTCCTTGATTACAGTCATTCCCTTTGACCAACTTAATTATTTCACCTACTGTTTGTAAGTTTATTAAGGAAGGACTATTGGCCTGAGATTTATCAAGACCACAATCCGCTTTTTCTTTTTCCGGACATTTTCAATTTAAATATTTAACAGAAGAAAAATAAAATGAAGTGCAACTTATCTGATTTTCGTTCTTTTAGCAGCAACTCCGGTAAAGAACAACAATCAGCAACAAAAGTCCTTATTTTTAGATCGCTAGTTCGGCGACGGAATGTTCTAGACTTTTCGTTCCCAACTTGAATTCTTCTCTTTTTCTTTTAATTTCGTCCAGGAGAGTAAATTTTCGATTTTCTATTTATTTATCCTTATTTTATTTTTTTTATTTTTTTTTGACGTACTTAGATTTTCTTTTCAGTAAGTATTTAATTTTTTTTATATAGGTCAATAGATTATGTAATAATCGGTAATATCCACCTTCTGATGTTAGGAAAAAGTATTAATGTCTGGTCTGTATGTCAACAACTTCCTTCAAGGAGGCTTACGGTAAGAATGCCCCTTTCTCACCGGTCCGCCTTCCTCCAGACAAACTAACAAACTGGAATTGAAATTCAAATACTGTTTTCGAAACGTTTTCAACTCAAGGTCTGATCACACATCTGTTGCCTGATATTCATAAATATCTACTAGATGGCGCATACTCGTATTTTATTATAGAATATTATCTATCATGTATATCGCTTTTTGTGAAAGGTAAGTGGAACGTAGATTTGGTTTGCGAAAGGCGACAGTACCTACAAAAGATCAACATTTTTCTTCTGATAATTTTCAGCATCCAAAAAAACAAAAAACACAAATTTTGCATCTAAAGCCTAGTATGCTGTTCCAGGAAAGCTTAAATTAAGCGCCTCTCTAATGTTTCTCTCCACCACTTAGCTTAATGTTCGCTTAATTTTGACAGTGTAAGTTCCGTAAAAAAAAAGAACTGCGTTAGTAAAGTTGATTGGGCTGCAGGAAATAAGGCCCCAATTAAATAGGCCCCAAAAGAGAAAATGAAATAAGTCAACAAATTTAAAAAATTAAATAACACCCCAATTTTTTTGGTTGTTTTTTTTTTGTATTCATATCGTCGGTGAAACCAGAAAACTGTGTAACTGCATATTAGCAAATTTTTCAGGAGAGTATTAAAACTTTTTAGGAACACGATGTGAATCACGCACTTATTGCCGCTTAAAAGGTGAGATACACAATTTTCTTACCAAAAATACTGAATACGGAGTTACACTATATTCTAAATCAGCGATAGAAGCATTAATTTGATTTAATAGGGGATTCCCATTTTACAAAGTGGTAGATATCGTGTTGAGCAAATAGATGTCGCTTAAACCTTATTTTCACTAAAATTGGAGTTACACATTTTTCTGGTTTCACCGACGATATTTCATTGCTTTTTTATTTAGTATATTGTCTTCTTAGAAATAAAGACTTTTTACTGTGGCAAACACATTTCGGATATCTTTCCTCATGGCTTCCACATAAGTCATAATCCGTTACTGTTAAAGGCTCCATATCGAATACATTTTCATTAATACAAGGTCGAAAGAAGTCATCCGATGTTGTTTGGCTCTCAGTTTTTTTTTTCTAAATGAAAAACTTCGATTCTCTTTTTTTAATAAGGTTTATTTGAACTTTTAGAATTTTAATGGTCAAGTCTAGAAGATGATATCGGCCAAGTGGGCGCCTTCACAATTGATTGCCATACGGGCTCGTTTTATGGCATTTCGGGCGACAGATTCTCGCACTCGTGTCGAATGTTGTCCTTGAGGGCTTCTAGGGTCTCGGGCTTGTTTACGTAAACACGGGACTTCAAAGAACCCCACAAAAAAAGTCTGGAACGTTCTCAAAAAAAAAAAAATGCTCCGATGACTCCTCCAGCGTGAACAGCGCACCATGCAGTAACTTTGAGCGGGTGTTATGGCTCCGCGTGCATTACTCGTGGATTTTCGGTGGCCTAGAAGCGATAGTTTTGCTTGTTTACGTACCCGCTGAGGTGGAAATGAGCCTCATCGCTCACTATGATTTTGGTCGAAAAATCGTCCACTTCGTCCTCGAGATTGAGGATGGCTTGTCGACAGGCAGCCGCTGATGCACGGACTGGACTTTGTACGGGAACATGCGCAAGTCTTTGACCAAAATTCGCCTTAGGGACGACCGGCTGATGGCTAATTGCGAGGCACAGCGTCTGGTCGATGTTTCTGGCGACAGCTCGACATCCTCGTCAACAGCGGCGATATTCTCGGCACAACGGGCGCTCCGGGGCCGGCCACTCTTGGCAACAGTAAGAGCGTCTTCCAATTTGGCCCACCTTGTACTTATATTTATAACACTTTTTATCTCCCTAGATACCCCGATTAGATCAAGATATACTTCGACGAACTTTGAATTATTTACCTACAAGGGTTTTATGTCGTTTTCCATTGGGATTTTCAGATTTCAGATTTTTTTTGCATTTGTGTTGGTTCGTGATTTAAAAGTCAGCTGTCCTTAAATTGTAATTTGAGTTTATAAAAACCCATTGAATTTATGTTGATATCCATTGCAGTGGCCAAATGTAAATATGTCTCTATTTTTCACAGACTAGTTGTCCAAAAACGAATGTAATAACACACTTCAAAGTTTGACAAATGCCAAAGGTTTTGGTGTTAGTGAAAGTAGGTATAAATCTCGCTTA
The DNA here is from genome assembly GCA_948293265.1 of Cheilosia impressa. Taxonomy (NCBI): domain Eukaryota; kingdom Metazoa; phylum Arthropoda; class Insecta; order Diptera; family Syrphidae; genus Cheilosia; species Cheilosia impressa. The sequence continues at coordinate 27,355,693 of OX411883.1, forward strand.
GAAATCGAGATTCGCAACTCTGAATATAAGGGTTTTTTTTTTTGCGGCCAATGGAAGATGAAATCTGACAGCAAGCTGATTTCGAGAATCGAGAGCGGAAAAACTGTTCTGAATATAGAAAACGATATTACTTTCTCAAAAGTATAAAGTGAGGTCGTTAGAATTTCTTGTATTGACCAATATCACAAACCGTCGCACCTAATAACCAGATTTTATGTCTTGATATGAAGAATTTTAAATCTTGATATGAAGAAATAGTTTTGATATTTTCTGAACTGAAATAGTTTTCTGTCTCTTGGTATTCACTGATCCAATAGTTTGAAGTAAAATTATTTATTCATTCAATATAAAAACAATTTAAATTCTTTCAGATGGATGGTAGCGACACAACTACAACGCATTGATGCCCGGAAATTGTTCCCATCCTTTGATGAACCATGCTTCAAGGCTGTCTTCAATATACATATCAGCCGTCCGAATAATTACAGTTCTTTCAGCAACACTGACATACTAAGCACCACCATCGACGAGTAATTTATACCTCACTATACCAATTTGCCAAATTATATAAACAATTTTTTTTTACAGAAATGACCCCAACCGCTACGTGGATCACTTTAAAGAAACACCAAAAATGTCCACTTACTTAGTGGCAATGGTCGTTGCTGATTATAAGCCCCGTGGGGAGGGAAATTTGCGTATAATTTCCCGGCCCGAATACTACAACAAGACTCAATTTAGCTACGAAGTGACAGAAAAAATACTAAACCATTACAATAGTCTCTTCGAATACAATTATACTGACTTGGGCAACCCTGTATTGCAAAAGCTTTCGCTTTCTAAATTTCCCCACGGTGGAATGGAAAATTGGGGCCTAATGCTCTACAAGTAAGCTTATAAATACAAATAGCTTCGATGATATTCAAATTCGATATTACAGAGACGAGGTATTGATATTCGAAGATGGCAACACTGATCTGAGTGGCATGCAACACATGATATCAATTATATCGCATGAAACATCGCATAGCTGGTTTGGCGATTCTATAACGTTTGATTGGTGGGGCTATTTCTGGCTTAATGAGGGTTTTGCAAGATACTATCAATATTTTGCTACACATACTGTAAGATTGGCGAGCTAAACCAAACTAATGGTGACTAAGAGATTTGTTTGTTCTTTCTTTAAGGTTTACCCAGAATACGAACTAAACAAACAGTTTGTTGTTGATCAATTGCATTCAATCCTGAATACCGATGCAATTATTTCGACGCAGCCATTAAGTGAATTAGATGTTGCGTCGCCATCAGAAATTGATAGGAAGTTCAGTGGCATAACATATGTAAAGGGGGCTTCTGTTATTCGTATGATAAGTAATGCCATGTCGGAGGCTACATTCCAAAAGGCGATGAAACATTATATCAAGGCAAAGTGAGTAAAAACATTCACTAGTTTTCGGAACAGGTCGGTACAGGACCCTTTTGGCTTAGCTTCTAAGGTGGATGGTTACACCTTGCACCTTGGTTGATGGTGTACCTTCCTGCAGGAAGCCAGTTTGCCGATAAGATTCGTAACCTTTGAAAAAGAGTGCTAGTATATAAACTATGTTTGATGAAAAACTTTCCTTGTTTCAGCCTCCAGAGATCCGTTATTCCGTCAGACCTATTAAAATCGTTAGAATTGTATTGGCCTGCATCACCAATTGTGGATGTCGAAGAGTTCTTTAACGACTGGACGGAAAAAGTTGGATTTCCATTATTAACAGTCACCATTTCCAATGATATGCGCAGTGTTAAAGTTCAACAAAAGAGGTACCTTTTCGACCCGACAGACGGCAGCGACCCAAATATAAGGTACACAATTCCACTAACCTACGCCACAAGTACGAAACCGGACTTCACTAACACCTTCCCAGTTCAATATTTCAAAAAGGATCAAGACGAAGTTGTATTTAATTTTACTGCACCTGTCGATTGGGTTATGTTCAACATCCAGCAGACCAGTTACTACAGAGTAATGTATGACAACAGTAGCTGGTACAAGTTGCACAACGCCCTCTATGCAAAGAATTGGTCGGCTATTCATGAGATCAATCGTGCTCAATTTATTGACGATTTGTTTGCTTTTGCCAAGGCCGCACTACTTGACTATGAGTTCGTATTCAGACTACTTGAATATTTAGAGACTGAAATTCATTACACGCCTTGGGAAGCTGCCTTTACTGGCTTCAAGTTTGTCAGTCCATATTTAACTGTCGAGGAGCACATCGACTTTGGCAGTTACATTTTGTTCGTAAGCGAAAAGGTTTATCAAAAGTTGAGAGTTTCGGGAACGACATCTGATGAGCCTGTGCTAGATATATACAACCGAAGACAGATTGTCAACTTTAACTGCAAATACGGACGAAGCTCTTGCACTACAGAGGTCCAGAATATTCTGAAAAACTATTTGTACAACGGAGTTGTCATACCGGTTGACATTCGTTCCACTATCTACTGCAGTGGTATGCGAGATGGTTCCGAAGAGGACTTTGATAGGCTTCTAGCGAAATTCAAGTCGCAAAATGTCCTTCGGGAGAAGTTGCGAATGAGATATGGTCTCGGATGCGTACGCAACTCGAAAAATATAGAAAAATTCTTCGAAGCAGTTCTTAGTGATACGGTAGAGGTTTTAGAAAAGAGCACAGCAATGGCACCACTGTACAAAGAAAATCCGGAAAATGTTTGGCCGGTCTATTTAATTGTTACGACAAGATTTGAAGAAATCGCTAAGGCGTAAGTATTTATGTTTCATTAGTTCGTAACCTTTAAAGAATATCTATTCTCGGCTATGTGTCACTTTTGTTCTTCCCACTTCAGATTTGGCAGTTGGTTAAGCACAGCGAATCTTATCAGCAGCGTTGCTACTCTTTTAACGACAGTCGAACAACGAAACGCATTCGAGGAGTTTGTTGTGGAAAATCGCGACAATTTCGGCCCATATTCAGGAGTTTTGGATAACGCTCTCCTGAAGCTCGACCAGAACCTAAAATGGGCAGAAAACTACCTAAGTCCCCTTCGTGTATATCTGAAATCTCGGAATAGAGCTTCAGCAAGCATTCTCAAGTTCAAAGCATTAAAAATGAACTGGAGAATATTAATGCCACTTTAAACTCGTATACTACCATCAACCTCAAATTAAGGAACACACTGTGAGCCGTTTATTTAGTAAGTAGTTTTAACTTGGAATCAACACATTTTTGTTAAATATTGTTTGCAACAAAAAATGTTTGATCGTCCGAAGGCAACACGTTGCAATTTCAACATTTGTAGTGCCATTACAGTAGTAAGAACATCCGATATAAATGAAGGGCGATTGTAAAGCTGCCAATTCACAGATAATGGGCCTTAGCAATAAACATTTTTAGTCTCGACTTTAAAATTGGAAAAGCTCACAATTGCAAAATTTGTTTGGAAATATAGCCACAGTGAACTACGAAAATTTAGAGTCGAGATGAAAAATGTTTATTGCTAAGGCCCAATGTGTTTGGTTCGGTGGCACATAACATATTTAAGTGTGACCGCTCGCAGCAAAAGACTGTACGTTTTGCCAAATTTATCGATTAAAGCATTCCCATAAATTTTACTCTGATACTGATAGAACTACAATTGTTTACATTTTCTAATTTTGTCTAAGTACAGTAGTGCCTGGATAGAGTGAACACCCCTTTTTATACAGAGTACTCAATAGCGTAAACAAAAGAAACCTCGATAACGTGAACCAAAAATGTATGCACACGACTGAACATATTCATTCGTTCGTTCGCCGGCTTGTTAGTTTTTCCATAAAATTTGGATTTCTTAAAGTCTTTATCAATAAAAGACGCAGTTTCTTTATTCGTGGAGTCAGTTAAAACCAGACATCATAAAGAAATGTTGGCTTAATAATATGCCTCAGATTTGCACAGGCGAAGGGGTAGTACCGATGAAGAGGAAAATATCCCTCTTATCTTGATACGGGATAAATTGAATACGGAGTACTCCGACATACTAAAAAAATTCGCGAAAAAGCTATGCAGAAAGTACTGAAAAATAAAAAAAAAACAGACAAGTACACGGATTTTTTTAACTAAATAAGAGAATGGAATTTAAATCTCAATAAATAATATCAATAAATCTACTGTCCAAATGTATTTGCTGTGTAAGAAAACACGATTGGATAACGTGTTCACGTGAACGGCCTGTGAAATAATTAGTTCACGCTATCCAGACAGCACTGTATAATGTAGTATCTACCAAATAAGCTGTGAAATGTTGAAAAAAAATCAGGTTTCTTTTTTACTTTCAGGTGTTGCTGAGAAGTCTTTGAACAATGAATATTTATAGACTGCGGCTGCCATGAATTGACCTCTTCCTCATTTTACTTTCTTATTTCAATCTTAAGTTACTGTATCGAATTTGTGTTTTTTTTTCTAATAAATAATATATATTTTTTTTTAAATAAAATCGTTACTCGTTACTGGGTGGGTTCTTAGCCGGCCTCCGGAACACCGGACTTTTATCATGTTTGAAAAACATAAAAAAAATGATAAAAAGGATGGAATCGCAAAAGTATGGAAATAAATCTGATGAAAAATACTTGATAAGTCTGCTTAAAAATACACATTATTTTATTAAGAATATAAGTTATCAACGTATTAACTGTACGTCTATAATCTTGAAAATTATATATCTAAAAATGATTGAGGGATTGCAAAAGAAAGAAGATACCGACTTCAAAAGATAATGATCTTAATAATCGAACAAGCTACCATCTTCTTTTAAGAAATTATTTGATGGAATTGAAGTTGTAAATAAAAAATTTTCGTAAAAATCACATGACCAAGAAAGACTGCTCTGACAAATCTCTAAAAACGTAATTAAGACAAAATCGCACCGAAAAACCAGTTTAGTTACAGGATGTTATGATAAATGTACATATTTTATGTTTATAAAATAAATAATTTAATAGAGTCTTTCGCAAAAGGACAAACAACTTTAAGGAAAAGAAAGCTGATTTTATATGGCCAGCGTATTCTGTATTTCGTACTTTAATATAATTTTTTCGCAATTTTTTTTAAAATTCTATCTAAACTTGATATTGACGGCATGCGAAATGCGAAATCATAGAAAGAGCCTTGGGTAAGATTTGCTGTTGAGTTACAACATATGGTCTAAATGTTAACTCAAGTAAAACTGAATTGATGCTTTTCGCCATCAAACCCAAAATACCGACCTTCACACTCGCTCACCTAAATAACCAAAATCATTCTTTATTCATCAGCACCAGATACTTCATCCTTGACCCTATCCTCAAATGGAAGTTTAATACCGTCGAACACCGTCTGCGAAAAGCAAGCATGTCTGTAATAAATTTTTCGAAAAGAAGTGGGAACTTTAACCAAAAATGGATCGTCGGATGTACACAGCAGTGGATCACTGGTGTGATGACACTGAGCACGAGTATAACAAGTCTTGTATTTTTTCGGACGTTCGTGCGAGGCGGAGCAGTAGAAAAAAAAAACTTTAAGAGACAGTTGTGTTTTCCCTACCTTTTGATTGGAACGTTTCGGTCTGTAGCTTAGCACACTAACAACTGCACCCACAAAATATAATGAAACATATAAATAAAATAGTGTACTGATTATATGGCCACCACTGTGTATGTAGATTCTAACAGGAGAGCGCGATTATCAACAATTGTTGTCTTGATATATATACATCGGCGCCTGCTTCCCTCATCACAGTTATCGCCCAGCTAAGCATGTTTCATTCTAGTGACTAAATTTCGAGTAAAGCCATCTTCAGTGCTGTTAAAACAAAACAGTTTTTAACCATAAAACAGTTGTTTCTTTTTGTTTTTAATTAAATTCTCGTTTAACTAACCAATCTTGATATAGACAACCAATCTTAATATAATATAGGACCGCAGACAGATGCGTATTTGCAAATAATTTATAAAAGAATTTTCAAACGGTCATAATGTGATTTCATGTGTGTCTCGAATTCGCTAATTAGCCTTCTCAGTGCTTAATTAATCTTGCCATTTCCAAAACAAATATAGACGGTACGAATACTTTACCTTAAACTGTCGCAATAACTTATCTTGTAGAAACAACCAGTTTTTTTTTTTAGTTAAAAGTTAAAGAACTTCTCGCAAACGTGTTCCGTTTGCTTCTGTTGGGACTGTGAAGAGGCAAAAAACAATCACGCTTAAGGTTATATCGAATCGGAAATTTCTCCAAAATTTTAAAACTTTCAAAATAATATTTGTTTCTATTTTTATTTGTAGTTTTATTGAATTGTGTGTCGAATAGAAGAATTCAATGAATTATCCGATTACAAGACAATATAAAAAAATGTTTTTAAAATATTGCGAGTAAACTGCTATTAAGCTTGTGTAGAGTGCGTCACCCGAAATAAGACCAGTCCAATCAGATATACGTCACTTTGTAGTAAATAAAAAAAAAAAACCGCAGCTCAAATTGATTAACATAAGACAAAATATTTCCCCCACTTCGATTATAGTATGTACAGGGTGGCGCACCAATTGTGCTACAATAAGAAATTCAAATAACTTTTTTTTTAATCGATGTATTTCATTTATTTTTTTTTATTGGTTAGAAAATTATTTTATTTTAAATAGTTAGTTGTTTTTAAAGATTATAGACCGTAAATGACGTCCACGCTCTCCCACGCATATGCGGCACCTGATCAAAAAATTATTCATTGCGGCCTGAAGAGTTGAAGTTGGGATCGCCTCAATTATTGTCGTTATGGACTGCTTTAATTCAGTTAAATTCCTGGGCTTCGTTTTATACACCTCTTGCTTGACATAACCCCATAAAAATAAGTCTGGTGCAGTCAGGTCAGGTGACCTTGGGGGCCAGCGAAGAGTGGAGTTCCTAGAAATTAATTTGTTTGCGAATTTTTTGTTTAGCTCCGCCATAACTGGTCTGGCTATATGTGCAGTTGCTCCATCTTGCTGAAACCAAACGCTGTTGAATGGTATACGTCTTCGGCGTAGTTCTGGGTAAAAAAACTCCTTCAACATCTTTAAATAACGGTCCCCATTATAATAATAGAAATTCAGTCGAAAAACTTAAAACTTTGCACCTTATTTGCCTTTATTCATTTGTTCTCTTATGAGAAAAGTTGCTAAAAGAACCACAACCACAGTTACTCGTACTTTGGCTGGGAGTTATTTACTGATTTTGAAATATGTATCAATAAGAGTTGTTATTGGGGTTCCTTTAACCCGTTCAGTGTCCGTTTTTTTCATATGCGTCTTTTGCTAATTACACTTCAGCCTAATCTACCTCTGTTGGCATACCCACTATACTAAGTACCAAACCACCTCCTATCGGCATTATGATCTGCAAGCTTAATTAAGTCCGCAATCGGTACATGATACTATCTGATAACAAAAAAGAAATACCATTAAAACAGCAAACTGTCGAAAAAATTATAAGTTTATGACCAAATATTTTCGAAGTTATGGCACCAACAGAAGTTTTCTAATCATCTACTGTGATAAAATGATAAAGACAACAACAAAATAGCGATTACGATGTTATTCGTCTCATAAAGAACCAATTATTTGAGCAATTCTTCAATTTCGGACAGTTGACAATGAGATCGCTAACTATAATCGTGGTGTCGGTTTTGCAATTAATACTCGCGTTGCAATCAGTCTGTGCAGTCGACTATCGCCTCTCAAAAGATGTGTATCCTATAAGTTATAATATAACAATTAAACCGTATTTCCTACCGGAAGATGAAGATGAAAGATTCACATTTTATGGCGAGACATCGATCATCATTCGAACTCGAACAGCAAATGTTCGAGAATTTGCGGTTCATTATGATTTTATGGAGTTCACCGAGGTCAATATGTGGTCAGCGCATGGAAAAGGCTTGATATTTACAAGTGAACACGAAGCTGAAACGGATAAAATTATCTTTCGACTAGAAGAGGCCTTGGCTTCTTCTATAAATTACACTTTGGACTTTAAGTACACGGGATGGATTTCGAACGGAATTGACGGTCTTTATCAAATTAGCTACACAGACGATGCGGCTACGGAAAAGTGAGTATTTGGGCATTGAACGGTTTCTTAAAATCATTTTATTTGAAAATAATTTTTTAGTGCGGCTCTAATTTAAGTACTTAGGTTAGGTACATATTTATATGTATGTTAGGAAAAAGTATTAATGTCTGGGCTGTATGTCAACAACTTCCTTCAAGGAGGCTTACCGGTCCGCCTTCCTCCAGACAAACTAACAAACTGTAATTGAAATTCAAATACTGTTTTCGAAACGTTTTCAACTCAAGGTCTGATCACACATCTGTTGCCTGATATTCATAAATATCTACTAGATGGCGCATACTCGTATTTTATTATAGAATATTATCTATCACGGCCATCCTGCAACATACATCGCTCTCGATGTTCAGATGTTCATACATGTTAGCTATTAACATTTTTTTTTTTTTTTATTACATAGTTTTCGTATTTTGAATTTATAATTAACAAATCAAAATAATAATTAAATAGTATTTTCTAATATTTTCAAATACTTTCGGAACTCGAATTTTTCTTCAAAAATCAGTTATTCATTAAGCCATAATTTTTATCGTCCATGTTTTAACTCTCAGATTTATTTACTCCATAGCAACAATCTAGAACAAGAAATCTATTTACAGACTATCCAAATTTGTCATTATTAATCTCAGCCAACGAACAAATGGCCAAATAAGTATCTCAAAATTTACCCAAAAATTTCTCTTTCGAATACTACATACAACTCAACTTCATTTATCAAGAGTATACTTCAAAAATAATGGCTCCATAGCAATCTTAAACATGTTTACTAGTTCACACATAAGTCAGAGGCAATCTTAAGCTTGTCTATTAGTTCAATCTATAAACATATTAAGAACATAATAGCTCAGAGGCAATCTTAAGCTTGTCTACCAGTTCAAAGCCAAACATATTTAGGACATAATAGCTCAGAGGCAATCTTAAGCTTTTCTATCAGTTCAAATTAAAACGAATCGACGTTTAAACCTTACCTCTATTAATAAAAGCTTTAATAAAAAGTATCACTTTCTTCTATAATAGGTTTTATAGAATCTCTAGCTGCAGTAATGATTAAATTTGAGTTTGAGTTTATATCGATCATTAGACAAAATTCCAATTATTTCATATACGCTTTCAAAATGCACATTTAATTTAGATTTTCTTATTTGGTTATTTTTGTAAACAACTTTTGTTCCTACTTCCAATCGAGTTGGCTTGATCTTGTTGGAATCAAATCTTTTTTTCATTTTAGTTGCATTTTCCTTTATTCTCTCATCAGCGAGTTTTCTCAAGGCTGCTAAATCATCGTATTCTGGTTCTAAATTTAATTGTGAAAAAAGTAACCCTACTTCTGGTGTACGTCCATTTATTCCGGTAAGTATTTTTAATGGGGATAGTCCAGTTGTTTTGTTTATATTGGTGTTTAATGCTAACTGTATTCTGCTGAGATAAGTTGTCCATTCCAGGTTTGTGTTCAAATTCGTTCTCATAAGGTTTGCCACGGTGTCGACATATCGTTCTACTTGTCCATTGGCTCTACTCACTCCAGGAGCTATAATATGATGTTCAATTCCGTGAGATGAACACATTTTTCTAAATTCTTCACTCGTGAAATTGGTTCCTCCATCACTTATAATTTTGAGAGGTACTCCAAATAGCATTATAAAGTCGATCATACAACGAATAGTTTCCAACGTTTGTAATGATTTAAGAGGACGAAGAACAACAAATTTTGTAAAAGCATCAACAATTATAAGCACATGCCGATAAATACCTACACGCTTTTCGTCAAATGGACCCATGCAATCTATATGAACTGTATGAAATGGAATTGGTTGTTTTTCAATCGGGTGTAGTGAGATCTGTTTTTTGCCGGAAGGTCTCTTAGCAACCAAGCATATTTATACAGGATTCTATTAATTTTTTGACATTTCTTGTCATGGATGGCATCCAAAAATGTTCTCTAATCTTTGACAAAGTCTTTTCCCAACCAACATGCCAGTTGTCTTCATGATAACGTCTCATTAGCGATAATCGGCATTTTTGAGGAACAAACAATTTGTTGCCTTCTAATTGTTTTCTGTACAGAAGTCCACTCTTTACAACATATTTTGACATAGCTTCAGGATCATTTGCTTTAATTCTTTCTATAGTCTCCATAGTAAATGGGTCAATCTGTTGTTCCACATGTAGCCAATTATCCGACAAGCTAGTTAATCTACAACACACTTTGGTGGGAGGATTTCTACTTAAATAATCGGCATGTTGAACTAATTTGCCTTTTCGGTAGATTATTTCAAAGTCGTAGTCTTGTAAGTAAATCCACCATCTCGCAATCCTTGGTAACAAATCTTTTTTATCCTTTGTAGCTTTAATGGCATTACAGTCTGTTACTAAAGTAAACTTAATACCCAACAAGTATGTCCGAAAATGTTTTAATGCATTAACAACGGCCAATGTCTCCAGCTCGTAACTATGGTACTTAGTTTCATAGGTCTTTGTGGCTTTATTAAAATAAGCTATTACGTGTAACTGTTTATCAACCCGTTGAAATAAAACAGCTCCATATCCCAAAGCACTTGCATCTGTATGAAGTTCAGTTGGCAGTTCAGGGTTAAATATTGACAAAACCGGTCTTTGTGTTAGTTGTTTTATTATATACAACCTTGCTTCTTGACATTCCTCACTCCATTTAAATTGAACATTGTTTTTTGTTAAACGTGTAATACAGTTAGTTTTGGCAGCGAATTCCGGAATAAATTTACGAAAATAATTCGCAAGACCCATAAACTGTCTTACTTGTTTCACATTGCTTGGAGATGGTGACAATACTAAAGCATCTATTTTTATAAAACTTGGTCTTATACCATCGGAGGATATTTCTCTGCCCAAGTATTCTATCTTTGTTTGCAAAAATTTGCATTTTTCGATATTCAAAGAAAACCCGCATTCTGTTAAAGCCTTCAACACCGTTTCAAGACGTTGTATTCCTTCCGAAATAGTCTTTGATGGTATAAGAACATCATCGAGGTATACTAGGGCAATTGTATCTTTTAATTTTCCAAGTGATTTATTAATTGCTCGTTGAAAAACTGCAGGTGCATTAGCCAAGCCAAAGGGCATACGTAAATATTCATAATGGCCATCTGGAGTAACAAAAGCCGTTTTTTCAATTGAATTTTCAGAAATCGGAATTTGATGAAATCCAGAAGCCATATCCAATGAGGAAAAGTATGTATTACCAGCCAATCGATCAAGTTGATCATCAATTCTCGGTAATGGATATCTATCTTTAACAGTTATCTTATTTAGTGCCCGGAAATCAACACAATCGGTTCTTTCCGTTCTTCTTTCTAACTAGTATGACGGGACTAGCGAAAGGTGAAAAACTTTCTCCGATAATTTCATGAGACATCAAATCAGACACTATATCACGCACTGTTTGTCTTTCAGAAAGTGCCATTCTGTACGGTCAATAATTAATAACAGCTTCCTTAATTAAATGAATTTCAAGAGATCCTGTCGTTACCTTCTTATCTGGGAAACCATTTATTATGGAATTCGAATATTTATTTAAAATTGAGCATAAATGTTAATTTTCTGTTTTTGTTAAAATCTCTATTTGGGGAATATTTTTCTTTTTGGCAACATTAACAATAGCCTTCCTTCTCAAGATGGAACCATTTGCATCTGCCAAAATTTCAAGAGTAACATCTCTTCCAATAATAAAATCGACTTGTAAGTATTCCTTTTCAATAATATGAAAAGTAACTTCAATACTGATCTCTTGTAGTTCTACCATCAATGTTACCATCTCAGTCAATAAAATAGAGTTCCTTGTACTGAAAGAAAGTAAGGTACTATCATGTTTGAAAAATTGGAAGCAATATCTGCTCGAATAAGAGAACAATCAGAACCTGAATCCAAAAGGCATTGATATAATTTCCCATGAACAACAACGTCGGTAGTATTGCTTTCAGTTAAATTTCTACAAATATTCACTTTTCTTCTATCAGCACGTTGCTTTGCCCAACAGGAACTTTCTTCATGACCTTCCTTACTACAAAAGTCACACTTTTTATTGAGTTCGACATGTTTTGGTATATTCGCTCGATGTTTTGATTGACCAAAATAAGCTGAACAATTTTTTCGTAAATGGCCAGCCTTACCGCAATTATAACATTTCTTTTCATGTTCATAATGAATGCGTTTCGGATTCGTAAACAAAGTATCACCAGGTCTTTTAACAGCAGAATTATTCCGCTTTTGTAATCCCGATGAATATGATACTTCCTGGCCCTGGGGTTTTGGGTAATTTCGAATAGAAGATAAATGATCTATAAGGCTTTGAACACTACTTGGCATTACAAATGTTAAAGAGTTTCTAAGGTTGAATTCTGAAACACAACCGATTACAATTCGAACTATCATATCCTCCGGGATATCGAATGGTAAACGATTTATTTGAGCAAATGTTTCCATGACAAAGTCATGATGTGTATTCGCGTTACTGCTTTCAAAATTAGCAACTTTTCTTAGTTGTTCTATAAGGTCAGTACCACTAGCAAATGCATGAATTAATGAAGGACGTAAATCATTCCAATGATAATGTTGAAAACCGTATTTATCAAACCATGCCTTAGCTCTACCCATTAATGACAACTGAACTCTAGGAATGATGTCAAAATCCTTTAAATTGTCTCTTTGTATCCTACAGTCAACATCGTCACACCACTTTTTAACATCCACCCTTGAATAGTCGGGATCAAATATAGGAAACGAACTTATATTTCCTTGATTACAGTCATTCCCTTTGACCAACTTAATTATTTCACCTACTGCTTGTAAGTTTATTAAGGAAGGACTATTGGTCTGAGATTTATCAAGACCACAATCCGCTTTTTCTTTTTCCGGACATTTTCAATTTAAATATTTAACAGAAGAAAAATAAAATGAAGTACAACTTATCTGATTTTCGTTCTTTTAGCAGCAACTCCGGTAAAGAACAACAATCAGCAACAAAAGTCCTTATTTTTAGATCGACTAGTTCGGCGACGGAATGTTCTAGATTTTTCGTTCCCAACTTGAATTCTTCTCTTTTTCTTTTAATTTCGTCCAGGAGAGTAAATTATCGATTTTCTATTTATTTATCCTTATTTTTTTTTTTTTTATTTTTTTTTTGACGTATGTACTTCGATTTTCTTTTCAGTAAGTATTTAATTTTTTTTATATAGGTCAATAGATTATGTAATAATCGGTAATATCCACCTTCTGATGTTAGGAAAAAGTATTAATGTCTGGGCTGTATGTCAACAACTTCCTTCAAGGAGGCTTACGGTAAGAATGCCCCTTTCTCACCGGTCCGCCTTCCTCCAGACAAAACTAACAAACTGGAATTGAAATTCAAATACTGTTTTCGAAACGTTTTCAACTCAAGGTCTGATCACACATCTGTTGCCTGATATTCTAGATGGCGCATACTCGTATTTTATTATAGAATATTATCTATCATGTAGGTATATCGCTTTTTGTGAAAGGTAAGTGGAACGTAGATTTGGTTTGCGAAAGGCGACAGTACCTACAAAAGATCAACATTTTTCTTCTGATAATTTTCAGCATCCAAAAAAACAAAAAACACAAATTTTGCATCTAAAGCCTAGTATGCTGTTCCAGGAAAGCTTAAATTAAGCGCCTCTCTAATGTTTCTCTCCACCACTTAGCTTAATGTTCGCTTAATTTTGACAGTGTAAGTTCCGTAAAAAAAAGAACTGCGTTAGTAAAGTTGATTGGGCTGCAGGAAATAAGGCCCCAATTAAATAGGCCCCAAAAGAGAAAATGAAATGAGTCAACAAATTTAAAAAATTAAATAACACCCCAATTTTTCTGGTTGTTTTTTTTTTTGTATTCATATCGTCGGTGAAACCAGAAAACTGTGTAACTGCATATTAGCAGATTTTTCAGGAGAGTATTCAAACTTTTTAGGAACACGATGTGAATCACGCACTTATTGCCGCTTAAAAGGGGAGATACACAATTTTCTTACCAAAAATACTGAATACGGAGTTACACTATATTCTAAATCAGCGATAGAAGCATGATTTAATAGGGGATTCCCATTTTACAAAGTGGTAGATATCGTGTTGAGCAAATAGATGTCGCTTAAACCTTATTTTCACTAAAATTGGAGTTACACATTTTTCTGGTTTCACCGACGATATTTCATTGCTTTTTTATTTAGTATATTGTCTTCTTAGAAATAAAGACTTTTTACTGTGGCAAACACATTTCGGATATCTTTCCTCATGGCTTCCACATAAGTCATAATCCGTTACTGTTAAAGGCTCCATATCGAATACATTTTCATTAATACAAGGTCGAAAGAAGTCATCCGATGTTGTTTGGCTCTCAGTTTTTTTTTTCTAAATGAAAAACTTCGATTCTCTTTTTTTAATAAGGTTTATTTGAACTTTTAGAATTTTAATGGTCAAGTCTAGAAGATGATATCGGCCAAGTGGGCGCCTTCACAATTGATTGCCATACGGGCTCGTTTTATGGCATTTCGGGCGACAGATTCTCGCACTCGTGTCGAATGTTGTCCTTGAGGGCTTCTAGGGTCTCGGGCTTGTTTACGTAAACACGGGACTTCAAAGAACCCCACAAAAAAAGTCTGGAACGTTCTCAAAAAAAAAAAAATGCTCCGATGACTCCTCCAGCGTGAACAGCGCACCATGCAGTAACTTTGAGCGGGTGTTATGGCTCCGCGTGCATTACTCGTGGATTTTCGGTGGCCTAGAAGCGATAGTTTTGCTTGTTTACGTACCCGCTGAGGTGGAAATGAGCCTCATCGCTCACTATGATTTTGGTCGAAAAATCGTCCACTTCGTCCTCGAGATTGAGGATGGCTTGTCGACAGGCAGCCGCTGATGCACGGACTGGACTTTGTACGGGAACATGCGCAAGTCTTTGACCAAAATTCGCCTTAGGGACGACCGGCTGATGGCTAATTGCGAGGCACAGCGTCTGGTCGATGTTTCTGGCGACAGCTCGACATCCTCGTCAACAGCGGCGATATTCTCGGCACAACGGGCGCTCCGGGGCCGGCCACTCTTGGCAACAGTAAGAGCGTCTTCCAATTTGGCCCACCTTGTACTTATATTTAAATCACTTTTTATCTCCCTAGATACCCCGATTAGATCAAGATATACTTCGACGAACTTTGAATTATTTACCTACAAGGGTTTTATGTCGTTTTCCATTGGGATTTTCAGATTTCAGATTTTTTTTGCATTTGTGTTGGTTCGTGATTTAAAAGTCAGCTGTCCTTAAATTGTAATTTGAGTTTATAAAAACCCATTGAATTTATGTTGATATCCATTGCAGTGGCCAAATGTAAATATGTCTCTATTTTTCACAGACTAGTTGTTCAAAAACGAATGTAATAACACACTTCAAAGTTTGACAAATGCCAAAGGTTTTGGTGTTAGTGAAAGTAGGTATAAATCTCGCTTAGAAATCGAGATTCGCAACTCTGAATATAAGGGGTTTTTTTTTGCGGCCAATGGAAGATGAAATCTGACAGCAAGCTGATTTCGAGAATCGAGAGCGGAAAAACTGTTCTGTCGTTCTGTGAGGTCGTTAGAATTTCTTGTATTGACCAATATCACAAACCGTCGCACCTAATACCCAGATTTTATGTCTTGATATGAAAAATTTTAAATCTTGATATGAAGAAATAGTTTTGATATTTTCTGAACTGAAATAGTTTTCTGTCTCTTTGTAGTCACTGATCCAATAGTTTGAAGTAAAATTATTTATTCATTCATTATAAAAACGATTTAAATTCTTTCAGATGGATGGTAGCGACACAACTACAACGCATTGATGCCCGGAAATTGTTCCCATCCTTTGATGAACCATGCTTCAAGGCGGTCTTCAATATACATATCAGCCGTCCGAATAATTACAGTTCTTTCAGCAACACTGACATACTAAGCACCACCATCGACGAGTAATTTATACCTCACTATACCAATTTGCCAAATTATATAAACAATTTTTTTTTACAGAAATGACCCCAACCGCTACGTGGATCACTTTAAAGAAACACCAAAAATGTCCACTTACTTAGTGGCAATGGTCGTTGCTGATTATAAGCCCCGTGGGGAGGGAAATTTGCGTATAATTTCCCGGCCCGAATACTACAACAAGACTCAATTTAGCTACGAAGTGGCAGAAAAAATACTAAACCATTACAATAGTCTCTTCGAATACAATTATACTGACTTGGGCAACCCTGTATTGCAAAAGCTTTCGCTTTCTAAATTTCCCCACGGTGGAATGGAAAATTGGGGCCTAATGCTCTACAAGTAAGCTTATAAATACAAATAGCTTCGATGATATTCAAATTCGATATTACAGAGACGAGGTATTGATATTCGAAGATGGCAACACTGATCTGAGTGGCATGCAACACATGATATCAATTATATCGCATGAAACATCGCATAGCTGGTTTGGCGATTCTATAACGTTTGATTGGTGGGGCTATTTCTGGCTTAATGAGGGTTTTGCAAGATACTATCAATATTTTGCTACACATACTGTAAGATTGGTGAGCTAAACCAAACTAATGGTGACTAAGAGATTTGTTTGTTCTTTCTTTAAGGTTTACCCAGAATACGAACTAAACAAACAGTTTGTTGTTGATCAATTGCATTCAATCCTGAATACCGATGCAATTATTTCGACGCAGCCATTAAGTGAATTAGATGTTGCGTCGCCATCAGAAATTGATAGGAAGTTCAGTGGCATAACATATGTAAAGGGGGCTTCTGTTATTCGTATGATAAGTAATGCCATGTCGGAGGCTACATTCCAAAAGGCGATGAAACATTATATCAAGGCAAAGTGAGTAAAAACATTCACTAGTTTTCGGAACAGGTCGGTACAGGACCCTTTTGGCTTAGCTTCTAAGTTGGATGGTTACACCTTGCACCTTGGTTGATGGTGTACCTTCCTGCAGGAAGCCAGTTTGCCGATAAGATTCGTAACCTTTGAAAAAGAGTGCTAGTATATAAACTATGTTTGATGAAAAACTTTCCTTGTTTCAGCCTCCAGAGATCCGTTATTCCGTCAGACCTATTAAAATCGTTAGAATTGTATTGGCCTGCATCACCAATTGTGGATGTCGAAGAGTTCTTTAACGACTGGACGGAAAAAGTTGGATTTCCATTATTAACAGTCACCATTTCCAATGATATGCGCAGTGTTAAAGTTCAACAAAAGAGGTACCTTTTCGACCCGACAGACGGCAGCGACCCAAATATAAGGTACACAATTCCACTAACCTACGCCACAAGTACGAAACCGGACTTCACTAACACCTTCCCAGTTCAATATTTCAAAAAGGATCAAGACGAAGTTGTATTTAATTTTACTGCACCTGTCGATTGGGTTATGTTCAACATCCAGCAGACCAGTTACTACAGAGTAATGTATGACAACAGTAGCTGGTACAAGTTGCACAACGCCCTCTATGCAAAGAATTGGTCGGGTATTCATGAGATCAATCGTGCTCAATTTATTGACGATTTGTTTGCTTTTGCCAAGGCCGCACTACTTGACTATGAGTTCGTATTCAGACTACTTGAATATTTAGAGACTGAAATTCATTACACGCCTTGGGAAGCTGCCTTTACTGGCTTCAAGTTTGTCAGTCCATATTTAACTGTCCAGGAGCACATCGACTTTGGCAGTTACATTTTGTTCGTAAGCGAAAAGGTTTATCAAAAGTTGAGAGTTTCGGGAACGACATCTGATGAGCCTGTGCTAGATATATACAACCGAAAACAGATTGTCAACTTTAACTGCAAATACGGACGAAGCTCTTGCACTACAGAGGTCCAGAATATTCTGAAAAACTATTTGTACAACGGAGTTGTCATACCGGTTGACATTCGTTCCACTATCTACTGCAGTGGTATGCGAGATGGTTCCGAAGAGGACTTTGATAGGCTTCTAGCGAAATTCAAGTCGCAAAATGTCCTTCGGGAGAAGTTGCGAATGAGATATGGTCTCGGATGCGTACGCAACTCGAAAAATATAGAAAAATTCTTCGAAGCAGTTCTTAGTGATACGGTAGAGGTTTTAGAAAAGAGCACAGCAATGGCACCACTGTACAAAGAAAATCCGGAAAATGTTTGGCCGGTCTATTTAATTGTTACGACAAGATTTGAAGAAATCGCTAAGGCGTAAGTATTTATGTTTCATTAGTTCGTAACCTTTAAAGAATATCTATTCTCGGCTATGTGTCACTTTTGTTCTTCCCACTTCAGATTTGGCAGTTGGTTAAGCACAGCGAATCTTATCAGCAGCGTTGCTACTCTTTTAACGACAGTCGAACAACGAAACGCATTCGAGGAGTTTGTTGTGGAAAATCGCGACAATTTCGGCCCATATTCAGGAGTTTTGGATAACGCTCTCCTGAAGCTCGACCAGAACCTAAAATGGGCAGAAAACTACCTAAGTCCCCTTCGTGTATATCTGAAATCTCGGAATAGAGCTTCAGCAAGCATTCTCAAGTTCAAAGCATTAAAAATGAACTGGAGAATATTAATGCCACTTTAAACTCGTATACTACCATCAACCTCAAATTAAGGAACACACTGTGAGCCGTTTATTTAGTAAGTAGTTTTAACTTGGAATCAACACATTTTTGTTAAATATTGTTTGCAACAAAAAATGTTTGATCGTCCGAAGGCAACACGTTGCAATTTCAACATTTGTAGTGCCATTACAGTAGTAAGAACATCCGATATAAATGAAGGGCGATTGTAAAGCTGCCAATTCACAGATAATGGGCCTTAGCAATAAACATTTTTAGTCTCGACTTTAAAATTGGAAAAGCTCACAATTGCAAAATTTGTTTGGAAATATAGCCACAGTGAACTACGAAAATTTAGAGTCGAGATTGTTTATTGCTAAGGCCCAATGTGTTTGGTTCGGTGGCACATAACATATTTAAGTGTGACCGCTCGCAGCAAAAGACTGTACGTTTTGCCAAATTTATCGATTAGAGCATTCCCATAAATTTTACTCTGATACTGATAGAACTACAATTGTTTACATTTTCTAATTTTGTCTAAGTACAGTAGTGTCTGGATAGAGTGAACACCCCGTTTTATACAGAGTACTCAATAGCGTAAACAAAAGAAACCTCGATAACGTTAACCAAAAATGTATGCACACGACTGAACATATTCATTCGTTCGTTCGCCGGCTTGTTAGTTTTTCCATAAAATTTGGATTTCTTAAAGTCTTTATCAATAAAAGACGCAGTTTCTTTATTCGTGGAGTCAGTTAAAACCAGACATCATAAAGAAATGTTTGCTTAATATTATGCCTCAGATTTGCGCAGGCGAAGGGGTAGTACAGATGAAGAGGAAAATATCCCTCTTATCTTGATACGGGATGAATTGAATACGGAGTACTCCGACATACTAAAAAAATTCGCGAAAAAGCTATGCAGAAAGTACTGCAAAATAAAAAAAAAACAGACAAGTACACGGATTTTTTTAACTAAATAAGAGAATGGAATTTAAATCTCAATAAATAATATCAATAAATCTACTGTCCAAATGTATTTGATGTGTAAGAAAACACGATTGGATAACGTGTTCACGTGAACGGCCTGTGAAATAATTAGTTCACGCTATCCAGACAGCACTGTATAATGTAGTATGTATCTACCAAACAAGCTGTGAAATGTTGATAAAAAATCAGGTTTCTTTTTTACTTTCAGGTGTTGCTGAGAAGTCTTTGAACAATGAATATTTATAGACTGCGGCTGCCATGAATTGACCTCTTCCTCATTTTACTTTCTTATTTCAATCTTAAGTTACTGTATCGAATTTGTGTTTTTTTTTCTAATAAATAATATATATTTTTTTTTAAATAAAATCGTTACTCGTTACTGGGTGGGTTCTTAGCCGGCCTCCGGAACACCGGACTTTTATCATGTTTGAAAAACATAAAAAAAATGATAAAAAGGATGGAATCGCAAAAGTATGGAAATAAATCTGATGAAAAATACTTGATAAGTCTGCTTAAAAATACACAATATTTTATTAAGAATATAAGTTATCAACGTATTAACTGTACGTCTATAATCTTGAAAATTATATATCTAAAAATGATTGAGGGATTGCAAAAGAAAGAAGATACCGACTTCAAAAGATAATGATCTTAATAATCGAACAAGCTACCATCTTCTTTTAAGAAATTATTTGATGGAATTGAAGTTGTAAATAAAAAAGTTTCGTAAAAATCACATGACCAAGAAAGACTGCTCTGACAAATCTCTAAAAACGTAATTAAGACAAAATCGCACCGAAAAACCAGTTTAGTTACAGGATGTTATGATAAATGTACATATTTTATGTTTATAAAATAAATAATTTAATAGAGTCTTTCGCAAAAGGACAAACAACTTTAAGGAAAAGAAAGCTGATTTTATATGGCCAGCGTATTCTGTATTTCGTACTTTAATATAATTTTTTCGCAATTTTTTTTAAAATTCTATCTAAACTTGATATTGACGGCATGCGAAATGCGAAATCATAGAAAGAGCCTTGGGTAAGATTTGCTGTTGAGCTACAACATATGGTCTAAATGTTAACTCAAGTAAAACTGAATTGATGCTTTTCGCCATCAAACCCAAAATACCGACCTTCACACTCGCTCACCTAAATAACCAAAATCATTCTTTATTCATCAGCACCAGATACTTCATCCTTGACCCTATCCTCAAATGGAAGTTTAATACCGTCGAACATCGTCTGCGAAAAGCAAGCATGTCTGTAATAAATTTTTCGAAAAGAAGTGGGAACTTTAACCAAAAATGGATCGTCGGATGTACACAGCAGTGGATCACTGGTGTGATGACACTGAGCACAAGTATAACTAGTCTTGTATTTTTTCGGACGTTCGTGCGAGGCGGAGCAGTAGAAAAAAAAAACTTTAAGAGACAGTTGTGTTTTCCCTATCTTTTGATTGGAACGTCTCGGTCTGTAGCTTAGCACACTAACAACTGCACCCACAAAATATAATGAAACATATAAATAAAATAGTGTACTGATTATATGGCCACCACTGTGTATGTAGATTCTAACAGGAGAGCGCGATTATCAACAGTTGTTGTCTTGATATATATACATCGGCGTGTGCTTCCCTCATCACAGTTATCGCCCAGCTAAGCATGTTTCATTCTAGTGACTAAATTTCGAGTAAAGCCATCTTCAGTGCTGTTAAAACAAAACAGTTTTTAACCATAAAACAGTTGTTTCTTTTTGTTTTTAATTAAATTCTCGTTTAACTAACCAATCTTGATATAGACAACCAATCTTAATATAATATAGGACCGCAGACAGATGCGTATTTGCAAATAATTTATAAAAGAATTTTCAAACGGTCATAATGTGATTTCATGTGTGTCTCGAATTCGCTAATTAGCCTTCTCAGTGCTTAATTAATCTTGCCATTTCCAAAACAAATATAGACGGTACGAATACTTTACCTTAAACTGTCGCAATAACTTATCTTGTAGAAACAACCAGTTTTTTTTTTTAGTTAAAAGTTAAAGAACTTCTCGCAAACGTGTTCCGTTTGCTTCTGTTGGGACTGTGAAGAGGCAAAAAACAATCACGCTTAAGGTTATATCGAATCGGAAATTTCTCCAAAATTTTAAAACTTTCAAAATAATATTTGTTTCTATTTTTATTTGTAGTTTTATTGAATTGTGTGTCGAATAGAAGAATTCAATGAATTATCCGATTACAAGACAATATAAAAAAATGTTTTTAAAATATTGCGAGTAAACTGCTATTTAGCTTGTGTAGAGAGCGTCACCCCGAAATAAGACCAGTCCAATCAGATATACGTCACTTTGTAGTAAATTAAAAAAAAAAAAAAACGCAGCTTAAATTGATTAACAGAAGACAAAATATTTCCCCCACTTCGATTATAGTCCATCGACCTTCTTTCAAGAAGTGTTAGTGCTCCGTCTTAGTCGTTTAATTTACATTTCGTAGAATGAGACTACACACTGTAGCTGTGTCCTATTTGTGGAATAATAGTTTTAAAAGTAGAAATTCAGTCGAAAAACTTAAAACTTTGCACCTTATTTGCCTTTATTCATTTGTTCTCTTATGAGAAAAGTTGCTAAAAGAACCACAACCACAGTTACTCGTACTTTGGCTGGGAGTTATTTACTGATTTTGAAATATGTATCAATAAGAGTTGTTATTGGGGTTCCTTTAACCCGTTCAGTGTCCGTTTTTTTCATATGCGTCTTTTGCTAATTACACTTCAGCCTAATCTACCTCTGTTGGCATACCCACTATACTAAGTACCAAACCACCTCCTATCGGCATTATGATCTGCAAGCTTAATTAAGTCCGCAATCGGTACATGATACTATCTGATAACAAAAAAGAAATACCATTAAAACAGCAAACTGTCGAAAAAATTATAAGTTTATGACCAAATATTTTCGAAGTTATGGCACCAACAGAAGTTTTCTAATCATCTACTGTGATAAAATGATAAAGACAACAACAAAATAGCGATTACGATGTTATTCGTCTCATAAAGAACCAATTATTTGAGCAATTCTTCAATTTCGGACAGTTGACAATGAGATCGCTAACTATAATCGTGGTGTCGGTTTTGCAATTAATACTCGCGTTGCAATCAGTCTGTGCAGTCGACTATCGCCTCTCAAAAGATGTGTATCCTATAAGTTATAATATAACAATTAAACCGTATTTCCTACCGGAAGATGAAGATGAAAGATTCACATTTTATGGCGAGACATCGATCATCATTCGAACTCGAAGAGCAAATGTTCGAGAATTTGCGGTTCATTATGATTTTATGGAGTTCACCGAGGTCAATATGTGGTCAGCGCATGGAAAAGACTTGATATTTACAAGTGAACACGAAGCTGAAACGGATAAAATTATCTTTCGACTAGAAGAGGCCTTGGCTTCTTCTATAAATTACACTTTGGACTTTAAGTACACGGGACGGATTTCGAACGGAATTGACGGTCTTTATCGAATTAACTACACAGACGATGCGGCTACGGAAAAGTGAGTATTTGGGCATTGAACGGTTTCTTAAAATCATTTTATTGGAAAATTATTTTTTAGTGCGGCTCTAATTTAAGTACTTAGGTTAGGTACATATTTATATGTATATCGCTTTTTTTTTAAATTTAAGTGGAACGTAGATTTGGTTTGCGAAAGGCGACAGTACCTACAAAAGATCAACATTTTTCTTCTGATAATTTTCAGCATCCAAAAAAACAAAAAATACAAATTTTGCATCTAAAGCCTAGTATGCTGTTCGCTTAATTTTGACAGTGTAAGTTCCGTAAAAAAAAGAACTGCGTTGGTAAAGTTGATTGGGCTGCAGGAAATAAGGCCCCAATTAAATAGGCCCCAAAAGAGAAAATGAAATGAGTCAACAAATTTAAAAAATTAAATAACACCCCAATTTTTTTGTTGTTTTTGAAGTGATAACTTCTTTAGGCGCGTTGGGGCACTTTTGATATGGGATAAAACCATTGAACTCGCGACACCAATGTTGTGTAACCAATGTTGCCGACACCAGTGTTCGTGAAGACTCTTGAGGCGCGTTGGGAAATTGTATATAAACATTTGTTGGGAAAAACAATCTCTTAAGTTGTCAGATCAGCGGCATCGTTGCCAGCCTTTTTTAACGAAAAACTGCTAAACTTGAAAAAGATGCCTTTTTCAATAAAAGAATGACTAAAATATCTTTTTTTTTTCTGTAAAGTGAAATAGAACCTAAATCAAAAATTTAAACACACTCATAGAAAAAATAAACAAAAACTAATTTTATTTAAACAACAAACAGTTTTAAAATTTGTTTCCAATTTCATTCATCAATCCAGCTTCCACTTCAAGTAAGTTGAATGAAATTGGAAACAAATTTGAAAGCTGTTTGTTGCATAAAAAAAAATTGTTTTTGTTTATTTTTTCTATATTTTTGTTTAATTTTTGATTTACTGTTCCACTTTAAAAAAAAAAGAAATTTAGGAATTCCTTTTGAAAAAGGCATCTTTTTTTCAAGTTGGCAACGATGACGCCATCTCAGACAACTTAAGAGATTTGTTTTGCCCAACTGCCAACTAATGTTTATATACAATGGCAAAACGCGCCTTAAGAGAATTTACCTACAAGTGTGTGTGTGATACCAGTGTTCGCGTTGCCATTTGCCAACCACTTTTGACGACTCAGTATGTATGTTAATGTAGGGAGTGTGTTTGCCTTTGCCATGCTGAAGTAATTTCAGACAGAATTTTATTTCTAAAATTTGCGGGGCAATCGGGTGTGCGTTTCATAAGTTTCACTGGTATTCATTTTAAAGAATACCAATTAATTGCATGCTTTGTAAATTTACGTTTTAAGCAATAGATTGCAATTTTTGTGTTTAAAATAGTCCATCCATCCACTCTATTATTATTTCTGTTTCTGCAGTAGTATATTTACCTCTTGCTGTTCACACACTCAACCAATCTTACACATACAATTTCAACTACGCAGTTGTGTACAAACTATGATTCAGGGAAAAATAATCTTTCATTCAGAATGCCCGTAGCGCCGTTGCCGTAGCACAAAAGCCGCCACGAAAGAGAGTCAACGGCCGAAGAGAGCATAAACTAAGTATGAAATAGACTGACAGCTTTACTACGTCTCACCGATTCCCACCGCAATTTTTTTCAATATAAGCCCCTCCCTACCGCTCGCAATTTACTATCTGTGAATACGTGTGAATTCAGCGTGTTCCTACATCGTTGTATCTCTACCTTTTTGAGGGAATTTAATATTTTCGAAAAACTTTTTGTTGACCATGAATAAAAACGCACTAAATGCACATAAAAAGAAAATTTGCCTATAGCAACAATTTCTAGTACCAAAAAATAATCATTAAAGTGTTAGCAAACTGCGATTTTTATACTGAAGATTAATTAAGTGTGATTTTTGTCCGAACAATACAAATTTTACTTTTATTTAATTTAAATTTAGTGAAAAAGGATAATGAACACACTTCGTGGGAAAAATAAAGAGAGACGTCTAAGAACACTGACTGATAGTTTGTGTGTTTGGTGATTTCTGTCTGCTGATGGATGCGTTCTGAGAGTTTGAATTCGTTGTTTTATTTCACAACGAATACATGTTCATATTCTACAAATTGCATAATAACGAATGTAATCAATATAAATAATAATAAAGGAAAAAATTCATTCGCTCAAATAAAATGTTTTTGTTCCTATAATTATTATTGAGTCTGTTTTCGTTTGTTGTTTTTGGCAAAAAATTACTTTTAAATTTAATAGTTAGTTTATGGAAGAGAGTTACAGTCATAGGAATCTAAGAAGGAATTTTCAAAATTTTGTGGGGAAATCGGATAGTAAGAAGCGCTGTTATGTTATTTCAAAACAGTTTTGTTGACAGTTGTCCTAATATTGAAAATTTTAGACCCGATTGATATAAATATTTTTATGAGTTACTCGAAATACTAATTCTACGCAGATAAAGTCGCGGGTATTAGCTAGTATGCTTTATTTTTCATGTAGGTACCTATACAATAGCGCATTAAACGAAAATGAAAATTGTAGGTAGTAGGTACCTATGGTTTTTGTAGTAGTAGTTTATAGTAATGAACTAGAAAACACTTCATTTAAAAGTATTTCCTGCACAACAAAATATTGCCTGACGATTCAAAAAATACACGTAGAGTTGTTCAAGTTTTCACTTCTGTCGGCACTCCCGGAGTGCACTGTTTTTTTTTTTTTGTATTCATATCGTCGGTGAAACCAGAAAACTGTGTAACTGCATATTAGCAAATTTTTCAGGAGAGTATTAAAACTTTTTAGGAACACGATGTGAATCACGCACTTGCCGCTTAAAAGGGGAGATACACAATTTTCTTACCAAAAATACTGAATACGGAGTTACACTATATTCTAAATCAGCGATAGAATCATTAATTTGATTTAATAGGGGATTCCCATTTTACAAAGTGGTAGATATCGTGTTGAGCAAATAGATGTCGCTTAAACCTTATTTTCACTAAAATTGGAGTTACACATTTTTCTGGTTTCACCGACGATATTTCATTGCTTTTTTATTTAGTATATTGTCTTCTTAGAAATAAAGACTTTTTACTGTGGCAAACACATTTCGGATATCTTTCCTCATGGCTTCCACATAAGTCATAATCCGTTACTGTTAAAGGCTCCATATCGAATACATTTTCATTAATACAAGGTCAAAAGAAGTCATCCGATGTTGTTTGGCTCTCATTTTTTTTTCTAAATGAAAACCTTCGATTCTCTTTTTTTAATAAGGATTATTTGGACTTTTAGAATTTTAATGGTCAAGTCTAGAAGATGATATCGGCCAAGTGGGCGCCTTCACAATTGATTGCCATACGGGCTCGTTTTATGGCATTTCGGGCGACAGATTCTCGCACTCGTGTCGAATGTTGTCCTTGAGGGCTTCTAGGGTCTCGGGCTTGTTCACGTAAACACGGGACATCAAAGAACCCCACAAAAAAAAGTCTGGAACGTTATCAAAAAAAAAAACTGGTCCGATGATTCCTCCAGCGTGAACAGCGCACCATGCAGTAACTTTGAGCGGGTGTTATGGCTCCGCGTGCATTACTCGTGAATTTTCGGCCTGGAAGCGATAGTTTTGCTTGTTCACGTATCCGCTGAGG
Organism: Cheilosia impressa; assembly: GCA_948293265.1. NCBI lineage: Eukaryota > Metazoa > Arthropoda > Insecta > Diptera > Syrphidae > Cheilosia > Cheilosia impressa. The sequence continues at coordinate 27,382,599 of OX411883.1, forward strand.
TGGAAATGAGCCTCATCGCTCACTATGATTTTGGTCGAAAAAAGGTCCACTTCGTCCTCGAGATTGAGGATGGCTTGTCGACAGGCAGCAGCTGATGCACGGACTGGACTTTGTACGGGAACATGCGCAAGTCTTTGACCAAAATTCGCCTTAGGGACGACCGGCTGATGGCTAATTGCGAGGCACAGCGTCTGGTCGATGTTTCTGGCGACAGCTCGACATCCTCGTCAACAGCGGCGATATTCTCGGCACAACGGGCGCTCCGGGGCCGGCCACTCTTGGCAACAGTAAGAGCGTCTTCCAATTTGGCCCACCTTGTACTTATATTTACATCACTTTTTATCTCCCTAGATACCCCGATTAGATCAAGATATACTTCGACGAACTTTGAATTATTTACCTACAAGGGTTTTATGTCGTTTTCCATTGGGATTTTCAGATTTCAGATTTTTTTTGCATTTGTGTTGGTTCGTGATTTAAAAGTCAGCTGTCCTTAAATTGTAATTTGAGTTTATAAAAACCCATTGAATTTATGTTGATATCCATTGCAGTGGCCAAATGTAAATATGTCTCTATTTTTCACAGACTAGTTGTTCAAAAACGAATGTAATAACACACTTCAAAGTTTGACAAATGCCAAAGGTTTTGGTGTTAGTGAAAGTAGGTATAAATCTCGCTTAGAAATCGAGATTCGCAACTCTGAATATAAGGGGTTTTTTTTTGCGGCCAATGGAAGATGAAATCTGACAGCAAGCTGATTTCGAGAATCAAGAGCGGAAAAACTGTTCTGTCGTTCTGTGAGGTCGTTAGAATTTCTTGTATTGACCAATATCACAAACCGTCGCACCTAATACCCAGATTTTATGTCTTGATATGAAAAATTTTAAATCTTGATATGAAGAAATAGTTTTGATATTTTCTGAACTGAAATAGTTTTCTGTCTCTTTGTAGTCACTGATCCAATAGTTTGAAGTAAAATTATTTATTCATTCATTATAAAAACGATTTAAATTCTTTCAGATGGATGGTAGCGACACAACTACAACGCATTGACGCCCGGAAATTGTTCCCATCCTTTGATGAACCGTGCTTCAAGGCGGTCTTCAATATACATATCAGCCGTCCGAATAATTACAGTTCTTTCAGCAACACTGACATACTAAGCACCACCATCGACGAGTAATTTATACCTCACTATACCAATTTGCCAAATTACCTATATAAACAATGTTTTTTTACAGAAATGACCCCAACCGCTACGTGGATCACTTTAAAGAAACACCAAAAATGTCCACTTACTTAGTGGCAATGGTCGTTGCTGATTATAAGCCCCGTGGGGAGGGAAATTTGCGTATAATTTCCCGGCCCGAATACTACAACAAGACTCAATTTAGCTACGAAGTGGCAGAAAAAATACTAAACAATTACAATAGTCTCTTCGAATACAATTATACTGACTTGGGCAACCCTGTATTGCAAAAGCTTTCGCTATCCAAATTTCCCCACAATGGAATGGAAAATTGGGGCCTAATGCTCTACAAGTAAGCTTATAAATACAAATAGCTTCGATGATATTCAAATTCGATATTACAGAGACGAGGTATTGATATTCGAAGATGGCAACACTGATCTGAGTGGCATGCAACACATGATATCAATTATATCGCATGAAACATCGCATAGCTGGTTTGGCGATTCTATAACGTTTGATTGGTGGGGCTATTTCTGGCTTAATGAGGGTTTTGCAAGATACTATCAATATTTTGCTACACATACTGTAAGATTGGCGAGCTAAACCAAACTAATGGTGACTAAGAGATTTGTTTGTTCTTTCTTTAAGGTTTACCCAGAATACGAACTAAACAAACAGTTTGTTGTTGATCAATTGCATTCAATCCTGAATACCGATGCAATTATTTCGACGCAGCCATTAAGTGAATTAGATGTTGCGTCGCCATCAGAAATTGATAGGAAGTTCAGTGGCATAACATATGTAAAGGGGGCTTCTGTTATTCGTATGATAAGTAATGCCATGTCGGAGGCTACATTCCAAAAGGCGATGAAACATTATATCAAGGCAAAGTGAGTAAAAACATTCACTAGTTTTCGGAACAGGTCGGTACAGGACCCTTTTGGCTTAGCTTCTAAGGTGGATGGTTACACCTTGCACCTTGGTTGATGGTGTACCTTCCTGCAGGAAGCCAGTTTGCCGATAAGATTCGTAACCTTTGAAAAAGAGTGCTAGTATATAAACTATGTTTGATGAAAAACTTTCCTTGTTTCAGCCTCCAGAGATCCGTTATTCCGTCAGACCTATTAAAATCGTTAGAATTGTATTGGCCTGCATCACCAATTGTGGATGTAGAAGAGTTCTTTAACGACTGGACGGAAAAAGTTGGATTTCCATTATTAACAGTCACCATTTCCAATGATATGCGCAGTGTTAAAGTTCAACAAAAGAGGTACCTTTTCGACCCGACAGACGGCAGCGACCCAAGTATAAGGTACACAATTCCACTAACCTACGCCACAAGTACGAAACCGGACTTCACTAACACCTTCCCAGTTCAATATTTCAAAAAGGATCAAGACGAAGTTGTATTTAATTTTACTGCACCTGTCGATTGGGTTATGTTCAACATCCAGCAGACCAGTTACTACAGAGTAATGTATGACAACAGTAGCTGGTACAAGTTGCACAACGCCCTCTATGCAAAGAATTGGTCGGCTATTCATGAGATCAATCGTGCTCAATTTATTGACGATTTGTTTGCTTTTGCCAAGGCCGCACTACTTGACTATGAGTTCGTATTCAGACTACTTGAATATTTAGAGACTGAAATTCATTACACGCCTTGGGAAGCTGCCTTTACTGGCTTCAAGTTTGTCAGTCCATATTTAACTGTCCAGGAGCACATCGACTTTGGCAGTTACATTTTGTTCGTAAGCGAAAAGGTTTATCAAAAGTTGAGAGTTTCGGGAACGACATCTGATGAGCCTGTGCTAGATATATACAACCGAAAACAGATTGTCAACTTTAACTGCAAATACGGACGAAGCTCTTGCACTACAGAGGTCCAGAATATTCTGAAAAACTATTTGTACAACGGAGTTGTCATACCGGTTGACATTCGTTCCACTATCTACTGCAGTGGTATGCGAGATGGTTCCGAAGAGGACTTTGATAGGCTTCTAGCGAAATTCAAGTCGCAAAATGTCCTTCGGGAGAAGTTGCGAATGAGATATGGTCTCGGATGCGTACGCAACTCGAAAAATATAGAAAAATTCTTCGAAGCAGTTCTTAGTGATACGGTAGAGGTTTTAGAAAAGAGCACAGCAATGGCACCACTGTACAAAGAAAATCCGGAAAATGTTTGGCCGGTCTATTTAATTGTTACGACAAGATTTGAAGAAATCGCTAAGGCGTAAGTATTTATGTTTCATTAGTTCGTAACCTTTAAAGAATATCTATTCTCGGCTATGTGTCACTTTTGTTCTTCCCACTTCAGATTTGGCAGTTTGTTAAGCACAGCGAATCTTATCAGCAGCGTTGCTACTCTTTTAACGACAGTCGAACAACGAAACGCATTCGAGGAGTTTGTTGTGGAAAATCGCGACAATTTCGGCCCATATTCAGGAGTTTTGGATAACGCTCTCCTGAAGCTCGACCAAAACCTAAAATGGGCAGAAAACTACCTAAGTCCCCTTCGTGTATATCTGAAATCTCGGAATAGAGCTTCAGCAACGAGTGTTACAAATGTATTCTTATTGGCTTTAGCTATTCTTTCTTATGTGTTGCCTTAAATAAAGAAAACCTCTTACCAGTTGAGTCGCAATTTATTTGCCTTTTTTTTATAATAGCGATAAGTTTCAGATTGAGCAACCCTTAATCGAATCGTGTTCAAAAATCTATATTTATAGGCTCCGAAGCATCAAATAGGTGATACTGTAGAAAATGATGCCAAATGCTTTACATTTAGCAACACTGATTCGGAATTATTTAATTTTGTTTATGTTTATATGGTCACATCGGTTGCTTCCGAAATATTTTTTTTTTTTGTAAATAGTACGTATACGCCCGGGTATGTTCTTATTTTTGAACAAAATAAAAAATTTAAATTGCCTATAGGAGGGTTCTTGATTCTAGTACATTTTCCTAATACTGTTATAGCGGCTATGAAATAAAAGTTTAATGTTTACGTGCCTTAGAAAATTTCTTTTTGCATTAGCTTTTGTTATGAATCGTTGAGAGCCGCGTTTTTCCTAAGTTTTCCTATATTTCCAAAAAGACAGATACGCAAGATTGGTTGGTGGTTATCATTTTTGTAGAGAGCGCGAAAGACCCATCCTTCAGATTAGGTGCATTTGTAAAAATATAAAAATAATCATATTTACAAAAAACAAAATACATACTCCAAAAACGGCATTCGATTTTTTCTAAATATGTGTATTAAACTAATGATTGTTGACAGATTGTATAGTTGTCTAGTTAAAATTACATTGCCATGTCTAGGTTATTCTACAAAAACGGAATGCACTGAATATTTTTTTTCAATTTTAGTCACAACAGTTTAAATTATGTTTTGCTTTTAACTTAAATTTTGTGAAAAAATGCGACTCAAATGCCCTGTGTTTAGTTTAACAAAAGCATAAGTTTTTCGACCGACAAAATATTTAAGCTGAAGGTACAAATAGTAATAATTGTTTATTTATTTAATTATTGATAGATAATACTGTCGAAGACGACGCAGACGAATGTAGATTTCGTTGAATAAAATTCCCACGAAAACGTTCTGCAATTGATTCCTCTTGCAATTTTAGCTGCATTAATATGAGAACATAGTTTCCTATTCCCAATAAGAACTGAAACGAAAGGAAACATGTAGAAATATATTGCATTTTAATTGATTTTTTTGTTCATTCCTTGACCTGAAAGGTAAGGAAACAAACATTTCAAACTTAAATTTTGGTGTGATGAATTCTTTAAAAATATGCCAGACGCTTCCGTCGTGTTAAGAATCGACCTGGAAGTGCACTTTTTTTGATGTGTAAACATCTAAGCGCGCGTTGTTAGAATCTCTGGTGGAGTAATTCCACATATTTAACTTGCGGGGACGGAAATTGCAAACGGATGCGCAGTCGTTCACTGCGTTTTATCATTGCATACATTTGTGAGCTGGGTTGGATGACAGTTGAGGTTAAGGAGTCACAAGTGATCTGAGTGAATTATTTGTTGATTTCGGGTATTCTTGTTTTGATTAACAAATAAAGCATGTTTTTCATATTTGATGGTCTCACATTTCTTCACTGTGACGGAATCTCGAGGAAATTCGGTGCCAAATCTTTCGTGAATTACCAGTCACGCAGAATCCACAGCTGGACAAAAACTAACAAAAACGTCGTAGACCAGCACCCCAACAATCACCCTTATTCCGAGTGGCGTTTTACTTTCACGACGTTTGTCGTTCTTTGAGGCGTTTCATTTTAGAAGACTCATTCCCTAACTTCCACGACAGGGTAAAACGTCGTCGGTAAGTAGTTCACATTCCACATACGATCCACACGAGCTGATATATGCAAATGACAGATAAATGGCGGTATCAGTTTATGGTGTTTGTATATTTAAAAGAAATTTGTAAGTTGTATCCCAAAAATTAATAGTGTAGCAATGTTTTGGAGTAGTGAAAGTGATGACGACGATAATATAAGAAAAACTGAACCCATACGCATCCGGAAACAGATAAGGATAAAATCCAATCAATTGGATCTACCGGATACAAAGTTAGGAACAAAAATTCATTTAAATAAATCAATTTAATCAAGTATTGCCACTCTTTTCCATCTCTTGATGGTGGCCCTAAGCTATAAAGGGTTAGAGCAATGGAATCCCATTCAACTTTGGTATCAACATTTAAGACTCCCCTTTGAAATCACTTTGCCAGCAAAGTTTTTTTTTTCCATTATTTCGACCAGTCTTAAATTGTTTTTGGTTGCTTATTTTTACCCCAGAAATTATTCTTATTTAGTCTAGTCATTTGAATAAATTAGCAATTTAAGAAAGCTTATATTTTCAGCCGTTGTTCACTACTTGTCGTTCAGTATCTTGTAAACGACAAATATCGTCGTTTTTCTTTTCGTTTTGTGGTGTTCAACGCCTTAGAGAATGGCAGTGAAGTTTCTCGCATGACGTTCACGCCAATAGGTTCCACATGATGTTCAGTGACAAATGGCGTTCAACGACTCAAAAACGCCTCTCGTAATTCCAAATTCAAATTGGCGATTCATAAATCGTCGTAAACGCCACTCGGAATAAGGGTGAATATGCAATGCAAGCCGAACGAAATTCCAATGACACTTTCATTTCCTGTATGACAGTTGATATCAGTGACCCGCTGGGTATGCAGCACAAATACTATTGCTTACCATTAGGATCGATCGCAACCACAATCTAGTACAAAATGAATTTGCTTGGACTGCGTAGGGTGTTACCATCCAAGTGGAATAGATACCAACTTTTATATTTTGGCGAGTAGTAATTCTCCACAGATTTCGGTAAAATTTTTCTGCTTTTTCGTTGGCTTTGCGTGGTTATAGGTTTCGACCAATGCTAGGCGAAGATGAGGTTAGATTGTATGTATGTATTTGTCAGCCATCCTCGTAGCGTAGTTGATCTAGAAAAAGGTTTTTGATGACTAAACATCTACGAGCGCATTGTTGGAATCTCTGGTGGAGTAATTCCACACATTTAACTTGCGGGGATGCAAATGCAAACGGATGCGCAGTCGTTTACTGCGTTTTATCATTGCATACATTTGTGAGCTGGATTGGATGACAGTTGAGGTAAAGGAGTCACAAGTGATCTGAGTGATTTATTTGTTGTTTTCGGGCCTTCTTGTTTTGATCAACAAATAAAGCATGTTTTTCATATAATATGATGGATGGTCTCACATTTCTTCGCTGTGACGGAATCTCGAGGAAATTCGGTGCCAAAGCTTTCGTGAATTACCAGGCACGCAGAAATCACAGCTGGGCAACAACTAACAAAAATGTCGTAGACCAGCACCCTACAGTATGCAATACAAGCCGAATGAATTTCCAGTGACACTTTCATTTCCTGTATAACAGTTGATGTCAGTGACCCGCTGGGTATGCAACACAAATACTATTGCTTATCATTAGGATCGATAGCAACCACAATCTAGTACAAAATGGTAACTGCGTATAGTGTTACCAGCCAAGTGGAATAGATACCTACTTTTATTTCTGGGCGAGTAGTAATTCTTCACAGATTTCGGTACAATTTTTCTGTTTTTCGTTGGCTTTGTGTGGTTATAGGTTTCAACGAATGCTAGGCGAAGATGAGGTTAGATTGTATGTATTTGTCAGCCATCCTCGTAGCGTAGTTGATCTAGAAAAAGGTTGGAAAGGCGCGCGTTGTTGGAATCTTTGGGTGAGTAATTCCACACATTTAACTTGCGAGGATGGAAATGCAAACTGGTGTTTTCCACTGCGTATGTTAGGGGTGTTTGTTGATGTGTAAACATCTAAGTGCGCGTTGTTTCACTGTTCGATTTCACTGTTTAATACACTGCTTATAATTCATTCAGATCACTTGTGACTCCTTAACCTCAACTGTGATCCACCTCACATCTGTACATGCGTTTCAATAGTAAAACGCAGAAAAATACAGGAAAATACGTAATTGCTACAATTCCATATTTCTGACAAATATGCAATGTTTTGCCATCATTGAACTTGCATTAAAATATTTTCAGACATGGGAGAGACAGCTGCAAACTTGCGTTTACGTGCAAGTTATTGTTATTTCATAATATATCAAGAATACGGTTATTACAATTCCCTCTTTTCTCAATGACGTGTATCAAGCCACACACATACTGCACGCACGATGTTTACGCATATTTCAAGACTGTTGGATACAGTCGCACCAATTTTTTTCAATGAAACTTTTTGATCTTTTTATATAAAGGGCGCTTCGCATACAACAAAGTAGGCGTAGCAACACAAATTTATCAATAGGCCTGTTTTTTGAGCATTGATCTCAACAAAGTAAAGTTTTATTTTCAGCACGCAATTACAACAACTACGCTCTACTTGACACTTCGAGACTCGCAGTGGTTGTTGTAAAATGTGTGCTGAAAATCCTGTGCTTTGCTGAGATCGAAGCTAAAAAAAACACGACTAATAGCGATTAGCGAATCATGTCAGGTACGCCGGTTAAAACATAATTATACTTACAGTGTAAATAAGAGCTTCATTAGATTCCAACACCGTTCCCACTTTAAATTGAACTTTATTGTGTTTTGTCCACAAGTTAAATGCTTGTATGTTTTCCTTAATCTCACTTTCCGGATAAAGTTCACAGTATGTGCGAATGATTGTAGAACACACTTTATTCTAACAGAGGAAAAGAATAAAATTACATTTTTATAGCTTTAAAGGCTGTCGCTTACCTCGTTATAAGTGGATCGTGCGTAAATAACGGTACTGATAATTTTAGCCAGTCGCGGAAGCACAAACAACAAAAGAAGGACATACTCCAGAATAGAGGACCTTGAATCTAATGCCTTGTGACACAGTACAAACACCATACTTGTGCATTGTGTGAAGTCATGAAAATATGTCGCTAAGGCTACCGGTCCGTAAACATGGTTCACACTCTGTACCAGCTCACAGTACTTCTGATAGTGTTTAAGTAACAATTTAATATGATGTCGATTTGCACGTTCTTCTCTCGGGCTTAGAGTGAAATATCTTTTCAACATTGCCTGGAACAATCTGAATCGAACCCTGAAAAAGTCCATCGCAGCCAAATGCGCAAGGGCACTTGTAATCGGTCCAACAGTGCACGCAACATAACCCACTGCCGCGATTCCCAATCTCCAGTCAGAGTCAATATTTACGAGATAGTAGCAAATGTAATATACTGCACAGTACAGATTCACGACTGTCACATAAATGGCGTTCTTGCGAACGGACTTTTCGTAATAAAAGTTGACGGCGAAATCGTCAACAAGCATTTTATCCAACTGATAAGCCCGCTCAATGAGTTCTATATGATCGCGTTTCTTAACGTCAAGCAGAACCGAGACCTCTAAAAATTCTATCACGGCCACTATTTGTTCGGTGACGGCCAAAAACTGAATGAGGAATGATAACTCTTGGACATGCTGGGAGTACCGGCGAGAAGTGATTTTTAGTGCAAATCCGGTAATGAGAGTTCCAACCGCTGCCAATCGAGCCAAATTCGTGTATAGTTTGCTGAAAGTGGATATCTCGAGGTTATGTTCAGCGTTTACACGAAACGATAAGCATCCGGATGCAAACATAGGTAGGAATACTGGTCGGAAACACTGGATAAACTGTTTTTTGGTGGACTCCATTATGGAAATGAATAGCAACTGAGTGGAAATGGTATAGACGAGTTCACTATAGACGACTGTCGGTGGTTAATATGGTTTTAATTGATTTAATTTTATTTCGCTGATGTAATCTATTGGAATCGATAGAAGAATAATTGTTTATGGTTATTAGCTAACCCTTTCCGTTGAACAGTTGTTTATCTGAAATATGGCTAAATGTCAGTTTGTAAGAGTTTAATAAGATCAAATAGAGTTCAGTCTATCCAATTCTGTTTTACGAATATATCAAGTACTAGCAAATACAAAGCAGACAAAGCTCGGCGTAACGTATTTGAATGAGGGCTTATTTCTCCAAAGACCTGACATACTCTTCTCAGTAATTGATCACATTTTGCTACCAAAAGTACAGGTGTGTTGGTATCCTCTCAGTACAAAATGCAATCCATTGAACTACTCATGCCGCATTTACACAGTCACACATTCCTATCACGGATAATTAAAGGGATGCTAAATACTAAATAGGACGGCATTACCTAACACGCATAAAAATGTGACACGTTTTTTGGACGGCCATCTTGTTTACGTGTTAGGAATTATGGGAAAGCTATGCATGTTGATATTTTTATAGCGATGGCTTACGAAATTTCGCTTTCCTATAAAACAAAATGCCATCCGGAAGTGATGAACGGAAAACTATTTATTAATTTCATATAACTGATTGATGCATTTTTGGTTTAATTTATATCGCTCTCATTTCACATGTTTTAAATCAGAAATAGAAATATTTTCAAGTGATTGCAGAAATTATATTCCCCGGAACTTGTGTTTTTTCCGTTTTACGTTTCTATAGTTATGGGCAGCGCATCCATGACACTTTAGGTGTCTGATTTGTGATCTCATTTTTACTCCTTTAGTAGCATTGACTGCGAATAACGGATCTCTCGGTCACGTCTCGTGCAAAAATGCGCGTGCGTGAGAGTGTAAACACAACATAAAACGAACCAAGTAAAAGACTATTTTTTGTTTGAAACAAGTACAAGCCAAATAATTGAAAAACACTTATTAATAAAAATTTTGAAAAAGGAAAATGCGAAACTACTAAAACAAAACAAAAAAAAAATAAAAAAAGGCGAAACAAACCAAGCCCATATGTTTCGCTTAGCTCCCTAAGCCTTTTATCTACATATACCTATAGCATGTCACTTTCGAACCCACCTTTTTGTTCAAAAACCTATCACCATGCAAAAATTAAATGAAGCACACTACGGAATATTCGGGGATTTAGGCTATCTATATGAATTAAATTAATAGGCTAAACCCCTCTGACATTTATAGCATATTTACACCAATGCTTCGATTTTACCTTAGGTCGTGGATTCAGTTAACTATAGCGCGTTCTAAAGTATTTAAGTACACTATGGTCAACAATTACGCATTGCGGCAGTCGATGGCCATAAATCTTAAATCTCCAAAAACTGAGAGAACATCATGGCTTCCATTCAGCAGCAGTAGACCGACCATACAAGCTGTTAATGGCAGGGAAGGGATTTCATAGCATTAAGCTTACGAAATATACCTTCAACCGATTGGCGGACCAAAAAACCTTTTGCATGGCAGCTACACTAGCAACATGAGGAGCGAACTAGAATACCAATATTACATAAACGATGAGAGATGTGAAACGAGCGCTTGTGGAAGCAGCACCGTTTACCAATCATTTAGCAAAGCAAAGTATACGGGCGAAACTTAAACAACAAGTCACGTCTGTTTCGATTCAATGCTGTAATATGGGTGCAGTGGTTCACCAATCGAAAGATATAACCATTGGGCGACGTAGGTGCAAGTTAAGCGGATGGCACACATTTTTTACTAACTTTATTAATGCATTTATTGACTACAGCAACGCAATTCATCCGAAATCTATTTTGTTTGTTAAAGTATGGGCTGTAGGCAAACTGAAAAATAAGTCAAACCCATTTATAAACTTCGAATTTATTAAACTTTATTATATTTAAATTTTGTTGTTTTCGTCGAAATTCAGTTTTTTTTGTGTTAAATTATATTACGAATATGTTTACTTTTGCGTCATGCGAGACTTTTACCCACGTGTTTCTGCACAAAAGCTTGCTCCCTTATGCCTTCTTTTCTTTTTTATCGAAACCATTCGTCTGCGGGACTTCGTGACTATTACTTGTTTGATTTGGACACTCTCGCAGTGTCTTTTGTAGGACATGGGCGTCCGCTGGTTCTATACGCTTATAGTAATGCTGTTTGGTTTCGACAATTTCAAAACCAAATTTCTTATAAAATGCGATAGCTCCATCATTGTTCACTTGCACATGCCTGTGAAAGAATACCAAAATCAAGCAAACATCGGAGAAGCAATCTTAATACTTACAGGAAAATACTGTCAAAGTTTCCGTCTTTTTCTACATAGTTCAAGATGTGGTTGAACATAACAGTGCCAATACCTAACCTACGATAGGGATATAAACATCCTAGTGTCATGATGTAGAGCCTCCTTTGGTTCTCGGATGTGTCTAAGCGACAGCACACGGCGCCGACCACGATGTCATTGTAGTAAGCTAATTTTGCTAGTTCGCCTGCTTCCAGGACATCGATGTAAAATTTGTCATTATAAGACACAGGAAAGACAACTGTGTTCAGTTTTTTCAGTTGCTTGATGTTGTGCGGGGTGACGTCGCCGAGTTCAATGCTAGCTCTTGGTATCGAGAAGAAAATGATTTGGTACCGGCTGCAAATTTCAATTTTCTTTTACTTACCTTGTCATTTTAACAGTATAAGGAGCGAGATTTTAAGAAATTTTGCAGAATTGTTTATGATTTTATTTTATTTATACTTGGGATGGGAGGTTATACTAAACTATTTCACATTTGCGGGGGAAAATATCCACTTTGCTAGGACTTTTTTTGGCAGACGTTCTTATCTTGACAGTACCTGTCAGAGGTATAATGGCGCCTTGGGTGTGTTCAAACAAATTCTATAGAGTCGATAATATAGAGTTCTACAATCTTGCCGACTTCGTTTATAAGACCTCTTCTTTTAGATTTACAATCATCGAGTGAGTTTTTTTTCATCTATTAAGGGGTTCTTTGTCAAATAGAAACTAAATAGCAGTTACAAATTAAGATACCTAATTAAAAGTAATGCACATTAAGCGTCCTGTAAGGAAAGTCGACATTGAATGCAGATGTAAGGATATCCGCTCAAGTAATGTTCACCATAACTAAAACATTTTTGTCGTGTAACGCCAACGACACCAAGCTTATTATTTTTCAGTATATTTTTTTAAAATATGAACAATTTGTTGATTCTGCCGTCCAATGTCTGTGGACTAGATTTATGACATAGATTGGAAAGCCAATTTGATACAACCGCACTTCCAAATGGTGTGCATATTTTGCCATTTATTGTCGTTCTAAGATTACAGAATTATTTGGTTTTAAGCGTTTTGTATGATGTTTACCTATACATACTTTCGATCTGTTGGGTTGGCATTGGTAGGTAAGTAGGAAATTAATAAGGTATAGTACCTGGAGATACCTACGCATAGCGATCTAGTTCGCCCATGCAAACACACCTACAGTTTGAGACCGACTGTTCGTTGAGACTGACATCTGTCCAATTCCTATCTAAAAGCTAAATAAAACAAAATGCAATTTACATGAATCGGCCGAAATTATGCGCTTTCCTTATTTTTTTGAGATTTAAACAAACTAAAAAGTGTTTTACTAATGAATTTTCATGCAATAATTATTGCTTGCATCATTTTACTATGCATACCACAGACATTACAAATCGATTACGATTGCAACGAGTTGCGGATGGGACAATTCCTATGTCCCGATCCTAGTAAGAGCCACATTGATCCGAAGACACAACAATTACGTGGATGCACTAAAGAAAACAAAGCAAGAGGTGGGTTGATAAATGTAAATGCGTTGCACTGTTACTTGTCAATAAGGTATTTCTTATAGTTTGGTGCATCGCCGTGGAGGGAATCAATTGCACAGAGACTAAGAACAATACATTCACAAGGGAATTACCCTGTAAATGGACGTAAGTTTATCAATTTTGATTTGGCTTTCATAATGGTTTATGTTGTTTAAAAAATATTTCCCTCATAGAAATGGATATCGCTTTGATACAGCTCTCTTGTTATCGGTTTTCTTGGGGATGTTCGGTATTGATAGATTTTATCTAGGCTATCCAGCAATTGGCCTAATGAAATTGTGTACTTTGGGTTTTATGTTCCTGGGACAACTGGTCGATATAATCTTAATTGCAATGCAGGTAGTTGGACCAGCTGATGGTTCGGCATATATCATTCCTTACTATGGAGCTGGTGTGACTATAATACAAAGTGACAATACCACATATCGCCTTCCAAGGGATGACTGGTAGTTAGAGTGGTGCTGGTGAAATGTAAATATATTTAAGTTTATTAGAATAAATGAATTGGATGGAATTTTTTTAAAGCATAGCGCTAATTTTTAAGATTGCACTGGAAATGGTTCCAGGATTTAGATGTCTGCTGTTTAAAGAGGAGTTTACTGTTAAAAAAACACATCAGCATGCTTGGATTTGGCGGTTCTATTTAATGCATGAAACTTATTCATGGTAATCGTACTATCGTACTGGCTAAAGAACCGTCCCTGTGAGCAGGGCTTAAGAATATGCTCACAGTGAGTCTGCTTGTCGTAGAAGGCGACTAAACGACATTTCTCATAACCCAGGCTATGTCAAAGCTCTATTTTTTCACTTTCTTCGATGCGGGAGATAATCAAATCTACAACATGTATTTCACTTTTTTTTGTTTATTTGTTTTGTTCTATAAGAACGCCGGTATCCACTGTGTTAGCGAGCCAGAGTTTGGTTATGTTTGAAATCTAGTTCGCTTCCATGACGTGGCATGGAAGTCGTGCCGTCCTTAAGACGTCTTCTGAGTGGAGCCAGGAGAGGTGGTTGGATTAGGTACAAAATATCTTCTCTGTCCGTATTATTTTGATGATTTACGAGTTGGTGGAGTAAGATCGAGATGGAGAAGTCGAGGTTCGACTAGAGTATCCTACAAACTCGATTCTTGTAGATATTCCTGTGTTACCTGTATTGAAATGCGCTACTTCAATGGAATAATCTGGAGAGATATTTACATTATTTGGATCATTGTCAGTGCTGCCACAAGGGAAAAAATTTGCGTAGCAAATTTGCGTAGCAAAACTTAATTTGTGTAGCAAAACTCAAAAGTCCAAAATATAAATTTTTTTTCGAAAATAAACAAAAAACACTTAATTCTTTATTCAAAGTAAATATTTTTTTAAGGACTAGTACAAGTATAGTTGGTAAACTATATATTTTACAAAACTATAATCAAACAAAAAAAAAAAAAAAAACATTAAAAACTTCACTTAAAAGGCGCTTTGCATGTAAGCATTGCCTTAATTACAAGATTTTTGTTCTCATTTCGTGCTTAAAAAAAAAGTAGCAAAATAGGCGTTTTTAGGGAGAGTGCGTAGCAGCGTAGCAAACGGGCAATTGCGTAGCAGTTTTGCTACGATCGTAGCAAAGTGGCAGCGCTGATCATTGTTACAATCTTGCCATCACAAGAGCTAATTAATTGCTGAGTGATAGACCATTCCGATGGGAGTTGCATTCTTTCGACACATGACAATGCGTATTTGTTTTGAAATCGTCCGGTAACAACTGCCGATTGATGCAAAGTTATGTGTTCTAGGCCACAGAAGGGTTCTGCGGAATCGTCTTAGTTAATGATTTGTTTGCTTAGACCCCTAATGCAGTACGTGACATTGGTAGTGTGTTCGGAAAGAGTATTAATGAATTTGTCAAAGCCTACTCCAGAAAACTTCAGATGTGACTATATGTACTTGTGCTTGATTATGGCACAACTGTTCATAGATATTCGGCTACAATTTGGAATGCGACTCATGATTTCACGTTATTTTTAAGATACCAACTGACTGTACTGCCATTCTTTGTATGTAGCTCTAGCGTGTTCACCATTCGCCACCGTAGTTCAATAATGAAGATGTACTTCTAAACGCATCAAGTTCTGTTTCGCCCGCTTCACAAGAATACGTTGCGAATGGTTGAGTGATTTGTATGCTTTATTTTGATAAATTTTTTTTTCATTTAATTGATGATAAAGCCATTTTCCTCCATGCACTTCAAAATAATTACAGCTAGTAATTGTGTAATTGCGGAAATAAGTGGCACGAATCGAGTATGGCAAGTGGAAAAAACAATTGATCTGTTCAGCACATATCCTCATTACATCTGTTCCTTTTCAAGTCCCTAAAAGCCGGACTCAGGTCCGAGTCAGTGCAGTTACCTTGTTTTGACTTCACTGACTGCGTGCAACAGTTTTCGCGAAATAACCTATTATTTCTAATTCCGTAATCCAGATCTATAAAGAAACAAATAAAATGTGTTCCATAAGTTGGAACGAGTTTCTCGAAAATGCCAATGAATTTATTAAACTCTCCGAGACTTATCAAGACGACTGGAATTTAATTGAAAAGGTGAAAATTAGGTGGATACCCTACCTTCTTACTTATCATGAAAATACTTGTTTTTCAGGACAAGGAGGTGGGAAACGCATATTTAGTCTTTAGACAGAAGCTCAAAGTCTGCTTAGACGAGACCGACGACGAGGATGAACTGATAAGCGGAAATGACTTAGAAACTGCTCATGCCGATCCGAGCTCAGCACACACAACTGAAAGCAGTGACGAACTCGTTGATATTGAATACCATGTTGCTTATAGCGTGTCCTATCAAGTACCAGTCTTATACTTCAAAGGATATCGTAGTCGTAAGATTGGTTAAAATTTTACAAAAATGCCCACTTACCTGTGTACGCTTTCAGATGGAAAACCAATCGGATTAGACGATGCTTGGAAAATATTCCAAAACTCAGCAGGCAATAGCAGATCCCGAGAGGACATGCTAAAGACTTTAACGCAATCCGATCATCCAGTGCTGTTCAAACCATTTTTGGGACTACATCCCTGTCGAACGGGCGAACTTTTAGCTCAAATGGGTCCCAGTCGCAACACCGTTTTGACATTTTTAAGTATAATGGGACCGTACCTACGGTTGAATTTGCGCAACGAGTACGGTTTAAATTTATAAATTTATATTCATAAATCTTTTCTTGTGGGGTCGGCGAGAAAAAGACTATTGTTCTTCTCGTCCGCCGTCGAGTAGGTCCGATGGCGAGTAGGAAATGTCATCGCTTACTGAAATATTGTCAAACGAGCAAATTGAAATGCCTTTTATCACAACGTCTTTACTTTATTGCTTCAATAAAAACTAAGAAAAACTATAAATTACTCTTAAATTATGTATAGATATACATAGAAGCATTTACCCTTTGTCTTGATTCTAGGTCTGTCAGTAAAACTATCAATTGTGAACTACTCGAAATGCTTGACAGACACACGGTCTTATGATGTAAACATTTACCACTAAACAAATATATGAGGATACAGTGGAAGGTGGGTGGAGTTGTGTCAGTTGTTTGCTATTGTTCTCTGTTAGGGATTGCATTGAACATCTAAATTGGGACGTGCATAGTCACCTATATGCTAGTTACTACTTTAAATCCACCAGCGGGACAACAAACAACAGAGAAACGAGAATTACGGAATTTACAAAAAAAAACACAATTTACCTAAATCACATCACTAAAAAAATTGTGCGAGCTTCGTGTGATGGTGCTCGTTGTCTAAGTACTCTCGTCTTGGACGTTTTCCGTGCGACGAATCTGCACAACCGTGACGGTGGCGTTTTTATCATCAAACTTGCAGGTGACGGTAACTTCGCTCAGCTGGAATGTGAAGATCTGTGAACCGTACTTGGTTCGTAGGTACACTGATCGCGGATCCGCCTCTAGAATATCGACTATGCACTGTCTGTGCACCTTTAGCTCATGCAGTTGGCTTTCGGCTCGTTCATTGAATACGACACTGAGCCGGTGTCCAGACACGACCCAATTGGGAATTTTCACAGCAGTGGGTGGAGGAGAAATGTGATTTGCGAAATTCGGCGGATTGGGCAGAGCGACGGCACCATTCATTTCCAATTCGGATTCTTCGCCGTCGGGCTCCTGACGCGAATTGTAGAAATCAACTGTGGGCTCACCAACAGACAGCCGACCTGCACAATAAAAATATAATATTTATTTTAAGCGCTTTTAAAGGAAGTGACAAACTTTACCTGAATCAATGGCATTGGGTGCATCATAAAAGGGGATATAGGGTTTGATGTCTAGCACTGGGGTTCCGTCCACCATATCAGTACCACTGAAAACAATAGTTGCACCTTCAATTTTTTCAATTTCAACCAGTGATAGTCCAATCGGGCATGGTCTATGCGGTGACCTTGTACTGAAGACACCAACTCGTTCGCCACCCAATCGGGGAGGGGCGACCTTAGCCTTTGGATGCGAATTGTTTTTGTGAAAATGATAAATAATCCAAAGGTGCGAGTACTCGTCCAAGCCGTCGAGTGAGTGTTCAGGATTTGTAAAAACGCCTGCGTTTAATTCAATTACACCTTTAAGACGTGCACCAATACTAGACTGACGTGGTACTGCACGTTTTTCGGGGAATGAGGTTTTTATTATGCCGATTGGGCGAAAACGTATTGTACTCTGATCGCAACCATTCGATACCTTTAAAAAAATGTCCACATATTACTTTGTTTGCAATCGGAATGCATTTGAATTCACCTGAGAGACAGCATCATTACTATTTTTAGTGTTTTCTTCGTTTTGACGACATCCTTCGCAGCGAAAATCACGTAGGAGTTTCGATAAATCCTCGATATCCTTACGCTGAACGTGACTGAGATTTTTCACTTGTTGTCTGAGGGTTTAGTCGGAATTGTGGATTGAATGTATTGCAAAATATTACTAATTAACTTACCGTAGTTTGTTTATTTCGTTTCGAGCAATTGTTAATTGATTTCGTAACGATTCAACATCGTTTTCAATCATTTTGATGCACAGAAAAATACCGAAATTTTTGTTTGTTTGACGGGGCAAACAATTTTTTCCTTGAGGAAGCCACAAATGTGACAGCTCAAATCTAGCGTTACCATTCGCAGGATTAAAAAGAATTATTAAAAAAAATGAAATAATTTGGAAGTCTGGTAGACTGGAGTTTTCTTAAAATCATAAATGAGATGCTGTCTGTGAAAAGATGTGATGTGCAAATGGCCGGGCAGTAAATAACCCTATTACTTTTATAGGTATCGCGCTTTTATAAATGATTTAATTTTAGAATTAATTTTTTTGGACTTGTGCCTTAAGATTTGATTATATTGAAAAAGAAATAAAAAAGTACACATTATTTAATACAAATAATGGATTGGAGAACAATTCATTAACTCAATTATCGAAGAACAAAAATGAACATCAGAGCATATATGCGAAAGTTCATTAAATTTTCAGGAAAAAACAAACTTGCAGGCAGCCGCCGCAATTGAAAAGTTACGTCTCTCTGTAAATTCCCTTATCTACAGTCGCAAGGCTCCCCCCCCCCGCACTCTTAACCAAATAGATCATTGAATTCCATATAACTCCAAACACTCTATTACAATTTTAATAAACTGTGTCGAAATGAGCCGAGAACCCTTAACGCAGGTTGTGAAGCCACTGTATAGTTTCTCTGACATTTGGTTTTGTTTTACAGTTTGTGAGTCGTAGGTCGTAGCTATGTGTAGGAAATACGGAAAATAACACCAACAAAATAACAAAAAGAAGTAATAAAAAAAATGATATTAAACTTTAACATTGGGCTCCTTGGACATGTTGATTCTGGCAAGACGACTCTCGCCCGGTCGCTCAGTTCGATTGCCAGTACCGCAGCCTTCGATAAAAACCCACAATCCAAGGAACGAGGCATAACACTTGATCTGGGGTTCAGTGCTTTGGTTATTGATACACCGGATCATCTCCAGCCGCTTACATCTGCAACGCACATTCAGTTCACATTTGTTGATTGTCCTGGCCATGCCAGCCTCATACGCACCATAATTGGTGGTGCACAAATTATCGATTTAATGATCCTAGTCATCGATGCACAGAAAGGCATTCAAACGCAAACAGCAGAATGCATTCTCATCGGGGAGCTGTTACAAAAGAGACTTATTGCTGTTGTTAACAAAATTGACATGATTGAGGAGCTTCACAGAGAAGCATACCTCGAGAAGATGAAAGTGAAGCTTCAGAAAACATTCTCTAAAACTGCCTTTGAAAACGTGCCAATCTTCTGTTTATCTGCTCTGACTGGTATGAACGTCGATGCTTTTCTGGACGGAATTAAGCGACATTTGTATATCCCAACAAGGGACAATCAGAAGCCACTTCTCATGTATGTGGATCACTGTTTTCCCATCAAAGGTCAAGGAACAGTTTGTACAGGCACCATTATCCAAGGTAAATTAAATCTGAACGATACGATAGAACTTCCATCACTTAAGGAGAAACGAAAGATAAAATCTATTCAAATGTTTAAGCGTCCAGTGCAAAACGCTGGAATGGGTGACCGTGTGGGCGTTTGTGTAACCCAATTCAACGCCAATCAAATGGAGAGAGGCGTTATCGCCCAACCCGGGTACTTGTTTCACATACACGCTGCTGTGGTTAAGCTGAACAGAGTAGAATACTACAAGTTTTGCATTAAATCAAAAAGTAAACTGCACGTGACCATTGGACATGAGACTGTTATGGCCAAGGTAATCATTTTCAGACACACCTCCGCCGGTGGATTTTTTGACATCGCCGAAGAATATGAATTTGTCGATGAGATAGAAACGGCTGATAAGCTTACAACAGATCATTTTGTATTTATGGAGTTCGAGAGTCCTATTTTGGCAATCTCGAACAGCATCTTAATTGCGTCCAAATTAGACTTGGATGTTAACGCCAGTGCGTGTCGCTTGGCGTTTTGGGGTACCATTGAGTGGTTAACCTATTCGCACACTTATGTTGCAGATATTCTTCCAAAATTACGAATTTATCGGCATAAACAAAGGCAAGGCACTGTACAAAGAGTAGTGAACGAACATCAGATAATTGTACAGAACTTATTCAGTAAGGAGAGCAATAGAGACGTGTATGTGGGCAAGAAAATTGAACTATCGTCAGGCGAGTGCGGTGAAATAGAGAGTACTTTTGGTACGACATCCAAAATTAAAATCAATTTCCCCAATGGCCTAACGACCGGCACATTGCACGCGCTAAGTAAGAAACCGAATGATATCCTAGTTCTGTTGAAATATAAAAAATATGTTTTTAATAAAAATTTAGGAATCATACAGTGATGCGGAGTTTTGTTTCTCTAATTTATTGCTTTTAGCTTGAACCTTAGGTTTTAAACATATTTTTTATTCGATTTGGTCTAACAGCAATTGGAGTAGACAATGTGTTTCATCCTCTTGGATATTATCTGCAAACAAGGTGCGCAACAAACGTACATGATAGAGAAATGTTTGATTAGTTTATTATATGCATTTTAAGTAGGCATATGGTCTAGTTGGTTTAACGCATTCGAATGGCACTTCATCTTTTTCAAGATCACTCCATCGTAGACTCGTCTTATCAGTTCAGTTCAGTTTGATAAGTCGACTTTGTATATATTAACATTACATGGGATCACATTTCACATTGGAGTCAAACCTGTACAAAATAAACAAATTATTGTACCTGCACCGTTCCGAAAGCCATTTTTTTTTTAAAGAAAAGACGAAGTCCGCCGTTATAAAAATATCAGCTTCTAACTGGATACTGGACCAACATAACAAAATAAAAGTTTAGTATGCACAAAATGCTTTTTGAGCTACCCTGTACCAGCATAATCTTGACTACAAAATCAATTCATACCCACCTTCTTCTTCTTCGGAAATGTTTTTTCTGGCGCTGGCAACATACCTACATACATTCTAGGAGTATTTTTGTTTCCAAAATAATTATGTGCGAGTTTTACTATTTGTTTTTGTAATATTTGTAAGGCTCCAAAGTCCAAGCAATTTATATCTACGGCTGTAGATTTTCTTTTATTTTTGCTAATCAAAAACATTACTCAACGAACATACCCCATTTGACAGTAGGAAATGCAGTTTTCAGACGCAATCGCGCTGCCCCTGCATTTATCCGTAAACGAAAATATTTCAATTTTCTATTTTTGTTTTGATTTATATCTCTAATCCTTGAATTGATTTTGATTCGAGTAAGTGAATGCATGGCAACGGTTTTGTATTTCAAATTTAAGTATTTCTTACAATCTAATAAGTACGTACCTTCGTACTTTCATTATTTGCTAGTAAAACCGTCTCCTTTTAGTTATCTTTCCGTTATGAAGCGTGCGACAAGCTCCAAACAGGCGTCTGTAAAAAAACAGAAACTATCAGAAGATAGTCAATCACCCAGTTCATCCCAGAATGTAACTCAGACCCAAGTCGCGGATTTCGTCACAAAATTACAAGACAATCGTCTCAAGGTCGCAGAGTCAATCGTGGACTTCTCATTTAAGAAAAAGCGCGTTCGAATACTCTCTGACGTGAAAGAAGTACCTGAAACTACGGAAGCAATTCTCTACTGGATGTCCCGAGATGCACGTGTTCAGGATAATTGGGCCTTTTTGTTCGCCCAGAAATTGGCATTCAAAAACGAAGTACCCCTAATGGTGTGTTTCTGTCTTGTACCCAAGTTCCTTAACGCCACAATTAGACATTACAAGTTCCTGCTAAAGGGCTTGGAAGAGGTGGAGCGCGATTGTCGCGACTTGAATATTGATTTTCATCTTTTGCTTGGTCCCGCTGCAGAACGACTTCCTCAATTCGTAGAAAAATATAAAATTGGAGCAGTGGTGTGTGATTTTTCACCCCTACGTGGTCCACTCAAGTGGGTAAGCGATGTTAAGAATAGTCTGCCTAGGGGCATACCGCTTACCCAGGTCGATGCTCACAATGTCGTACCAGTTTGGGTGGCTTCCGACAAACAAGAATACGCTGCTCGAACGATTCGCAATAAAATCAATTCAAAGTTAGATGAGTTTCTTACCGATTTTCCGCCGTTAATTAAGCATCCCCATACGGCTGAACATAGAGCGGAAAAGGTCGATTGGAAGACAGCATATGACACTCTGGAATGTGATATGAGTGTCGATGAAGTAGAGTGGGCTTCACCAGGATATGCAGCTGGCTGCAGAGAGTTGTTGAATTTCTGTCAGTTGCGTTTAAAGAATTTTAACTCAAAACGTAATGATCCAACTCTGAATGCCCTCTCCAACTTGTCGCCTTGGTATCACTTTGGTAAGGATTTTTTAGAAATGCGTAATTTCTTCGACCTTGAACTTTCTACCCTTAAGGTCAAATTTCCGTCCAACGATGTATTCTCGAAATAAGCCGCTACAAATCAAAGTACAAGGAATCGGTGGAAGCTTATCGCGAAGAGGCCATCGTTCGTCGGGAATTGTCCGACAACTTCTGCTTCTACAACGAGAACTATGACAACTTGCAAGGAATCTCTTCATGGTCACTGAAGACTCTCGATGATCATCGTAAAGACAAGCGCAGCTTTCTGTACACCCTGGACGAATTGGAACGGTCCATGACTCATGATGATTTATGGAATTCGGCACAAATTCAACTTGTGAAGGAGGGCAAAATGCATGGATTTCTGAGAATGTACTGGGCGAAGAAGATTCTCGAGTGGACACGAACACCCGAAGAGGCACTGGAGTTTGCCATATTGTTGAACGACAAATACAGTCTGGACGGACGTGATCCAAATGGATACGTTGGTAAGAAATGCATGCTTTTCAAAGGATTTTGATGAGGTTTTCATTGATTGTAGGTTGTATGTGGTCAATTGGAGGAATCCATGATCAGGGATGGGCTGAGAGGCCCGTTTTTGGTAAAATTCGTTATATGAACTATCAAGGCTGCAAGAGAAAGTTCGATATCGCAGCGTATGTAGCCCGGTACGGTGGAAAGGTGTACAACAAGAAGTAAGATGAGATTTAGCCTTGAGTGTTCTAATAAATAATTGTTTCGGATTGCGACTGAGCCTTTGATTTGAATGTATTTTGTATTTTAGTTATTATTATTATTCACATTTTTAGGCAACTGTAGTGCAGTTTAAAACACTTAAACGCTTTCGCTGTCTTCTACTTCATCAACACAGAATATTGGCTAAAAAACATAACTAAATGTGAAGTGTTTTTGCTTTGGGTACTCAATCAATCAGCAATCAATTTATGAATTTGCAGGTTTATACGGCGCCCACAATTGTCAAACAGTAGACACCAATGGGCCGGGTTTTAAATCATATACCACTGTTTCTTTTGCGAGACAATTAAATTTTCTTGATATGGAAAAGTTTAGAGTTCTTTCATATTCTAGCTTTCAGTTTAAAAAGAGGAATCAAGAACCATCGTTGACAACGACAGCTCTCTCTATAATAATTATACCCGTTGCGTTTTGTGCGCCAGCGGTTATAGATTTGATGTTTGTGCCGGAGGTCTAACTATGCGTCTCTGAATGCTACCAAGTAAGTTGCTGAGTATTTGTTTGGGGCCAACATCCATACGAGCGAGCCATATTCAAACTTTCTGTAGATAAAAAGATTGTGCTTTTAACTTCAATGATGCAATCTTTGCGAGATTAAATACCAGGACCTTTCCCAATTTTTTGTGACTAATTTTTCATTTTTATACCTTCCACAGGAAGGTATATTCACTTTCATTACATTTGTAACGCCAAGAAGGAGGCACCGGAGACCTCAATATGAATCGATTTATACATGTCCACCTGTTGAAAACACGATAGCGTCCAAAGGAATCAACCTAGGCGAATGAAGTTTGGTAAAAGGACTTCTTTTTATCGTAGTCAGGTTGATATTCAAATTAGGCTATGTCGGTCAAGTAGTTCTGGTACCTCCCACACAAAACCAATTTTGCATGACTTGTATGCAGTGAAGGGTATTAAAGCATCGGCCAGGCGGATCATAACACTTTTATTTGTTTGTAAATCAACGAGCAAGTAGAATTCTTCTGGCAGTACGTGTGTACAGAGTATGGGTGCAATTGCTGATCACAGGTTTTAAGTGCTACGTCTGAATCTCCGTCCGTAGCCGAAATTTTAAATCACCTGTTACCGACGATTACACTCTATATAATTGACGGTACTTAGAGTAGAATTATCTGACAGCATGTAAGCAAAAAAAAAAAAACCTTCACTTACGTATTGTTTCTGGCGATCGGCCTTCTTAAGTTCGAAGCCAGAAAACAGAGACGTAACTGATTATTGAATTCACAGCGCGTGAGCAATTAAGACAATCCATAAGTTCTAAGTTCATTGGTAACTCTCTCTCTCTCTTGTCGTAACTTGTTGGTTGTCGATTCCAAATCCTTTTTCGTTTTTATTAAAACTAAAAACAACATCCCATTTCGTTATAAGATATATATTTCCTTTTCTTTAAGTACGTCTTTTAATTGTGTATATATAATGTTATGTTCACTATATTTAAATAGGCTAATAATTTGGTTTTCGTACTTTTTGTCTTTTTCTTGATAATAATTTTTTTCATTGTATGTCTCCCTATATACGGTATATACTTTACATAATATTGTTTTAACATTTACCAAATTTAAAACGAACAAAACAAAATTACATACTTTGGTTTTGGTTTGGTTTTTGCTTTGAATCATTATCGTCGCTATTATGTATCTACTTTATCATCAGAAGGGTAAGTTTGTCTCATTTGATGTTGCAATATATTAAAATTGAATAAAACTCTTTAATTAATATTTTTGTTTGTAAATATGTACAGCTTTCTGTATAGAACCATGGTGTCTAATACAATTTTCTTTCTTTCTTTTTTTCTGAATTATTTCTTGGAAAATATAAAGTATACATGTAATTTTGAAAATAAAGAACATGAAACGTTCAATTTTGAAATGTTTTTCAATGCATAATAAAATGAATGCCGAGATACTGCCAAAAATATAAAGTACTTGTACGTTGTGGTTTCCTATATATTCTTAATACAATTAAATATATCTTTATTACGAGTTAAGAAATAAAACTAAAACGAGGAACTTATAATTATGGTAATAAATAAAATTGACTAACAGCAATTAATTTACAAAATTATAAACAAAAGTATCACAATGATCAAGAGTGATGAGAGGAAAATTATAGCAGCCCACTGTCGTTTATCTGCAAAAAAAAAAAACAAAAAATATAAACAAAAACTTAATGGAGGACATTTTAGAGGAGCTTATAACACATGCGCACTTTGGTGGATCCCTTAAATTTTGCTTTAACTACTGTACGTTCCGAAAAAAGAGATCGAAAACTTTCCAGTTGCAGCTTTTATTGCGTTTTAAGCGAATGGATCGTCAACGCTTTGACTATTAAAAGCGCAACTGAGTCAGTAATGGCGTTTTCGATTGAAGAAAAGAATTGACATTTTTATGAAAAGATCAAATCTAGAAGTGCTTTTCTATGTGTTCAATGTTTCATTGAAAAACATCAATTCTTAACACGAAAGAAGCGTCCGGAATATTTTGAGAGAATTGCCCTGAACTCTACAAAACACACTAGCGAAATGTCAGATTGAAATGTTTGTTGTGTTATTAGAAACAAATTCTTCGCTTGTGATCCGAAAATATACAATTACGCGCAAAATGTAAACTGAAATTGAAAGATAAATCACCTATTGAAACATTCATATTTACTGTAGAAAACAAAAAAACAAATAACAGAAAATCTAACCACACATTTATGGTGTCTACCACTGCTGCAAAAGTGCTCCAACGAATTTCATTGAAAAGAGCAATTCTGAACTTCGGGGAAATTCTCTCGGATCTTCAATAAAAATGCCATAAGAGAATTGGCATTCGCTGGCAGCTAGTAAAAAAGTTGTTGGCAGAATTTTTTTTTTATTTTCTACAATAAGACGGACATTTTTCAACGATATAAATATGGAGAAAATTAACTGACAGAATTCAAAGGAGTCCTTTCAAGTGTTGTTATCTCAAACAGTACACGAATTCAAGTTTGGAAATATTGTCCCAAAAGTAGTTGTCATTCCCTTAACCTTGTTTGCTACCACTTAATTAAGAAGATGTTAATATGGTAAAGAAGGTTGAAGCAATTTTCTACAGCGACATACTCTGATAAATTAAAATTACACTCAACTGACGAACATCCATGACTCTCTGTCTCAGCCGTTTCGAAACAGCATAAATTTTAGTTCTCTTCATACATCACATCAATTGCAGTATCACAATGGGTCAAACGATTACACATTTAATTTTTCGTGGCAAATTGTGACATGCTGACGTCACAAAAAATTCTGCCATTGGTGGTCACTCGTGTGTCTTTTGTGAGAGTGCGCTGCGACAGCCCGCATGACCAGACTCTGGACAGACGGAAATTTAGGACAAATGTTTGTGGCATGTGTAATCGTACAAAATACGATTAATACCGTACACATGGTGTATTTTTACAGTCATACGACAGTTAGTGCTCAAATGTGTTTCATAAATGAATCAGATCGCTGTGAACACTGTCGCTTTGCTCGAGCTTTAGTGCTCCATTATGAACGAGGAAAGCTGAATGCCTGTGTCATTAAAGGAACAAAAATCTGTTGCAAAAATGCATAGGTATCTACTTACCGTTATTCATGTGGAGAACTTTGGCAACCTTCTTCATTGTAGAATCCAACTTCGATTCAGTTGTATCGAATTCGTTTCCAAAATCATCGAGCATTCTGCAAGTACAACCATAAAGAAAAACACAAAATACTTCCCACACAATGTTAATTTTTAGGGAATTTTCGAACTTACACTGCCTGCTCGTCCAATTCGACACCAATTTGGCGTGATACAGTCTTCAATGTTCCAATGGAATCACTTATCATATCCAACTGCTCATCCTGTCCCTGCATCATACGCTGCTGTATGGACACAGTTTCGCCGACAAACTTATGCCCAGGACTGTCGAGAGTAGCATAGTGTCCCGGACTATCTAGAGTATTCTCCAGCTTAGAGTATTTCGTTCCACTGTGTCTGGATGCCATTGTGCCAGCAATGGTACTTGCAATATTACCGCTAACGCTATTGCCTAAAACTCCACCGACCACAGATGTTGCTGTGGAATTGTTTGTCAAGGAAAGGTTCTTTTCGTTCTGTTGCTCGTCTAGTAGCGGCTGCCGTGCTGTTATATCTCTATCCCTGTTGCGGTTCAGGCTCATTTTCTCTTTCATCGACTTCACTTCATCGCGTGTTGCATCGATGAAATGACGACGGCTAGAGAGTTCCTTATTGTCGATGCGAAACTTGTTAGGATTCTTTTCTACGATACGTGCTGGTTGAGAAAGTTTTGCGGTTAAGGATATAACAATTGAAATGGAAAAATAAAGTCTCGCATTAGCTATCGGATAAATGTTGTGGAGTTCCCTCCTGCTGACTTTTTACAAAATTAAACAATTTGCTAAAATACTTTCTTGTAACGTTGTGGTGCCCAAAAGCAAAGTTTAAATTACAACCACATCAAGCCACCCAACAAAAAGGTGAAAAGTGTCTCTACCGTTTAGGATTTAAAGCATATGGTTATCAAACAACCGCCCCCACGGCCTTAAAAACAAGAGCTTTGACCGCTTTCACGAAAACATCGATTAGGTAAGCTAGATGAAAGCTCTCGTCCCAAGCCTTATCTGCTCTCATGGCTCAACTAAGATGATCTAATGTCATCTTATACATTTTTCCGTGTACACTTGTTGAATAGTCGCTAGGAAACTAATCTTTTTTTAATTTCAGAATTCAACCCAAGCTCTGTTTTACAAGTCATCCTTTTTTTGTTGTGATGTTTAAGAATTCCCATTCTCGCTGTGTAACAGAAGGCACAACACTTGTCCCCAATTAACTAACCTAACCGCAATGTTTACAGATTTTAATACCGAACCGAGTATAGAGGTCTAGAGTGTTCCTGTACATATCGATTTGTGAAAAACTTTGCTAAACCAAATAACCATTAAAATAAGATACGAATTACAAAATTGTCAAATAACAGAAAAACACCATCTCGGAAAATCACTTGATGATTGAGTTTGAGGGAAAAAACAAGGGGATGGGAAAATAGAACCAATTTTTATTGATTTTTCCCCCAAAATCGCCCGACCAACGTGTTTACACCAAAAGTTCACTACAGTAATGTTACCGAGTGCAAATTTAAAAAGGATATTGATAGTGTCCTCCAAATCCTCTAGATCCCATTCAATGCTCCTTAACGAATTACGTAGCTCTGTGGTTGTCCATTCAACTTCAGCTCCACTGGATTCGCCCAATTCACGCCAACGTAGATATAGACCACGGGTCTTATTCAACGCTTTAAATACTTCGCTGTTAATAAACAAAAAACAAAAGCAAAATTATTTATTTGAAAATAAAGAATTGAGGACGCACTCTTTAACAACAAAAAACGGATCCTCCAAAGACATGACACAGGAAAAACACTTTAAATGGCTGTCGGAAAATCATCGGCATACGACCAATGGACAGGAAAACCCGATATAAAAATTCTCGTTTGAATTTGTTGGTGAAATTTACTTCCGGGTAATAATTAGCACTAGTATCGAAATCAGTTATTCTTTTTATTTTTTTACTATTTAGCAAACTAGATTCGGAGATAAAAGTTTTTTTTGAAAATAATTTCTTATTCACTGTGGGGACAGTTTTCCGATTTTTCCTCTCTGCCGTGCGAAGGAAATGGATTTGCTGGTTGAACTCCCCCCAAAGGTAGACCCCGCGCAAGAAAATAAACAGAATGCATTTTTGCTTACCATTGATCATGTGCGAGAGTGGCTGAGATAGAAGAAGTGTTTACAAGTAGATTTTCATCATGGGTGCGCAAGGGGAAAATCCATAAGTAAGATGCAAACACAAAAAAGGAAAATGAGTAAAGTTTTCCTGAGTGCGACTGCTCCACTAGAAAAGTCCGATTTTGTCCTTTTTTTGGAAATGTCAACTTTGACCACTAACTGACAGCTTTAACTAAATAGCGCTAAGGGTGGAGGGTAGGAGAAACAGTACATTATTAGGCACATTGCAGAGTCCAGAGTAGTTATATTGTAATAGATGTATAATTAGAAAGCTTAAAAATTATCCAAGAAAATAGGGAATTATACGAAAAGTGAGTGCGGTTGAGTCAATGTAACTTCTCTTATGAAGCTCGAAACTTTAATGATGTAAAGAAGATGCTACTTTATAGCCCGAACCGAAAAACTGGGACATAAAATGTTCTAGCGGTGAATGAAAGCAAATGGAATCAAGTAGAACAAATGTTGTTCACAAAGCACTGCGACCAAGTTATAAGTAAGATATTCTTGCCAATTGCGGAGCAGAACCCTCCCACGAGTAACATACCCGCTATATATATTCATACATTTTGTTTAATGATTCGAATTGAAAAACTAATTCAATGATTTCGGTAAATAAATATATGTTCAGAATGCGTTGCTGGAATTAAGTGCGCTGTTGTAAAAGTAGAATTTTATGTCTTTATTAGTGTAGGATTGAGAAAAATTATGTATAGCATAATGGTTTCGGGGAAAGCAGTTGCATTGAAGGCCACTCCCAACAAATTTCTAAATTGCAGCTATTTCCGAACACCTCCGAATCTATTACCTTACAAATAGCAATAGGTAAGCAGCTAAAGCGAACAAACCCATTAGTGACAGCCGCCTCGACATGACTCTGTGAATTTGCCTGTCATTCGACAATTGTTTAAAAAAATCATCCTCGCCACAAATCGTGTTGTAAATTTATGCGAATTCTTTGTCTCAGAAGTGACAAGAAAGTAGAAAACTAATTGTGCAAGATATCCTATATTTGTACACAACTATTTGTTTTTATCAGAGCATTTAAGCGACTGCATCATGTCTCGTGGAAGTTCAGCCGGCTTTGACAGAGTCATTACGATTTTTTCGCCAGAAGGCCGCCTCTACCAAGTTGGTGAGTATATCTTTTCTTTCTTTGTTTCGAATATTCAGTATAATATGCAATTTTAACCATAGAATATGCCTTCAAATCGATTAATCAGGAGGGAATAACTTCTGTGGCCATCAAAAGCGGTGACTGTGCGGTAATCGCCACGCAGAAAAAAGTCACCGAAAAGCTAATCGACCCAAGCACTGTGACACACATATTCAGGATTACAAAGCAAATTGGTTCTGTTATGACTGGACGGATAGGTAATGCTCTATATTGACAGTTTTTGTATCCAGCTCATGTGTCTCTACTTTAGCTGATAGTCGCTCCCAAGTACAGCGAGCTCGATACGAAGCAGCGAATTGGCGTTACAAGTACGGCTACGATATGCCTGTTGATGTTTTGTGTCGACGCATTGCTGACATCAACCAGGTTTACACGCAGAACGCTGAGATGAGGCCACTCGGTTGCAGTGAGTTTGGTATTCTGTAGAATTGCCTTTGATTTGCTAAACTTTTTCAATCCACAGGCATGGTACTCATCGCATATGACGATGAAAATGGTCCATGCGTTTATAAAACCGATCCGGCCGGTTACTACTGCGGTTTCCGTGCTGTATCTGTTGGCGTTAAGCAAACCGAAGCGAACAGCTTCTTGGAGAAGAAATACAAGAAAGATTTGTCTGAAGAGAAGACCATTCAGCTTGCAATCACTTGCTTGTCTACTGTGCTCGCAGTTGACTTCAAGCCCAACGGCATCGAAGTTGGTGTCGTGTCAAAGGAGCGACCAGAATTCAGGACTTTGGATGAGAAGGAGATCGAGGACCACCTGACGAAAATCGCCGAAAAGGATTAAGTTGATGTGCAGTTTGGGTGTCTAAATTGTTTCTGAATTTTTTATTTTTAATAAAATTAAAATTACACTTTTCATTTGGAGGAAGGCGCTTTAAATAACAAAATAAAATATAAATTTCTTTTCCTAAACTGGTAGTTCTTGTTCATGTTAGCATATTTCAGTTGCTTGCTATTCATCTAATTGTTTTTAAGTAATGGGGTGAAAATATTTAGCCGTATTCCCGCATGTTTAAAAGTTATGTCGGGTTTTGTCTCGCGTCTCGTCTCAATTGGTGCTCTTTTGTTATTTTTTTCTTATTCAATTAGGATCCATTCGCCTTCAACGTTCAGCGGAAATTGATTACGCATAGAAAACCATTGAATTATCATTCAATAAGGATATGATAACTTTCATAAAAGATCTTCTCAATTAGCCGTTTAGACTCGGTATAAAATTGTAGATCCCTTCAATTCGTCCCAAAAATTAAACACTCACACAATACAAATGGTTGTGAGAAGCTAGGCCTATTGCGCCAACTATTTATTTATTTTTTTATTGACCCTTCAATTCCAACAACACAATCATCTCAAAACAATAGCAAACCACTCCTTGGCTATTAAAAAGCATATTTACTCGTATTTCTTTAAATTTTAAGACACCGATAATTTGATCCAATTCGACTTCTTAAGTGTGCAACGAAAACAGTTCCATTTCCGCTGCCTTACAACGACATCGAAACGCTTCTTACTCGTTCTACAACGAATCTTATGGCATTTGCCCACTCTTTCACTGGCATAAAATATCACGGATCTAATGTTTGGTTTAAAGGCGGGGTACAAGAAACAAGACCAGTGCGAGAATTATTTATCCAGCTTCAACCACGATTCATCGTCAGATGAGACGATTGGTTCTACGCACCGAAGCGACTCGCAGCCGGACTCCTCAGCCCGGCCTCGACCAAAGATCGTCTATCCCATCAGCAACATTCGTCAACATTCGTCAACTTTCGTCAACATTCGTCAAATTTTGTCATTCGCACAAAGTCCAACCAAAGAAATTCCGAACAAGTACGTATACACCTACAATCTCAATGCCTCGTTTTTTCCTCAATGGAGCAGACTTTCCCGGCAAACCTGCTCCGGCAACTACTCCTCATCGCCGGACTCGAATCTAATCCCGGCCCCCTGGTTTGGATTTGCTCGGTCTGCAGGAAAAACATCAAACGAAACTCCACCTCAGTCAAATGCAACGAGTTCCTTGAATGGTGCCACCTTCCCAACTGCTCGGGACTTAACAACCACAGAGAATGGACCACCCAATTCAAGGGCCGATGCTGCCGTCCTGGACACACCACCACCAGAACGTCGCAACAGCATCACCACCTCCTAACGTGGATTTGTTCAACCTGCCATAACCCAATTCGACAAAACTCCACCTCAGTGAAATGCAGCCAATGCCTTCAATGGTGCCACCTACGCAATTGCTCAGGCCTGAGAAACCATAGAATGTGGTCTACTAACTTCATTGGCAGATGCTGCCTGGACCTTCAACAACAGCAACCACCTCCCATAAATAGATCCTCCCCTCCACGACAACTCACAACTTCTAGCACAACTTTTAGCTCAACACCACCACCATCCACAAGCAGAACACCGCAGCCTTTCACCAATCTCAAAGTACTTCAGATCAACTGCAATGGTCTTTCAAGAAAGATTGCCGAACTGACCTATTTCATGGACCATCATGACATCCGCATAGCTGCAATTCAAGAAACCAAACTCACCCCTAGAAACCCACTCAGGAGATCAGGAGAGTACACAATCATCCGTCACGACAGATCCTCTGACCATGGCGGCGGACTGGCGTTCTTAGTGCACGACAGCATACAATACACACCTATTCCGCAACCCGCAACCTCGGATGGCATTCTTGAGCAGCAAACTATTGCAATTACATCTTTTGTACCAACAGTGGTAATCACCAACATCTACATCCCCCCGGTAGGATACTTGCCTCCTTTAGATCTCATTCTCAACAGCGATGCCACCCTCATCCTAGGTGACATCAATGCTCACCACGAAGCATGGGATCAAAACATCGCTAGAGATCATCGTGGTTCACACATCGCAGATCTATTAGATGGATCAAATTTTGGTATCCTCAATGAGGCAACTCCTACTAGACTCGCGAGCAACTGCCAAAGCCCCCCCGACATCAGTCTCGCCCACGCCTCCATGTTAACTAACACCACTTGGTATACAAGTGTCCAACTAAACTCAGACCACTTACCAATCACCATTACAATTAACAGCGACTGTGAATTCCAACTCTCCGAAAAAAGAACCTTCCTCAACTTCAACAAAGCTGATTGGAATAGTTTCACAGCTTTCACTGAAAATATATTCAATAGCTTACCACAACCAACAAACGTCCACGCTGGTGAGAGGAAATTTCGCATAACAATGCAAAAAGCAGTACAGCGATTCGTTCCAGCAGGTAGAATACCCAAAATTCGCCCAAACTTTCCACCTGCGGCAATAGCACTCGCAGAAGAACGTGACAACATCAGGAGACCAGACCCTTCCAACCCCAGAATTCAACAACTCAATAACAACATTGTTTGAAAATATTTAGTTAAATTGTTTAAATCGTAATATCATAAATAACCAACTTAAATAATTGCTCGGTTAATTTGCTTAACAGTTTACATTTACCATATTTCTCTTTTCTATTCATGTTCATGCTTGATTATCACTCTCTTGTTCTTATAAACCTGTTTTTACTGTATTTGCGAACTGTATATGTACAACAGTTTAGTCCACGATCGTCTGTAAAATTTGTACTCTCGTTCACTTGGATTTAACCAGCTACGGAGATAAGTACCTATCTGCAAATAAATCACAATAATTTGTTCATTCGATTTTGCTCGACTTTTCTTTGGGTTGTATTAGCATTTGACAAATCTAAGTGCTGGTCCTTCAAAGTTTTTGATTAATTCCCAAACAAACATCAAGCGCCTTGTTGATGAATTCAAAAGAGCTAAATGGTCCAAACATCTCGAAAACTGCAACCTTGGCACGGGAATTAAAAAACTCTGGTCTACCATCAAGGCTCTGTCTAACCCAACTAAAACCAACAACAATATGGCCTTATACTTCAACGAAGGCCCCGTGAATAACCCAAGAGAGTGCGCAAAGTTTTTCAATAGACTCTTCAATGAACACCCAACATCCTACAACCGTGACAAGAGAGCAATTCAACGTAAGCTTCACCACCTGCAAACAACCGGAGATAGTGATCAATATACCGCAGATCAAGTGTTAGCAACAATTAAAGCCGCAAAACCATCTAAAGCACTCGGTCCTGACGGAATATCTATGCTTATGCTAAAACACCTAGGAGATTCAGGTATTAAATATCTAACAACTATTTTCAACCTCTCAACTCAAAGCTTACTGATCCCTGGGATATGGAAAATCGGCAGAGTGATCCCACTCCTCAAACCAGGGAAACCAGCTGATCAAGCCAACTCATATCGACCAATCTCCCTTCTCTCTCCAGTCGCGAAAACCCTTGAGGCCCTTCTTCTTCCAAAGCTCACCGAACACTTACCGTTAGCCAACCACCAACACGGATTCCGAAAACTCCACAGCACCACGTCAGCCCTAAACGTCATCACCAGTCAAATCAGCAATGGCTTAAACCAACCGAGGCCCTGCCACAGAACCATAGCTGTAGCCCTAGACCTGACCAATTATTTAAGTTGGTTATTTATGATATTACGATTTAAACAATTTAACTAAATATTTTCAAACAATGTTGTTATTGAGTTGTTGAATTCTGGGGTTGGAAGGGTCTGGTCTCCTGATGTTGTCACGTTCTTCTGCGAGTGCTATTGCCGCAGGTGGAAAGTTTGGGCGAATTTTGGGTATTCTACCTGCTGGAACGAATCGCTGTACTGCTTTTTGCATTGTTATGCGAAATTTCCTCTCACCAGCGTGGACGTTTGTTGGTTGTGGTAAGCTATTGAATATATTTTCAGTGAAAGCTGTGAAACTATTCCAATCAGCTTTGTTGAAGTTGAGGAAGGTTCTTTTTTCGGAGAGTTGGAATTCACAGTCGCTGTTAATTGTAATGGTGATTGGTAAGTGGTCTGAGTTTAGTTGGACACTTGTATACCAAGTGGTGTTAGTTAACATGGAGGCGTGGGCGAGACTGATGTCGGGGGGGCTTTGGCAGTTGCTCGCGAGTCTAGTAGGAGTTGCCTCATTGAGGATACCAAAATTTGATCCATCTAATAGATCTGCGATGTGTGAACCACGATGATCTCTAGCGATGTTTTGATCCCATGCTTCGTGGTGAGCATTGATGTCACCTAGGATGAGGGTGGCATCGCTGTTGTGAATGTGATCTAAAGGAGGCAAGTATCCTGATGGGCAGCTACCTACCGGGATGCTCAAGAATGCCATCCGAGGTTGCGGGTTGCGGGATAAGTGTGTATTGTATGCTATCGTGCACTAAGAACGCCAGTCTGCCGCCATGGTCAGTGGTTCTGTCATAACGGATGATTGTGTACTCTCCAGATCTCCTGAGTGTGTTTCTTGGGGTGAGTTTGGTTTCTTGAATTGCAGCTATGGGGATGTCATGAGGATCCATGAAATAGGTCAGTTTGGCAATCTTACCTGAAAGAACATTGCAGTTGATCTGAAGCACTTTGAGATTGGTGAGCGGCTGCGGTGTACTGCTTGTAGATGGTGGTGGTGTTGAGCTAGAAGTTGTGAGTTGTGGTGGAGGTGAGGATCTATTTATGGGTGGTGGTTGCTGTTGTTGTTGAGAGTCCAGGCAGCATCTGCCAATGAAGTAAGTGGACCACATTCTATGGTTTCTTAGGCCTGAGCAATTGCATAGGTGCAACCATTGAAGGCATTGGTTACATTTCACTGAGGTGGAGTTTTGTCGAATTGGGTTATGGCAGGTTGAACAAATCCACATTAGGAGGTGGTGATGCTGTTGCGGCGTTCTGGTGATAGTGTGTCCAGAGCGGCAGCATCGGCCCTTCAATTGGGTGGTCCATTCTCTGTGGTTGTTAAGTCCCGAGCAAATGCGTAGGTGGCACCATTCAAGGCGCTCGTTGCATTTGACTGAGGTGGAGTTTCGTTTGATGTTTTTTCTGCAGACCGAGCATATCCAAACCTGGGGGCCGGGATTAGATTCAATTCCGGCGATGAGGAGTAGTTGCCGGAGCAGGTTTGCAGGGAAAGTCTGCTCCATTGAGGAAAAAACGAGGCATTGAGATTGTAGGTGTATACGTACTTGTTCGGAATTTCTTTGGTTGGACTTGGTGCGAATGACAAAATTTGACAAATTTGACGAATTTGACGAATGGATAGTGTAAGAGGCTGCTTTAAGATTGATGAAAATGTGGTGAGTTTTAATTTGGACTTCTTGAGTTTTTTCACAGGATAACTTAATTTATTAATTTAATAATAATTCAAAGGTTCAAAGGTTCAAGGGTTCAAGGGTTCACGGGCTCAAGGGTTCAAAGGTTCAAAGGTTCAAAGGTTCAAAGGTTCAAAGGTTCACAGGTTCAAAGGTTCACTGGTTCACGGGTTCAAGGGTTCACGGGTTCAAGGGTTCAAGGATTCAAAGGTTCAAAGGTTCAAAGGTTCAAATGTTCAAGGGTTTAAAGGTTCAAAGGTTCAAATGTTCAAAGGTTCAAGGGTTCAAGGGTTCAAGGGTTCAAGGGTTCAAGGGTTCAAGGGTTCAAGGGTTCCAGGGTTCAAGGGTTCAAGGGTTCAAGGGTTCACGGGTTCAAGGTTCAAAGGTTCAAAGGTTCAAGGGTTCAAGGGTTCACGGGTTCAAGGTTCAAAGGTTTAAAGGTTCACGGGTTCACAGGTTCAAAGGTTCAAGGGTTCAAGGGTTCAAGGGTTCAAGGGTTCAAGGGTTCAAGGGTTCAAGGGTTCAAGGGTTCAAGGGTTCAAGGGTTCAAGGGTTCAAAGTTCAAAGTTCAAAGGTTCAAGGTTCAAGGTTCAAGGGTTCAAGGGTTCACGTTTTCAAGGATTCAAAAGTTCACGTTTTCAAGGATTCAAAGGTTCAAGGGTTCACGTTTTCAAGGATTCAAAGGTTCACGTTTTCAAGGATTCAAAGGTTCAAGGGTTCAAAGGTTCAAATGTTCAAAGGTTCAAAGGTTCAAAGGTTCAAAGGTTCAAAGGTTTAAAGGTTCAAAGGTTCAAAGGTTCAAAGGTTCAAAGATTCAAAGGTTCAAAGGTACAAAGGTTCAAGGGTTCAAGGGTTCAAGGGTTCAAGGGTTCAAGGGTTCAAGGGTTCACGGGTTCAAGGGTTCAAGGGTTCAAGGGTTCATGGGTTCAAGGGTTCAAGGGTTCAAGGGTTCAAGGGTTCACGGGCTCAAGGGTTCAAAGGTTCAAAGGTTCAAAGGTTCATAGGTTCAAAGGTTCACAGGTTCAAAGGTTCATTGGTTCACGGGTTCAAGGGTTCACGGGTTCAAGGGTTCAAGGGTTCAAGGGTTCATGGGTTCAAGGGTTCAAGGGTTCAAGGGTTTACGGGCTCAAGAGTTCAAAGGTTCAAAGGTTCAAAGGTTCAAAGGTTCAAAGGTTCAAAGGTTCAAAGGTTCAAAGGTTCAAAGATTCACGGGTTCAAGGGTTCAAAGGTTCAAATTTTCAAAGGTTCAAAGGTTCATGGGTTCAAGGGTTCAAAGGTTCAAAGGTTCACGGGTTCAAGGGTTCACGGGTTCAAGGGTTCAAGGATTCACGGGTTCAAGGGTTCAAAGGTTCAAAGGTTCAAAGGTAGGTTCAAAGGTAGGTTCAAAGGTTCAAAGGTTCACGGGTTCAAGGGTTCAAGGGTTCAAGGGTTCAAGGGTTCAAGGGTTCAAGGGTTCA
This sequence comes from Cheilosia impressa, assembly GCA_948293265.1. Lineage (NCBI taxonomy): Eukaryota > Metazoa > Arthropoda > Insecta > Diptera > Syrphidae > Cheilosia > Cheilosia impressa. The sequence continues at coordinate 27,420,756 of OX411883.1, forward strand.
AGGGTTCAAGGGTTCAAGGGTTCAAGGGTTCAAGGGTTCAAGGGTTCAAGGGTTCAAGGGTTCAAGGGTTCAAGGGTTCAAGGGTTCAAGGGTTCAAGGGTTCACGGGCTCAAGGGTTCAAAGGTTCAAAGGTTCAAAGGTTCAAAGGTTCAAAGGTTCACAGGTTCAAAGGTTCATTGGTTCACGGGTTCAAGGGTTCACGGGTTCAAGGGTTTAAGGATTCAAAGGTTCAAAGGTTCAAATGTTCAAAGGTTCAAGGGTTTAAAGGTTCAAAGGTTCAAAGGTTCAAAGGTTCAAAGGTTCAAAGGTTCAAATGTTTAAGGGTTCAAGGGTTCAAGGGTTCAAGGGTTCAAGGGTTCAAGGGTTCACGGGTTCAAGGGTTCAAGGGTTCACGGGTTCAAGGTTCAAAGGTTCAAAGGTTCAAGGGTTCAAGGGTTCACGGGTTCAAGGTTCAAAGGTTTAAAGGTTCACGGGTTCACAGGTTCAAAGGTTCAAGGGTTCAAGGGTTCAAGGGTTCAAGGGTTCAAGGGTTCAAGGGTTCAAGGGTTCAAGGGTTCAAGGGTTCAAGGGTTCAAGGGTTCAAGGGTTCAAGGGTTCAAGGGTTCAAGGGTTCAAGGGTTCAAGGGTTCAAGGGTTCAAGGGTTCAAGGGTTCAAGGGTTCAAGGGTTCAAGGGTTCAAGGGTTCAAGGGTTCAAGGGTTCAAGGGTTCAAGGGTTCAAGGGTTCAAGGGTTCAAGGGTTCAAGGGTTCAAGGGTTCACGGGTTCAAGGGTTCAAGTATTCAAGGGTTCAAAGGTTCAAAGGTTCAAAGGTTCAAAGGTTCAAAGGTTCAAAGGTTCAAAGGTGCAAAGGTTCAAGGGTTCAAGGGTTCACGTTTTCAAGGATTCAAAGGTTCACGTTTTCAAGGATTCAAAGGTTCAAGGGTTCAAAGGTTCAAAGGTTCAAATGTTCAAAGGTTCAAAGGTTCAAAGGTTCAAAGGTTTAAAGGTTCAAAGGTTCAAAGGTTCAAAGGTTCAAAGGTTCAAAGGTTCAAAGTTTCAAAGGTTCAAAGGTTCAAAGGTTCAAGGGTTCAAGGGTTCAAGGGTTCAAGGGTTCAAGGGTTCAAGGGTTCAAGGGTTCAAGGGTTCACGGGTTCAAAGGTTCAAAGGTTCAAAGGTAGGTTCAAAGGTAGGTTCAAAGGTTCAAAGGTTCAAAGGTTCAAGGGTTCAAGGGTTCAAGGGTTCAAGGGTTCAAGGGTTCAAGGGTTCAAGGGTTCAAGGGTTCAAGGGTTCAAGGGTTCAAGGGTTCAAGGGTTCAAGGGTTCAAGGGTTCAAGGGTTCAAGGGTTCAAGGGTTCAAGGGTTAAAAGTTCAAAGTTCAAAGGTTTGTTGTGATCCGCACAACCATACCCTACTCATGACCTACCCTAATCATCACCTTCTCACTAGCGATCCATTCCATACATTACCGGAGCATACGGCTATTAATAGGTCATTCGCTTTTGTTTTCATTTGTTTTTCCATTTACCCAAACGCCACCCAAGCGCAATGAGTGAAGTGCATACCTACCCAATACGATACACACGTAACCCAACTCCGATTGCACAGCGGCACGCCGACACATGGCAAAACTGCAATAGTTGCATATCGGAGGAATACTACGTCGTGGTATCAGGGGAACAATGATAATTTATGAATGGATGACACTTGACACCAGCGTAAGGCAAATGACACCCAAGATGTCATTTGGGTACTTGTAATGGGAACGGAAAACAATTAAGCAATACCTAAAAGTAGCGCGTATGCACATATGGTAATTGGTAAGGAAACCAATGGTGCGTGGAGGGGTAAGATAGGAGATGGGTCATGAACAATAATTGTATAAAAGGCAAAGGTTGTGACAAGGAAAGGCAGAGTTAATAATAACACCAAACAAGATAGACTGCAGCCTAGCCTAAGACAGCGGGTCTATTCTTAATTATAATAATAACAATTATACAACCAATAAAGATAACTACAGAGTCGCAGCCCAGCTTAAGACAGCGGGCTCTGTAATAAATTAAACGAACATTTTTTATTTTTAAACTCTCCGTTTGGTACTCTTCTCCCGATAACACGGGAAAGCACGGTACCAAATCGTAACATTGGTGGCAGCGGTGGGATACCTGAAAAGGTCCCGACTACCAAGAACAAGGCAAAGATCTTGATGCGTGACAGGGGCTAAACACCGTCAATATAACAATATATAAAAAAAACAAATATATATATATTTGTGTTAAAGTGATAGCGTCTCTGGGGCTTACACCAGAAACAGTGTATATAACGAAACAGTAACAGCACAGGAAAACAGTGTGGACGAACGACCAGTGAGACCAGCACTACCAGCATCAACCACAATAGCAGCAGCATCATTAACACCAGTAGCAGTGTAAAGATTAAATAAGGTATTTCTATTAAGATATTTTATATTTTATACATACAGAACACAACCAAATATTTTTGTAATTAAACACATTCCCCAAATTACTATTTCGTGCTAAGTTCGATATCTTTTTGTGACCATTTTTTAAAATTTTCTTGCCAAAATTCTTACGCGTCGAAATAAGCGAATAGCGGAATTATTCGAATTCCTTCCTCTCCATTCCATAGCAGAAAAACCCAAGATGGAATTCAAAGTAAGCATAAACGATATATTCAATATCGTGCCAACTTTCGACGGAAGTCCATGCGACCTTAACAAATTTATTGCATGCGGTAACATATTGTTTTCCTCTGTCGATACCGACAAACATAAAACCTTCCTTGAGATCGTCAAGACCAGGCTACAGGGGTCAGCTTTCGAACTGATTCAGTTCAATTCTTTTACCACATGGAACGAACTCGTTAAAGAGCTCGAAAACCAATTCAAGCAAGAGAAGTCGCGATCTTCCGCCCAAAACCAACTAATGACCGCCAAACAAGGGGCCAAGGAAAGTGTCTATGAATTCGGCGACAGACTTGCACAACTACTCTCTGCTTTAAATTCAGCCACGTTAGGAACTGTTAGTGAAAAACCAGTCAGGGATTTCTTAACGAAAGAGAACAGCAAATTGGCTCTGCAAACATTCGAAGATAATCTCAGGAATCACACCCTAAAAATTTTGGTTAAAGCTCATAAGGCAGATAACCTCAAAAACGCAGTAGCCTACGCAGTTGAACAGTCATTTCGACTGGACAAATCTCCTCATCATTTTTCTTCACCTACCGGTAGCACATCAAACGCAACCAGACCCATTTGCCGAACATGTAACAAAGTAGGGCATTCGTCTGAAACTTGCTACCAAAATACTAACAGACTCCCACAATTTCCAAACTCAGTTAAAAGAGAAGTGCAATTCCTCTCGTGTACATTTTGCCAAAAACCTAATCATTCGTTCCAAAACTGTAGGACTCGTCTAGCGCAAGCTCGACAAAATGTTCAAAACGAACAAAACAGAGGCAATATCAACAATTATAATAACCATAATCAAAATAATTATCAAAACCGTAATAGCAATAATCATAATCAGAACCAAAATCATTACCAAGACCAGCGTACCAACCCTAATCGGCAAATCAATTACCACCACATACTGGATCATCAAAATCCGTCCAATCAAAGCAACGAAATCGAATTTCAGGGAAACGAACTGTCTCGGGAGGAAAACCCCGGCGATCCTTCCCGAGTAAACATTCAAGCCGAGGTGCACCAAGCGAGGAATTAAATTCGATTTTGATTCAAATTTCCCTTATCCCTCAAAATAATTTAAGCATGATCCGCATCCCATTCGAAAATGGTATAAGGAAAACTCTTCTGATAGACACAGGAGCAGAAATTAGCGTAATTAAAAATTATACAAACCTTAAACCATTGAACCATAACGAAATGGTAATAACCTCCATAGTAGGAAAAAGTATCATTAGTCCCTTCACCGCAACAGAAACTTTAGTCTTTCATTCAGGTGAAGGAAAAATTAAATTAAAACATGTATTTCACGTGGTAAAAAATGACTACATTCCAGAGTTCGACGGAATCATTGGCAATGATTTTTTGCAAAAATACTCTTGTTACATTTGTCATAAAACTAGCACTTTAGGCATTCGTCCATACGTTTCGAACAAATCTACAGGTCTAACGTACAAAAATGGGGAAGATAAACTTCCATATCCAAAGTACACCAACGTAGAAACGGAGCGGGAAGAAAATGATGATTCAATCGCTGAAGTAGATAACTCCGGGGGACAGTACAATGCTACATATCCACATCCCGAGGACACAACTGCGGAATCACGTCGGGTAGAACAGCATTTCAATAAAATCTGTATTCCCCCTAGAAGCAGGCTAGTGACAGAGATTGCATTTAACTCAGAACAAGACGTAGTGTTCAGGAAGAAACAGGTTTCTCCTGGGGTCTTTTTGGCCTCTTCCATTGCAGAATCAAACAAGAATCGAGCCAAAATATTACTTCTCAACACTAATGAAAAACAAGTAAATATCAACACAAAAGATATGGGTTTAGAATGGGACAAGCTAGAAGAATTTGATTTCATTAAGCCAAATCTAGAACAGGATCCAGTATATAAAAGATTGGAAAATCTGGAAAAATTGTTAAACACAGATCACTGTAACCATGAAGAAAAAACTGCTATTATACAGATATGCCGTGAGTTTAATGATCTATTCTTTTTACCGTGTGATAAATTGTCTTTTACTAAAGCAAGTACCCACAAAATAATAACGGAAGTAGGAAAACCACCCATATACATAAGACCATATAGGCTGCCCGAAACCAGTAGAAATGAAATATATAAACAAGTAAACGAGATGTTAGACACTAATATAATCAGACCAAGTTACAGCCCGTGGAACTCACCCTTGCTGCTCGTCCCCAAGAAACCAGACGCACAAGGAAATAAAAAATGGCGGGTAGTAGTAGACTATAGGCGCCTGAACGATGCCACTGTAGGTGATGCATTTCCTCTCCCCAACATAACTGACATATTAGATCAGTTAGGCAAAGCTAAATATTTTAGTACGCTCGATCTGGCGAACGGTTTTCACCAAATATTGGTAGAAGAAGAAGATCGAGAAAAGACCGCGTTTAGCACTGCTTTCGGTCACTATGAGTATAACAGGATGCCATTCGGACTTAAAAACGCTCCAGCTACGTTCCAACGGACAATGAACAATGTTCTTATGGGAATGATTGGCATTGAGTGTTTCGTATATGTCGACGACATCGTTATATATGGTTCCAATTTAACAGACCACAATGAGAAATTGCGAAACGTATTAGCAAGACTACGAGAGCATAATTTAAAATTACAACCAGACAAATGTCACTTTATCAGAAAGGAACTTATGTACCTCGGGCATGTCATAAGTGACAACGGTATTAAACCAAATCCAGAGAAGATAGAAGTAGTAAAAACATACCCGAGACCAAAGAAGGCTAAAGATATAAAGGCATTTCTAGGTTTCGTTGGCTATTACCGTCGGTTTATTCCTAATTTTGCTCTCATAGCAAAACCCCTAACGAATCTTTTAAAAAAGGGTATAAATTTCAAATGGGACGCATTCTGCGAAGAGGCTTTCACAAGACTTAAAGAGAAATTAATCACTTCCCCTATATTGATATATCCTGACTTTAAGGAACATTTTCTAATAACCACAGACGCAAGCGATTTCGCAATAGGCGCTGTTTTGTCCCAAGGGAAAATAGGTGAAGACAAGCCTGTTTATTACGTTAGTCGTAATTTAAATTCAGCAGAAACCAAGTATACAACTACTGAAAAGGAACTACTCGCAATAATATTTGCAGTACGACAATTTCGTCCTTACATTTATGGAAGAAAATTCACCATTCTAACAGATCACAGACCACTACAATGGCTATTGAATCTGAAAGATCCTTCATCTAGATTAGCACGTTGGCGAATAGATCTAGAGGAATACGAATACGAAATCAAATACAAAGCTGGCAAACATAACTCCAACGCTGACGCTTTAAGTCGTATACCGGCAGTAGCCATGACAACTACAACGAAAAAGAGCCAAAACAACGTAACTCCCCATTTCGAACAAAGTAATAAGGTAATGGTAGTAACTCGAAATCAAAGACAACGTCTGGAAGACCGAAATGAAACCAATACCAATACTCGGTCATGCGAAGACGAGTTGCTACAGGTTTCTAGCTTTATTCTGACAGAAAAAACCGGTGATATCCACAAAGATTATAATTTATCATTAAAAACCGTAATTTTGCCTCTAATAAATTCACCAGATGAGGAAGCACTCAAAGAACTCATACCAAGCTTTATTAAACCTGATGTAGGTAAATGTTTTGAGACAGAGTTTTGTTTTGTTGTTACCTTACCGATACCCTTTAGAAGCACGAAGGATGAATCAGTTGCAGAAAAATGTTTGAAAAATATAAAAGAGAAAATTCAAAACCGACATTTTAAAATGATCGGGTTTTCACTACCAAACTTGGGCAACAATGCAAAAAATACTATAAAAATACTACTGGGAAAATTATTTGACAAAGACGATCTGGAAATTCGGCTCTACTAATGAAAGAATCACTCTGAATGAACCCGAACTTATAAGAAAGGCCCTCTTTGACTTTCATGACTCACCATTCGGAGGACATCAAGGCGTGTCACGAACACTTAAAAGAATCCAAAATAAGTACTACTGGCCTGGTATGAAGAAAGATATTGTTGAACACATACAAAAATGCACATCATGCCAGCTTAACAAAAGTAGGAGGAACCCTCCGGTACCTATGAGGATTACAACAACCAGCTCACGACCATTCGAAAGAATTGCTTTGGACATAGTCGGTCCTTTGCCTGTAAGCCACAACGATCAAAAATATTTGTTAACATTCCAGGACGACCTGACTAAATTTTCCGAAGCTTTTCCTATACCTAATGCTGAAGCCTCAACGGTAGCAAGAGTTTTTTCCGAAAATATTATATGCCGACATGGTATTCCGATTTCTTTACTTACCGACCAAGGTACAAATTTTCTGAGTTCTATGTTCAAAGAATTATGCACATTGCTGAAAATAAAGAAACTTACTACATCACCTTACCACCCGCAAACAAATGGAGCGCTTGAGCGTAGCCATAGAACCCTTTCTGAATACCTACGACACTATGTTCAGCGAGATCCTTTAACTTGGGATACGTGGACCCCTTATGCTATGTTCGTATACAATACGACACCACACAGCAGCACAGGCTTTACGCCATACGAACTCCTTTACGGATTCCCTGCCAATATCCCCAGTATCCTGCAACAAATCCCAAAAACACTATACAACTACGAAAACTACGTCAACGAGTTAAAGGCTAGATTACAGCACGGATACCAGGCAGCGAAAGAAATTTTAAATAAAAAGAAAGTAATCTCCAAAGAACTGTATGACCTGTCAACAAAAACCAAGAAAATTAATATAGGTGAAAAGATTCTTCTAAAAAACCAAGCAAGAAAAAATAAGTTTTCATCCCTTTGGGAAGGCCCCTACGAGGTTTTGGAAATATTATCCGATGAGAATACAAGAATTAAAATAGGAAATAAATCGAAAGTAGTACATAATAATAATCTCGTAAATTTCACTACATAAACCAACATACACTCATACAACGAAAAATCCTCCTCCATTCATAATTCTTATGTACCACCACTCAATATTTCACATTTTCTAAAAAACAACACATACATAAAATTCAACCAAACAAGCGACGTAGCCTACATAAGGTTCTCTAGTCAAGACGAACTTAAATCAGTATCCAACCAGATAAAGCAATTGGAAACTGCAGAAAAAGAACTAATGACACCGTTAGATTCGCACAATATCCACCACTATATCTCGACCTATGTAATTCTGGCAATAGTAGCTACCTTTATATACATCTTTAGAAGAAATTTAAAAACACAAATAACGAAAGATACCAACGAACTAACAGAACAAATATCCCATCCTATCCCAACTGAACACATAAATCCTCCAACCCAACACATACTAAAGGGTGATTTTTTAGCTGGTTGGGTTTTGGCAACACTGGTTTTGACAGCTGACGTGTGTTTAGTACCTTGTGTCACTGTCAAACAGCTTCAGTTTGGTTTGCAATTTAACCATGGATCGTCTTACAAATGAACAACGCTTGCAAATTATTGAATTTTACTATCAAAATTCGTGCTCGGTTCGAAATGTTCATCGCGCGCTGCTTCCATTTTATGATCGGCATTCTCGACCTTCTGACCAGTCTATTCGGAAGAATATTCGGGCCGGTCAATTGGCCGCCTAGATCGTGCGATTTGACACCATTAGATTATTTTTTGTGGGGGTATGCCAAGGCTAATGTGTATAGGGACAAGCCCGCTTCGATTGACGCACTGGAAGCCAACATCCATGCATTCATTCGTGAGATACCGGCCGATATGTGTGAAAGAGTATGCCAAAATTGGACTCAGCGGATGGGCTACCTGAGACGCAGCCGCGGTCAACATTTGCATGAAATTATCTTTAAACATTAAATTGCAAGGTTCAAACTATCGATTCAAATAAATATTTCATTCATTTTTTCGAATTTTTTGTGTTTTCTTCTTAAAAAAAGTTCTAAACCTCTTAAAAAATCACCCTTTAGAAATAAGTAATAATCAAATCAAACCACCATCTCCTAAACCAACATTTGTTTAAAATAAAATAAAAAAAAAAAAAAAAAAAAAAAATATATATATATATATACAATATTATAATTATTTTACTATGTATTTCCAAAAAAAAAAAAAAAAAAAACATTTTTTAATTGTTAAAAATAATTTTTATACCTACTAGAATAAGAATATTGTTATAGGTACTTCCTTTGTAATAGGAGCCAAACATTGTATTTAGTCTAAGCACTTCGTTATAAGCATTCAAGCATTGTATTTTGTTTAACAAGGTACTTAAATTTTAAAAGGAAAATATCTTTGTAACTCAAAAACAAAAAATCAGCAAAATAATTGTAAGTTCCTTCCTCGTCACACCCAAGCCTACTTGCAGAAAATTCTAACCCTTCAGGTAAGAATTTTCTTTTTCCAAGGGGGGTGGGATGTTGTGATCCGCACAACCATACCCTACTCATGACCTACCCTAATCATCACCTTCTCACTAGCGATCCATTCCATACATTACCGGAGCATACGGCTATTAATAGGTCATTCGCTTTTGTTTTCATTTGTTTTTCCATTTACCCAAACGCCACCCAAGCGCAATGAGTGAAGTGCATACCTACCCAATACGATACACACGTAACCCAACTCCGATTGCACAGCGGCACGCCGACACATGGCAAAACTGCAATAGTTGCATATCGGAGGAATACTACGTCGTGGTATCAGGGGAACAATGATAATTTATGAATGGATGACACTTGACACCAGCGTAAGGCAAATGACACCCAAGATGTCATTTGGGTACTTGTAATGGGAACGGAAAACAATTAAGCAATACCTAAAAGTAGCGCGTATGCACATATGGTAATTGGTAAGGAAACCAATGGTGCGTGGAGGGGGAAGATAGGAGATGGGTCATGAACAATAATTGTATAAAAGGCAAAGGTTGTGACAAGGAAAGGCAGAGTTAATAATAACACCAAACAAGATAGACTGCAGCCTAGCCTAAGACAGCGGGTCTATTCTTAATTATAATAATAACAATTATACAACCAATAAAGATAACTACAGAGTCGCAGCCCAGCTTAAGACAGCGGGCTCTGTAATAAATTAAACGAACATTTTTTATTTTTAAACTCTCCGTTTGGTACTCTTCTCCCGATAACACGGGAAAGCACGGTACCAAATCGTAACAGGTTCAAGGTTCAAGGGTTCAAGGGTTCAAGGGTTCAAGGGTTCAAAGGTTCAAAGGTTCAAGGGTTCAAAGGTTCACGGGTTCAAGGGTTCAAGGGTTCAAGGGTTCAAGGGTTCAAAGGTTCAAAGGTTCAAAGGTTCAAAGGTTCAAAGGTTCACGGGTTCAAGGGTTCAAAGGTTCAAAGGTTCAAAGGTTCAAAGGTTCAAAGGTTCAAAGGTTCAAAGGTTCAAAGGTTCAAAGGTTCAAGGGTTCAAAGGTTCAAGGGTTCAAAGGTTCAATAGTTCAAAGGTTCAAGGGTTCAAAGGTTCAAAGGTTCAAAGGTTCAAAGGTTCAAAGGTTCAAAGGTTCAAAGGTTCAAAGGTTCAAAGGTTCAAAGGTTCAAAGGTTCAAAGGTTCAAAGGTTCAAAGGTTCAAAGGTTCAAGGGTTTAAAGGTTCAAAGGTTCAAGGGTTCAAAGGTTCAAGGGTTCAAAGGTTCAAAGGTTCAAAGGTTCAAAGGTTCACGGGTTCAAGGGTTCAAGGGTTCAAAGGTTCAAAGGTTCAAGGGTTCAAAGGTTCAAAGGTTCAAAGGTTCAAAGGTTCAAAGGTTCAAAGGTTCAAAGGTTCAAAGGTTCAAAGGTTCAAAGGTTCAAAGGTTCAAAGGTTCAAAGGTTCAAAGGTTCAAAGGTTCAAAGGTTCAAAGGTTCAAAGGTTCAAAGGTTCAAGGGTTCAAAGGTTCAAGGGTTCAAAGTTCAAATTTTCAAAGGTAGGTTCAAAGGTTCAAAGGTTCAAAGGTTCAAATGTTCAAGCGTTCAAGGGTTCAAGGGTTCAAGGGTTCAAAGTTCAAAGGTTCAAAGGTTCAAAGGTTCAAAGGTTCAAGGGTTCAAGGGTTCAAAGGTTCAAAGGTTCAAGGGTTCAAAGGTTCAAAGGTTCAAAGGTTCAAGGGTTTAAAGGTTCAAAGGTTCAAAGGTTCAAGGGTTCAAAGGTTCAAAGGTTCAAAGGTTCAAGGGTTCAAGGGTTCAAGGGTTCAAGGGTTCAAGGGTTCAAAGGTTCAATAGTTCAAAGGTTCAAGGGTTCAAAGGTTCAAAGGTTCAAAGGTTCAAAGGTTCAAAGGTTCAAAGGTTCAAAGGTTCAAAGGTTCAAAGGTTCAAGGGTTTAAAGGTTCAAAGGTTCAAGGGTTCAAAGGTTCAAGGGTTCAAAGGTTCAAAGGTTCAAAGGTTCAAAGGTTCACGGGTTCAAGGGTTCAAGGGTTCACGGGTTCAAGGGTTCAAAGGTTCAAAGGTAGGTTCGAAGGTAGGTTCAAAGGTTCAAAGGTTCAAAGGTTCAAAGGTTCAAAGGTTCAAAGGTTCAAAGGTTCAAGGGTTTAAAGGTTCAAAGGTTCAAGGGTTCAAAGGTTCAAGGGTTCAAAGGTTCAAAGGTTCAAAGGTTCAAAGGTTCAAAGGTTCAAGGGTTTAAAGGTTCAAAGGTTCAAGGGTTCAAAGGTTCAAGGGTTCAAAGGTTCAAAGGTTCAAAGGTTCAAAGGTTCAAAGGTTCAAAGGTTCAAAGGTTCAAAGGTTCACGGGTTCAAGGGTTCAAGGGTTCAAGGGTTCAAGGGTTCAAGGGTTCAAAGGTTCAAAGGTTCAAAGGTTCACGGGTTCAAGGGTTCAATAGTTCAAGGCTTCAAAGGTTCAAAGGTTCAAAGGTTCAAAGGTTCAAAGTTTCAAAGGTTCAAAGGTTCAAAGGTTCAAAGGTTCAAAGGTTCAAAGGTTCAAAGGTTCAAAGGTTCAAAGGTTCAAAGGTTCAAAGGTTCAAAGGTTCAAAGGTTCAAAGGTTCAAAGGTTCAAAGGTTCAAAGGTTCAAGGGTTCAAAGGTTCAAGGGTTCAAAGTTCAAATTTTCAAAGGTAGGTTCAAAGGTTCAAAGGTTCAAAGGTTTAAATGTTCAAATGTTCAAGGGTTCAAGGGTTCAAGGGTTCAAGGGTTCAAAGTTCAAAGGTTCAAAGGTTCAAAGGTTCAAAGGTTCAAAGGTTCAAAGGTTCAAGGGTTCAAAGGTTCAAAGGTGCAAGGGTTCAAAGGTTCAAAGGTTCAAGGGTTTAAAGGTTCAAAGGTTCAAAGGTTCAAGGGTTCAAAGGTTCAAAGGTTCAAAGGTTCAAGGGTTCAAAGGTTCAAGGGTTCAAAGGTTCAAAGGTTCAAAGGTTCAAGGGTTCAAAGGTTCAAAGGTTCAAAGGTTCAAAGGTTCACGGGTTCAAGGGTTCAAGGGTTCAAGGGTTCAAGGGTTCAAAGGTTCAAAGGTTCAAATGTTCAAAGGTTCACGGGTTCAATTGTTCAATAGTTCAAGGGTTCAAAGGTTCAAAGGTTCAAAGGTTCAAAGGTTCAAAGGTTCAAGGGTTCAAAGGTTCAAGGGTTCAAAGGTTCAAAGGTTCAAGGTTCAAGGGTTCAAGGGTTCAATTCTTCAAGGGTTCAAAGGTTCAAAGGTTCAAGGGTTCAAAGGTTCAAGGGTTCAAAGGTTCAAGGGTTCAAAGGTTCAAAGGTTCAAAGGTTCAAAGGTTCAAGGGTTTAAAGGTTCAAAGGTTCAAGGGTTCAAAGGTTCAAGGGTTCAAAGGTTCACGAGTTCAAGGGTTCAAAGGTTCAAAGGTTCAAAGGTTCACGGGTTCAATTGTTTAAAGGTTCAAAGGTTCACGGGTTCAAGGGTTCAAGTTTTCAAAGGTTCAAGGGTTCAAAGGTTCAAAGGTTCAAAGGTTCAAAGGTTCAAAGGTTCAAAGGTTCAAAGGTTCAAAGGTTCAAAGGTTCAAAGGTTCAAAGGTTCAAAGGTTCAAAGGTTCAAAGCTTCAAAGTTTCAAAGGTTCAAAGGTTCAAAGGTTCAAAGGTTCAAAGGTTCAAAGGTTCAAAGGTTCAAAGGTTCAAAGGTTCAAAGGTTCAAAGGTTCAAAGCTTCAAAGTTTCAAAGGTTCAAAGGTTCAAAGGTTCAAAGGCTCAAAAGTTCAAAAGTTCAAAGGTTCAAAGGTTCACGGGTTCAAGGGTTCAAGGGTTCAAGGGTTCAAAGGTTTAAAGGTTCAAAGGTTCACGAGTGCAAGGGTTCAAGTTTTCAAATGTTCAAAGGATCGAAGGTTCAAAGGTTCAAAGGTTCAAAGGTTCAAAGGTTCAAAGGTTCAAAGGTTCAAAGGTTCAAAGGTTCAAAGGTTCAAAGGTTCAAAGGTTCAAAGGTTCAAAGGTTCAAAGGTTCAAAGCTTCAAAGTTTCAAAGGTTCAAAGGTTCAAAGGTTCAAAGGTTCAAAGGTTCAAAGGTTCAAAGTTTCAAAGGTTCAAAGGTTCAAAGGTTCAAAGGTTCAAAGGTTCAAAGGTTCAAAGGTTCAAAGGTTCAAAGGTTCAAAGGTTCAAAGGTTCAAAGCTTCAAAGTTTCAAAGGTTCAAAGGTTCAAAGGTTCAAAGGCTCAAAAGTTCAAAAGTTCAAAGGTTCAAAGGTTCACGGGTTCAAGGGTTCAAAAGTTCAAAGGTTCACGAGTTCAAGGGTTCAAAGGTTCAAAGGTTCAAAGGTTCACGGGTTCAAGGGTTCAAGTTTTCAGAGGTTCAAAGGTTTGAAGGTTCTAAGGTTCAAAGGTTCAAAGTTTCAAAGGTTCAAAGGTTCAAAGGTTCAAAGGTTCAAAGGTTCAAAGGTTCAAAGGTTCAAAGTTTCAAAGGTTCAAAGGTTCAAAGGTTCAAAGGTTCAAAGGTTCAAAGGTTCAAAGGTTCAAAGGTTCAAAGGTTCAAAGGTTCAAAGCTTCAAAGTTTCAAAGGTTCAAAGGTTCAAAGGTTCAAAGGTTCAAAGGCTTAAAAGTTCAAAAGTTCAAAGGTTCAAAGGTTCACGGGTTCAAGGGTTCAAAGGTTCAAAGGTTCAAAGCTTCAAAGTTTCAAAGGTTCAAAGGTTCAAAGGTTCAAAGGTTCAAAGTTTCAAAGGTTCAAAGGTTCAAAGGTTCAAAGGTTCAAAGGTTCAAAGGTTCAAAGGTTCAAAGGTTCAAAGGTTCAAAGCTTCAAAGTTTCAAAGGTTCAAAGGTTCAAAGGTTCAAAGGCTCAAAAGTTCAAAAGTTCAAAGGTTCAAAGGTTCACGGGTTCAAGGGTTCAAAAGTTCAAAGGTTCACGAGTTCAAGGGTTCAAGGGTTCAAAGGTTCAAAGGTTCAAGGGTTCAAAGATTCAAGGGTTCAAAGGTTCAAAGGTTCAAAGGTTCACGTTTTCAAGGATTCAAAGGTTCAAGGGTTCAAGGGTTCAAGGGGTTGTGACGACTGGGTAACACTGCGGAGACTGCGCGACTTGGTAGCACTCGGCAGGCCGTCAAAGTGACAGATAGCATCGCGACCGCGTGGGTAGTTGAAAATGACATTCCTTCGTAAAAACCCGAATAGACAGCAGCTCGATAGTCCGCGGCGTAATTAAATTAATATAATACCAAGTTATAAAATAGTATAAGTCGTAATTATTATAAAGTAAGTTAAATAAATGAACAAACAGAATAACGTCATGTTTTTATTGCATTGGCTATATCGCTAAATTGGTGACCCCGACGTGATATCTTTTGTTCATTTCGCGCGAAATACGTTTTTTTTTTTGTGCAAAGCGGCGTGAGTTCACCGTTATAACGGACTGCGTCGAAAATTTTTCCATCGCTGCTGCTGTCGCCGGCCACCGTTAATTTTGCAACCACCTCATAACGCCGCTATACAAATCCGCTTTGCCGAGGCGTGCAGTTGCTGTTGTTGTTACGACCGTGCCTCAACTCCACAAGTCGGTAGCGTGCGCACTCACGCATTTCTAGCAATATAATACCACTGTGAACACGAGGTGCGCACTCCAACCTACATTGGATGGAACGAGTTCTACTACTGTGCCATTTGCAAGTAGCGCCGAGGGACAACGAGGGATTAGGTAACCAAACCTAACGTTAACTTTTACTACTAGGCCAGTTGCAAGTAGCACCGAGGGACTTCGAGGGAAAAGTTAAAGCGCTTTCATCCCCCATGTGCGTGCAGTTACATTCCCGCATACGTTTGCGTCGCTTACCCGTTCATCCAATCCAACCTGTTGCGGTATCATTTAGAATATTTTATGCATTCAGATACACTATTACTACATTATAATAACATATAGCATTTTTTTGTATATTCGTTATTCACATATTAACATTTCTGGTAGCAAATAAGTAGTATAAGCGCATCCCTTCTGGGTCAGTAAGCGATTTAGCACGTTTGCTTAGCATTTTCGTATTTGTAAGAAGCGTTAGGGACTATCGACTCGCATACCATCTTCGTGTCATATACCTACCTTTCGCACGATGGAAGACAAGTCAGAGCCGGGCAGTCAGTCTCAACAAGAGCCTCCATCGCAGACAAGCTAGTTACCCCAGTGCCATGCTAACCCGATACCTTTTCCCTCAGTGGATCACTTGAGTTTAGACTCCGTTACATATAAGCCGATCGCTTTCTGGCCTACATGTCCAGACTTATGGTTCACTGCCATGGAAGGGCAGTTCGCCCTGGCGAGAAACATGTCAGATGAACGAAAATTTTACACTGCCATTTCGTTAATGGATATGAATACCGTTCAACGCGTACGAGATATTATTGCATCTCCACCAACCCAACAAAAATTTGAAGCTCTGAAGAACGCTGTACTAACGAGGCTAATGGACTCAGAAGATACACGTTTGCAGCAATTGCTTAGCGGTTTGGACCTGGGGGATAGAAAGCCTAGTCAGCTTTTGCGTGACATGTCGGCATTGGCCGGTTCAGAATTCTCAAGATCGCTTATTAAAAAGCTTTGGATGCAACGTTTACCGGATGTAGTAAAAGCAATATTAGCAGGCAGTACTGAAGAGCTCGAACCAATGGCTTTAACGGCCGACAAGATAATAGAGGCCACACAGAACTTCAGCCTGAACTGCATTCAAAATGGCCCTTCCGTAGGCCGATCTGACTCTAATACTATGACCGGGTCATCCCGAAGTCGCAGGGCGAGGAACGCGGGGATTCAAAATACTTTAGAAGAGCGCATCGAATGTCTTGCTGTGCAATTGAACCAAATCAGGACCGACCGAAAGCCGATTCGGGCAAGGAGCCGATCTAGAAGGGCAAATACCCCTGGACGCTCGTCTTCCGATGTTTGTTGGTACCACAAAAGATTTGGCGACAAGGCCGAACGTTGCACAAGGCCCTGTGCTTTCAATAACCAGCAGGCGGGAAACTAAAAAGTGGATCGCTTTCGGCGACGCTCGATCCACTACAAAACCTCAACTGTCGCCTCTTCATTTTCGATCGGCCAACCAATGCACGCTACCTAGTAGACACGGGTGCTGATATATCGGTATTACCCGTTTCATCTTCTGACAAAAAACGCAAGCCGGACAAGTTTTTCCTTTTCGCTGCCAATTCCACACGCGTCAACACGTACGGAAAAAAATGCGTGGAGCTAGAGTTAGGCCTCCGGAGAACTTTTCGTTGGACTTTTGTTTTGGCGGACGTGGAGAAACCAATCATTGGCGCTGATTTTTTGAGAACCTTCGGGCTATTAGTGGACCTTAAAAAAAGGCGTCTTATCGACCCGTTGACGTCTTTACAGTCCAAATGCCAGTTAGCACAGAGTTCATCAACCGTCTCATTGGTATCTAGCACTATAGGTGATTCATGGATCCAATATTTAATTAAGAAATACTGCAGCATTCACGCTGAAAACTCGATTAAGGAAAATACTTCTCACACAGTTACACACCATATTGTCACTAAAGGTCCACCGGTTTTCGCTAAGCCCCGCAGACTCGCAGCAGACAAACTCGCTATAGCTAAAAGAGAGTTTGAGTTCCTGCTCCAGCAAGGTATCTGTCGCCCATCCAAAAGCAGTTGGTCTTCGCCGCTGCACATGGTCCCCAAGAAGAATGGGGAATGGAGACCATGCGGGGACTATCGGGGCCTAAACTTCGTAACGCAGCCAGACCGATACCCCATACCGCACATTCATGACTTTGGGCAGCAGTTGAGTGGATGTACTGTCTTCACAACACTGGACTTAGTAAGAGCGTACCATCAAATCCCAGTAGAGGAATCCGACATCCCCAAGACGGCTATATGCACCCCATTTGGACTGTTCGAATTTAAGCGGATGATGTTCGGCCTGAGAAACGCGGCTCAAACGTTTCAACGGTTTATCAACTCCATCATGCAAGAATTCCCTTTCTGTTTCGTATACATCGATGACCTTTTAATAGCATCCAGAACAAGTGAAGAACACATGAACCACTTAGAAGAGGTATTAAAAAAACTACACGAAAACGGTTTAGTGGTAAACATTGCCAAAAGTGTTTTTGCGAAGACTTCAGTCGACTTTCTCGGGCATACAATCAACCCGTATGGTATCCAACCCCAACAGAGCAAAATCGAAGCTATCACCAAATTCATATTACCGGAAACGGTGAATGACTTGCGCCGGTTTTTGGGGATGTTGAATTTTTATCGACGATTCATACCGAGGGCAGCCCGTTCACAAATCTCACTGAACAAATATTTGGAAGGCAGCAAAAAGAGGAACGACAAGACAATAATAGAATGGACTACCGAGACGCGAAAGGCTTTCGAACTTTGCAAAAGTGAACTGAAAGGCGCGACAATGCTCGCATTCCCGATTGCAAATGCTGAGCTTTCACTAGTGGTAGACGCCTCGAATATGGCAGTCGGCGCGGTAGTGCAACAGAAGACAGCAGACGGTTGGCAGCCCTTAAGTTTTTTCTCCATGAAGCTCACGGAAGCCCAGCAGAAGTACAGTGCTTACGACAGAGAACTATTAGCAGCCCATAGCGCGATTCGGCACTTCCGTCATATGCTAGAAGGACGCATATTTACGTTGTACACTGACCACAAACCGCTAACATTCGCCCTCCAGCAGAGACATGATAAGGCATCACCGCGACAGCTGCGCCACCTTGATCTGATAGCCCAATTTACAACGGATATCAAGTACTTACCCCTTCGGGTAGGGGAAAGAATATACCCGAGGTAGGCATGCCTGTCGTAAGAGTCGACTAAAATCCAACCCCGCCTTGTTACGAAAGTAGCATGCCGGTCCAAAGCCCGGGTAAAGGAGGATGGTTTGAGGTAACAGCTTTTTAGCCTATCCTCAGTAAAGATCAAACTGTTAGTGTATTCTAACCCACAGGAGCCAGTGGATAACACTCAACAACGCTATGAATGGAGAAACAAAAGGAATTGTCTACTCCAGGTGGTAATGGCAATAGCCAAAATCCACCCGTAGTCTTCTCGACTACGGCCGGGGCACGGATTCTGGAGGCCTCAACATTCATACCCGAACCCACAAGCGACTCTTGCGGCTCTATGTCCGATTTCCTCGGCAAATTGAGCATGAGACAAGCTGCTGCCCACTGCACTGCCACTGACGGCCTGACTCGGGAAACCTCTATGGTTGAACGGGCTCCTGAAGAGGCGGGCTCTGAGCGGCGCTCGTCTAAGGGACAGCGGAAGAGGGAAAGGAAGAAGCTGTCGGATCTGCGGCGCAAAGATGCTTTACCGGCTGAAGGCGCGAGCTCTTCTCTCAGCTCTTCGGCGGTGCCTTTGAAAAGGAATAGGTCAGTGGAGGTCTCACCAACTGAAGCTAACCAACCCCTTGGATTGGGCTCCGCCTCCTCTTCTGCCGAACCGAAAAGTAAGAAGAAGCGACCCAAGCTCGTAAAGAGAACAAAACCCGCTCAAGTCTGTGAGTCCGCCCGTGCACGGTCTCCGAATGAAACCGGTGCTGCTACCAGAAATGGAGGCAGTACTGGTGAACGGAAACCGGATGTTGCGATCGCACCTACGGACTTGAGCTCAAAACCCGCATGCGACCCTTGTGGCTCTACGCCCGATTCACTCGGCAATTTGAGCATGGGACTAGCTGCTGCCCACTGCACTGCCACTGACGGTCAGACTCGGGATACCTCTACGGTTGAACGGGCTCCTGAAGAGGCGGTCTCTGAGCGGCGCCTGTCTAAGGGACAGCGGAAAAGGAAAAGGAAGAAGCTGTTAGATCTGCGGCGCAAAGAAGCTTTACCGGCTGAAGGCGCAAGCTCTTCTATCAGCTCTTCGGCGGTGCCTTTGAAAAGGAACAGGTCGGTGGAGGTTTCACAAACTGAAGCAGACCAACCCCTTGGACTGGGCGCTACCTCCTCTTCTGCCGAACCACAAAGCAAGAAGTTGCGTGCCTCCTTTGAACGCAGAACAGCTAAGGAACGAGATAGTAGGCTGTCCTATAAGGATGCTGCAGTTTCTTCTTTAGCAGTTCGTATAGGGAAAGCAGGCAATGACAATAGCATGAGCGATGCAGAGTGCAAACACTGCAAAGCCCATCTTTTGGAGCTTGTCGCGGCAACAAGTGCTTGTATCCAGGTAGAGGGCTGTGAGTTCAAGGACGGAACCTTCGTGGTGAAGACCTCCTCGCAGCAAACCTCTGAATGGGTCAGCAGTATGGTGCCGAAGATCCCTCCCCTTGGGACCACAATTTTTGAGGTCTACAAGCCACCCAAGCTTACGCGTGCCGTCTGCTGGATCCCTGGGAAACTGGAGAAATCGGCGGATGTGCTCAAGCGTTTGAATGCCCAGAACCCTGGTCTCGACACAAAAGCCTGGATTGTCCGTTCTCACAGGCAGAGCAGAAACCGTCACGATGAAGATGGTAGCTCTCTGGTTGTGAGCATAGACATGGTTTCTGCCGAGATCATTAAGTCTAGGTATAATATGCGTCCCTATCTGCATCTTGGTAGGATTCATTTCCATTTCAATGCCAAATAGTGCAAATAGAGGACGTAACCCAGAGTCTACATCCATTTTGTTTACTCAGATTAACCTACAACACTGCAAGGCTGCTACTGCTCTCTTAAGTAGTAGGCTTGCGGTATGTAGAACAAAGAACTGCATAACATCCATCCAAGAACCGTGGGTGTGGAAAAATCGCATCTGTGGCCTTGGTGGGTTAAGCGGTTCGCACAACGTTCTTTACGATAAGCTGTCCGAGAGACCTAGGACATGTCTTGTTGTATCGAAATCCCTCACGGCAGTTACAATCAAACGGTTCTGTTGCCAGGATCTGGTTGCTGCAACTATTACTTACCATGCAAACGGCAATTGGGAAACCTTTGTCATTGCATCGGCCTACTTTCCCTACGACTCTTTAACTCCTCCACCACCAAAGGCTGTTGTTGAGCTCGTAGAGTACTGCGAGTCCAAAAAGATAGGTCTTATCTTATGTTGCGATGCTAATGCTCAAAACACTGTTTGGGGCAGCAGCAAGTGTAATACACGGGGAGATCGTCTTCTGGACTTCATCCTATCGTCTGACATCACCATCAACAATGTAGGTTGTCGACCTACATTTGTTACAGCCATGAGACAGCAAGTAATTGATGTTACCCTGTCCAACAGGCATTGCAAGACTATCATAAATTGGAGAGTATCGCCAGATAGCACTTTGTCAGATCACAGATACATCGAATTTCAAATCTGCTGTGAAGTTTCACCTTCGCTGGAGAGGAGAAATCCGAGGAAAACAAATTGGGCTCGGTTTGAGGAGGAGCTTGGCAATTCTGTTAAAGCACCACTCAAGCTGAGATCAATACAGGGGGTGGAGAAGTCTGCTCAGTATCTGAGCAGCGTCATTACCCGTTGTTTTGAACTAGCGTGTCCAGTTTCAAAAAACTCCTGTAGAAAACCGGTACCTTGGTGGAATACCGAACTGCAGTGTATTCGCAGAGAAACCAGGAAGCTCCTAAATAGGTCTTTAAAAACCAACTTAGAAGAAGACTGGAATCTGTATCGATCGAAACAAAAAGAATTTAAGAGACTAATTCGTAAATCGAAAAGTGACTCTTATAGGAAATTTTGTGAGGAGGTCGCTTCACTAAGTGCAACCAGTAGGCTTGTTAAAGTCCTCAAAAGGGACAGACCAAGTAAACTGGAATCGCTCCAAAAATCTGATGGTACCTACACTGAGACAAAGGCGGAGACTTTTAGTCTCCTGCTGGAGACTCACTTCCCGGGAAATCAGGTCACTACGTGTTCTTCAGTTGTACCGCCTATGGTGGCCACTTCTGAACAAACAAACACCACGCGGCGTAGTTGGTATATTGCATCCAGAGTGGTGACGGATGACGCTATCAATTATGCAATTTCATCTTTTGAGAGTTTCAAGTCACCGGGTCCGGATGGAATCTATCCGGCTATGCTGAAAAAAGGTTTTAGTCAGCTGATGCCGACGCTGAAAAGAATTTTCACCGCCAGCTTGGCCTTGGCCTACATACCTTCCCCTTGGCGTATGGTTAAAGTCGTGTTTATACCAAAGATAGGTAAGACCGACTACACTCTCGCCAAAAGTTTCAGACCCATAAGTCTGTCTTCCTTCCTGCTGAAAAGTTTGGAGAGACTGGTTGAGCTGCACGTGCGCAATGTTGCTCTTCGATCGCATCCTCTTTCTTTGATGCAACATGCCTATCAGCGTGGAAAATCCTGTGAAACTGCGCTTCAAAACCTTGTTGGTAGGATTGAAAGTGCTCTTGATCGGAAGGAGTACGCGCTGGGTATTTTCGTCGATATCGAGGGTGCTTTTGATAATGCGACGTTTGATAGCATGTGCAATGCAGCCAGACATCATGGTGTAGATGAAACATTGGTTTTGTGGATTAAAGCAATGCTAATGTACAGGACGTTGGTTGCCGAGGCGGATTGTGGCAAATGCGTCATGACTGGGGTAAACAGGGGCTGCCCTCAAGGTGGTGTTCTGTCTCCCCTTTTATGGTGTATGGTAGTGGACTCTCTGCTAACGGCTCTCGATCTTCCTGGAACCTACACACAAGCCTATGCGGATGATGTCGCCGTTCTGTCCGTCGGTTCAGACCTAAAGACCGTCTGCTCTCGGGCGCAGAGATCTTTGGGCCTAATCGATGATTGGTGCACAAGAAATGGGCTTTCAGTGAATCCTCTTAAAACTACGGTTGTTCTCTTCACGAGAAGGAGGAAGATCACTGGTCTGACTCAGCTTGTGCTAAAAGGCGTCACTATCCCGATATCCGATGAAGTCAAATATCTGGGAGTAATCCTCGATAGAAAGCTTCTTTGGTCCAAGCATGTCGAATCAAAAACCGATAAGACGCTGTCAACTTTCTGGCAGTGCAAAGGCGCTTTTGGCAAGACATGGGGTTTATCTCCTAAAAGGGTCCTTTGGATCTATACGGCAATGATAAGACCACTTCTCTCATACGCATCGGTTGTATGGTGGAACAGGCTTTCGCGGAAACGTGTTACTGCCTCTCTTGCCAGACTTCAAAGAACGGTTTGTCTTGGATGCACAGGGGCCTTCCCTAGCACTCCGGGCTCTGCTCTAGATGCTATGATGAACCTCCCCCCTCTTGATATTTTTATCATGGGGTGTACGCTGAAAACCATTTCTCGGTTAAAGAGAGGTGGCTTTTGGTACCACGCGCATTGGAATTTTGAGGAACTTGTGCGAGAATTGTCCTTTGACCCCTGTCTTATGGACATGCCGTCTGACGCAATGACCCCAGAAATCCTACTGCGACAAAACTACCATGTCAACTTTCCTCAGGAAACGGAATGGCTTCGGTCAGACTCTGAGCCTGGGAAAGAATGCCATCGTGTATTCACGGATGGCTCCAAAACCGGACAAGGGTCTGGTTCTGGTGTCTTTGTGGAAAGCGAGAACATTAGACTACACTACCCCTTAGGTAACCATGCGTCTGTCTTCCAAGCGGAGATTTTCGCTATCCTTATGGCTATGCGCTATATTGTGACAAACAGGTGGAGGGCTAGAAGCATATGCGTTTGCAGTGATAGCCAAGCTGCTTTAAAAGCGCTGCTTAACCCTCTTACCTCGTCCAAGTTAGTGCTCGAACTCAAGCTTTCTCTGAACTTAGTCGGAAGGCTCAACACCGTGAATCTTGTTTGGGTCCCAGGTCACACTGGTATCCAGGGAAATGAGATTGCTGATGAGCTTGCCAGACGGGGTTCAGAAGAGGCTTTCTCAGGACCTGAACCTGCGTTGGGTCTGCCTGCTTCTATGGTTAGGTCATCCATTGATACTTGGGTTTCTCGTGAACATGAGCGTCGGTGGCGTGACTGTGCTGGGTGTAGGCAGGCCAAACGACTGCGTCCGGACATTTGCAAAAGGTCCGCGTCTTTCCTTCTATCTCTTAGGAGAATCGACTGCAGACTGCTTGTGGGCGTCCTTTCGGGCCACCAAGCTTTTGCCAAACACTTAAATGTGTTGGGCTTGAGCAACACCACTATCTGTCCTGCTTGTGGAGAGGACGATGATACAGCGGAACACTTCCTCTGTAGCTGTCCCGCCTTTGCTCGCATCAGGTGGCGGATCTTTGGGGCTGATGTGGTGAGTGCCGAACATCTAAGCTCTTCATCACTGAAGCTCCTTCTCATCTTTCTTCGAAAGACGGGAAAACTAAGTACAGTAATGTAAGGTGTCTGTTTGGCAGTACAATGGACCTGTAGTTTGTGTCTGAGTGCTCCATCGGATAGTAACAACCTCCGACAAAAAAAAAAAAAAAAAAAAAAAAAAAAAAAAAAAAGTACTTACCGGGTGAGCAGAACACGGTGGCGGATGCATTATCGAGGCTAGATGCGATAGCTATACCAGAAGCGATAGACTACGCAGAACTAGCTCGCACACAAGAGGGGGACGAGGAGCTGAGGTCACTACTGGCGAAACCGGGTACGCTTAAATTTCGAAAGTTTCCGGTAAAGGGCACAAACGAATACGTCATCTGTGATGAGTCAACAGGTACACCGCGCCCATACATACCCGCGCAATTTAGAAGGACGATATTCGATAATATCCATGGACTGTCGCATCCCGGTATACGAACCAGCGCTAAACAGGCAAGGAGTAAATTCATTTGGAAGGCCATTAACAAAGACATAAGGAAATGGGCTCAGAACTGTATCCCATGCCAACGCTCCAAAATCTCGCGACACGTTTGCGGCGCAGTAAAAGTTTTCGGAAAAACAAGCAACAGGTTTAGTACGGTGCATCTGGACATAATTGGACCCCTGCCAACATCGGAGAATTATCGTTACTGCCTAACGCTCATCGATCGCTACACCCGGTGGCCGGAAGCAATTCCACTGAGCGACATTACGGCGGAGACCGTGGCGGAGGCTATTTGTCGCGAGTGGGTTCCACGTTTTGGCGTCCCAGCCATATTAATAACGGACCAGTGCAGGCAATTCGAGTCACAACTCTTCAGAGAGCTAGGGCAGATACTGGGTTTTAAAAGGAACAGGACCACAGCCTATCACCCACAGTCGAACGGTATGATCGAGAGATGTCACAGGACAATAAAGGTTCAAAGGTTCACGGGTTCAAGGGTTCAAGGGTTCAAAGGTTCAAGGGGTCAAAGGTTCAAAGGTTCAAAGGTTCAAGGTTCAAAGGTTCAAAGGTTCAAAGGTTCAAGGGTTCAAAGGTTCAAAGGTTCAATTGGTCAAAGGTTCAAAGGTTTAAAGGTTCAAAGGTTGAAAGGTTTAAATTTTCAAAGGTTCACGGGTTCAAGGGTTCAAGTTTTCAAAGGTTCAAAGGTTCGAAGGTTCAAAGAATCAAAGGTTCAAAGGTGCAAGGGTTCAAAGGTTCAAAGGTTCAAAGGTTCAAAGGTTCAAAGGTTCAAAGGTTCAAAGGTTCAAAGGTTCAAAGGTTCAAGGGTCCAAAGGTTCAAGGGTTCAAAGGTTCAAAGGTTCAAAGGTTCACGAGTTCAAGGGTTCAAAGGTTCAAAGGTTCACGGGTTCAAGGGTTCAAGTTTTCAAAGGTTCAAAGGTTCGAAGGTTCAAAGGTTCAAAGGTTCAAAGGTTCAAAGGTTCAAAGGTTCAAGGGTTCAAAGGTTCAAGGGGTCAAAGGTTCAAAGGTTCACGGGTTCAAGGGTTCAAGGGTTCAAGGGTTCAAAGGTTCAAAGGTTCAAAGGTTCAAAGGTTCAAAGGTTCAAAGGTTCAAAGGTTCAAAGGTTCAAAGGTTCAAAGGTTCAAAGGTTCAAAGGTTCAAAGGTTCAAAGGTTCAAAGGTTCACGGGTTCAAGGGTTCAAAGTTTGAAAGGTTCAAAGGTTCAAAGGTTCAAAGGTTCAACTGTTCAAAGGTTCAAAGGTTCAAAGGTTCAAAGGTTGAAAGGTTCAAAGGTTCAAAGGTTCAAAGGTTCAAAGGTTCAAAGGTTCAAAGGTTCAAAGGTTCAAAGGTTCAAAGGTTCAAAGGTTCAAAGGTTCAAAGGTTCAAAGGTTCAAAGGTTCAAGGGTCCAAAGGTTCAAGGGTTCAAAGGTTCAAAGGTTCGAAGGTTCAAAGGTTCAAAGGTTCAAAGGTTCAAAGGTTCAAGGGTTCAAAGGTTCAAGGGGTCAAAGGTTCAAAGGTTCACGGGTTCAAAGCTTCAAAGTTTCACGGGTTCAAGGGTTCAAAGTTTCAAAGGTTCAAAGGTTCAAAGGTTAAAATTTTCAAAGGTTCAAAGGTTCAAGGGTTCAAAGGTTCAAAGGTTCAAAGGTTCAAGGGTCCAAAGGTTCAAGGGTTCAAAGGTTCAAAGGTTCAAAGGTTCAAAGGTTCAAGGGTTCAAAGGTTCAATGGTTCAAGGGTTCAAGTATTCAAAGGCTCAAAGGTTCGAAGGTTCAAAGGTTCAAAGGTTCAAAGGTTCAAAGGTTCAAAGGTTCAAA
Source organism: Cheilosia impressa (assembly GCA_948293265.1). NCBI lineage: Eukaryota > Metazoa > Arthropoda > Insecta > Diptera > Syrphidae > Cheilosia > Cheilosia impressa. Next base: position 27,446,271 of record OX411883.1, read on the forward strand.
GGTTCAAAGGTTCAAGGGTTCAAAGGTTCAAGAAGGTTCACGAGTTCAAGGGTTCAAAGGTTCAAAGGTTCACGGGTTCAAGGGTTCAAGTTTTCAAAGGCTCAAAGGTTCGAAGGTTCAAAGGTTCAAAAGTTCAAAGGTTCAAAGGTTCAAGGGTTCAAAGGTTCAAAGGTTCAAAGGTTCAAAGGTTCAAAGGTTCAAAGGTTCAAGGGTCCAAAGGTTCAAGGGTTCAAAGGTTCAAAGGTTCAAAGGTTCAAAGGTTCAAAGGTTCAAAGGTTGAAAGGTTCAAAGGTTCAAAGGTTCAAAGGTTCAAAGGTTCAAGGGTTCAAATGTTCAATGGTTCAAGGGTTCAAGTATTCAAAGGCTCAAAGGTTCGAAGGTTCAAAGGTTCAAAGGTTCAAAGGTTCAAAGGTTCAAGGGTTCAAAGGTTCAAGAAGGTTCACGAGTTCAAGGGTTCAAAGGTTCAAAGGTTCACGGGTTCAAGGGTTCAAGTTTTCAAAGGCTCAAAGGTTCGAAGGTTCAAAGGTTCAAAAGTTCAAAGGTTCAAAGGTTCAAGGGTTCAAAGGTTCAAGGGTTCAAAGGTTCAAAGGTTCACGAGTTCAAGGGTTCAAAGGTTCAAAGGTTCACGGGTTCAAGGGTTCAAGGGTTCAAGTATTCAAATGTTCAAAGGTTCACGTTTTCAAGGATTCAAAGGTTCAAGGGTTCAAAGGTTCAAAGGTTCAAAGGTTCAAAGGTTCAATGGTTCAAAGGTTCAAAAGTTCAAAGGTTCAAAGGTTCAATGGTTCAAAGGTTCAAGGGTTCAAGTTTTCAAAGGCTCAAAGGTTCGAAGGTTCAAAGGTTCAAAGGTTCACGAGTTCAAGGGTTCAAAGGTTCAAAGGTTCAAAGGTTCAAAGGTTCAAAGGTTCAAAGGTTCAAAGGTTCAAAGGTTCAAAGGTTCAAAGGTTCAAAGGTTCAAAGGTTCAAAGGTTCAAAGGTTCAAAGGTTCAAGGGTTCAAGTTTTCAAAGGTTCAAAGGTTCAAAAGTTCAGGGGTTCAAAGGTTCAATGGTTCAAAGGTTCAAGGGTTCAAGTTTTCAAAGGCTCAAAGGTTCGAAGGTTCAAAGGTTCAAAGGTTCAAAGGTTCAAGGGTTCAAAGGTTCAAAGGTTCAAAGGTTCAAAGGTTCAAGGGTTCAAAGGTTCAAGGGTTCAAAGGTTCAAAGTTTCACGGGTTCAAGGGTTCAAGGGTTCAAGGGTTCAAAGGTTCAAAGGTTCAAAGGTTCAAAGGTTCAAAGGTTCAAAGGTTCACGGGTTCAAGTGTTCAAAGGTTCAAAGGTTCAAAGGTTCAAAGGTTCAAAGGTTCAAAGGTTCAAGGGTTCAAAGGTTCAAAGGTTCAAGGGTTCAAAGGTTCAAGGGATCAAAGGTTTAAAGGTTCAAAGGTTCAAAGGTTCAAAGGTTCAGAGGTTCAAAGGTTCAAAGGTTCAAAGGTTCAAAGGTTCAAAGGTTCAAAGGTTCAAAGGTTCAAAGGTTCAAAGGTTCAAAGGTTCAAAGGTTCAAAGGTTCAAAGGTTCAAAGGTTCAAAGGTTCAAAGGTTCAAATTTTCAAAGGTTCAAAGCTTCAAAGGTTCAAAGGTTCAAAGGTTCAAGGGTTCAAAGGTTCAAAAGTTCAAAGGTTCAAAGGTTCAATGGTTCAAAGGTTCAAGGGTTCAAGTTTTCAAAGGCTCAAAGGTTCGAAGGTTCAAAGGTTCAAAGGTTCACGAGTTCAAGGGTTCAAAGGTTCAAAGGTTCAAAGGTTCAAAGGTTCAAAGGTTCAAAGGTTCAAAGGTTCAAAGGTTCAAAGGTTCAAAGGTTCAAAGGTTCAAAGGTTCAAGTTTTCAAAGGCTCAAAGGTTCGAAGGTTCAAAGGTTCAAAGGTTCACGAGTTCAAGGGTTCAAAGGTTCAAAGGTTCAAAGGTTCAAAGGTTCAAAGGTTCAAAGGTTCAAAGGTTCAAAGGTTCAAAGGTTCAAAGGTTCAAAGGTTCAAAGGTTCAAAGGTTCAAAGGTTCAAAGGTTCAAGGGTTCAAGTTTTCAAAGGTTCAAAGGTTCAAAAGTTCAAAGGTTCAAAGGTTCAATGGTTCAAAGGTTCAAGGGTTCAAGTTTTCAAAGGCTCAAAGGTTCGAAGGTTCAAAGGTTCAAAGGTTCAAAGGTTCAAGGGTTCAAAGGTTCAAAGGTTCAAAGGTTCAAAGGTTCAAGGGTTCAAAGGTTCAAGGGTTCAAAGGTTCAAAGTTTCACGGGTTCAAGGGTTCAAGGGTTCAAGGGTTCAAAGGTTCAAAGGTTCAAAGGTTCAAAGGTTCAAAGGTTCAAAGGTTCACGGGTTCAAGTGTTCAAAGGTTCAAAGGTTCAAAGGTTCAAAGGTTCAAAGGTTCAAGGGTTCAAAGGTTCAAAGGTTCAAGGGTTCAAAGGTTCAAGGGATCAAAGGTTTAAAGGTTCAAAGGTTCAAAGGTTCAAAGGTTCAGAGGTTCAAAGGTTCAAAGGTTCAAAGGTTCAAAGGTTCAAAGGTTCAAAGGTTCAAAGGTTCAAATGTTCAAAGGTTCAAAGGTTCAAAGGTTCAAAGGTTCAAATTTTCAAAGGTTCAAAGCTTCAAAGGTTCAAAGGTTCAAAGGTTCAAGGGTTCAAAGGTTCAAAGGTTCAAAGGTTCAAAGGTTCAAAGGTTCAAAGGTTCAAGGGTTCAAAGGTTCAAGGGTTCAAAGGTTTAAAGGTTCAAAGGTTTAAAGGTTCAAGGGTTCAAAGGTTCATAGGTTCAAAGGCTCAAAGGTTCAAAAGTTCAAAGGTTCAAAGGTTCAAAGGTTCAAAGGTTCAAGGGTTCAAAGGTTCAAGGGTTCAAAGGTTTAAAGGTTCAAAGGTTTAAAGGTTCAAGGGTTCAAAGGTTCATAGGTTCAAAGGCTCAAAGGTTCACGTGTTCAAGGGTTCAATAGTTCAAGGGTTCAAAGGTTCAAAGGTTCAAAGATTCAAAGGTTCAAATGTTCAAGGTTTCAAAGGTTCAAGGGTTCAAAGATTCAAAGGTTCAAAGGTTCAAAGGTTCAAAGGTTCAAGGGTTCAAAGATTCAAAGGTTCAAAGGTTCAAAGGTTCACGAGTTCAAGGGTTCAAAGGTTCAAAGGTTCAAAGGTTCAAAGGTTCAAAGGTTCAAAGGTTCAAAGGTTCAAAGGTTCAAAGGTTCAAAGGTTCAAAGGTTCAAAGGTTCAAAGGTTCAAAGGTTCAAAGGTTCAAGGGTTCAAGTTTTCAAAGGTTCAAAGGTTCAAAAGTTCAAAGGTTCAAAGGTTCAATGGTTCAAAGGTTCAAGGGTTCAAGTTTTCAAAGGCTCAAAGGTTCGAAGGTTCAAAGGTTCAAAGGTTCAAGGTTTCAAAGGTTCAAGGGTTCAAAGATTCAAAGGTTCAAAGGTTCAAAGGTTCAAAGGTTCAAAGGTTCAAGGGTTCAAAGGTTCACGGGTTCAAGGGTTCAAAGGTTCAAAGGTTCAAAGGTTCAAAGGTTCAAAGGTTCAAAGGTTCAAAGGTTCAAAGGTTCAAGGTTTCAAAGGTTCAAGGGTTCAAAGATTCAAAGGTTCAAAGGTTCAAAGGTTCAAAGGTTCAAGGGTTCAAAGGTTCACGGGTTCAAGGGTTCAAAGGTTCAAAGGTTCAAAGGTTCAAATTTTCAAAGGTTCAAAGCTTCAAAGGTTCAAAGGTTCAAAGATTCAAGGGTTCAAAGGTTCAACGGGTCAAAGGTTCAAAGGTTCGAGGGTTCAAAGGCTCAAAGGTTCAAAGATTCAAAGGTTCAAAGGTTCAAAGGTTCAAAGGTTCAAGGGTTCAAGTATTCAAGGGTTCAAAGGTACAAAGGTTCAAAGGTTCAAAGGTTCAAAGGTTCAAAGGTTCAAATGTTCAAAGGTTGAAAGGTTCAAATTCTCAAAGGTTCAAAGCTTCAAAGGTTCAAAGGTTCAAAGGCTCAAAGGTTCAATTGTTCAAAGGTTCACGGGTTCAAGGGTTCAAGGGTTCAAAGGTTCACGGGTTCAAGGGTTCAAAAGTTCAAAGGTTCACGAGTTCAAGGGTTCAAAGGTTCAAAGGTTCAAAGGTTCACGGATTCAAGGGTTCAAGTTTTCAGAGGTTCAAAGGTTCGAAGGTTCTAAGGTTCAAAGGTTCAAAGGTTCAAGGGTTCAAAGGTTCAAGGGTTCAAAGGTTCAAAGGTTCACGAGGTCAAAGGTTCAAGGGTTCAAAGGTTCAAGTTTTCAAAGGTTCAAAGGTTCAAAGGTTCAAGGGTTCAAAGGTTCAAAGGTTCAAAGGTTGAAGGGTTCAAAGGTTCAAGGGTTCAAAGGTTCAAAGGTTCAAAGGTTCAAGGGTTCAAAGGTTCAAAGGTTCAAGGGTTCAAAGGTTCAAGGGTTCAAAGGTTTAAAGGTTCAAGGGTTCAAAGGTTCAAAGGTTCAAAGGTTCAAAGGTTCAAATGTTCAAAGGTTGAAAGGTTCACGTGTTCAAGGGTTCAAGGGTTCCAGGGTTCAAAGGTTCAAAGGTTCAAAGGTTCAAAGGTTCAAAGGTTCAAAGGTTCAAAGGTTCAAAGGTTCACGGGTTCAACTTTTCAAGGGTTCAAAGGTTCAAAGGTTCAAAGCTTCAAAGGTTCAAAGGTTCAAAGGTTCACGGGTTCACGGGTTCACGGGTTCAAGGTTTCAAGGGTTCAAAGGTTCAAAGGTTCAAAGGTTCAAAGGTTCAAAGGTTCAAAGGTTCAAAGGTTCAAAGGTTCAAAGGTTCAAAGGTTCAAAGGTTCAAAGGTTCAAAGGTTCAAAGGTTCAAAGGTTCAAAGGTTCAAAGGTTCAAAGGTTCAAAGGTTCAAAGGTTCAAAGGTTCACGGGTTCAAGGGTTCGAAGGTTCAAAGGTACAAAGGTTCAAAGGTTCAAAGGTTCAAAGGTTCAAAGGTTCAAATGTTCAAAGGTTCAAAGGTTCACGGGTTCAAGGGTTCAAGGGTTCCAGGGTTCAAGGGTTCAAAGGTTCAAAGGTTCAAAGGTTCAAAGGTTCAAAGGTTCAAAGGTTCAAAGGTTCAAAGGTTCAAAGGTTCAAGGGTTCAAAGGTTTAAAGGTTCAAAGGTTCAAAGGTTTAAAGGTTCAAAGGTTCAAGGGTTCAAAGGTTCAAGGGTTCAAAGGTTCAAGGGTTCAAAGGTTGAAAGGTTCAAAGGTTCAAAGGTTCAAGGGTTCAAAGGTTCAAAGGTTCAAAGGTTAAAAGGTTCAAAGGTTCAAAGGTTCAAAGGTTCAAAGGTTCAAAGGTTCAAAGGTTCAAAGGTTCACGGGTTCAAGGTTTCAAGGGTTCAAAGGTTCAAAGGTTCAAAGGTTCAAAGGTTCAAAGCTTCAAAGGTTCAAAGGTTCACAGGTTCAAAGGTTCAAAGGTTCAAAGGTTCAAATGTTCAAAGGTTGAAAGGTTCACGTGTTCAAGGGTTCAAGGGTTCCAGGGTTCAAAGGTTCAAAGGTTCAAAGGTTCAAAGGTTCAAAGGTTCAAAGGTTCAAAGGTTCACGGGTTCAAGGTTTCAAGGGTTCAAAGGTTCAAAGGTTCAAAGCTTCAAAGGTTCAAAGGTTCAAAGGTTCAAAGGTTCAAAGGTTCAAAGGTTCACGGGTTCAAGGTTTCAAGGGTTCAAAGGTTCAAAGGTTCAAATGTTCAAAGGTTCAAGGGTTCAAAGGTTCAAAGGTTCAAAGATTGAAAGGTTCAAAGGTTCAAAGGTTCAAGGGTTCAAAGGTTCAAGGGTTCAAAGGTTTAAAGGTTCAAAGGTTCAAAGGTTCAAAGGTTCAAAGGTTCAAAGCTTCAAAGGTTCAAAGGTTCACAGGTTCAAAGGTTCAAAGGTTCAAAGGTTCAAATGTTCAAAGGTTGAAAGGTTCACGTGTTCAAGGGTTCAAGGGTTCCAGGGTTCAAAGGTTCAAAGGTTCAAAGGTTCAAAGGTTCAAAGGTTCAAAGGTTCAAAGGTTCACGGGTTCAAGGTTTCAAGGGTTCAAAGGTTCAAAGGTTCAAAGCTTCAAAGGTTCAAAGGTTCAAAGGTTCAAAGGTTCAAAGGTTCAAAGGTTCACGGGTTCAAGGTTTCAAGGGTTCAAAGGTTCAAAGGTTCAAATGTTCAAAGGTTCAAGGGTTCAAAGGTTCAAAGGTTCAAAGATTGAAAGGTTCAAAGGTTCAAAGGTTCAAGGGTTCAAAGGTTCAAGGGTTCAAAGGTTTAAAGGTTCAAAGGTTCAAAGGTTCAAAGGTTCAAAGGTTCAAGGGTTCAAAGGTTCAAAGGTTCAAGGGTTCAAAGGTTCAAGGGTTCAAAGGTTCAAGGGTTCAAGGGTTCAAGGGTTCAAAGGTTCAAAGGTTCAAAGGTTCAAAGGTTCAAATTTTCAAAGGTTCAAAGGTTCAAAGGTTCAAAGGTTCAAAGGTTCAAAGGTTCAAAGGTTCAAAGGTTCAAAGGTTCAAAGGTTCAAAGGTTCAAAGGTTCAAAGGTTCAAAGGTTCAAAGGTTCAAAGGTTCAAAGGTTCAAAGGTTCAAAGGTTCAAAGGTTCAAAGGTTCAAAGGTTCAAAGGTTCACGGGTTCAAGGGTTCAAGGGTTCACGGGTTCAAGGGTTCAAGGGTTCAAGGGTTCAAGGGTTCACGGGTTCAAGGGTTCAAGGGTTCCAGGGTTCAAGGGCTTAAAGGTTCAAGGGTTCAAAGGTTCAAAGGTTCAAAGGTTCAAAGGTTCAAAGGTTCAAAGGTTCAAAGGTTCAAAGGTTCAAAGGTTCAAAGGTTCAAAGGTTCAAAGGTTCAAAGGTTCAAAGGTTCAAAGGTTCAAAGGTTCAAAGGTTCAAAGGTTCAAAGGTTCAAAGGTTCAAAGGTTCAAAGGTTCAAAGGTTCAAAGGTTCAAAGGTTCAAAGGTTCAAAGGTTCAAAGGTTCAAAGGTTCAAAGGTTCACGGGTTCAAGGGTTCAAGGGTTCACGGGTTCAAGGGTTCAAGGGTTCAAGGGTTCAAGGGTTCACGGGTTCAAGGGTTCAAGGGTTCCAGGGTTCAAGGGCTTAAAGGTTCAAGGGTTCAAAGGTTCAAAGGTTCAAAGGTTCAAAGGTTCAAAGGTTCAAAGGTTCAAAGGTTCAAAGGTTCACGGGTTCAAAGGTTCAAAGGTTCAAAGGTTCACGGGTTCAAGGGTTCAAGGGTTCAAAGGTTCAAAGGTTCAAAGGTTCAAAGGTTCAAAGGTTCAAAGGTTCAAAGGTTCACGGGTTCAAGGGTTCAAGGGTTCAAGGGTTCAAGGGTTCAAGGGTTCAAGGGTTCAAATGTTCAAAGGTTCAAATGTTCAAATTTCTAATTAAGACCCCTAATTTTGTAGTCCGAGAGGGGTCACAGGTTCGATTCATGTTAATAATGTTAAAAATCATTATTATTTAAAATCAGTTGCATAGCCATTCAACCCAATCAGACATTTACTTACCAGAGTAAGAAGACTAATCTGCAATCTTATGAAAAACAAATATTTCAACGAATAGCATTAAATACAAATAACTTTTATTTAAAAAATAAATACAAGTAAGTTAAGTTAAAGTAATCTGATTCCAAGAAAGTTTCGTCATGGTTATAATATATTTCTATGCACTTAAACATTATGAAACAAAAGATGATATGATGATGAGATCCTTGGCTGTGGAGCTTTATTTATAGATAGGTGTTGATTTTGATTTATAAACAAAATATTTTATGCGTTATCTTGCATTTCTTTCTGTGTTGTGTGAAAAAACATTTTAAAATAAATAATAAATAAATAAATATGTTATATTGTTGCAAGTTCGTGTTGCACTTATTTTAGTATACGATTACATTTGCTAAAATATTATTTTTGATATCCTTTTATTTTTATTTATACTGCTGCTGCTATTCGCATCCACTGTTAATACTAATTATTTATTTAATTAAAATCTCAACCAATATTATAATGTTCCGTAGAACTACGGTAGTTTTAAGTATGGGTATCGGTGGATGAAAACCTCGGGGTGCATTTTAAGAATTGTATATAAAGCTATTTTCATACTTAAGTATTTCTTAAAAAAAATGAATCGCTTACGAAAATAAGTCACATTTTCAGAGACAAATTTTAACGATTTGAAAATCGAGGATTTGTTGAGATCCAACTTTTAAAGATGAGCCATTTAGATTTTATGTTAATAGGTGCCCTTTAGATAGACCCACAATCATAGTCGAAGATAGTACCTAGATCATAAAGATTTGATAGCAGGAGTTCGATTTAAATCGGCATATAGTCGGCTTTTAGCCGACTACTCACTGAAATGAGTATGAATAGTGAAACGTAGTTTTTAACAAATGTTACCTATGTGTTATGTTAGGCTAAATCCAAACACACTATATAAACTTATTTGGCCTACAACAATATTTCCAGCTAAGTCGCTATTTTTGCTATAACTAAGAAACTTGCTCATTTTATTTATTTATGAGAAATGTTACGTATTCGCCACAGTGGTCTGAACAGATATATATGATGGGCTAGGAGTTGCGAGACATAAGTTACATATTTTCAAGATTATTGCTAACTCAAGAAATAAGTTGAGCAATACATATTTGTATACCTTTCTATGATCAGTTATTTTAATCGGTTGTATTTATTTGGAAAATAATATAGTTTTGCAACTTTAGATCAGTTAAATTGGAACCAGGAAGTGAATGGATAGTAGACCGCTCTGCAACCTCTAAGTTTTGGGGTATCACTTAATAAAAAAAAGAAAAAAAACTGCCTAAGAACTTATAGGGACCGAATCTGGGCAGAAAAAAAAATAGAAAATTAGAGAACAACCAATTGACAGAAAAGAAAAACAAAAGAGGATGCCGATGTTAACGTCCAGCGTTGAAGTATCGGTAGTGTTGAGAATGGGACTTGAGTTTTAATTATGTGCATTTTCAGCTAGATTAAATCAGGAAATATTTGTGACAATTGTGGGTACAGTGAAGATAATTCTGAAAGTAAGCGGCGCATATATTTTGAAATTTTTATAGCAGAGATGCAAGAAATAACGCAATCCGTTCCAGACGGATGATTTGCATGTTTTTTAATTAAAAAAATAATAACACTATATTCTGCTTTATGAAATACTTCGCATATCTAAATACAATGCAAGCCAATGTCTTCTGTTTTTTTTCTGGCTCGAGATGCATAGCGCCTTTAGCTAAATAATAAATTAAAATTAATATTTAAAGCAACAGGTATAGGTAGGTAGGTACTCTTAGTTTTGTACGAGTTTTCTGTATTTTTGGGACGTAAGTATGTTATACTTTCGGATGTTTGTCAGATGTTCCTGTGAGCTGGAGCAGTTATTTGTGCTTTTTTACAATCACTCCACAGTACAGCACACTAACCACTGAGCCACTGCTTGTACAGTTCGACTCATATTTTAGCCTTTTACTGCAAATACAACATTGTTGGCTCTGACAAATGCTACGGAAAGTACAGTTTTAATTTTTTCCCGCATTCACGGCGACCTAATTATCAGGGAAACTTGCAATTGATTTCTGGTAAGAATTTGGTTTCGAAAAAGTTATGTTGCCAATCTCTTACCATTCGTTGGATGTTGAAAGGCGCATAAGAAATTGGCTCTGATATAAATAGGTAACCTTTGGATGAATTGCGAAGAAACTATCTTGAAAAATCCAACTGAAACGTTTACAATTGAAATTCGAAAAGATTTTCAGAGATCTTCTTGTTTAACCTTTTTTTATTCACTAGGTACTAGCTAGTTATTACAAATTAAAACAGTAATAAGCGGGAAACAGGGTGACATGGCTAAGCCAGTATACCTTCTGAAAAAATATTTGGTTACGTTATTGGACTGCTTCAATCATTTTATGAATTTCTATCAAGAGCAAGTTACACAATAAAATACAAAAAAACAATTCTTACGGCATTGCACAGAAAGTATTTGATCTGAGGATACCAAACCTTAAACACTACCATTTAGTAAAGAATATTTAAAAAAATCTGCATTCTAGTGGTACGTTTGATTCCAAATCACTGGGCCTTTTAAGGTGCAAATTCATTATATACCTACCTACTGTTTAAAAACACTCTCCCGTTTATATCAGCTTAAAGCTATAAGTCGTAATTCTCCCGCATACTAAGGATTTCTTAAAACTTTTTTTAATTTTTTACACTTAAATTAAAAAGTTAAATTATTTTTGTAAGTTTCTCTATGGGCTGCAAGTTTGTACCAACTACTGCCATTTTCACAGTTTTTTTTTTTAGATGCTTATCACGAAACTTAAGGAACAAACCTTCCAAATTACTAAGGGTAGGTTTGTTCAATCTTCCCTTTACTTGAATCAACGGTTATTCCAGTTGAAAGCCATTAAAGGGGTTATTTCAACAAAACTTCAACCAAGAGATCTGTAAATTGGTTAGTAAACCCGAGAAATCGACAACCAACCGATTTCGCGTGCTTAAAGACACTAAAGCAATGATTTTCTCGAATTTTGTTTGTTCGGTCTTTGCTACAAAACAAACTTTTGCACAATCGAAAAAATGAGCATATGAACACAAAATAAATGAGTACAAAATTTAACATAACACGATATGGAATGTAAGTGTGAGATGGAAATCGTTGGAATTCATTTCCTCGATGTTGGATGCATCGTTTAAAGAATGTTCTTCCAAAGGCAAACCATGTTTTCCAGCTAAAACGCAAAAACTAGATTGGTCGGCAGCGTCCTTTCTTCTAAGACAGCCAACAGCAAGTTTTTCTTTAATATACGACGCATTTTATGAAATCTGGATTACCATTCGTTCCGCTTGCTATAATATGTGCACATTGATGTATTTGACGTCTATAGGTTGGGGCTTTAAGTTTACAGTTTTGATAAGATGAATTAATAAAATACCCAAATGAACTCCTGATAAAAAAAAATGGCCATAGACATTGATAAATGAAAGATATATTTTGGCGAAGAAAGTGAAAAATAATTGAACAAACACTCTTTAGTTATCACAAATCTATAAGCACGGGTTAGTCCAAATCTATGGTAGTTCGACCACAGATTTAACCAGCTGCGAACTAACCGGCCCTCAGTCTGACAGCAGTCTGATGATGTGACACTTGATTTAAGTTAATCATCTGACGAAGGTTTAAAATATGCAGATCTGACAAATCGAGTAAAAACATTTCTTCTAGATTTAGGAATACATAATAAAATTAAATTAAAAAAAAGTACGGTTAATTTTGTATTTTTATAATTTTTACAATGTGCTTGATTTTGGAAATAGTGGTACCCGACTGTTGCTTTACTTTATATAAATACGATAATCACCGTTACCGATGGCCAAAATGATAAAGTCGCCAAAAAAAGTGGCCGAGAGTTTAAAAAGTAGGCCTCTTTTACAAATGAACAAAAACAACAAAGCAAAATAAAGATCATAAATAAAAAGAACATCCAAGTGCATAATCAAAGACAGAAAGGCAATGGAACAACGAGGGGAATGCATTGGAATGAAGCAAAACCATACGAATGGGCAATGGGAGTTATTCGACATTTTTAAGTACTTTTTATGGAAATAGTGGCTCGAAAGTCGCCAATGTTGTAAAAAGTGTCGAAAACAGAGCATTTTTGAAAAGTTAGGGTTCTTTGCTCCTTGGGTGTAAAAGTGGCCAAATGGCGACTAATGTCGCCCATCATTAACGCTAACGAGTACCTATGTATGTTGCAAAGAAAATAAAGTGCATGAAATTGAAGGGAAAATTTAGTACGCTAATGGAATCTAAAGCTTAACACAATCTAGCTAAGTTTCAAAACTAAAATGTTGAACCTACATAGTCTGTTGAAGACGCTGTTTAGATTGTCCCCAAAGAAATGATTATTCTCTCGTCTACTGATGGAAGGAAAAGGAGTAGTGAAAATGGCTCATAAAGGTGGGTTTTTAATGTTGCTACTGTTTTGACATTTCTTATTATTATATATAGACACTGCTTAGCTTCAGCGCGCAGTCTTTTTCTATGAAAAGTAGAACAACTTCGTGTCACGTGAGATTTATTTTTTTTATTCACCACTTTTTTTTAGGTTTAATTTTAAAATGGGCTGTAGAGAAACTTTTATTTTATTGAATAATTCGAATAATGTAGACAAGTCTAACCCCAGTTGATAACTCAACTGACTCCACAGAAGTTACGCCAATTTTTTGTTACGCAAACAGACTTAGTCTTAGCTAACTAACTTGTGAACATTTTTTCCCTAAATGCAGGAAGCAGTACATAGGTTGCTTGGTTCTTGGTACAAACCGCGGTTGCATTGAATAAAGATTTAACTTCCTAGTCAGTCAACAAATTTGTTCACAAATATCGCACAATTCCGTTTAGAATACAACAAATTTAAGGGCAGTGCAAATAAATATTAAATTTTTAATGTTCAGGTAAAATTTTACCAATATGCTATGGAGAAATTTTCTATGAAAAAATTCTACTATGATATAAAAAATATTTAAAATGACAGTTAGTTAGCACATTCTAAGGGCTTACTAAAAAATGCGCTAAACTTCGTTTTTTTTTTTTTTTAAGATTTTGGCAAATAAATAAGGAGACAAATATGATAGAATGAGATACCGTGTTGTATTTTATTTCAATACTTATATAAGGCGTGTACTTTTGAGCTTCGATCTAAGCAAAGCAAAGTAAAGTAGGATTTTCAGCACGCAATCACAACAACTACTCTGAGTCCCCGAAGTCTAAAGAAGAACGTAGTTGTTGTAATTGTGTGCTGAAAATCCTACTTTACTTGCTTTGCTTAGATCGAAGCTCATTAAAACAGGCTTATAGTTTGACACACTATTATTTTGGAGCTTTTCAAAATTCGTAATGATGTCAAATGGCAGAAATCAGTGTAAAATTGGGCCGATTATGTACGACTTCTCCATGGCCTCGCATACAAAAACAACTTATAAAACAACTTATTTTCAGGACAACTCATCTGTCGGATATATTAGTCACCACTATTTTCATGGCTAGTGATTCTCCTAACTCTCGGAAATATCTATAAACTACGGTAAATCAGTTTCGGACATACATGATTTTAGATAAATAATTATTTTAGATAGAATGTCTATGTCTGGTCTATGGATGAGATGTCTTAAAGGTAAGTTGCCTAATGCCTGAGTTAGATGGATATATATTCCCCACAGATATTAAGCTGCGAATAATTTGTGAAAAACCTTAAACCAAACAAGCTTATCTTATCATGAATAAAAAGTCACAACTTGTTTGTTTGTGTGGTTGAAAAATGTCATCAATGCAAAATGGAGTAGACCATCGAAAAATATATGATTAAATAGAAGACACCCTCTTGTCGACAACTTAGTCAATTAAAACAAAAAAGAATTGACTACGAATCTTGTTCTAAGGTACACTGGCAAATGCTGTCAAAATAAAGCGGATTTTGGTCATATAAACTGACACTGTGTGCTTTTTGGCGAAATGCTTGAAGATATGCGTTGTATAAATTATTTAAGTTAATAAGTGTATAAGTAGATCTCAATATACCTGAATCAGACAAATTACTGTATACGAAATGAGCGCGAAACACAGAATAAAAAAAAGTTTATAATAATAAAAACGATTTGAACTTATGTTCTTGTTTCTGCTGCAGCTCGTCAGGTAATTTAAAAAGTGCCCACTAAGAGGCAAGTGCACCAATAAAGGCGTGCCCGACCTGTGTATATAAAATATTTGTGAACAATCGATTTATCGGTTTCAACTTAAAATAATCACCTGAATCGACGGGTGACCATTATTGTGAAAATCGTTGTTCGTTTCAAATTAAATGCAAACAGTGGTGGCGAGTGTGGATTTACGATGGTTACTGACGGTGACAGTTACGCGGTAACAGCAGCAGTACTACCAATCAGCTAAAGTGCAATTCTAGTAAACCTGCTACGTATCTTGGTTGGCAATTGATAAAATTAATATGAAATAATAATAATAAATTTGATTTTCCAATAACAGTAGTCGGTGGTGATATTGATGTGGTGCGGCTAGTGGCGGGATGATGGCGGTGTGCTTCTTCTTCTTCTTCATGGTTACAATGGTGGTGATGTCAGTTGTATCAATTAATGCGGTTCTTCGCCCCAAACTCAGTGGTACGTGATGATGTCGCCAAATGTGTGCATCGGCCACATGCATTCGCAGCCCGAAGGCACGATTCTAGTTTCGGATTCCCAGCATTCGGTACCCTTTACACGCCTCGTCAGATACACAGTTCGATTCAATTGGATGCACGTGAAACCAGCTTCACTGCAGATCTACAGAAACGATACCACAAATGCAAAAATTTCAAATTAAAGTGGTTGACTATAATATGGAACGATAAATAAATAAATACACACAAACAAAGTATGCCACAAATTGTAACACAGTGTGTACGTTGGGAATTGGGTTTTGGGGGGAATATCGCACTCACCTTATTCGTATCGGACACGTAGTCCCGAGATGGTGCGTAACTGTGGAAACAGGTAACTTCCTCGTAATGATTCGGGCGGTATTCATATGAAACAGTCTCCAGTGGGATGATGGTTCGTCTTGAAGGGCACAACGACTGGAAAGTTATCTGAAATTGTTTTTTTCCGTGAGGAGAAGAATGCGTTACATTGTTAGACTTTGTCACCACAGAATGGTTATGGTTACTCGTGTTGGGTGGTGTTGTTGTGTGTGGCTGGGAGCATGTGATGGGGAAATTAGTTTTTTGCGTGTGTGTGTGTTTGTGGTTAACTTACCTTCGGCTTGTGCAGCATCATTTGGTTGCGCGTTGATCGACTGGTGAGATCCCGACGGACGTTCTGTATCCCATAGGGCAGATTGGACTGAAGCTCATCGTAGAATTCCATTTCATTGAACTTTGGCTGGTTTTCGTTTTGCGTTTTCTGCCCACTGAAATGGGAAATGTCCCGAGTGAGTGGAAGGTATACATGATTATATGGTTTCTTTGCTATAGTCTGTTTGATTAGTTGAAAGGTGATTAACAAGGGACAACCGTAACTGTGCGTCAGTTTTGTCGGATGAAAATCTATAAGAGCTTTTTTAGTTCAAAAAAAAGAGAGATACCCAAGAACTATATACAAACAAAACACCTCACAGCTTCCAATTTACTTTGATTTTTAGCAAAAATCCAATTATTTTCGATTTTTGCAGAACCATACACAGATTGTGAAACCGGAGTAGGTAACAAACAAAAATCCCATTAGTCTGAAAGAGAGCTGCTCCTTGCAGAGCAAGAAATTAAAAAAAAAAACCTTCAATTATCAATATCATGGGAAAAGATTCATATCCCTAACAAGGAAATACAAAAAAAAACCAAGTAGTACCCCAGATTCTAATCCTCCAGAGCTTAGTCGAAACTTCAAACATTAATTGCTTCTAGCAAAACGAAGACTGGAACTCAAATCCGTACAAAGCGAAAGAGAGAGAAAAGAAGAAAAAAAAAAACACAGCAAAACTGTTCAAAATCCAGTTGAAAATAAGTCCAAAGCCAAGGGGTTATAGAAATAGTATACAGAGCAGGACAAAAACAAATATCGAAATGAATCTCAGAAGTCCGCATGAATATTTTAAGCAGGCGAGGACTTCAATCCTTTTTTAGTCAGATTAACCCATGTGACTTTCTGCTGCAGTTGAAAATTCAAATATACTGTGTTGCTATTGATGCTTCTTTTTGTTACGTGCAAATGGTGCTCGCTTATGCTATATGCACGTACACGTTAAGGACTATGCAGTTATCGTATTTATGCACAGTAGGTATTGCAAGAAGGGATGAAAATGATTTATCCCAGAAGTCACATTGATAAATGTAGTAAAAATTGTGTAACAAAACGGTTATTGTGAGATGCACTAGATCTGTTTGATGGATCGTTTGGCTAACAAAGCCAAGTAAAATGCAACAACTGCACTCTTCTTGACTATCGATATTAATCCGAAGCCAGGCTGAGCAACACTCGATTCTGTGCATCAGCGAAAGTATTTTGCGCCTTTTTTGATGTGGATGATTATTTGAAATGTCAAAATGTTGAATATTGATAGAGGCTCACATAAATAGAAAAAAATGTTTTTATTTCCGTTTCTTTTTCTAAGAGACCAGATTTCATTTTCGCTTTGTAAAGTTGATAAACAAAAAATGGTGAATTCGCCAAAATCCATGCGGAGGAACAGAACTTATTTTAAAATAAGCTTTAGATGGATATATAAACAATTCTATTTAAACTTAAACTTCTGAAACCGAAGCTATTAACCGCAGTGGGGATAGGGTGCTTTAAAGCTTCATAGAAAATTAGGCCGCAGCTTGACACTGCAAAAGGTCAGAATTTAATAGACAAGTCAAAAGTTCCAAGCATGATTTGGTTTTACCAATTAATCGGGATTAACTGGATATGATAGCATAAGGCCTTTTTTCTAGACTAGACGTTCAGAGGCGAACAGCTCCTCGACCGCCGGAGGATTATTCAATCAGACGGACAAAGCACTGAGCATAAGTTAACAACTTCAACTTATTAGTAGTTGGAAAACGCATTTTGACGAAGTTTCAGCTCTTGTTTAAATTTCCATTAGATGGACAGACATGGCCACCATCTATTGTCCGACCAAGAGATATAATATTTGTAGTCAAACTTTATACTAAATACTGAGGATCTCGCTGTTTTTAAATAAATATAATTATGGGTAATGTGAACTGCCTTCTTGTCATCGAATTTATGTTAATTAATATTTCCCGAATTTGTTTACAGGTCACTACGATTTTCTTGAGCCCTGATGCTTAAGGTGTTGCTTGGTATTTAAGTTAAAAACTTATCTTAAAGTATGGGCAGAAAAAAATTTTCTAATGCTCAATTTCACCATATGAATATGCGCTTCTACTCGCTATTAGATTCAGGGCCATTTGCTCATACGACTCTTAACGATTTAAGTTCTACTTAAATACTTATGGGCTACTTTTTTCAGGTCATAAACTGTCACAGTTTATGTGGAACTTAGTTCGCTATGAGTCGTATCAACAAATGGCACTAAGTGTATTATGGCAGACTTTTCAGGCATCATATACAAGGTGGGCCAAACGAGATCACCCTTTTGGAAGATGCTCTTATTTTTGCAAATGGCCGTCAATGTCAAATCTTTTTTGACATTTGTGGACTAGACAGATGTAGAATACAAGTGAACAAGCCATGGACCGTCTGTAGAGTTGGCACAGCCCGAATTCCGTCGCCGACTCCACGGCCGTCCGACACCAACTGCACAAACACTGCGCCGGTTTGCCACCAACCTGTAAGAGTATGGGACTATGGGATTTCGATCTGCCGCCGGAAACATCGACCAGACGCCGTGCCTCGCAATTAGCCATCAGCCGGTCGTCCCTAAGGCGAATTTTGGTCAAAGACTTGCGCATGTTCCCGTGCAAAGTCCAGTCCGTGCATCAGCTGCTGCCTGTCGACAAGCCATCCTCTCGATGACGAAGTGGACGATTTTTCGACCAAAATCATAATGAGCGATGAGGCTCATTTCCACCTCAGCGGGTACGTGAACAAGCAAAACTATCGCTTCTGGGGCACCGAAAATCCACGAGTAATGCGAGAGGAGCCATAACACACGCTCAAAGTTACTGCATGGTGCGCTGTTCACGCTGGAGGAGTCATCGGGCAATTTGTTTTTGAGAACGCCGCTGGTCAAACGACAACAGTGGACGGTGCGCGCTATAGGGCCATGTTAACCGAGTTTTTGTCTGCCGCAATTGGACGAAATTTATTAAGTTTCGAAGGTAATTTAAGCCAGTTCGAAAAGGATAAAGGACCAGCATTTTCTTTTATCACAATCCTCCATTAGAAATAGTTCGGAGAACGTCGCTTATGAAGTGGCAGAGAGCGTTATTATCGAGTTGCGTTGAATAGCTTTTCAAGTGCAGTCGCCAGTCAACTGAACATCATGCATAGCCGTAGACACATAGGCTTCACGAGAGAAACAGAAAGTCCTACTGCAGAAACCTACAGTGTCTCTTGTCATGCGTTCTCTAATGTCTGACTTACAGTTTAATTAGCTGTCTAAGTTGAAACATAGGTAAATTAGCCAAATACGTAAGTGATGCAATCTTATGTTATTATGAGCCCATTTTAAAATAGTTAGAAAGGTAAAATCCTTTTAATAAAGTCACTAATCGCAATCGCAACATAATTTTTTTTGCAAATGCAATCACTTTGAAACCAGCTGTTTCAATATAGCTTAGTGAGATTTACTCGTATTGACAGACACAATCCACAAAAATCGTATAAAACTTCATAAAGAAACTGTATTTACTACTTTAGATAAATATAGTTTCAGTGGTGAGGAACGCCAAAAATTGGGTTGATTGATTGAAGTCGCTGATATTCATTTTTGTTTTGTTCTTTAGGGGTCAACAATGCGATGTTCTATAAATTAACTCGACAAGACTAAGCTCCTTTCCTTAACGCCCTGAAACTGTGAGTGTTTGCCCTATTGATGCTGAATATATCTCGCGAATATAGCAAATGATATACACCTTTCTAATATTAATTTTTGCAAGGAAAATTTCGCCATTGTGAGCTCGAAAAAAATTAGCCTAGATATTAAAACTGATTATTAGTATCGCGGGTAGCCTTTCCAATAGTGAATTATCCAAATATACCTTTGGACAGTCTTTAAAGTATACGAATATCGAAAAGAAAAGTTACCAAATATGTACCTGTTTTTGTCCTCGTTCCTCGCCAATGGATTTGTCGCTATCCTTGCTCCTGACCTAAGCGTATTCCTATTGTCGTTATTATTGTCACTGGCTTTTCGCAAATTTGCAACATGTTCGAACTTCTCACGTAAACGTTGCAGATTCTCCATATTAAACGGCCTTTGCTGTTGCATTTGCGTCTGTGACACGTCTCTCGATTCATCACCGTAATCTTCTTCAATACTGTTGCCTATAGCAAGACAACTGGACACACTGACAATGAAAATCTATAAAAGAAAGCAAGCAAAAAAAAACATATATTTTGAAAAACAAGTGTTAACTTTCTTTTAGAATAGTGTAAAATGTAAGAAAAAAAATCAAAACCGCAAGGAGATAAGAAAAATCCGGTCTTACGTAAACCATTGTCCTGGACACCTCTACATCCACATTCATTCACTCCTCATTCGTTTTTATATAACAAAATGTCCTTCGCATTACTGGTTAAAGTAAAAATAAGAAAAATTCAAAAAGAAATAATACGAAAAAAACCACACTGATAAAAAGGTTCCGCACGTCGTCAGTGTCCGAGACGGAAATGTTTTAACCAACTTCCACCAGAAACGTGAGCTGACAACGTTGATGACTTTCACGTGGATCCTAAGCAGAAATCTCACAGAACAAAAAAAAAAAAAGAAGCTAAAGCGTGCATGATAAAAACAAGGAAAAAAAAAGTTAGAGGAAACGAATTTTTCTCTCCACTTTGTCCACACATCCATGCAATGGGTATTAGTAATTGGATGAGCAAATGGGCAAAAATGGCAACAGGACATAGACATTGCTTTCATAACGAAGACTGAATAATAAACACTTAGGTCAAAAAAAAATGGGTACACGGTACAGTTCTGGGAAATTCAAATCTAGAGTACGTGGTGGTTATCTTGACTTTTTGTTTCAATATTTCCATCAACCGAAGTAGCACTAATCCCGGAGGTTTGCCACCTTAAAATAGGAAAAACCGGAGCCTAATTTTTCATCTCATTTTTAAAAAGCCAATTCCGTTTTTTTTGCCATTAGGGAGCGAGATGCCGCGATAGATTCCGGTTTTACACACCACTGAAGTCTTGCAAATTTTAAAGGTACACAGGCTTGAAGATCTCTGAAATTATTTTAAGCTTGCTATATAGGGTTTAGATCACTGGTTGGCCTTTACTATAATCTTATTTTAAATAGCCCCACAAATGAAGATATGAACTTCTTTGTCAATCAACCACAATCGACCGAAGCTTGGATTTCTAAAAGGCGGAAGCTAATGATGGATGGTTTATTTGGGGATTTTTGTGAAAGTGTGATGGCAACTTATTTTAGTGACTTTTCTTATAAAACATTTGACGAAACACTTGGAAGTGTGTTTCAAGACTTAAAAGTATAGAGTGGAATTTTAGTATTTGTTGTTCGGTAAAGTTCTTGAAACGACAAAATTGAGACACGATTAATAGGTTAAAATAGACTTAAAACTTGCTACATATGAAACCTATTTATAATTTCAACCAACAGGCAGAATCATGCAGTAGCAGTGAATTGGACACATATACCTACAAGACAAGGTTAATAGGCAGAAGCGCGGATCGTTTGAGAAGTAAGTAGCGCAGAGCTCTGGATGCTGAGACCTAATTCTTTTTGGATTCCCTACCTTGCGAACGAGAAAACTTTACATATATGTGTTTGACTTCAAAGCTATGGATAACAATTCTATATACAAAGCTTTTATCACTTAAAGTCTGCAATAAATGTCTGTCAAGCTATTTTCATTTTGAGACACTGTTGTTCATTGGAATGGATCAGATTTGAAAATATAGCTGGTGTTCCACAAGGTTGAATCCTTAGTCAATGCTTTATATAGCAGCATATTTCACCCGAGATTTTACTCAAAGCCCGTCGACGTAAAAACATCTGTTGTTTTCATAAGGTGAGAAATGCATATTTTCTTCAGGGATCAAAGGCGCAAACATCCATATTTTCACAGACAATCAAGCAGCTATAAAATATAATAAGCTATAAAAGCCCTTAGCTCACCAATAATTGTCTCAAAATCAGTCATGCACTGCTTCTATGCTCTCCAAACTCTTTGCTCCAGAAACAAAACCAAACTATGGTGGGTTCCTGGGCACGAGGGTATTGAAGGAAACGAAAATGCTGATGAACTGGCCAGGAAAGGGTCAGGAACCCCTTTCATAGGACCAGAACCTTTCTGTGTCGTCACTAAAACAGCAATTACTTCCACTATCAATAGTTGGGAACACAACACGTGTATCAGACAGTGGCAAGAAATCCCAGGCCTCAGGCAAACCAAAAGATTAATCCTGCCATTCAAGAAAAATGCCAAAAAGATCCTAAATCTACGAAGGCACGATATCAAAAACCTTGTAGGCTACCTATCGGGTCACCACGGTTTGCGATACCACCTACACAAACTTCATATAGCCGACTCCCCGGAGTGCCGGCTATGTCTTGAAGAAGACGAAACAGCTGAGCACATCATGTGTGAATGTCCGGCTCTATCTAGAATCAGAAGGAAATTCTTCTTTCGGGAAATATCAAGTCCAGAAGAATTGAAGAAGTCCTCTGCTGAAAACATTACCAGCTACATTAGGGAGGTAGAGACACTGCTAACCTAGATATCATTTTCTGTCATTCTCGGCACAATAGACCTTCTTGCCTATTTTTCGCCTTGGCGAGACAGAAGTTATAAAAAAAAAAAAATGCATATTTGCTTGTAGGTTTTTAACTTTCATAATACCTAATGTTGATATTGCTGCTAGCATAGGACTTTGAAAAATATATGCATTTAATATGTTAAGAACAATATCTAATATTAGAACCCGATCAAGCATTTAATTTTAAGCATTTTGATAGGTATGTGATTATTCCTTATAGAGCCCGCAAAACCGTATAAGATACGGCTTGACTTTTTTCAGCATGCAAAACGAGCTTCATTTCATAGTTTCATTTGTTTGATCCTCATGCTTCATACCGTTCCAACCCCCCAAAACAACAATAAAAGCAACCACAACAACAATAACATCATCATGGACAAAACAACACCAATAATAACAACACTACATAAGTCTCTTAGTCCGGTTAAGTGTGCTTCCTGCACGCACGCATGCAACATTGATGTCGTGGGCTATCTTCATCGGTTCGAATCGGCGAAATATTTTCGTAAAATAAAAGTGACTTACGTCCGGTTCTTACTCAGTCTTAGGCAACAGAATTGCAATGTACGTCTATAATCAGCTTTACCACTAAAAGCCCGCTACATCCAATTTCCTAATTTTAGACACCTGCTGCTGAATACAAAACAATTTATTAGGGAAATTCGCTACGCTTTTATGGAATCTTTTCCTCTTTTTCTCACCGAAATTGCTTACAATCCAGATCCCCTTATTCTTGTCATTCTTAACCCCAATTTGGCAGATATCTCATAAGCGTCTTCCAAAGTCCTAAATGACTTCATAAATTCCATTCAAATAATTATCATCCACATCGGTTGTGTCCACTTGAAAGAAAAATTCTTTTTCTCCTTCTTAGAAATGCAAATTCAACTGCCACCCTCTTAACAGACAACGATTTACAAAAGAGGATCTCGCGTCCATTCCATCGCAGTGACAGGAATAAAAGAGGATCCACAAAAAAAAAAAAAAAAAAAAATACTTAATACTTGCGCCATAGCGCGCCAAAAGGAAGAACTTTCCGAAATTAAAAGAAATACACTTCTCATTCTTACATAAACGAAGGATATTCTGTTTTCAAAGAAAGAATATCCACAGGAAATGTTCTTTTCCACACAATCACCATCTCCAACGACCATCAGACCATCAGCAGCATCACCCAACAAGTAGGCGACAGTCAGACTTTCTTTATATTCACCCAAACAGTTGTCGTGATTCCATTCAGATTCAAGTATCTTACCGCACGTTCCATGAAGTCCTGCTACTTGAAATTGATGTTGGTATAGTGGTTCGTTTTCGGGGCACTTATCACGATTTTATCCTTTTTGCAGTTCGTGCGCAGTCCCACCCAGAGAAGAAGTGTGAAGAAAAAAAACTAGAGCACCAGACAAAAACCTGACGTGATTTCCTAACCGAGAGCCAGCCAAAAATTGTAAAGGAATCATAAAAAAGGAGAAAAAAAATAAGACAGAAGCCAATTGCAAGGACCTTCCTTTCTGTTGTAACTACATATACTCCTCTTCAGCTTTCGCCACCATCCCATCCCAACAAAACAACTTTTATACTCTCTTCATGCGACACTTTAAGTTGTTCGTTCTTTGTCGTTCCTCCAAAGCGGGATCAGCCTGCCTTGGACTGCATAGAGAAAGACTCAAATTGAATTGGTTTTGAGTTTTCAAATATTGCAAGCCAAAGGGGTGGTAGTAATAAAAAAAAGAAAAAAGATTTCCTTAGTCCTTCTTTAAAGTTTACCCTCGTCTTGGGGTTCTATTTTATGGGCTCTAATGCCAAACTTGGACAAAGTTTATATGTTTCTCATTGAGACGGCGAGAAAGGAGAGTCGAAACATGTCTGCCATAGTTGTCCTCGTTTCTCTGCCGACTGGAGTTTCTCTTCTCTTCCCAATAACATGGTTTGGCATAGTTGTGCGCTTTCTATTCCCTAATGCCTAAAGCAATAAATATTTTTCAAAGTCCAATATCCTTTTGCAGGATATCCCTTTACTAACAATAATAAAGTGCACACAAAACCAGCACAGTCATACCTCGGCCAACAACAACAATTGGTCATCTGTGTCCGAAACTTATTTACCCAATGATGAGTTTCTTTGTGTGTGTCTGCTGTCTGTTAACAGTGAGTGCCAACAAAATGCTGACACTTACTTTGAACAGCTGCTGTCGAAGTGACAGGCGGTGAAACAAAATTGATGGGAGTCCTTTTCGGTTTTTATGACATTTGCAGTGACATAATTAATTCCGTGACATATTCAGTTCATATACCTATGAAAAAAATATATAACTTCAATATAAATATCGAAGGATTGGTGTTTTCGAGATATGGACAGTTTTTTTCGTGGTTTCCAGTACCAGGAAAAAAAACCGAATAGGCAGGCTCTTGGGAAGGCTAATGTTACATCAACTATGAAGTTGCCACACTCCCAAGTTAGTTAGTAGTGTAATTTTCGTCTTAGATAAGGTCTTCCTTTTGCTACTTTGATTTGGTTTTGTTTAAATCGAAAACTCAGTGTCCCGGAGCTTAGATGCTCCTTTACTCTACGTAAATTTCCTGTGGGCTAAGTCGATATAACAAACGAACAATGGAAGCCTGGGTAGCTTACTGCTGAGTCGTCTCCTCCATAAACCGTCTACCCGACTGAAATATACCAAATACCACTGAACTGAAATAATGCCGAAAACAATATTCTGTCTTCCGCCATGAAATTTGAGCTGCAAAGCTTTGGTTGAAATTTGCGGAATTAAAGGACCAAAATAATGCGAAACGTTGGCAACCATCTTGCAACTTGCAGCTATAAAAAAACATAACTCTTTGAAGTGGACTCTGGGACTTGACTTGCACTCGATGTCATCGTTGCCAAATACCGCTTGCATCAGATGATTATGATATTCAATACCCAGTCACAGTCTATGTGCAAGTTGTTTGCTATTTTTAAAGGTTCCTTCTACCGATACTTGGAAGCGACCATCGATTATGGCGATTGTGTAGTACTGGTAGTACCGTTTGTCGCAGGGTAGCTCGTTGTCAGTCACTGCTACCGATACCTGCAAGCGCCGGATCGATGACGTTGATTGATTTCGTGTGCATGGCAATTGATGGCACTGGCTTAACACCTGTTGCGAAGTGGTGCACTTGTGCAATACTGATAGTATGACTGCGATCTTTTGTGGTACTGGATTGGTTAGTTGTTCATTTTATTCTGCGACAATAGAAAGCATGCATAAGTAGGTATCTAACTAGTAATTGTGTAATTCCGAAAGATAATTGATCGTTTACGGATAAAGATATTCGGCTACACATTAATTTACTTTGTTGGCCCTACTGTCTGGGCCATTATTCATTTCTGGAGCCTGGGTCGCCGGAAAACATTAATATCGCCTTTATGTTTGCAACTGCTTCGCCATCGCTACCGGCAATTCTGCATACGAAAAAACAAATAAATCAAACAGCCGAAGTTGCATCAACTGTGAAATTGATGGTTTTTGGCGTAGTCCAAAACACAAAACTGGACCCCATTTGAAATACAAGCAAGTGCCAATTGCAATGGTGACATTGGCTCAGTGGTTAGTTTGCCAAAGTACTGAGTGAAGGGTTCCCGGTTCAGCCCCATAACAATATAAATTAATGCTGCAATTCACATACAGAAATTCACATTTCATCTGGTCCATATTTCATAATAAATGTTTGTTAAATAAGTGGGCACAGTGGTACGTGTGTTAGACTACTAAGCGAGGGATCCCAGATTCGAGCTTTCTACTAGAGTCAAGAGTAAGAGTAAAACATTCATGAAGACCTTCTGAATTGACCGTTTGTACTCGCCATAAAGTTGTTGATACCTTCCTTCTGTCCCAAAAACTATAAAACTCACACAAATCTAATGGTTGTGAGAACCAAGGTCTGGGATCCCTACGGAACTGTTACGCCAACTACTTAATTAATTATTTTTTTCTTTTAAAAGTTTTATTTTTATTTAAATACTAGCTTGCTCGGTGACATTCGTACCGCTTGAAATTGATTAAATTATTAACATCCCTTATGAAAGTTGAAGCTTCCTTTGGAATTAAATTGAATTCCATTCATAGTTACGACTAGAAAGATTTACGGATCGGCTTCGTGATCGTTTTTTTCGCTCTAATGATTCAGTCGAGTTGGTCTGGTCAGATTTTATCAATCGGAGATCGACAACAGTGCTACCTATCGGGTCCAAAACTAGCTTACCTTTCCAGCTGCGAATACTTGTTGAGAGAGTAGAGTATGACAGATTAAAAGTTCGGTTTGGTTTAAACTATCGTAATGTTATAACCCACAAACCAAAATGCATCTTGTATATTCTTTGCCGTCTTTAATTTTTAATTGGTGAAATCAAGTCGAGTGCAGTTCCTACGCAAGGTACCTACCTACTCACATTCCCCCTCCCACTATTCTCCTTGTAAAAGCTAAACTGATACTCCCAAGCCTGAGTCGCTTAGACCCAAACTACAAATTTTCCCGGCGATTTTGTAAATTTTTTAACAAGTTCGTTAGCAAGCTGAGTGCTAATGTAAGACGATAGTTGCCTGAACGATGTCGGTTTCAAAAGGTTAATGTCTATAATAGAAAATATTTTGAATGACTTCTTTTCGGTTATGCTATAATTAAAATGCTCTCCATCGCAAATGCATCCCGGATCAATTAAAAAGTCTGAAAGCTCAATGGTAACCCATTCACATCTCTTTATTGCAAACAGCAATTCGGCCAAAATCGTAGACTGACGAAATATCGGCAATAAAACGACTCCGAATGGTGCAGTAGTGTCCGATGCCACACTACATTTAACAATCTCGTTTAAATGCCACTTCCCAGGTGCAACCAACAAATTGGTGGCCATCTCGAAAAACTCTTCCAATGCGGCCACATCTACAACTAGTCTCAATTTTAGTGTCGTCTTTCTGCAGCACACTCACCAGCATGCCGCATAACACGAAGCAAAAAAAAACCGAAAGCCTCGAAACATCATACCATTACGCGGTGCATGTCGGTACAATCGATTTCGCTTCGTCATACCTTGGCTCAAAGGGGTGCAAACGGACAAGCAAATATAACCCAATAACATGCCACAGTGGATTGGGAATACATATCCACGTACATCTGACCCCGATATCATATCACAGACTTGCGTCCTGCAAAGGCTGACCATTTTTGTGATTCTTCTTTCGGGCACATACAATTCCCAATGGAAATTGCTCCACTTTCACGAGCAATAAACGAAAACACCATCGGATTTTTCCTACAATTTTGTTCGTCCTTTTATCGAATAACTGCACACCCCAAAACACTGCATCTGACTTTACGAGACTGTGCATTTTGGAGCGCGCTTTAGAAAACAAATACACCTCTGACAAGGAACAAAGATTGACAAAGCGAACAATAAAAAAAAATACCAAAACCAGCAGCCAGGATGAAACCTCGCAAAGAAATAAATTCCAGTCCTGTTCCGTTTGTGGGCCCATTGTAAAGAAACTCAAATGAAATTCCTCTCGAGTCCTCTTGCACTGGACAATGTTGGTTAGGGTGAGGGAATTCCATACCCCCCCCCCCACCCCATTCGTTGCCGGTGTTCTCCTGGAAGCCCTGCTCCTTTCATTGCTATGTTTGCGGTATATGGTAAATCCAATCCAACATTTAGCCCTCACATTATAGAAAGCGCAAAGCTGTAAATAGCCGATGGCGGCGTGCGCGATAGCATCGTCTTTTTCTCGGCTGCTTTATCCTGTGTTGTTGCTGTTCGGTGTAATGTCCTCTTTGTTCACCTCATGTCGTGCGGCCTGCAAATTTGCATATACAATTTAAAGTGTTTCGTGCAAGCGTGACAGGATGTGTGTACTTTTGCACATACATCCTTGGAGCTCTAATACTTTAATGCGACACATCCTGTGAGTTGCGACACAACCTCAGCGGCATGGGAAACGGAATGTGTGTGTTCACATCTTTTACATATCGGATCAAGAGTGTGATTATCCTTGGCTGCAAAATGCATGCACAGGTTGGTGGATTACTAGACTTTTACCTGAGATTGAGTGACATGGGGAGTGTAAGAATCTGACGCTAATTGTTGTTGTTGCTGCAGGGAATACACTGACTTTGAAGCGCAAAGTGAGCAACACTTAAACCTTCAGCCTTTAATGGCATTTCCTAATGTTTGCTTGTTTAATAATTTGGCAAGGAGATTGATGTGCCTTGAGTGTTGGGTTGGAATTTCGAAGGGCGTCCGGGACGTTGGAGTGATGTGCATATGGAACTGGCGACCTTGGCGAAAAGTGTGGTAGAATCCCCCTTTTTTTTAAGTTTTCTATCTGCGACATATCAATTTAAAGAATTTGGAGGGTCTTTGTACATTTTTCACATACAAGTACCGCCTTGATCGATGGCATATATCGATCATTTTGGTTTCCAAGACATGGAAAATAAATCCCTTTGAAAATGGCTAACTTATATATAAAATTTGACAAAGATCATCCTGAGTAAGGACACCAACCCGCCTGTAGCAGCTGCCATTGGCCTTCTAAAAAAAGTCTCATTCGCCTGAATGGTGACTCCTGTCTTTGGTTGTTTTAAGAAACCCAACGACTAGAAGCTGTCTTGACGCCCTTTGATCACTTTCGCGCTGTCATCTACAATTATGACCAAGTACGGACTTCCCCCCTGCAGTTCTATGACATTTCAAAGGACTCTCCAGATCTTTGGTGGACAAATCTGAAACTATCAGAATTGGTAATGATTCCTAGGGTCACATATAGCCCTCAACTGGCAGCTGTCAATATGACACATTTTGCACCCATACCTTTGACGTTTATTTTAATAAGATCAGCTTATAGCACAAATGGTTGTATTTGGTAAGTTTTCGAAAAGAATTGTAGTAAAATTGTAGTCAAAATCGACATTTGAAATCACGATGGGATAAAATGCCTACAGGGTGATCTGTTTTGGCTCTCGCCTTTCCGCCATCAACACTTCATCATCTTCATGCGAAATGTGGAAAGATTGTCGGCCTTCTCATCTCATACTAAATAAATATATTCAAAATAAAGTTGAAAACAGTCCAGATCAAAAATCAATGTGGCGAAATATAAAAACGTACGTTTTAAATAAAGTGGAAACACAAATTGATACAATTAGTTTTGATGGAATAAATATATCAAATAATCGGGAAATAGCTAATCAGTTTAACAACTATTTTATAAAAAGTATAGAAAAAATAAGTAAATCAATACAGAGCATCCAGTATTCAAATATCATCGACGGGAGGATGGAAGTATTTAAGTTTACTTTGATAGATATCGGGCAATTAAAAACTATTTTAAACTCGATGAATGCCAAAAAGGACCCGCTTTTATTATCAGCGAAAATTCTAAATGACCAAATTGAGGTGTTGGGACCCGTGATAGTAAAGATAGTAAATTTATCTATGCAGTATGGCGTGTTCCCAGAAAGTTGGAAGGAGTCATTTGTAAAGCCAATTCAAAAAGTAGGCGGAACAACAAAAGCTGAGGAATTTCGTCCCGTTAATATGCTTTTATTATTAGAGAAGGTATTGGAGAAAACCGTATATTTGCAACTTCAACGATTTGTGGAAGAAAATAATATCCTTATCTCAAATCAGTCAGGATTTAGGGAAAAACATTCCTGCGAGACTGCATTAAATTTGGTACTAGACGACTGGAGATGTCTGACGGATGCTAAGCAGAAAATTATAGCAGTGTTTATTGATTTACAACGAGCCTTCGAAACAGTCGATAGGAAGATACTGATGGACAAATTGTATCAATACGGTATTAGAGGAACTGAATGGAACTGGTTTAGTTCATATCTAAGCAATAGATGTCAACGCACAATTTTTAATGATATGTGTTCTGATGTATTGGAAGTTAAAATTGGAGTACCCCAGGGCTCCGTTTTGGGAACACTTTTATTCATTTTGTACATTAACGATATGTGTAAGGTAGTGAAGTACTCAAATCTTTGTTTGTTTGCGGATGACGCCTTAGTTTACGTTCATGGGACTGACATTTATTTGTGCGCGGAAAAAATAAAAACCGATTTGGAATCATTAAATGAGTGGCTTAAAATGAATAAGTTAAAATTAAACACAAAAAAGACTAAAGGTATGATCATCGGAGGTTCACTTAATGCGGACATAGTAGTAGGTGCTGAAAAAATAGAAATTGTTAAAGAAATCAAATACCTAGGCATAATAATTGACAGTGATCTAAAGTTTAAAGAGCATATTAACTATTTATGTAAAAAAGTGTCGAAAAAAATTGGTTTCTTTAGAAGAGTGCGGGATAAACTTACGCTTATGAATTCAATAAGAGTTTATAACACAATAATAAAACCACATTTTGAATATTGTTCAACGGTACTACTTCAATGTTCGGCGGAAAATATGAGCAGATTGCAAAAGCTGCAAAACAAAGCGATGCGTTGTATTTTAAAAATGCACCGTTTAACACCAACCTTGCATATGCTAAATACATTAAAATGGTTAAGCATCAGACAGAGGGTAATATACAATGTTTTATTTTTTGTCTTTAAGCTCAAATCAGGTGTGCTGCCATTCTACATAACGGAAAAGGTACGGTTCGTTGGAGATGTCCAACCATACAACCTAAGAAACAACCAGGACTTCAGACTAGATCTTCACCGTACTGTTGGTCGGCAAAATAGAGCCATGTACAAGGGAATAGCTATGTACAACATGCTTCCGTTCAATATAAAAAATTGTGCAAATGCTTTTATTTTCAAACGATTATTGTTAATCTATGTAAAAGAAAATTTCTAATATTATCTTTTAATAATTTCTTATTAAATTTTAATTTTGTTAAATTTTGAATTATGAATCTAATGTTAATGTAAATATTCTTAATGGCTCCGTGTGCCAAATAAATAAATAAATAAAAATAAAAAATACTGGATCTACATAGAAGAGGGCTACCTAATAGCTTCAATAAGGTAGCACAACTTAGAATTCGAGTTGGGGACTTACGTGTAAGGTAAAAACGATCTTAGCGTTGACCCCTTCGTTTGGATAAGTGGCTGCTCGACATTAAGTGCGTCACGTATCCTGGTGTTTTACTAACCATGGGTTGGAGCAAACACCGATTAAGTGACCCATTACTGAGCTTTGGGCTTGCCACCAAGTTCGGTGTGATTTAAAATTGACAGTGCTAAGCAAGAAGACTCAACATTGCTCCTTCTGTCGCTCGTTAATAAGACCCGGAGATACTTAAACATTTCAATGGAGCTTCACTCACAGACAGAGTGCTTGTGCTTCTGCTTGCAAATAAAAACCACACTGCTTATCCTCAGCCGTGACTCGACCAGAGCTCTGAAACGCGTTTTTAAACCCTAATCAATGACTTTCCGGGAAATAACAATGTTTGCTCCGTGCACAAGTGCATATAATTATCTTTTAAAAAGATCCCAACTCCCAAGCTTAGTCCTTTGAATGAATCAAATTCAAACAGAGGGATACTTTCAAACAACTTTTTATACAACATCCTTCGGCGACCTCCAAAACGTCTCGCGTCTCGCTTATAGGTCACGATGCATTTGGCACATTTGCAACCAATTTCCATTCGCCTTTAGCCCCCGCTGCACATGTTGACATAATTATTGCCAACAAAGAATAATTTAATTGCATCCATCTAACACATATCCTGCAACCAGAAAGCAAGCAAGGTTTCAATTTCGTATGTGAGTGTGTTTTCTTCCAAGCGAACAACATAAACAATGCTCAAGTGGTTGAGTAGAGGGCGTCCTCTAGCGCTGCAGCTCGCCTCCAAGTGTATGCTGCTGCGAAAAGTAATCCTTTTCTTTCGTCCGCTGCGAAAGGAAGGAAATACAAAATAGTCGCACAAGTTGAAGTATTTTCCTTGAACCACGTTTGAGGTAAGAATTTTACTTCATCTTTAAGTGTAGCTATTCGCCAGCAGGCTAACACATCTTCCAAAGGCCTTCGGGGTTCGGGTCCACTTGGGCCCCATACCCCTATACCTCTACCCGAATGTCGAACATTTGAGTGGGTACTCTCTACGGAGAGTGCTCTTTCTTGCACATAAGGTGAATGCGAAAATATTTTCCAATGAAAATTCCTTACTGAGGAGTCAAGAAAATTTCCCGATTTTCCATTTTCTAAAGATTGTGTCAGAGAAAACGCGTCCGTACAGGTACACACAAAATATGACCATGTATAAGTGGAGAGAACACACGGAATTCAGGTGCAACTAAGCAAAACTTTTTAATGAATAACATACCTACTGCGCTCAGATGAATTGAGGATTGCTAGAAGGAGTGCGTTGTTATGCAAGGATATGCAATATATGCATGTGCCATGGCTGACAGTGTGTGACGCACTGTTTTTTATATTGCGATGTCGGGCATAAGTTGATCTTCCGAGTCCGTTGATGTGCCAGCAATGCTGCTGTAGTTGAGATTGAGATTTCTTTCATTGGAAGCTAGTGTTCTAAGTGGTGTGCCGACATTTTTTCGGTTTCTAAAGAGTACAGCTTCAGCAAGTGGTATAAGGAGAACCTTGGATATTTCAGGATTTTCTGAAGAAGATATTGTATGCGCAATGGTGCCATTTTAGAATTTTTTATGCCAAATCTAGCATAAAAGTATAAATATAAGTATAAATAAAATATGATATTTATGGAATTTAGCATATTTTAAAATTTTAACATAAAAACGCAAAAACTTGATACAAATCATAATAATAAATAACGAACGCATCCATGCATCCATCTAAGTTTTCTGTATTTGGCATAACTGAACATTTGTATGACAATTTGTAGATTTAAAGTAACAGCTGTCAAAGTGCTAAACCTTTGAAACAAAAATCTAAGCAAAAGTCAACTGCCCGTGAGCCGTGAGTTGCTGCTCAATTATATTTAAGTTTAATTGAGTTTTGGCTTATTATTTTTCTAACTTTTTTTCTTGATGAAGTCGTTATTTTAAACTTAAGCATATTTTGTTTTATTCCTCCATATAATTTAGCAGATTTATTTCCTAATTTAGCATAGTCCTTTGGACAATTTCTAGCAACAATTGAAAATTATTATAATTGACATTGGGCATTCGTAAAAACAATTAGTGCCAAATAAAAATTACGCATTGCGTAAAATATTTTATTAAAAAACAAAGGACTTCCCTTCGCTTTGGCTATTGCGCAGTTCAAACGAAAAATTGTTGAGGCTTAAAAAAAGACTTGGCAGCAACATCTTTTAATCTTTTTAGGCTTTTATTACAACTGGGAATTTGAATTTCTGTGAGGACAACAGAATTTTGATCTGAAAGTTTTTTTTTCATAGATCCACATCTCGCGAACGTCTTACAAAAATCCCAGATTGTAACTGTCATTAAAAAGCTTCTCATTTCGGGACCCGGCTTACAATTATAAACGTCCAAAAATAAACGAAGTCCAAATTCGTCTACAATAGCCCGATAGACGCTTACGCCTAGAAAACGATGTGTGCTACCAAAGTTTTTTCTACATGTTCTTTGACAAAACATATGAGCGATGTCCAAAGGATGAAGTTAAAATTCTACTGGCGATTTGAACACCAGAATGAGGACATCAGTATTTCGGGAAGCAAAGCTCATGACACCGCGTCTTGAAAAGGACTAAGACTCATTGCGTGACACTCATAATCATATTTAGTGTCCAGGATAGATTTTACGAACTCACTAAGGCTTAATTTTCGATATAGAATTACCCACTGTGACTTGTGACCTACAAAATATTTAGGCATAGACATTTAAAAGTGATTATTAGTAAGGTCGTCCAAGTGTGATCATAAAATTACCGTAGCTAGAGTCGCCCTCCTTGACTTACAGAAAAAAAAGACATGGAAGCTAGGTACCAGATCAAAAAACTATCAGCCAACCGCTTGAGCAGCCATATACATTCAGCATCAATCGTCGAGGTTCAATTGTATCGACGACGCCTAAAGGCCATTGAAAATGCCGCAGCTAATGCATAAGGTTTCATCCGACCACCACTTCGAAGCCCTATTACAAGTACATAGTACATAGTATAAAGCAGAGAAACTCACCTACAAAGCGGGGCTACAAAGAAGGACGAGAGCGTCTCTTAAGCTCTAAAAGAAAATAAAATCCAGATCGAGGATATAAATAGGTGTTACTCCGGGAGTAATGTTCGCAAAGTTTAAAGGTTACAAGAACGTGAGAGGGCGACAAACCTCGAACAGAGACCTCTAGAGATGAGCAAGCAAACCTGGCATAGCAGTCATATTTGGTATTGGGGATATCGGTAGATAGACCACTTCTGCTGACTGTTTCGCGGTCAGGCAGAACGAACTATCCAATTTGAACGACAAAAGCCATGATTTAAATACGACTGATTAGACGGCCTGCCAGAAGAAATATTTAGGACAACTTGGAGGCCACCTATAAGGGCATTTGTCTTGTTAACATAGCAAAAAAAATCCAAAGACCATATTTCCCAGCAAACTGATTGGCATTCCCTATTCCATTAAGGTCGGAAATAACCTTACCAAAATCCTTTCATACGAAAAGAGGATTTAGACAAAGTGATGAGCTGTCATATGACTTTTTCAACATCGTACTTGAGGAAATTGTGCGAAACTTATAAGGGACACACATTTTTACATGTCATTACAAATTCTTGCATAGGTACGCTGATGATAGGCGTTTTCATTTTACCCACTTGATCTTTATAGATAATTGATTTCCATCCACAGTTTAAAACAATAGTGCGAAATGCAACTGCTGTTTTATGCGAGTCGTCTCTGGTGCGTTTGCTAGTTTGCTAAACGAAAGCGGCTAAAACAGGTCGGACTTAATAAGGGGCAATCCACCTAAATGCTTGTATCTCTAAGGGACACCCAACATTGATCAATAGCTTTAATTTTGATGTAGTAAGGGACTTTGTCTTACTGGGCTCTGTTCTTAATTTTGATACCAACATGAACATCTCGTAAGAAAACAAGCAAGCAATACCAAAACGCAGTTTTTTTGGACTGAGAAGGCAATTAAGCTGTATAGTCATATTCAAAGCAACTAAGAAGAATCTCTATAAGATCTCGATCATCCCAGTCCTTCTTTATGGTGCTCTGAAGCTTGGATTCTAAATAAAGGATGAAGATATCATAGTTCGCTTTCCATAAAATTCACGGTTTTGGAGGTGAAGATCTAACATTGAGCTATACTCATATTCCTACGAGCTGTTCAGCGACACCCAATCAACCTAGTCAGCAAATTGAGCATCAGTCACTCAAGATGAGTAGGATATGTAAGGAGGATGTACGGAAAATGCTCTAGCTAGTAAAGTCTTCAATTCCAATTCAGTGGGACAACGCAGTAGCGGAAGAACTAGCATTACGGGCGATTATACGCCCGAGTGGCTTAATGGTTGGCATAAATGTCCCGAAAAGCTTCTCGACACGGAAAACAGTATATTCATGCCGAGAAATAGACAAAAAATGTCACAAACAAATAGTTATAAGAAGCCAAGGCCAAGGGTCTTTAACGTCCTCCCTTAAACTTGGCTCTGTCCCAAATCAAACCGCCAATCATACAAAGACTCTTTTTACATTACAGCTCCATTTTTTCCAATTTTCGAAAATCCAACAGTCATCATCAACAGTCAAAAATACTCCATTTTGCGTAATCGACTTAAGTTTTTAAAAATTATTCCACAAGTTAACCCTTGTTTCCACTCGACTTCCTTTGCGGGCATCCTTTTGTCATCGCATAAATAAATGAAAGCCAACAAGTAAAATTAAGAAGAACACAATTTTCGTTTCGCAAATCGTAAAAGTCCCACTTATGCGTTAATTGATAAAAAAAAATGCTCTCGAAGTAGGTCATGCACACTCTGTTGCCTGCGTACCGCCAGTCCTTCCACACAACCAACCATCCATCTACCACTCATCACTGAATTTCAGAAATTTAACGATTCATTAAATTTCCTCTCTGCAAAGAACAACATGGATAATGAGAGAAAAGGAAGAAAATTATGGTAATCTTCATGAATGCGGTAGAAGAGTGTGAAAAGTTATTTTCAGCTGACTTTTCATATGAGTGCCATCCATTAAGATAAAACAAAAAGTGTAAAGTATCTGCCATGCCAAACTAACCAGTAATCCATTAATGGGGATATTTTTCAGTAGCTGAATTCAGCTTCCTCGTTGCTCAAGGATCGCGCTCGTATAGTGTCCAGCATTTTAATAATTTCGTTGTCAATTATACGCCATATATTGCCGGCGTAAAATCGAGAGACCTTTTGAATTGTGGGAGCAACGTAACGATAAATTGCAATTAAAGCTCATAATAGTCCAACCTCCTACGAAGTATTTTTCATTTTCACACCGTGCACAGCCACAGCCATCACACACAGTATGAAAACCAGAAAACAAATCGAATGGTCCAAGCACCATTGCACAGGAGGACGCGTCACACTGTATGCATTTAATTGTTTTATTATCCCATTCCGTTCGTCTTTCTTCTGGTTCGGCAAGTTTCCAGATTTAATTTGTGGGCATGACTAAGGAGAGCGGGCAGCTCCCCGCATCAGTTCCACCTCTTCCGATTATCCTGTATCAGCAGAGCAATAAAAAAAACGGTCCATTTTCACAGTCGTTGACCTTATTATCGAGCAATAAAATACGATCCCGACAGACAGACGTAATAACTTAACAGAAGAAAAACATCGAGAGGAGCGGGAGGAGAAATAAAAATGCGATTTCAAGCCCCGTTAAAATATTCATAAAAGCAAAGGCGGGGGTAAATCGAAGAGATGCTTTTGGGTGGGCAGCCCACATCCGGGCCACCATTTTACAGCAACAGTCGGAGCGAAAAGTTACCCAACTGAAGTGATTTAAACTATATTGACATGTGGTATGACTTTCCAAGGCTTCTAAAGGGTTAAGTAAGAGTCTTTGAAGCAGGCTTAGAGGCAGAAGGATGAAAGAAAAGTAATATCGCTAAAAGCAATAAAGGTTTGAAAGGGCTGTACAAAACTACCATGGATATCAATTCTCCAAATCGCTCCTGTTACCCATTTGTGGTGTATTGGCTTCAGGACTATCTGGAGGACCAACTGTTTTGTATGAAATGTCACTTTTCGGTAGACAGAGATTTTGTGTTTACATCGACTCTACCGCTTAATACAATACCTTCAATGCTTTTCGGCATCACTGTCCCTGCACAGCCAAACAAAACATTTTGGTTTATCATCTTTGTGCACAAATATGAGGCTTCCCTCTGCCGTTTACCACACAATGCCATTTTGTCTATAACGTATTACCGCTCTTGGCCCATTCAACAAAAATGAAAGTTTATTGTCATTGTAGAAAGAGTAACGGTTATCCCTCCGTTGCGGGAAGATGTCCCATACGACGTTATATACCGCACATGACTGCCAGTATTTGTATCCATGCAATCTTTTTTAGTAGCTATATATCGTCAAGAGTGCACACTCAACTTGTCTATGCTATTGGCTGAGAACTACCGAAAATAGTAATATTTGTGTGATGCCAAATTCTAATGGCAGATGCATTCAATGACACAGACGCTAAGGATCCTTGCACTTAGCAGCACAGATATATTCTGCTTGCCACAGCAGACTATGAAAGGATGATTCTCATATTTCAAGGACTATTTGGAAGACATTTTTGTCTTCTGTGTGTGAAACTCTTTTCTGGTGGAAACGAGGCCGACGAAGCAGACAAATGAACGCAATTTGGGCAATCTGTGCGGCAATTCGCTTATTAAAAAGAAGAACCCTACTGACATAAGCAGGATTTGGCTTCTCGTTGGGGGAAAATTTTAATTAAACTGCGCGTGTCCCCTGAATTAGGGAGTAAATCAACTTTTCGTGAAATGTTGAGGTCTGCTGCCAGATCTACGTTTGGTGAGGGAAGATTCGGTTTAATGACTTGAAGTGGACGGCCTGACGTTTGAACTCATTAACATGCTTTGGTATCTATATTCGGTTGGTGTTTGCACTGTTCTCATGCAAGAGGGGGTGGTTGAGTTTAAATTGGTTTTAAGTGCGCCGACTGCTGATGATAATGCAATTGACCTTAATAGGTTGGCTTAGGTTTAGTTTTTATTTGCTCTAATAAGGTTTTATTAGCGTGAGTGGCTGCAGTGCTGGTTCACTTCGGACTTCAAAGTAATAAGTCGGAGGCTGGACCTGGATTTTTCAAACTTATTCATATTTAATGGCTCGATGAGGCCTTTAGATTAGATACTTGAAGCTTTTTCCAACCGTCAAACTAGACTAGTCGACATTTGGATACCTTGGAGCTTGGACTGCCACAAAACACGATGATTTCTGTTCAGACAACTTTGTCCTGCTGAAGAACTTACTTACTTACCTGAATATATCCCCACCCGTAACAATTCTCTGCCTGAGCTAGGACAGTCATCTGCAAACGTCCGAAGAAAGCACTGCGGTAGTCGCAACCACTTGGAGTTTGAAAAAGAGGTCCAGTCCTTCATAATGGTCTCGAATCTGGGACTGATTTTAACTGAAACATATTATTGTTAAGTCGCTCGATAAGGCCGAAACATGTAGTTGACGTCGTTTGGCCTTTTGAACAAAGGCTAAATGTACATCTTGGTATGGCTCATCGAGCTCCTTCCCCATTCACCCTTTCGCGCTGCTTCTGTGCTTCAGCGCATCCCGTGTTGATATCTACACTGCACATTTTCTGTTCCGTAAGAAAATTTAAAGAGTCACATGACGACGCATCTTCTTGCCAAAACTCAGTGTAACTTTGGAACGGCTCGGAAATGCTTCTTCAAATGCACCGCATGCGTCGGGCATCAACATAACTCAGCAAATTCTATGAAATGAAGCTTAGGAATGGATGAAAAGGTGGTTAGACTTAAAATTCGCTGCTTTTCCAAGATTTACCTTAGTTTAAACAATTGGTCTACCATCGGTCAAAGTAGTCCCCTAAGCATTGTTTTCTCCAAGTTTTTATGAGAAAGAACAGCCATTCTCTTGCAACCTAGATAGATGGCAGGTCTTGTCCTGCACAGTATCTAAATGTCCTTTGACAGAAGGTTCAATACAGTCACCCCAAGCCAAGTAGCACATACTTTCAGAATTTCCACAAGTAACATTAAATGCAAGATGCAACAACTTATATACGAATGGATTCGAAATAAATATCGGAGTGGGAGCAGGGATCTATGGACCCATCTTCATAGGTTCAAAGCCCATCGAATAGAGCATTACGATTTTTTTCTTGAGGATGATCTTTCCAACACTATTTCAAAATATGTAATAAATAAATTAATAGTTGGCGCAATAGGTCCGTAAGGGCCCTTTAGAACTAGCTTTCTACTTGAGAATCTCTTTCATGGAAGTTTTACTTGCGGATGTTAGACAGACGTTCGCGAGAGGTGGCGCAGTGGAAATAAAACCTAAGATGTGTTTTTTTTGACGATCGAATCTGCGACCCCTCGCTTAGTAGTCTAACACACTAACCACTAAGCCACTGCGCTTACTACTCGATATAGGTATGTAAACATAATATATAGTCATGGACAGCTAATCAGCACTTGGACTTTTAAGTTCGTAATCGAACTTAAGGCCTTAAAAAGACACTGGGTGCCAAGGATTTAACATGAGCTAGACGACCCTTTTGTTCTCAGCACATCAGTCTTCCTACATGATGCTCTCGTAGCTCTGCTTTAGGAAATATATTCAATCAAAAGCACTTAGGTCCTTAGAGTCAGACTGAGAATGGATTTTCTTCTTCTTTTCCTTCTCTGAGTTCTTTTTTATTCTACCCATGTCCTTATTTTAATGGCTTGTATAAACTAAGCGCTAAACGGTCAGCCGACAACTTCGACACGTTTGGCAATCAAACTCAAAATTTTGTTGCGATGAGATAATGGTCCGAGTTGACGCTTGTCCCACGAGATAGACTTCAGAAATATTGTCTTAATACCTGATCTTCCGAAATTCTTGCAAACAAAAAGATTGTACCGCTTCAGTAGGTATAGACTCCACGTCTCGAGTAGCATATTAAATATGTATATTCGAATGATAAGTCCTATGTACGATTTATGCAAAATAGCATTTTGAGAAGAAGGAATAAGGAACATTTGTACTAGTCAATACACGCTCCGGGCCACAAAGTCTTTGGCAGCCTACCAAAGGGATCGAAAGAAGGTGCTAGAACCCACATCTTCGATGGTAAGGCCAGATAGAAAACGATTTTTACACACCCCGCTTTATGGCGCCAAACAAGGCAGGAAAAATAACACCTGGGCGTATTTGGTATTCATAATTAACCGCTCCCTTATCGTCTCGTTGCCATTTGGGGAGAATAGTTTTCCGGAGCATTTAGTACCATAACTTATATTTTCTTACATAGAAATAGTCAGTAAGTTACCCCAAGAATACAACTCCCAAGAATAGAAGAGATATTCGCATACACTATAAATAATTCTGATAAATAATAGAACTAAGCACAGTAGTTCTTGTAAGTTCTCTGCCATCGTAACTACTACCGACACCTTTGATTAAATCTGGTTGACTTATCCGCCGTACGTCCCTTTTTTGAGGGAATCATGTTCGCCTTC
The DNA here is from genome assembly GCA_948293265.1 of Cheilosia impressa. Taxonomy (NCBI): domain Eukaryota; kingdom Metazoa; phylum Arthropoda; class Insecta; order Diptera; family Syrphidae; genus Cheilosia; species Cheilosia impressa. Next base: position 27,486,280 of record OX411883.1, read on the forward strand.
GGATTCGGAGTACTATTGTCAGAGACTACACTATTTAAACAACACCATGCCATTGAACGCATTCATTCCAAAAAAAAAACACTTCCTTTGATCAAAAAACTATTTTGTAGATTTCTCATTCTCTGTGCCCATCCACTGATGATAGGTAGAGGACTATAGCCACTTAAATCCAGTCACGTACTTTCATGGACACTATTTGAGCAGGTCCTGGATACCGATAGTTTTTGTCACTTTGGCAAGTTACTTCTGCCACCCCAACAAGGGGTGACAAGCAAGGTCAAAGCCCGACCACATTACTTTCCTTCGCCCTATTTTATACCCTAAATGAGCTTTGCCATGTTCACATAATGTCCCCAGCTAGCTCACACTCACACGTCACACAACGCTTGTTGTTTATCCACTGGCAAGTGATTTTCCAATCGCAATTCCCTCGTAATGCGCCTGCCAGCCGCCAAGCCAATAAGAAAACTTTGCCACTCTAATCTTAAATTATTGCTGTTATCACAATAATTTCGTCACACATACCTTAATATCCTCGATTTCCAATTACATGGCCTTCATCGATACGAGCGCCGAATGCCATTCCGAAAGGAGAAACGCAACACAATAAACAATCCAAAGGAATATAAGGGACACGAACAGAAAAAAAAATTAATGGCAATAACTGACACAAAGGATCTATGGCACCACAACAGTAATCACATCTGCTATTTTCCAATCGGATCACAATCTAAATGACTCTCTGTTGAGTCCTGGCGTTTGGCTCGCTGTAAATGAATGGAATGTTACACCGGCGGTTTTCGTTTTATCCACTGGGTGTTGTTGTCGTGCAGATAGAATTTTATCGTCAGATAAATATCGCATTTCGGCGAAATGCACGATTTAATGAGGACATTCGCGCGCGCACGAAATGCTTTTTTCCCACCAAAATCCAAGCCATCGACATTCTGCTGGTGCTATTGAGTTTAACATCCTTTTGCAATGCCGAGCCTCGTACTAGATAAATGAAATATAAATTTAATTTTATTTTTTGTTATTTGGCCTCCAATGGAGGGGGTGGGGGGGGGGGCAGAACCTGTAAATAAAATTTAATTTATGGAAAAGGATGTCAGCCATCTTCTGTTGGTCGGCTGCGTAGCGTATACGGTATACCTACATAAAAGCATTTTGCGGTCGCGTTTATTATAAGCGCATCCGATGACAACCATAAATTTTGTCGATGGGCTGCAGGAATAATAATTTTTGTTGGGCCAGCCAGGATGAGTGGGAGCTGGGAGGTAGTGTGAGCGGGTTTGTGGGATATGTAAACAAGTTTTGATTGGAATGTGGCATTCAATTAATTTCGAGAAAATTACCGAACTGACCGCTTATATTAATATTGGTGATTTCTGTTAGATTAGGGAATTGGGTTTTGGGTTAGCTGAAATATTATTCCAAACAAGAGCGTGAAGGACGAACAAATCGGTGGCAGGCAAGCTGCATAATAGAAGCGGTGATACTGACGGTCAATGGTGTTTGAAAAAGCTTTTGAACATATGGTTATAACCTGTGCAGTTCGTGCTCAAAAGTGAGGTTAGGGTGTGGTTTTATGACTTGAATTATGATTTAAGCCACACAGACCGGGGTGGGTGGTATTCATATTTCTTGTGCGTCTCATCTTGCCGACAGCATATTGATTTTGAACCTATTCACAACTCTTTCTCATAATTTTTTTAAAAATTGGGCTGCTGTGGTACCGTTTATGATGTTAAAGAAGTCATATGACAGCGAATCACTAAATCCTTTTTTAGATATCGGAAGCACCGTTGGGATTCTTTCGGACCTTAATGGAGTGTTATCCATTGTCCTTCTGGCCAACTGGCTGTCGCATATTTATTGTCTTACCTAGGTGGCCTTGTTATGTATCTGTCTCTAGTTGAGAACTCAAAATTCAATTGAGGTCCTCTTCTACTTTTACGCGCCACATAAATTGAGGCCTTCTTCTACTGCGTTGTGCCTCTGGGTCAAGGCCTCATAAATTTGTGTCCATCCGCTCTTTATTTGCTAGCTTTTTTTATCTAGGTCGATGTCGATATGTACAGCTCGCAACGAGTCCGTCACGGCAGTGTCAACATGATCCACCACTAAAAGGTATTTATACGGTCGACCTGTATAAACATTACCAACCGAATTAAAGCCTGGTACGCAGCTGTTCCGGAATTACATTTTCCGGTGGTCTCCAAATGGATAGCGAAACGTCTGCGAAAAGGCAGCGGAAAATAATTCGGGGAGAGTTCCATCAGCTGATACAAAAGTAGCAGTGTTACCAGCATTGGCTATTTATATCTGATTTGGTTACTTGAACTTTTCGCTGGTTCCTTAAGATTGTCATTTGAGATTTTTCCTAATTTACGCTATTCACTTTAAAGTTTGGCGATTTTTAGGCTCCTTAGGAATTTATAATGTATACTTCTATTGCGAATGTACTGATTTCGTATAACTGATGTCGTTTTCGATTTGGCTTTTCAGGTTTTGATCAGAGATCTCAGATTGCTGCTGCCAAATCGAACATTTAAATCCGAATTTTATTGATTCTTGTTTGCATTGAGTTGGCCGCAAACAAATTTCTTTTTTCACTTGCACTGGAAGTGCATTTCAATTGATTTTCATACATTTATACAAACCCATTTCGAAATAATTTATTATAAAAAAATCCATCCATAGGCGTTTGTTATTCTTAAAGTTTTTAACAATGAAAAATGGAAACTAGAAAAGTCTCTGAATTATGAGTACCTATGTGTTGTTTTGTTTTTATTTTAATTTACTGTTACTATTGTCGTCTTTAAAAACAATGTAATCAGAATAAGTAGATAACGCTAAAGATTTGCGAAAAAATGAACACTTTTGATTTTTATATTTTAGTCCCTTTTGGCTCCAAGATTTTTATAATTTGGCTCCATACCTCATAAAAGCTGGTAACACTGCAGTACAAATGTCAAATTTTCGCAAGCAAATAATGTCCCGGACAATAAATGTGTTCGAAAAGAGAGTGGAGAATTGTACCAAGCAATCTACTACAACTATCCACTTTTTGAAAAGGAGAGCGACATTTTCCGTTCATGATTTCGTTGTGCCATTTTTGTATGGGATTTTTCGTTCCGAAACAGCTGCGTACCAGGTTTAAGTACTAAAAAGCGATGCACCAGTCCCTTCGTGCGACCTAAAACTCTTGAAAACAACCAATTTTAACTGCCTCAAGAGAGCTTATTCGTTGAAAAATCCTATGGCAAGTATGAAAATAGAATACCCCATCGAACAAGTTTGAGAAAATGTTTTTACCAATTTTGTTGTGTTAACCCTTTCGGTACTTCTTTTTTGTTCTAAGGTTAGGAAAATATTTTTTTTCTTTTTGTTGTTACGGAGGCTCAGACTAAAAACATTGGAACATTATTTTTGTTAAGTATTTGTTCTAAAGTGGTTTTTGGGAACGTTGCCAAATGACATCAATTGTCTCTAGTGGCAGCATAACGAAGGACAACATGTCTATTTTATTTTTATACCCTCCAGAGGAAGGTATATTCACTTTGCCAATACATTTGTAACGCAAAGAAGGAGTCACCGGAGACCTCATAAAGTATATATATTCTGAATCAGGATCACATTCTGAATCGATTTAGCCATGTCCGTCTGTCTGTCTGTCTGTCTGTCTGTCTGTCTGTCTGTCTGTCTGTCTGTCTGTCTGTCTGTCTGTTGAAAGCACGATAGCGCCCAAAGTAATTGACGTAGGTGAATGAAATTTGGTGAAAAGACTTCTTTTTATCGGCGTCAGGTTGGTATTGAAAATGGGCTATGTCGGTCAAGTAGTTCTGGTACCTCCCATACAAAACCAATATTGGACCCATGCCTCTCTGTCTGTTGAAAGCACGATAGCGCCCAAAGTAATTGACGTAGGTGAATGAAATTTGGTGAAAGGACTTCTTTTTATCGGCGTCAGGTTGGTATTGAAAATGGGCTATGTCGGTCAAGTAGTTCTGGTACCTCCCATACAAAACCAATATTGGACCCATGCCTCTCTGTCTGTTGAAAGCACGATAGCGCCCAAAGTAATTGACGTAGGTGAATGAAATTTGGTGAAAGGACTTATTTTTATCGGCGTCAGGTTGGTATTGAAAATGCGCTATGTCGGTCAAGTAGTTCTGGTACCTCCCATACAAAACCAATATTGGACCCATATGTCTCTCTGTCTGTTGAAAGCACGATGGCGCCCAAAGTAATTGACGTAGGTGAATGAAATTTGGTGAGAGAACTTCTTTTTATCGTCGTTAGGTTGGTATTGAAAATGGGCTATGTCGGTCAAGTAGTTCTGGTACCTCCCATACAAAACCAATATTGGACCCATGCCTCTCTGTCTGTTGAAAGCACGATAGCGCCCAAAGTAATTGACGTAGGTGAATGAAATTTGGTGAGAGAACTTATTTTTATCGTCGTTAGGTTGGTATTGAAAACCTGCTATGTCGGTCAAGTAGTTCTGGTACCTCCCTCACAAAACCAATTTTGCATGACTTGTATGCAGTGGAGGGTATCAAAGCATCGGCCAGGCCGATGATAACACTTTTACTTGTTTTTATTGTATCCCTGCTATTTATCATTAAAATAAAATCAAAATTGATAATGTATTTGTCAATTACCAATGTAAAAATTAAATCATAAAATTAGTCTTCCGAGGAAAAAATTCGAGCTCAACAGACCTTCCCTGCACCAAAGCTAAAAGCACAATGATATCAACCATATCAACCAGTTTGTTTGCCTCTACTGATTGAACAGATACTATAATAAGTTAATCAGAAAAGCAAATCGAAAAAATATACTCAAAGAGAGAGAATGGACGTTATGAATTCCTATTGCCATATGGCATCAAAATACCGAAAGGGTTAATGCGAGTGTCAGTAGGTAAACGCTATACAAAGAACAGCACCACCTATTGGATTCTACTCCAACTACTGAAGACTGCCGACATTCAAAGGATCGAACTGGTAATTTTTTAGTAAATTGGACAATGAATCTTTTTCTATAGGCCAACATTATGCCTTTTGTTTTCGATAGGTCTGATTCCCTAACGAAAATGCACTCGAACACATTAGTGAAATTTAGCTAAACTTCGTTTCCTTCTATTAAACTTTTGCCTAAGGGAACTAAGTTTGACTTATATCAAATGCATTATCGTTAGGGATCAGACGCATTATAATAGGTGTACTAAAAAGAAATCCATTATTTTCGTATGAAATTGAAGGGCATTATTGAATCCGGCCTTTTTCAAATGGTTCCAAACGGTTTTTTATGCAATGTTCAGCTCCTGTGCAATCGAAACAGTGTATTCATGACGGTCGGCATTAATTTTATATCATTTTTGACAATTGGCCTTCCGAAGCATGGCATTTTTCATCTTTAACCTCAAAATTACCGGAACGGAATCGACGAAACTAAAATTACGCATGGTTGGCTGTTATAATATCAGGACCATAAATACTATTTACATTTCTAGCAGCCTGACTTGCATTTTCACCTTTAAAGACAAAAAAAACTGTAAAATGTAGCGTATTTTCTCTTTGCAAGGGTTCATTTTGATATGTGCGCAAACGAAACTAAATCAATTAAATGCAAAAGTGTCAAAGAAGTTTTTTTTTAGTACTAATTGCCATCTTTACAACGACATCTGTTGTAAATTAATGAAACAAAAACTAAGCTACATATAGAGTATTAAAGCCATCTATTGAGGTAATAATGGATTTTTTTTATTACACCTATTATTAAGAAGCAACCAGTGGCGATTCCTGGTCTTAAGCATTGGGTTAGCTACGTGCTCACTTCTCACAAACAAAAAAAAACAAAACAAAAGCGCACTCTCATATTCCAAAAGCACGACAAAAATAATTATTATGTATTTACTCACATTTATAATCCACGCAAATATAAAATTATAAATCGCACTTTACTTTTGGTATGGAATTCAAAAAGACTTTAATTCAGTCAAATAAGAACACAACGACACATTCTTACTGCAATTTGACTAGAAAGAGAAACACACAGAAGTACAAAAAAAGATAACGCGCAAAATATACCTGCTTGCTTACACTTACACTCTACTCTCAAGTCCATCGCATTTGTTTGCGCTTACCCTTCCGTATATTTTCCTGTGCTTTGCTTACGACTGGTAGAGGTAGTCAAATTCCACACTTATACAGATTGTAGGAAATTCGGTAGCGCAATTTTTATACCCTCCACAGGAAGGTATATTCACTTTGCCCATACATTTGTAACGCCAAGAAGGAGTCACCGGAGACCTCATAAAGTATATATATTATGAATCAGGATCACATTCTGAATCGATTTAGCCATGTCCGTCTGTCTGTCTGTCTGTCTGTCTGTTGAAAGCACGATAGCGCAAAAAGTAATTGACGTAGGTGAATGAAATTTTGTGAAATTACTTCTTTTTATCGGCGTCAGGTTGGTATTGAAAATGGGCTATGTCGGTCAAGTAGTTCTGGTACCTCCCATACAAAACCAATATTGGACCCATATGTCTCTCCGTCTGTTGAAAGCACGATGGCGCCCAAAGTAATCGACGTAGGTGAATGAAATTTGGTGAAATCACTTCTTTTTATCGGCGTCAGGTTGGTATTGAAAATGGGCTATGTCGGTCAAGTAGTTCTGGTACCTCCCATACAAAACCAATATTGGACCCATGCCTCTCTGTCTGTTGAAAGCACGATAGCGCCCAAAGTAATTGACGTAGGTGAATGAAATTTGGTGAAAGGACTTCTTTTTATCGGCGTCAGGTTGGTATAGAAAACCTGCTATGTCGGTCAAGTAGTTCTGGTACCTCCCTCACAAAACCAATTTTGCATGACTTGTATGCAGTGGAGGGTATCAAAGCATCGGCCAGGCCGATGATAACACTTTTACTTGTTTACGCTAAAATGCTACAAGCAGGAGACTTTTCTATGGGAGTTTTAGATTGTGTGTGTGCGTGCAGGCAGGGAATTTGCGGTATCGCAAGTTGTAACGCTAAAGAGTATTTCAAGTGAAACTTATTGCATGGGAGTATTGTGTTGTGTCTTGTGTGTTTGTTTAGGCAAATATTATTTGTAAATGATAGTTTTGTTATTTAGTATGTCATTGATTATTGCAATTATTAATCTTCATAATTACTTTAACCTCGTTATTTGCTGTATTTTGCGTGTTTCAATTTATTTTCTTGGTTTAGCGCCGCTAAACTAGCTAACTGAGAGGAATCGCCCCTGGAAGCAACATATTTTTGTCGTACCGATGACGGCCTTATTTCGAAACTGATGAAATATAGGACACATATGAAAGATGCATTCTCACATATTGCTGTCACAGCTTTTTCACGAATGCGAAATTCGGACCATGGAATTTTCAATGTTTCGATCCTGACATTTTTCAACGGTGAAGGGAAATTGTCGGCGCAGTGGCTTAGTGGTTAGTGTGTTGGACTACTAAGCGAGGGGTCCCAGGTTCGAATCCCGAGAAAACCCAAATTTAAACTCAAGGTTTTTTTCCACTGCACCACCTCTTGCGAACGTCTGACAAACATCCGAGAGTATAACTGTCATGAAGAAGCTTCTCAATTAGCCGTTTGGACTCGGCATAAAACTGTAGATCCCTTCCATTCGTCCAAAAAATGAAAAACTCACATAAAACGAATGGTTGCGAGAAGCTAGGCCGAGGGTCCCTACCCGACCTGTAGCGCCAACTATTTATTTTGATTTATTTTTAATTTATATATTTAATTTTTGAAGGGAAATTACTTCACTGCCAATAACTTCACAACAACATGAAAAACAACTTCACCTCGAGTGGGAAATAATTTCACTTTTTTCATGTAAAGTTATTTCCCACTGAAATTTTTTTGTGGGAAATAACTTCTCTTAACACGCAACGACGTACGTAAGTGAACAATGCATAAACGCCTTCAGTGGCAATAAATTCATAAAGTGAAATTATTTCCCACTCTATGTAAAGTTGTTGCCCGTGAAGTTAATTCCTTTCACCTTTTCCAATATTGGCAATGCAAGTGTCAATTACTGCACCGAAATGATGATTATTTAAATGACTGCGCTAATCCCTAAAGTGTTGGACAACAACGCGATTAAAATATTGATTGCAATATGACATTTGACAGATGTCACGCATAAAGTTCTCATTCAAGTTTAATGCAATTTTTCTCTACCTTTTACTCAATTTGCGAAATGGAATTATTCTAACCTGTCTAGAGTTGAATTAGATTTTTTTCAACAAAATCCTTCCAATACCATCACCATTCTTACAAGTAGGTATACAAACATTTAACTCGCACAAAAAGAAAAAAGTAAAAAACCTCTCGAACGTGTGTGTAAATTTTGAAAAGAGGGTTACCACATCCGTTCGAAAAGAACTTCTCATAAATACCCAAACGTGAATGGAATAACTTTCAAAGGATGCCCGTGGTCCATCGTGCATGCACTTCTCTATCTCTTCCTTTTCCTCTCGGCTACCAACACTATGTGCAAGTAGAGCATTACGAATTGGGTTTTTGTGTGTGGAACAAAGTGCAGGCGAGCAAACTTGTCTTCGACCATATCTACGAGTATCTGTTGGCGGTGGATGGTGTGTTTAGATGTAGACGAGTGGAATAAAAGAAGAAAACGAATGGGAAAAGCCAGTGAAATTATTACCAGACGTGGCATCTTTGAACTGAGCACATTATACCGACCGGCGAGAGAGAGAGAACATTTTATCTAGGTGGGCATTGCCCACAATACTCACTGTCGGCCGCACAACGTTTTCAAGTGGAATATATGGACGACGATAAAGAATATTGCGTGCAGCAAAGCGTTGTGATTTTGATTTCCGGCGTGTTTCCTACCATAATTCTTTTTATTTTTAAAAGCGTTTCCCTCCGGCCGGCAGCGAACTCATGTGTTATACGTTCGCTTACAGGCAGTCGTTGTTGGGCAAGATCTCGTGTTGGGTAGTAAATTAAAATTTACTGATGGGGTGTCATCGCTGGGTAATAAATTGCTCTCCGTATTAGATGCTTAGCTATACGATTTTGGCACCTGATACCGAAATGGGTGTATATTGTGTATTGAAGATGAAGGATTGATGATTTTCCGGAAAGTTTTGAGAGATAGCCTTTTGTTTCGCTAAACGGGCAAGATGCTTTACGAAAGTAAACGTTGGTTTCACTGCGGAAGGCTGACAGCATTTGGCTATAAATAACTGGGAATGACTTCTTTTAAGTATCTCGTATTAGCAGATAGCAGGCTACTTGTAACTTGTGATGGCAGGCGGATTGGTGTTTGATTTAGGTCAGTTCAGTTACAGTTTGTCACGCAGGATGAATATTTGATTTAGCCTTTACATTGGGGATAAGTTTGCCTTTTTTAAATGATCTTCTATTAAATTCTTCCAAGTTGTAGTCCTGTGCAAGAGAGGTTGATAATCAAAATGACCTACATTACCTAAAAAACGGTTTCTCCCAACCACCTACCCTGTATAATTGACAACACCACATCCAACCAATACTGCATCCATCAGCTAACTCAATTATTAGCAGAAACAATTTCCCAGGACTATCGATCGAAAACAGCACTTCCCTCTCACCAAAGAACAAGCAAATACAAACCAAGCGACGAAGACATCCTGTCTCCTTGTTGCTGCGATTTATCGAATTAATTCTCAGAGTCAAGAAGTCAACATCTGCTTGCGAAATGCACACCACACGTGCTTTTGCCGAATTCGAAAAATACCCTCTCAGCACCATTAGTACTGTGCCTTTTGCCTACAGGAACAAACTTAGTCAAACTAATTTATAGTTGACAATAATTATTGTTGTATCGTACTTCCCTTTATAAGGATACAGAGAGGAAAAAAAATCAATTTTTATCAGTGTCCTTTGGTGCGCTGCTTCCGTTTGTTCCGATTCGGGCTATGTGACCGAAATGTCGGGTCAAATCGAACCGCACACATGCCAATGTCCTTTTCTGATTGGAAAATGCTTTCGCTCGCCCTCCCACCCAATGTCAGTCATTAGACCAAACGTAAACGTGACCAAACGACTAGCGAACGATAAGCTTTCGCAAACGCTCTTCGTCGGATGTCTGCCATTTAGTGCTTCTTTCGTTTGTACACTTTTTGCATGCGCTCTATGTCTGTACTGGGATGTACGTGCGCGGGTGTGACCAATGGTTCGGGGGTGCACGAAATCCATTAATTAGTTTTTGCTCTTCGGAACTTTTTGGTCCAGGGACTGTCCTTTCGTTTCGTTTCGGCGCGAATGAGATCCGTTTCTGGTTTTAGTTTGAACAATATCGAACTTTTTTTTTGCTGCCATTTCTTGGGTTATTTTTGTCGGAATTCTGTTTTGCCTGTTTCTCGCTGGACACAAGCTTTTCGGGATAAATAATTGAACGGATGTTTTGGGTCCTCATTTAAAAAAAAAACTTTTCTTTCGGAAGCAATTAGCGATGGCGCAAATGACTAGAAAGGATTTCTTTTCGTATTTCTGTGATTTTGAAAAATTAAAATAAGCGTATAATGGGCATAGTTTTTGGTCGGTCTCAACTAAGATGAGAAGGATATTTTTGGCGCATGCTGACAATAAATACTAATGCCTAATGCTTCGTTAAACATTTTCTGTGAATTGTGTATAGGTTCGCAGGGATTTAGTTAAAAAAAATCGATCCGATAAGAGGGGATGAAAATAAATTGTCATTGACTGATGGAAATTGGATGCACGATTGATTTTATCAAGGAGACAGTCCTCTCCCTAATAATAATACTGAGTGAGCCTCGTCTAGCCAGTACTTTAACCTCGCAATATACTGGGACATTGTATAATAATCTGGCAACCAGCGAATCACGGGTATCTGCGACCAAAGAATATGCTCATGTAAAGAGATTTAGAATTTTGTAATTGAAATTTACGTCTGAAATGGCTGGTGCCGGTGCGTTTGATATTTTTTTTTTGATTTTGGCATGAAGACCACCTTTTTATGCTTTTTATGTCAGACCCGATTTTAGGTAGGTATAGTTTCAGTGTCACAATACGGCACATGATCGATCTAATTGAGCCGATCATTCGTATCTGAGCAAGAAAAATATCATTTGCTCCCAGTGATTCGATTGGTTCGAAACTGTCAAATTCGCGAGACAATGGCAATGGCACTGTCTCCGCGCATAAATTAATCGAACTTACGGCGTTGGCTATATGGTGGTCAGGCTTCAATTTTTGCTTTCGCATTTTGTCAATTAAAATTTCATATTTGATTCAATTGAATTTTTGTTTGGCAATATTAACGTTTAACGTTTTTTTCCCAACTTAGAAGTTTTCTGACAACAAATGAAAATGAAATACAAAACGCGCGTCACCTGCCAATCGTCATAAAAACTGATGACCGTGGGTGGGTTTGTTTTGGTCAGAGATGAATGAGTAAAAGAGATGGTTATCTTTCGTACGCCTATCCCCCCAAAACCCATTTGTTTACATTGTTTATATTTCAATCCTTGTCTGTGAATAAGTATGTGTGACTTAAAAAAAAACACGTGGCATTATGGGCATTCCACTGTTTCATTGTTTTGTGTTTCGTATTAAACTTGTTTGGTTTTAGTTAAGGCTTCGATTAAAACAAAAAAAAAACAGTGCACTCCGGGAGTGCCGACAGAAGTGAAAACTTGAACAACTATACGTGTATTTTTTGAATCGTCAGGCAATATTTTGTTGTGCAGGAAATACTTTTAAATGAAGTGTTTTCTAGTTCATTATTATAAACTATTACTATACAAAAACTATACTACCTACAATTTTCATTTTCGTTTAATGCGCTATTGTATACATGAAAAATAAAGCATACTAGCTAATACCCGCGACTTCATCTGCGTGGAATTAGTACTTCGAGTAACTCATAAAAATATTTATATCAATCGGGTCTAAAATTTTCAATATTAGGACAACAACTGTCAACAAAACTGTTTTGAAATAACATAACAGCGCTTCTTACTATCCGATTTCCCCACAAAATTTTGAAAATTCCTTCTTAGATTCCTATGACTGTAACTGTCTTCCATAAACTAAATTCTTCTTTTTAAATTCTTCGGACATTACTGCGGAGTAATTTTTCGCCAAAAACAACAAACGAAAACAGACTCAATAATAATTATAGGAACAAAAATATTTTATTTGAGCGAATGAATTTTTTCCTTTATTATTATTTATATTGATTACATTCGTTATTATGCAATTTGTAGAATATGAACATGCATTCGTTGTGAAATAAAACAACAAATTTAAACTCTCAGAACGCATCCATCAGCAGACAGAAATCACCAAACACACAAACTATCAGTCAGTGTTCTTAGACGTCTCTCTTTATTTTTCCCACGAAGTGTGTTCATTTTCCTTTTTCACTAAATTTAAATTAAATAAAAGTAAAATTTGTATTGTTCGGACAAAAATCACACTTAATTAATCTTCAGTATAAAAATCGCAGTTTGCTTACACTTTAATGATTATTTTTTGGTACTAGAAATTGTTGCTATAGGCAAATTTTCTTTTTATGTGCATTTAGTGCGTTTTTATTCATGGTCAACAAAAAGTTTTTCGAAAATATTAAATTCCCTCAAAAAGGTAGAGATACAACGATGTAGGAACACTGCTGAATTCACACGTATTCACAGACAGTAAAATTGCGAGCGGGAGGGAGGGGCTTATATTGAAAAAATTTGCGGGGGGAATCGGTGAGACGTAGTAAAGCTGTCAGTCTATTTTATACTTAGTTAATGCTCTCTTCGGCCGTTGACTCTCTTTCGTGGCGGCTTTTGTGCTACGGCTACGGCGCTACGGGCATTATGATTATGAATGAAAGAAAGATATACCTATTATGAAAAATCATAGTTTGTACACAACTGCGTAGTTGAAATTTTATGTAGTAAGATTGGTTAAGTGTGTGAACAGCAAGAGGTAAATATACTACTACAGAAACAGAAATAATAATAGAGTGGATGGATGGATGGATGGACTATTTTAAACACAAAAATTGCAATCTATTGCTTAAAACGTAAATTTACAAAGCATGCAATTAATTGGTATTCTTTAAAATGAATACCAGTGAAACTTATGAAACGCACACCCGATTGCCCCGCAAATTTTAGAAATAAAATTCTGTCTGAAATTACTTTAGCATGGCAAAGGCAAACACACTTCCCCACATTAACATACATACTGAGATACTGAGTCGTCAAAAGTGGTTGGCAAATGGCAACGCGAACACTGGTATCACACACACACTTGTAGGTAAATTCTCTCTAATGTTTATATACAATGGCCCAACGCGCCTCAAGAGTCTTCACGAACACTGGTGTCGGCAACATTGGTTACACAACATTGGTGTCGCGAGTTCAATGGTTTTATCCCATATCAAAAGTGCCCCAACGCGCCTAAAGAAGTTATCACTTCAAAAACGTAGTGAAATACGCATTAAGGTCCAATTAATAAACTCACATATACTAGAAAAGAAGTGAGCATATGTGCGTGAATTCATGCATTTTTTGGGAAAACAGCTTGTAGGCAGCCACCTTTTCCACTAAAAGTTATATTTCCGTATTCCATTATCTTTGGTTTTCATAAAAACTCCATTCAACGACAGAATTGAAAAATAGTTGTGGGAGATTTTATTCAGGAATTTTTTTTTTTTTAAATAACTGACAGCCTTATTTATAAACCCACCGTAGAGTCTGCTTAACTTTAAGCACCCTCTAAAATGCCCTTACACAAGGAAATGCGTTTTATAAAGATTTTTCAATCTTCGGCGTCTCCACCGAACATTTGTGACATTTTTGTCAACTTTCGGACCAGACAGTTTTTTTATTTTGTTTTTCCTGTTTTGTTGCCATACCTGCCATGAATAAAAGAATTTTTGAATGTATGTAATTAATAAAAATATCAAAAACTCACCGAAACACGAATAAAATTAGAAATTTGAATTTGCAATAATTTTGTTGACAATTTTTTTTATTTTTTGTTTGCTAAAGTGCTAAAGAGAATAACAGGTATGTGGATTTGCGATGACAGATACGTAATTAAAAATTAAACACGTCTAAATCACGTAAATATTAATCACGAAAATGTATGATAAATCACGTAATTTATGAGATGATTTAGCTAAATCAATAAAAACATGGCTGTCGCCTATTCTGTCAAATTGTGTTTCATTTGATTACATTTTAACTTTGACTTCAACGAAAAAATGGAACAGATTTTGGAAATCTTTAGTGAAGACGATTTACATGAAGCTAATTGTCGAATTGCGGCCTATAATCAAGCAGAGCTGCAGTTTGTAGAAATTCAAACAAAAAACACATTCCCCCATGATAAATTGGCATTTATGTTTTTCTGTTCCTAATTCAGTTTCTGTTGCAAATGTATAGGATTCTTTTTTTGTTCTTTGTCACTTGGTGCCAAGGTAGGTTTCAGTTGCAAAAAGTAATAGATTTCAATGATTTTTTGTAATAGTTTATCGAAATTGCTAGACACAAATCTTCAACTTATAGTTGTTCGAGAATGTTACCCATTCATTAAAAACTGCTAAAAAGTCTGTAATAGCGTACTTTGTTGTCTTGCGTGAATCAACTGTTTTGTATATACGCATCTACAATAGTAGCTTTTTGATCGAATTAGTTTTCATAACGCACTGTAATTGGATTGCTTGTCAAGTACTGCATTTTTATTCCTACACTTAGTTTTCCTTTTCGACAATTTCTTTCCACTTGTTTGCTTTATTCGCTATTTTCGATTTGATTGACTGACTATATTCGACCTTTAGCATGGGTTTAAGTTTCTTTTTATTTTATTCGTACTTAAAATTCCGAATTCAAAGTGCTCTACTGTCAAGTCTGTCGACCATCGAAAGTAGCGCCATTTATACGTAACTGCAACAAATTACCATAAATTCAACTCGTTAAACATAAAACCAAAAGCTGTTTAAATAAATAACGATAACCCACTCCGTCCCACACCACACGATTTTGAAGTAACGAAAAATAAAATCAAAATTGATTTCGGACGTCCTTCACAAAAATTGACATTTCAAGACATTAAACCAGATTTTGACTGCGCATCAGCATACAGCCAAAAAACAGTCAGCCCTTTGCATACATAATCCAAGCCAGAGGTCAAATGAATAAATAGGACAAAGTTAATAAAGGACCTGGTCTTCTCAAACAAAAGGACATTGGTCACTGATGGTTGCATATAAATATTTATGTCATTCTTTTCCATCTTTTCTATTTCCCTTGTCACAAAATCACGTATAGAGCTCTTGCCGTCCCTTTCGGGACGCTCAAAGGACCTCCATCATACATCCTGTCAAGAGTTTTACTCAAACAGAATAAAAACAGCCAAACTAACTTTCCATTTAAATACTGCCTTCGACACGTACAATGACGGGGACATTGGTGGCAGCGCTCCAATGTTAAGGGACACACATCCATTGGCGCTTGTCATCCGGAAACATAAAGTTATACCAATAAAGGAAACTGTGCACCCCCAAACTGGCCTAACCTAGATGAATATATTTTTTGTTCAATAAAATTCAAAACGGAACTCGTCCCGATTGCTATGATTTTTCGGCCTTCCACTCGAACTATTCGGTTCACTTGAAGTTCGAGACTTTCATGTTCCCCTATACAGATTGACTGTCTGCTAAAGTTGAATCAAAAAATCGCAGACCGCTGTCATTGTCCCTGACAATGCAAATTGGAAATTTATGTTGGAGACTTTTCCCGGAAGAGAGATCCCTTCAACTGCTCGTCTGCTCCTTAATAAAAAAAGGGTGCGAACACCAGAGACCAGCAGTTGCTTCCCTTTGAGTGTCTTCCAGATTATACCACGTTCACGTACATACCATCGTGCATAGAATTCTCCATGGATGGTCAGCGAGAAGGGTATCCTTTCGATTCTGCATTCAATGTGTTTTGCTGCTTTGAAAGGAAGAATGATTGGGCGATTGGGAGACAACACTCCCTTGTCGTTTTATTGTTCAGTGGATTCGTTTTTATCGTTAAACCAACTGCAGCCTCTAAGGGACTGTTAGTGTGTCCTGAGATATAAATTTTATTTATTTAAAAAAAGGATATAAAATAGTTTCACTTCAAACATCCTCTCCGTATGTGTCCTGAATTGTGTTTCGAGAATTTATGAGGGAAATATGACATTAGGGCCACAGAAGAAGATTGAAGAAAGATTTCAAGTGGAGATACGTACAACGTACTCCTTGGTCGTATCAATGATTTTCAATTGTCTGGACAACGTGTATACCTACTTTGGGTGTGTCTGTGTACGTGCGTATTGGGGGAAAATAAATCTTTATAACAATCTGGTTGGGGCCATCCGTTCATACAATGGCTGAAGGGTGCTCCTGAAAACTTTCCAACTAGGTTCGTAGCATTTCCACATTTGATTTGAATTCCCACAGAGAGGCAGAGGACTTTGAATGGACAACATGAGGCACATGCACGCTCTGCTGGTTTAATGATGATACTGACCCGACCCATTCAACAATCAAATGGTTATATTCATGGGAAATTTGTTGTACTTGTCGTATTTGTTTGCATCAAATTGGAATTGGCGCAGCTGGTGAACGTCCAATTTCTTTTGCAAGGAGTTTGAGTGTCTGCCGTCTGCATTATGATCTCCCAATTACTTGCAAGTAGATGCCACTTCTTGAAGCTTAGTCAACCTATGTCGATTGTCGAGTTAGGTTTGGCCAACAATCATCTCATTAGAGTTTAGAGTATGGCCTTATATGTCTGGAAAGGAAAGTCGTGTCCGGCGGTAGGTGCAGAATTTGAGTGAGTGGAAACGTGAAGGGTTGAATTGAATGCGCGTTTCATCACCGCTTGTGCTTTCGACGCAAACCATCGCTTGACAAAATTAGTGTTAGGAGAGTGAGGAAGAAAAAAAATTCCTTCAGCTTCGCCTTTCCAAAGTATTTTCCTTTGTTTTCGATTGAAGTACCTACCCTAACGTCCGAAATAATTTTCATTCTAATGTGTAGCCAAGTTGGAATGATAGTCACGCCATTAAAGATGTAGCTCTGGTCTAAGCTTCTGCCGGGCCAGAGTGTGTTGAATCCGAATTCATTGTCCCATCGAAAAGGCGCACCCTTTTATACTTACTAACTTGATATGCTTGTATGTGTCAAACTTACCTAGAAAGAAAAAGAAACAGAGACATTAGGAAAAAGTCAAACAATTAACAAGACTTTTAAACAAAAACTATTTTAAGAGGTGGAAAATTGCTTCTAAACGATTATTTCAAACTATGATATGGAGCATAGAGAAATAAACTAATACTTCCTGAAAAGCTTGGACAGACCTTACCGAAAATATCACTCCTAATTCTGAAAGGCCATACATTGACATTCGCGGTGGGATATTGCCTCACAAAAGAAGCATTTCTTACATTTATCAACTGTAGGTTATTACTTCGGTAGGGGCTGGCTGTAAGGCCTTACCGAAACTCTAACCTAGTTATTACAAAACAAGTATGAATGTTTTTCTTTATATTTTTCAATTTCCCATTTTGGAAAAAACGAGCACCGATCTTGCAAAATAGTACAATTTCTAAATCTAACATTTGTGAGGCCGCAAAGGCTGATGGTTTACCAGCAGGGCTCTCCAAATACGACAGCTATGTATGCACAAAATTATTAATCAAGTTTGGGTGAAAGCATACCCGATAACTGAAATACCGGCTCCATAAGCCCCATCTACAAAAAAGTCTAACAAGAACTATCGAGGCATAGCACAAGACTCACCATATTTTCATTAACTTGAGCTCTATATGGCGATAGCCAAATTTGAGGTCCAGGCAAAACTGGAAAAAACGCACTGCAACGTACAGTTGGCAGTACCTTAGGTTTTCTTTAATGCTGAACATAAAGACTAAGGCCAGAAAAAGAGTGGAACTGGAGGATGATTTAATTGCTTGTACAGTCGAACTTCGATAAGTCGAACTTCGATAACTCAAATATTTAATAACTCGAATAAAATTGGTTGGCAATAGCGCCAACACTAAAATTTGCATGTAATTTGTATTTGATAACTCGAACTTCTATAATCGAATGTCTTGATAACTCGAAGAGATTATTTGGCGTCACCTTCGATAAGTCGAATTCTAAAGGGGGAAATCCCAAATTCTGAAGGGGAATTCCCTAATTCTGCGTGTTTTAACAAGTTCGTTTTATAATGCATCGCTTTCGGGGGCACTGAGTTTGAATGTTCCTTATATGTGTGAGTAAACATTTTCAAATTTCTTCCAGGTTGCTATATTTTTTTGAACACCAAAATAAAAATACTTTTCAGTCATTTATAACAGACTATGTATTTCCAAAACAGGTCCACGGTTATACAAATTTGTCACTAAAAAAGAGCCCACCCCTCATATTAATGTACAAGAAATAAATAAAAATAAAACTGAATTTAATTTTCATTTCTGATTTCGAAGCTCGTGGCCCCATAACATTTACTTACCGCTTAGGGTTGTGACTCATTCTTGAAAAAAACTCTGCCCTAGGCAACAGAATTCTCTGGGCCCCTTAAACCTAAAAAAATGCATTATTTCTATCACAATGCAATTATATTCATAGTTATGTTATCTTTTTTTTTACAATGTTACAAAGCTATGCCATCACCCTAAAGGCCTAAACAATTAAATAAATGATAGGAAAGTATGCGTGTGTTTTTTCACTAAATATTTATAAACATAGAAACATAATTTATGGTGGGTGGTTAATGACTTGTGCACTCACAAAGTAGAAATTTTGAAGTACTTAAAAAAGATACTCTAGCTTGCCGTACTGTCGGCGTCGTCTGATTAGTCGGCGTTAAAAAAAATCAACAGTGAAATCGAACAGTGAAACAACGCGCACTTAGATGTTTACACATCAACAACCTTTTTCTAGATCAACTACGCTACGAGGATGGCTGACAAATACAATCTAACCTCATATAACCTATAAGCACGCAAAGCCAACGAAAAAGCAGAAAAATTGTACCAAAATCTGTGGAGAATTACTACTCGCCCAGAAATAAAAGTAGGTATCTATTCCACTTGGATGGTAACACTCTACGCAGGCTCAGCAAATTCATTTTGTACTAGATTGTGGTTGCGATCGATCCTAATGATAAGCAATAGTATTTGTGTTGCATACCCAGCGGGTCACTGACATCAACTGTTATACAGGAAATGAAAGTGTCATGGGAATTTCATTCGGCTTGCATTGCATATTGTAGGGTGCTGGCCTACGACATTTTTGTTATAGTTGTTGTCCAGCTGTGATTTCTGCATGCCTGGTAATTCACGAAAGATTTGGCACTGAATTTACTCGAGATGTCCGACAGGGAAGAAATGTCATTATATCATTACATTTATTTATGAAAAACGTGCTTTATTTGTTAATCAAAACAAGAATACCCGAAAACAACAAATAAATCACTCAGATCACTTGTGACTCCTTTACCTCAATTGCCAACCAACCCAGCTCACAAATGTATGCAATGGTAAAACGCAGTGAACGACTGCGCATCCGTTTGCAATTTCCGTACTCCACCAAGGATTCCAACAACGCGCGCTTAGATGTCCACACATAAAAAAAACTAAAGGATAAAATATTCAAATTAAATTTTCATTCGACGAAATATTTTTTTAATTTTTTTCTATCGGTGCGCTGCGCAAGTTGCCTACACCCAACAGCGCCTTATGGATAGTCCGGCCCTGGGCATAAATAACACTTAAGTGACAGGTTTTATCATTTAGTACATTTTAGTACCTATTTGACTGTAGTTTATCATCATGAGTTCGAGAATCGCAAAATGCGTGCTCGTTCAGTGATAAAATGAGAAAACTGCTTTGAAAACTGAAATGATAAATTATTTATCTCTTCACAGCCAGAGCTGCCACTTTAGGACTTTTTTTCCGCAGTAGATTCTCTAAAAAAATTCAGTCGATTTAATTTTTTGGCGGTAGATTTTTGTTGCCAGCAAAACCTTGGTTTTAGCAAAAATAGCAAAAAATAATTTAAGCAATAAAAAATTAATAAAAACGAATATTTAAACAAAACAGACAAATTCATCAATTCAGAAACTTTGTTGTTATGTTTTTTACTAAGAGGGATACATTTTCTCGATCTATATACTACAAAAATGCAGTAGATTTAATTTTTTGACCGCAGATATAAATTTCGAAAAAAATCGAGTGATCTTCTGTAATAGTTCACAGCTTCGCAGATCGGGATTGCATAGTAGGTAGTCGTCCTCTAGGCTAAGTCGCCATTTTTGCTATAAAGCAGTGGTAAATCTACTGAATTTGATACATTTTAGAGTTTCGTTTAGACTTACAGTGCGAGTAAGTAAGACCGAATTAGTTAACAAGACATTTCGTTTTACCTAGTTTATTTATGAGCGGGAAGTAATTATTTAAAACTCGTTGCCTAAAGTATTTTAATTTTTTGGTGGAGATGAGCTCTCATGATGAATAAAAACGTTTTAAAAACAATTGGAAGTGGTAAATCCCTACTGCAATTAGTACCACGGCAAAGGGAGTGCAATGGCAAGTGGCAATGATCGTGGTAGAAGGGCAAGAAATTTGGCGGCCTTACGAGTCGGCGAATTTTGCTTTAACATAATTCAGAGATTATGAATAAACTTCCTTCCATATTTTTGTGCCAGCATACAAGTTTAACAAAGTCGATAAGAAAAACCTTACTCCACGTACATACCCTACCTAACTCAGCCTAGTCACCATATCTTCATAAATCTTACATGCTACTCGTACATGGCTGTTTAATCGCCCGTAGATTAAATCACAAAAGATATACAACCATTCGGTGTGCTGCCAACAGCTCTATGCCAGCTGGTTATATCTAATTCAAATTTCACATGACGTAAGTGCAATTAATCATCTATTAAGCGTCACGGTTGAGCATCAATATATCCATCAAGTCAAACCACCCACCAAATACAGCGGCAGTCCACAGGTTCCACTTCAATTGAATGGCACCTTCGCACCTAATTTCAATTTATCAGTAACATTGAACGCCATTCAGCAGGCACCTGCCAGCTAAACCCAACACTCTGAACTACCCTTTTGATTGGCATTTGTAGACACTACACACTCACTTTTTCGCCGGGTGAACCCCACTTAAGTTCCCATTCCACCCCCTGCACGTCAACCATCAGCAACAACGAACAATAACCGCAAAGCATATTTGCCTGCTGACGTTCTGACTTGTATTAGAGACTTTTGTGTTTGGCTGGTACGCTTCAAGGCTACCGATAAAATTGTGAAAGGTCGGCGGTAAGATCTGCGCGCCATAATTTAGATTGCCGTAAAAGTTTCGCCTCCCATAACGTACATACTTTCGGACGAAGGAGACCACGACAATGGGGACAATGGGGATTGCACAAGTAATTGATTGTGCAGATGTTGATACTTGATACACAGTAAACTATCCAAAGGATGACGAGGACGACTACCCAGAGTATTTATTAAATGAAAATATAAAAGAGAGACCGTGATCAACAGCGTTGCCGGTTGTCCCTTTGGAGTTTGGCCCGCTGCTGTGCTTCTTCGGCGGTGGCAATCGAGGGTCCACGTCCAAAAGGACATCAAATTAAATCAATCAAATAAAAAAATATTTAATGAGCACTCAAGCTGTTAGCTTTATGACATACGGAGGGATACGTTCCGTAATAACTTCTTCGTCTTTATTTTTTTCCACACAACATGGATCGGAGAATCGTTACTTAAACACACTTGCGTGCGTGGGCTTAAGGACAAACATGCTCAATACGAAAAAAGGGTGCTGCCACGACTAGAAAGCGACCGTCGATGTGGCAGCAACTTCATACATAAATCGTTCCGATAGCGTGGCTGCAATAATAAAACATCGCTTGAGAAGGGATTGTGAGATTTTCCTTTTCTTCCTCGATTGCTGTATATGCGGATACATACAATGGGGTCGATATGTGGCTGGTGGTTGGTAGGTACTCGATGTCGAACTTCTCGTTGGGTAAAATTTAATTAAGTCTGCGATTGAGATTACCACTATTACAGCAGCAAGTATCGGAGGCATGGGTCCTTTAGACTCGGAAGTTGGGAATGAGATATTGAAAACGAGATAAAAGCCAGATTGATTGGCCTTTAATTCAACAGCCTTGGGGGAGTTTATATTGAGAGTCATGTAGGAGGTTGCAGACGGAGAAGATTTGATCAGTCAAAGTATTTGCACTGGCAATGGAAATAAATTTCGCAGTACCATTGTCGGTGTTTTATTGTTTTAATATATTGCGTGTCATGGGAAGTTGTCACGCGACACAATGACATTTGGAAGATCGATTAATTGGAAACTAGTTATGGCAAGTGAGCGTAAGTCTATTTATTACGAGATTACACGAACAATTTCACGCAATCATGACCACTGGTTAATAGATCATCCTAGGACGTTTCTTTTGCAAAATTTGATAGCTTTCCGACACCGATATGAATGGGAATGGGAAGTTTTATTGTAGCGAAGTTACTTCTTAAATTGTGACGTAGCTGAAGAGAGTTGGAAATTTGTACGGCACCTGTGGCGAAGTCGTCAACATAAGGTAAGGACAGGCAAATGCAAAGGAAAAACTTGCTTGTTATTTCCGTGGTAGAGGGAATACCTACATTGGAGGACCCTTATAACGCTAAGATGAGAAGCTCAGTTACAGGCACCAGAAAACTTAATTTGGGAAATAAGTGATAAGTGCTAGGTACCTATTAAAAGTTCATCTGCCACCAACTCTTTTACACAGTCTCAGCAGTGACGTGCAGTGGTGCTTTTAGTAGAGGTTTGCGATCTTTTTTACCGCAGTAAGATTTTTTTTTCTGTTCAATTTTAGGACACTACGAGGCCGTGATCAACAACGATCCCATTACTTAGTTTTCTTGTATATTTTTTATATTTTTTGTTTCTTTTCTATTGGGATCTGATAATTTTAAAAGAAGCAGGCAAGGCCAACAGAAGACTTTACTTATATAGAAGGCCAACCACAAAGCCAAAGCTTGGATTCATCAATTTTTCCATGAAATTGCCTGACATAATAAAATATTTCTAAATGCGAAAATGGCTTCGCAAGTAGCTCTTCAATAAAGCAGTTGCAATTTCAAATATTCCAATTCATATTTTTTGCAAGTTGTTCTCACTATATGCAACGACCAGCTTGTGCTTTAATGTTCTGCAAACAATAGCGCACCACAGCCACAGGAAGCACTAGGATGGAAATGGGAAGTTAGAAGCTGATCGCTGTTGTATGATGCATTTTGTATGATCTTGTGTTGTGCTTGTTTTTGTTCCTGCACCTGCACCTGCACACAGTACACAACAGCATACAGCACACCAACTTTCAACTCTATGTTTGCCAGGTTGGAACAAAAATGAAAATGAAACAACAAGTATCTTTATCTCAAATATTTGTTTTCGACACTAATTTGTTAAAATAAAAATTATTTTAAGGAAACAGAAATGTGTTTGGAAAAACAGAAATAGATTTGGATAGAGAACACCTGCGCACCTTTGAATAAACGTCACTGAGACTCAGTATTGGAAACAATTTGTCCTCAGAGCTGATTCCAAAAAGGAAATTGAAACGAAATTCGTTAGATACAAACCGAAAATTAAGGGTCTTTTATTAGCGACTTGATAACTTCAAACTTTCAGTGTGAACGCACCCTTAAACCGATTACCAAACTGCCAATGTCAAAATATTCCGTGAAGTCAACATTTTCATGGTGAAGAACACAAGGAAACAACATTTACAAATAATTTAAACTTACTACTGAAATTCCGAGCCGTTGGTCGCAACTTTAAAAATCAGTCAATTTAACGGCGTTGTCAAGATCATGGCCTTACACCCTTACAAGATCAAACTTATTCAAGAACTAAAGCCTCTTGATCATATGAAGCGACGAACTTTCTCGAAATGGGCTTCGGACAGCGGGTCCAAAAATCGAGTTAATGAATTCTCAGTTAGGTGAACATGTTATCTCGCGAAACGGACCCCGAGATCATGTGACTTAACGCCTCTAGACTTGAAGAATTCAGGCAATTCTAAACTTGAAGGATTCTACCCCAACATCATCTCGACTCGTGGTACTGGAGATATGCCTATGATTTGATCTAAGCAGTGGACCAGTGGAGCACTCTAACAGGCTTCGCATTGACATAAATACCAGGGATGAGTACTTACAAAATTTCATTATATTTTATAATGTAGGGAATACCCTCGATTTTGCATGGAGGATAAGGTACTTGAAGTTTTGCTTCACTGCGTGTACATAAAGGAAAGTTGGCTAGTTACGAACTACGTAGTATTTAGTGATCGTCACTGTCCGACTACAGATTTATTCGAGGACAATACAAGCCTTTCGAGAAATCTGATAAGGAACCCAATAAAAAAAACTTTGGAAAACCGGCAATCCAGAAGGAAACTCAGAGCAACTCGAAGTGATTAGAACCCTAGAACCTTTTCAAGTTAAAGATATAAAATATCAAAAATGTGCTCGAAAGGAATCTGGCTTTATGAAAATAAGGTTGGAGGACAGATATTATATTGCGGTAGAGCTAAAACTTTTCAAAACTAACATCTAAAACTAACAAGTGGTTTATCAGAAATAAAGATTGTCAAAGGTTACCAAACGGCTCTACCAACCAACCAACATTAAGGAAAACAAAACCCAGTCAAACAAATAGCTGTGAGAGAGAGAAGGTACATAAGACCGCGGCGAATACAAGAGTAGTGCCAACATCCCTGACGTAACCAAATGTCACTATATGTCAGCTATACAACAAATGTATGCTCCCAGAAAGTCTTTTCACAGAAATTTGCCCTAGCAAATAGCAACTGTTGCAACCCGGAAGGAAGACTGGGAAACAGCATCTTCTGCTATCCGCTTTATAGGGTATACAGATATTGGACACAAGTCTCTTTCAGTCTTAACATCAGCCAGAAATATTTAAGCGGACAAAATTAGAGTGTAAACAAAATGCGATATTCAGAGTCTTATCTTGGAATCTGGTTATAGACGAGCTGTTAAAAAATAAACCAGCTCTGGAAGCTTTCAAGCATCTGCCGAATAAATAGTAGGTACTGATTGCCAAATACAATAATAGTACCCTTGACAAGGCAGAGACAATTTCAGGCAACTAGTTATTTATCTTTAATTGCTTTTAGACCGCAACTTGCTGATATGGCGTATGCAGACGAAGGAAAAGAAATGTCTACTATTATACTACACCCATTGATGATAGCACATGGAAGTTGAACTTTTAAAATAATTTTTTAACGAAGCTCATAAATACGAAAAATTATAGCTATAAGTTCGGACGGTCTATACAGACTTCCCAGCTACAGTATAGTGATGGATCGAGAACGGTCCAAGTGACTGGTGCAGAACCAAAAACTACAAATCTTTGGGGAAATATACCACCAGCAAGGGGATAGACAGGTATGTTCGGATAATTCTAGAGAAAAAACTTCAGAAACTCCAAGTTGTCTGTGATGTCCAGGTACAGCTTGTTAAGGCATGAATACGCAGACTAAATAAATAAGTGTGCTTGATACCCGCCTACGTATACGTAGGTACCAAGGTTAATGAAGCAGAGACTTCTCTGTGGCCTGTACCTTATGGAAGGATTTAAAAAAAAAATGGAGAAATGCTAAAACTTTTAAAAGCCTTCATGTACTGAGATGATACACCCACTATAGACTACTCGTTCTCAGTTTCATAAAAGAAACTAGAGCTCTGCAAGGAAGCTATACTTACCAAGGTCAAGCCGTAGCAAAGATCCTTGCAAACAATTCTTCAAAGAAATACGAATACTATAATGCGACGGTGCTATGGCAAAGGGAACAAACCCTTTCAAGGTATAAGTAGGAAGTATAGTACACTATAAAGTCGCGGTGCACTAGACGCTCTCTATTCTTGTTATTACCAAAAATAATGTGCATAGCCACAATCCTGTTGGTCGATAAACCTCTCTTTTCTATTAAAAGGACAAACAAAGTCTTGAATAAACATCGAAGATTTACTTTGCACTGATTGAGTTGAGTGAGTTTTCGTTCACATAAAATGTGAATTTTTATCTAAGAAAAACAACATTAAGACCGCAAACAAACCTCTTTAATTTGAAGCCGTGCAAGATACACATTTATTCACATTGAATACATTCCTCGAAGTCCACTTTTATTATAATGTAATTTAATTGGAAACTCCCACTAATGACCTTTATACAAATTAAACCTATTTACATCATTCAACAAAAATAACTCTATTAAAATATTAAGCACTGGTTCTCTGAGTCCCATGAACAAACTTGACTCTTGACAAATAACTTTCAAGGGCACGTTCTGGTTTGGCTCTGGGTCGGGACGCGGGACCAACATCAACATCGTCCCACAGAAAGGCTAAAAAAAATAAAACACAAAATAATTGCGTGAAGCAGGAGTAGAGTATCGTGACATCCTAGGTCAATAGAACACACAAAATAGGTCCCTGTGATGTCGAAAGGCTGCCTAATTAGCTCTGTCATCAGGATACAAACACACAAAACTGAAAACCAAGAGCAAACAAAAACGAAACACTATTGTTTACCACGTCCCTTGTGAAGAGCTTCAGCCGGCAGCCTTAAAATTCCCCAACAATGTCAAAACGTTATTATTTTTTATTGTCCGGGGATTAAGCCAAAGGCTACCCGGACCTAGAACGGGAAGCGAAAACCCCTAAGCAAGACATAATACGAAGAGAACGAGAAAAGCAGAAAGGAAAATGACTATTTCCATGGTCGGTATTAAAATAAACAACCAAGTGGGGGTCGCTGTAGTTTTTTTTTTTTCTGTTCTTTTTTGGTGTTTTTTTTTTTTTCTTTTCCTCATTTCAATAATGTCAAACCCTCTTTACCGCAATTTACAGGGCGTCACCACTCACCCAAAGGAAAGAGGGGGCGAGTTCGACACACAAATAGAAAGAGGAAGCGGAAAAATAAAATAACACTCCTCGAGCCTATTTTACTACTTTTGCTTCATCTAACCGTCCCTCGTGGGTAATTCTTCGTTTATTATAAATGCCAAGAGTTGTACCCAGGGCCGGTGTGGTGTATTTCGGCGCCCTACGCGATTTTTAATGTGACAGCTGTTTGTTTTAATTTTTTTCAGAAATGCTGTTCAACACAGCCAACCAACTCATCTTGAAGAAGGCGCTGTCGTAATTATGGATCTAAAAATGCCTTCATTGTCACCCTGCAGTTTGACACTAGCCCCCTTATTAATAAACGCTGCGTATAAGTTATCAATCGTTATTCAGAAGTTACGTTAAATTTTTGTATGCTTTCTGATGTCTACTAGCTAACTAACTTGTGGACATTTTTTTATTAATACAGGGGTAGATGATTCCAATGACACAGTGTGTCGCTTTGTCCGTTGGAGAGAGAATAAACTTCAAGATCTATGAATGTAATCAAATATTTTGGTCTATGGTTGCTTGGTCTTTGCGATGTTGCAATTTGACGCACTAGGGCCTTTTCACTGTGGAGCGATGTTATGTCCATAATCCAGCAACAATTGGGCTTTTGCCAAATTAGTTTTAAAAAAATCGAAGATGTGGTTTAAAATTGGGTTCTTGCGTTGGGCCAGTGGCGGACTAAGGGGGGGGGGGGGGCGGTGGGGGCGGTCCGCCCCGGGTGGCAGACTAATAGGGGGTGCCATCAGTAACAGAAAAATAACTTTGCACACTACAAAAAATAAAAACACAAATAAAACAATAAATTTGTTTCCCAAATACCTACCAATATACACTCCCATGCACATGAATAGGGACAAGATTTTCCAATCATTTCATGTTGTATTTCTCTTTCTAATTCTTAACTATTGCTTTTTGCTTTGTGCTTTCACTTAGTACATAGTTATAGGAAACTTCTAGGAACGGAACAAAATTCCTACAATTTTACCGTTATATGTTATTTTCGTTTTTCTTTGACCATGCAAAAAAAGTGAACGTTTTCTCGCAGCACTTGAATAGGGACAGAAGCAATTCTTTAACTGTGGATAAAATTATTAAAGCTAAAGTTACTTTTTTATTATTTCGCGTATATTTAAATCGTTTTTAAGTTAAATAGGTCGAGGAAAGATTTTTACAGCAGAAGAGAAAGGCAAAATACTTGCTTATAGGGAGGGTAATCTCACCTATAGAGATATTGCCGAAAAAATTGGAAGAAGCAAGTCAGTGGTTTGCAATTTTCTTAGGAATAAGTGCAAATATGGAAATAACATGAAAGGGAGGACAAAAACAGCTACTACATCAACTGAGAATAGACGGATTGTTAGAGCAGCATCAAATTCTCACTGTTCCGCCTCACAGATCCGTTCAAATTTGGGAATGACAGCCAGTGTTGACACGGTAAGACGAGTAATTCGCAGAGCTGGACATCTAAAGAGGCTAAAATTAAAACAAAAACCACCTCTTACCATGGCTCGTAAGGAGGCTCGCAAGGTTTTTGCTCGGAATTGCATATCATGGAATAGCGAGTGGCATCAAATAGTTTTTTCGGACGAAAAAAGATTTAATTTAGATGGCCCTGATGGGTACAATCACTATTTTCATGACATACGCAAAGAAAAAAACTATTTATCTCAACACCATAGCCGTGAAGGGGGTGTAATGGTATGGGGTGCGATCTCTTACTATGGCCAATGTGAATTGCATTTCTTGTCATCAAGAATGAACGCAAACAACTACAAAGTCGTACTGCAGAAGGCTTTTCCTTATTACAAAAACTTGTTTGGACCCGTGTCATGGACATTCCAACAGGATAACGCCCCTATTCATACCGCACGCGTGGTAAAAGAGTGGATTCGGAACCAAAACGTGCCTGTACTGGAGTGGCCACCTTATTCCCCTGATCTCAATAGGTATAATTGAGAATGTTTGGGGATGGTTGTCACGAAAAGTATACCAGTCCGGGAGACAATTTTCAAATGTTGAACAATTAACAGCAGCCATCAATGCCGCATGGAGCGACATTTCATTGAATTACCTGCAGTCTCTGTATGATTTACTTCCAAATCGGATTTATGAAGTTATTTCCAACAAAGGCGGCTACACTCATTATTAACTAATCTAAAAAAAAATAAGAAATAAAAATTTAACTAAATTTTGCAACGTTTTCTTAATTATCCTTGTTTTCAGTTATTGTCCCTATTCATGTGCGGCAAAAGAATAACGCATTTTTTAAACAACCTTTTGAGAACCATTTGTTTAAAAATAACGGAAAGATTTTGGTGCCTAATTTTATTTTGTCTTTAATAAAAAATAATATCCAAACATCAAAAAAATATAGGGCCTTACAAATGTTATGTTCTTTTATTGGAAAACCGCAAAACAAAAACAAGTTAAAGTGTTATCATCGGCCTGGCCGATGCTTTGATACCCTCCACTGCATACAAGTCATGCAAAATTGGTTTTTTTGAGGGAGGCACCAGAACTAGTTGACCGACATAGCCCATTTTTAATAAAAATTTCACTTGTCTAGGTAGATGCTTTTCGACGCTATCGTGTTTTTAACATAATATGTTTTCTAATATTGGTTTTGTATGAGAGGTACCAGAACTACTTGACCGACATAGCCCATTTTCAATACCAACCTGACGCCGATAAAAAGAAGTCCTTTCACCAAATTTCGTTCACCTACGTCAATTACTTTGAGCGCTATCGTGCTTTCAACAGACAGAAAGACAAATGGGTCAAATATTGGTTTTGTATGGGAGGTATCAGAACTACTTGACCGACATAGCCCATTTTCAATACCAACCTGACGCCGATAAAAAGAAGTCCTTTCACCAAATTTCGCTCACTTACGTCAATTACTTTGGGCGCTATCGTGCTTTCAACAGACAGACAGCCAGACAGACAGACAGACAGACAGACAAACAGACAGACAGACAGACAGATAGACGGACATGGCTAAATCGATTCAGAATGTGATCCTGATTCAGAATATATATACTTTATGAGGTCTCCGGTGACTCCTTCTTTGCGTTACAAATGTATTGGCAAAGTGAATATACCTTCCTCTGGAGGGTATAACAAGAAAACTTGTCCCTATCCAAGTGCATGGGAGTGTATATGTGCGCATGAATTTCGTTACTGGCCTATTCTCTTAATATAAGTAATATGGAAATAAAATATTTGTTCGTGTTTTTTTCTTAAATTTTTCAAGGGGTGTAAGCTTGCTTTACCGCCCCGGGTGTCACTGCCTCTTAGTCCGCCACTGCGTTGGGCCTCTACTAATCTAGCTAAGAGTTACTTGATGGAAATTATATTTCACAACCAAGGGGGGCTTACTATTTTCAATAGAGGAATCAATTTAAAAAAGACAGTGTGTTGCTAGACATCAGGATATAGCCCATAAACAGAAAACCCCACATTTTATTTCAGAGAACAACAGCGACAAACGTCAGGTTGGGCCCCCGAATCTGCATTTGAATTTTGAATGTCTGAGGTCTGATAGATAAACATGCAAAAATATATATTTGTCATGAGAAAGCTTCGCATTTGAAAAGCGTATATTCGTCAAAAACAGACTTATGACTATATACCTTTAAAATAAATAAATAAATAATTGGCGCAACAGGTCTGTAGAGACCCTGGGCCTAGCTTCTCACAACCATTCGTTTTGTGTGAGTCTTTCATTTTTGGGACCAACGGAAGGGATCTACAGTTTTATGCCGAGTCCAAACGGCTAGTTGAGAAGCTCTTTCATTACAGTTGTACTCTCGGATGTTTGTCAGACATTCGCGAGAGGTGGCGCAGTGAAAAAAAAAACCTTAAGTTGGAATTTGGGTTTTCTCGGGATTCGAACCTGGGACCCCTCGCTTAGTAGTCCAACACACTAACACTGCGCCGACCTATATACCTTTATTCGTGTCAAATATTAGAAAACAAATCGCTTTGAAAACTAGGCCTAGATTTCGATACAGTGCGCCCTCTTTGAACAGCGCCGGGAATACCTATTCTATGATTGGATCCACCCCTGGCTATTGTGCACCGCTGAAGAGAACTTCAAGAACACTTCAAGAGCATGGAACATATTTACTACTGTTTGGATGTTTGTGTGTGTACTTCAAAGATGTAGACTGGCGAAAACTTTTTGAATCCAAGCACAAAATGTACCTGTTGAGGCGAGTTTTATGCTGCGTATTGGAATTTTATTCGAGTATATTCGAGTAAATCCAGCCGATCTAAAGAATTTCATTAGTGGAATTGATTGTTTATATAGCAAACCCATCACTAAATGGATTTGTGCATAAGAATGAGTATGCGGAAATAGTTCCTGTATAAAAAATAAAAATAGTGATTGATTGCTGAATTGGATTTAAAGCGACGCAGTCAATAATTTTTTTTTTTGCTTCAAAAAGTTATCACAGTGAGTGGCACATTTGCACAACTTTAGAGCAAGCTAAAAATTCTCCAATTAAATGATTAGATTATTCAGACTATACCTACGTATATCCATTATCAAGTTATAATTTTTTAAGCCTCATTCACCAACAAATCCATCTTTCTCTTTTAAACTATATATGTACAACCAATGGCTAAGTGTATTATCCTTATTTGCGGTGAACTTTGTTACTAACTTGAGAATATACTGCGACACTTTTCTTTGAATAATGTAAATCCAAATGCTGTGTTTGCCCACCCCTTGCCATAGGACACTGCCCCTTCTCCATCCATTTTCACTTCCCAAAATGTGATGCATTCCTTCTTAGTATAAAGGTGTTGCCTCCAGCCTAGCATTTCATTTATACTTCCTGCTAAAAGTGCTCAAGCATTGCAGGTAGGTGATCCCTTAGTTAATAGAGAGACGCTCATCGAAGCCTACTTTCTTAATGAGTTCTTTTTCGTGGAAAAATGCACAGAACCCCCTTAGTTTG
Organism: Cheilosia impressa; assembly: GCA_948293265.1. Taxonomy (NCBI): domain Eukaryota; kingdom Metazoa; phylum Arthropoda; class Insecta; order Diptera; family Syrphidae; genus Cheilosia; species Cheilosia impressa. Next base: position 27,518,332 of record OX411883.1, read on the forward strand.
TGCCGTCTGAGAGCTGAGCACAACCACCTTTTCCTTTGGACGCCCTGTATTAATGTAGTATAATTAAAACATTTGCTAAAAACTTGCTTAATTAAAAGTTTTAACTTTTTCAGGTTCTGCTCAAAGTTTCGTTGTCTTTGATACGAACAACAACTCCCGCTGCTCGTACAAAGGCTCCACCTCTATCTCAATTGCAGTACAACACACCCGCAAGGATCAGCGTCGTTTCCTTTCGTCTCTCCACTATAATAATTTTATTAACACGAGTGTTGGCCTGTGTATATAGTAGCACCCGCCATAATGACTGCAATCTACAAGAAAGACACGAAGCTTGCAAAGCAAACGAATTTGAAGAACCGACAGTGAAGTCGTATTATTGCAATTAAAATCCACCAAGACTGTGAAAAAAGGATTTTTTCTTTTATTTAGACAGTTTTCTGCTCAAGAAGGACATTTTCCGAACGTAATTATGAGAGTGTGGCCAAACCGAGAAATTCCTATCCGATTTAGTAAAAGTCAAGACAATCTGTGTTTAACCACACAACAGGTCAAACTGCAGCTGAATGCCATAAGTTAAATATTTTCCTTCCCTTTTAAGGTGACGGGGCTAAGGGCTTTTTGAATAGTTCTCTGCTTCTAATGGAATGTCAATTACGGCGACTATGGCTACCCCAAGTTCGCTGATGGCAAAGTGTTTACATTATTATAGACGATAAAGCGTTTGATATCGGATTTTACTTTGAAAGTTTTCAAGATATCCAAGTACTTGGCTGCGTTGGAAATTTTATGCAATTGAGAAAGCATTCAGTTAATGTTCGCTTACAGAGAGGAGAAGTGGAAACGCATTTTGAAAAAAACTCATTTTGTTGCTGTTGTCAGCTAATTTTATTTTTCCCGAGAGTTTTTGTCTAAGAATCTATAAGTAAGACATGTGGGAAGTTGAAAGGAAGCTCATATGGTCACAATTGGATAAGCGGGACAACAATGCAGCCTCTCATCGACACAATTAATGTGTGGTTAGAGTGGAAATGTTTACTTTTAAAAGGGGGACGTGTGGAAGATGCTGTGATCATCTTGTGGTGAGTATCCGTTTGCCATTGGATTAATAGTAGAATGTGACCGCCAATATTATTTGTGTGTGCTTATTTATTTTCGCCATCCAAAAGCGGATCGGAAGTCTTCAAATTGAGAGCTTTTCCATTTTTGCCTCTGTACAAATATTATATTTAAACCAGACAGTGTTTGTGACTTTAAATTATCGCCAAAAGTAACGCAGAAGTCACACAAAATACCAAAATCTTTCGATGAGGGATGTGTTGTGTTACCATTTGGTTACCTTGCTGTCGTGAAACAGTCACCTTTGCAGTTCTTGCAGCCGACATCAAAGTTGTGACAATCAATGATTGGATAACTAAGTCAGTCATCATTTATGGATGGTTTTGCCTATCATTGGCGTTACGGAAAAAAAAGTTTGCTGTTGGGATAGGAACAGTCATCTCTTTTCAATTAAAACCAGTCGGGCAAGAAAATGCTTACCAAAAATTAATGGTTTGTCCCAAAATTAGAAAAGAGCTTATACTCTTCAGGAGCAGTTCTGTTGCAGAAAACATTTTTTAATGGTTAGTTAAAAGGTGGCACAGCCTATTCTTATTAAATGCGGTTAAGGTGACTGACACTGGATTTTATACGATCACAGAAGTGATTCATCTTAACTGATCCATCTTTTTAGAGAGAGATGGCTTACTTCGGCGGCACTACAGTCCGGAATGGATCTGGGCCTCAACCAATACGCAACTCCACTTACCGCGATCTTTGCTTTACTGAATCCAGGTGCGCACTCCGAGTTTGTTGAGGTATATATAACTTGGTGTGTCACCTAAGTCGAGGTCTATCTCCACTGCATTGTCCCTCTGGGCTTATAATCAAGGACTCCTATGGTCGGAGCGTAGCCATCTTAGATGACTGAAGCCAACTATTCTGACGAAGTCACTGTATAGCTCGTGGAGTTAGGTATTTAACCTCCTCCTGCAATGCATGTCAACGCAAACGGGACCGGACTGGGTTCGAAGCGGTTAATGAGATCTTCATCGGCCTTTGCTACAGTTTTATGATTCTCCCTTAAACAGAGAGAACGGTTTGGAATGATCAGGAATGAGGGTCATACATAGAGCTTACTTAGCTTCTATCGACAGAGCCTTTTAAGCCTTTTAATTATTTGCCTTCTACGACCTATGAAACAGCGATTGGCGAGTGTAACTTTTTGCAGAGATTTTGCTGCTTAAGTTAAACACATCAGACTGACATTCTGAAGATGCTTTCATCATTAGATATTCATGTTGACAATTTTACCTTACGAGTGCTTACAAAGAGCTTTATATACTTGATAGAAGCAACAAGGCCCACACACATCTCGCATAAGCATGCAAGTCAGCAAAGGTAACGCCAATTTTCGATCTGTAGCACTGAGATTGTGGTTTGAATGCGTGCCTTTAGTTTTCGTGAGTGAAAGCTTATATCGTCGTTAGTTTGGTGTTAGAAGTGGGCAATGTCGGTCAAGTAGTTCTAGAACCTCCCATACAAAATCAATATTAGGCCCATGTGACTCTGTCTGTTGAAAACAGGATAGCGTCGAAACAAATCGACCTAGGCAAGTGAAAATTTGTGAGAGGACTTACTTTTATCGTCGAGGGGTTGATATTAAAATAGGGCTATGCCAGTTAAGTAGTTCTGATACCTCCCATACAAAACCAATTTTGCATGACTTCTATCCAGTGGAGGGTATCAAAGCATCGGCCAGGCCGATGATATCACTTTTACTTGTTTATATACAGAATGAAATTATCAACAATGAAATGTGAATACGTAACGACAATCTTAAATGGCCGAATCCCACTACAGACCATGCGAAAGCGAAATACAAGCCGCCGTACATTTAACAGACCCAAGACAATACAGGGCGTCACCTGTTATCTCTCACTTATCCAAAATTAATGAATTCACTGCTCCATTAGCCAACAATTCATTATTCATGAAGCTACCCTTACAACTAGCTTTCAATCAGTTGGCCATACCACTATTGTATTAGTCATCCTTGGGCGTGCATTTGAATGGAGTCCAATTACTCTGCTCTGTTCTATACCATCTGCGGAGTCCTTCCAAGCGTCTATCTGTTGTATTTATTCCAGACCACATCTAATTATCACGATCGCAATAAGTTTCGCAACGACGATAAAGGACTTCGCAATCGGAATGTCTCTTCCTATCGCGTGCGTTCTATTGTTATTATCATCATCGAACTGCGAGTTATTATTAGCCGAATCCACATGAGAGCCTGAATCCACGACACTGGAGACTGTACAGTATATACTGCTCGGTCGCATTGAATGCCCGTGTCGTAAACCAAATTTAATCAACACAACACAATGGATAGCTATCGTATTCTGTCAGATTAGTCATAATCTATGTTGGCAATGTGGAGTGTAGATAGTCCAATAGGCAGCCCTTTGATTACCAAAAGTATGTGTTCTCTCACCATGGTTCCAGCTGCTGTCTGGCATTACCAATGACCGGCTATCAGTGAAATAGGGAAATTCAGCAGACGTCATGTTGCCGAAAAACAAACGCTCACAGGCCCCACCTCATTCGCTCGAGTATATATATAGACCCATCTCGAGGGATATTGGTAAATTTTCCCAGTCGCAGTTAATTAGAGCCTCGACGACACCCACGAAAAACAACGCGAATTCCAAGTATATTCTCCATGCACTCGAACGACAACCACAGCGATTAATCCTTCCGCTGGGTAGCTGGGGTGGTGGGTGATGGCGGGTGCTGGATGGTTCGGATTCCCCTATAGAGATATTGTTTATCGCACGTAATTAAATAAATCACCGATTGAAAAGCCATTCACTCAATCTTTCATACAGCTGAGCTGAGTTAGACATTTGCTGGTCGTTCATTAATTGGATGGATACGATGTTGCGGATGAGCCTAGAGACATGCACATGACGCACACAGCCTGCTATTAAGAGGGCACTGTGGGGCGAATAAAATCCATTTTATCTAGATTTTCAGAAAATTATCAGCTCAGCGTTGAAGTTGAAGTGTGTCTGGGGTGGGGGTTGTGGGGTTTTGCGGCTTCCGCGGATGTTGGCAGCAACGGAATTCCCTGTTATACCCCATAGTAAACATTTCAATTTCGAGCACACTGATAGTCTACAGAGGAATGCGATTTAATTTTCAAAGTCGCGATACTTCGGGGTCGCCCCACGCCGACCGCCAATCAAACTGAAGGCACATCCACCACATCCAATCATAATAAAAATCGATGACACACTGCAGAGTGCAGGGAGTGGTGGCCGTGGGCGATGAAGTGTGGTAGGTGGTAGCTGCTGCGTGCTGTGGTAGGCAAGCTACTTTTGCAAACTATGTGTTGTGTGTAGGTACACACAGAATATAGGGACTGTTGGTAAGGATATTAATAAATATGAAGCTAATTAATTTTTGTTGCGGTTATCGAAAGTAATTGAAAGTGTACGTGCATCTCAAGTGTATGCTAATTTATTGACAGGTGAGGCAGGGTACCTATAGTCTTTTGTTAAATTATTTAAATTGAAGTACACTTTGATTATTTTCCAAGGAAATCGTAGCCACAAAAGGTGATTACATGCGAGGAAGACGTTTTCATTATGAACCACTGAAAAGATGCATCTACAGTTGAAAGGCTTGGTAGATAGTGACGCAGTAATTTTATATTAACAATTTTATTTATTACTTATTAAGTAAAGTAAATAAGATTCGTAATAATAATAATAATAAATGCATAAATACCGAAATGTGATCTGTCATAGCTTTTCCCTTTTTTATGTACATTTTTCCAATTCAAAACATTAATCCCCCTCTGCACTTCTGCATAGTGGATCCGTAGCCATTGCCAAGATTCCAATAATCATTTTAAAGTTATAGGTATCTATTAAAAAAAAATAATTTGTATTTGGGTACGGTTCTCACAACCACTCATTTGTGTTAGTTATTATTTTTGGGACAACTTAAAGAGCCATCATTTTTATGACGAATTTAATTACCTGACTTGGGAAGCTTGCCCAGGACACTTACTTTCGAATGTTTGTTGCTTTGGCTGCTTCATTCAAGTGGCATCTAATTTTTCTGTAGGAAGTCCCTGAAATACTTTAATCTGTGTATCTGTATGTTTGCACTGATTTAAGGAAGCAATAAAATTATTTGGATACGGTTTTCACTGTTCTAATCTGCGTGTCTATCAGTTACTAGATCGTAATATTATCAGCGAGCTCAGTTTTTCTCTATATTATCGCACATAGGATTTTTGAAAAAAGCCATTATTTTAAAAAATTGGTTTTATTTATTTTACCTGAAAACGACAGCGACGATTTTGACCAAATTGCATACTTAGAGTAAAATTGATGTTTCCAAAATTATTACGTCCTTAATTTTCAATTCGAATCACCGAAAACGCTTATTTAGAAACTGCTCATATCTCGAACACCCCATTTTCGATTTGAATAAAACCTTAAAAACCAATTAACGCTTACATTTCGAACAATAATTGATACTCTGTTTTCAGCTTAATATTTAAGCAATAGTTTTTTTTTTTTAATTAACCATTGCAATATTTGTGTTACTACTTTCTGGGTATAATTTTACAAAAACTGATCTAAAGATTTTGTTCGAAATGCGTATTAAAATTAATATAATGTAAAAAATTCGAATAAATCGGTTTTTTTCAATTATGTATTTCTCAAAAATAACTACACGAGTCCTTATCTGTGTTTGTATATTTTTGTAAAAATAAAGACCGCACTGCCAATAGAAATGCAATAACAACCACGCAAGAATTCGTTTAAGAAAATATCAACCACTTATTATTTTTCAACTACAATATTGAATATGAACATCAAAATAATTCCAACTAACAAAATTTTGTTGACCAAATATAACATTGTGTGTGTGTCTTTTTTGGGCTTATTGGTCACTTCTCTCAAATGCGAATAATAAAACTAATATTCCATCTTTTCCACCCTACGTTTCGTTGGTATTTTCCAACTTCTTTAGGGGCAAAGTTCTTTATTGGAGAAATTGTTTTACAGCTACATTTAAAATTGTACGGTCCAGAAGAGGCGCACAAACAAATAAATAAATAAACAATTGTACATACCAGGAATACACTAAATAGAACTTAAACTTATAAACTTATTATACAGAAATATCACAGATTATCTAACAGAGCCACACTGTGAAAAGAAACTTCCACCTTATTTGTACCTCCATTTCATTACATTACATTACATGTCCATCGCAGTGTTGCCACTAAAATCCGGTCAAATCTGACCGAATGACCAATTTTTATTTTTTTTAAATTCGTTCAGAAAATCCGGTCAAAAGATAAAATAAGAATTTTTCACCAGTATATATATTATATAGTGTGGGTAATATATTTTTACTAAAAATAGAAAACAAAAATGATATTATATATATTATAAAGTCTAAGTGAAGCTGTGGCATAATTACCACAAGAGCACCCATTTACCTACCTACCTACCATGTAGTTTCTTTATTTTTCAAAACTAATTTCAGTTTAAGTAAAACAAAAAAAGACTAACAATTTATTGGAAAGCTTTCGCAACGTTTTTCAAAAAAAGAAACTTTGAATCTAATTCAGTCTTCCAAAATATTGCTAAATGCATACATATTCATAAAAAAAATATACCTGTCCTACATTTATAAATTATTAAAAAATTCTTCATATTTATCGCTCTCGGAATCGCTTGAATGACAATTTTAATATACCTCGTTTGTCCCTATTTTTCTTCTGATTTCATCAGGAATAAGGCTTTTGTAGCAACAAAAATTAGGTGGAGGATTATTTCTAATCTCAAGAACTCCTATAAATCTTGCTTGGCATACTCTTACTCACTTGTCACTTCACTTCAGTCTTGTTTGAATGCACACACCCTTTAGGCATCAGTCACAGTTGGTGGGATCATTCAAATCAGACTGTCGCGAGGAGCCGCTGTATTCTAGGATTATTCACAATAAATGGGTTTCTGTATGAAATACTGTATGTGAACGTGTTCGTTAAGTAAGCCCAAGTATCATTCAGATTATAGAAATCGATCCTTATGTCTTTATGTCTAGTCAAAGAACAGTATGGTTTTTCAGGTCAAAAAAGGGTTTTCCATTAAAAGAATTTGTTCGTGTCGGTTCAAAATCTATTAGACCGAATTTCCAAATTTTCTCCGGTCAAAGCGAACAGATATCGGTCAGATATGTAAATTCAAAAATAAATCTCTGAATTCTTACGTATATAAATATTTCTGTAAAGATATTGGTCTATCACGAACCCTACTTCCAATCATGGACAGCTTAAACCTGCTTCTCTAATCGATTCCAGTCAAAATTAAAAACATGGCCCAACAAATCAGAAAACAGAAACTCCTTCTACGCATGTCCTTGTACTGAAAGATCTTGTAATGTGTAAGAGCTTATAAATAGAACAGTAAGCGCTTTTTACTTTCTAACTTAAAACTATATTTAACACTATTCTTATATTTATTTTACGAACCGTCTCTTTTATCCAACATAATTTTTCAGATTTTTACCCACCTACCTATAAAACCAAACTTTTGATGAACCAGAAAGTTTCATGCGGCCCAGTCGTGCACTTAATTATAGTGAACCTATCTTGATGGATGCATTTCCAAATGGCATTATTTTATAAACTGCATGAAAACCTTTTCAATTAAGTTCACTCCTCTAGTTTGCACTTATACCTGCTCTCTGTGATCCTACATAGAAGCATGAATTCAATACAACAGCTTCGAATGTACGTTCTTCTTCACTCACTCACTCACTATACACCGGTTCCTTGATTTCCTTAGAGAAATGTAAGCCAATTTACCTCCATCACACCCGGAGTAAGAATAATCGTGTCCCTTAAACATACTGAACTGAATCTATTCATGGGTTGGTATCGTTTATCAAAAACTTCATTCAAAGCAGCTTCCAATTCCGGGGTCGTTCCTTCTTTATTGGCAGAATTTCACCTGCAACCCCGAACGTATTTCACCACCCCCGTGACTTTTTCTTCCCTAAACCTTAGTCAATTGGGCCAAACGACTTTGACTCTGAGAAGCTGGAATTTCACCCAGTCAAGGAGCCGAACATGGCTCCTTGATCTGTGCTCCCTGGCAGTCAGTATAGCTGTTGCATGCAATGGTTTCGTGCCACCGTTCGAAGTCAAACCATTGCGTGTGCTAAATGTCGTTCGGATCCTCTAGTCTCTTCGTGCAACCATCCGTACAAGTAGGTGGCGTGTGTGGGTAAATGGCGTGTCAATGGAATTAGGGATCTACAGTAAAAGCGGTTGCTATTGCCATAGACTCGGAACAAAGGTCTGCCTCGCGAAATGCATGACACAAAACGGTCTGGGGTTACCCGCTATACGGCATTCACTAGATTTTCTGTGACCATATGCATGTATTCAAGTTAACTCCATGTAGACTTGTAGACACAGAGATGATAGCCTCACTTAGAATTCCTTAGATGCGGAAAGTGGCCAGGCCACTGTGCTAAACGCTCAAAGACTCATACGCTCCAAATGATTTGCAAAATGTTTCGCAGTGTGGCGAATGCTTTCCCCTAGCCCACCGCCATGTTCCCCGTTCGCATTGAATTCAAAGAAATCTTTGCCAAGACAATTTGTTTTCCACTTGTGCGCTGTACTAAGTTAGACATTTTAATTTTGATTTCCCCGATGGGTTCCACAATGGACGAGGAAAAGTTTTCCTTTTTTTTTGTCCTCCCTTCTTCGTTGCCAGTTAGTTAACGCTTTACATGCGGCTGCGGCCAAAGGACAAGGGAGGGAATGAGACAGCGAAAAAATATGCTGATCTCGCCTGCACTCGAATCTATTCCCCAAGGATGAATTTATTATTATTTCTCTTGTTCGAAATAGGAGCCAGTCCTTTTTTTGTGTCGACTATATTAGTTGGTAGATAAATGAATAAACTTGCGACACACATACACATTACACATACACACAGCGGACTGAAGGAAGGAAATAAAATACGGCAACTTTAACAGTAATTCATTTGGGGAATAAAACAAGGATGCACAGGAAACGGGTGTGAATATAAAAAATTAATCCCAGTGGGAGCATTGGGTGACAGTCACGACTCACGACTCACGATACGTGAAGCCCTATAACAGAAGAGACATTTAAATTAAGTCACTGATTTGGAGAGCGGTCGCAATTTGTAAAGTTTTTCGTTTTTCCTTTTCGCTTGAGCGTCACACTGATTTGAGAGGATTTCGAGGTGACAAAGATGATGACAATTTAAGTTGGACAGATGAAATATTGCGAAACAATTTGGTTTCTTCTCGAAGTCGAATGGATTTTTTTTTATCACTGTTCAAGATTGCAGGTTCTTTGCTGACAAAATGTAGGGTTTGGTTAAATCATTTAAGAAGTTTTGAATCTTTTGAGGCGGGTGTTTTATTTGGCTTACCATGGAGCGTGTCCGGAGTGTGTTCTTTTTGTTTGAAACTTTTTTTTTCTTTAGATCCGTAAAGTGACAAAAGGAGATGATCGGTGTCGGAAAACATCAGAGATTTAAGTAGGGTTGGTGCTAGTGTACATACAGTTTTTGCAATGGAGGTTCGTATAATATTCCGGGGCCAAAAAAAGGTCATGGAAATGCAATTGTATTCTTTTATGACTTCGGTTCATCTAAACACTCGAGTCTGGTTCCTAGTCCATTCTATGTCTGAGGGTTATAATTGGGTAAAAAGATAAAAAAAAGGAAAAGGAACTTGGCGGATGATGGAGATTTCGGTTTAGGAAAGAGCCTCTGAGTTGGAAACTATTCAATCTGTATTCAACATCGAAAATAGAAATCCAAGGCATTACGCCTCCTACATAGTACGCAACTTTCAGCCTTAAGTAGTTTCTTTAGAGGCAAAAAGGGGTTTTGAATGAATATTTTAAGGAGAGAGATCGAGAGAGACCGGACTTATTTAATTGAGTAAAGTTAATCGCTTGGAACGCGACAGAAATAGTACTGTGTACCGTCCTTGACATTCAGAAGCCGTTTGACAATACCACAAATGGCATAAAGTCACCAAACCATTCATGGAAAGACTGCCTAAGCCTTCAGAGCCATCTTTACACTCCGGAGGCAGTCAGGAAGACAAAGATCTTCTCTGGGTGTATGTCAGCAAGAGTTGCTGAAGTGACGATTTCATTGCCAAGAATGTTTTTCCTGAGATGACATAGAGCCGGGCATTCCATAAGATAAAGAGAGGATTCGTCACTCTCAGGAGCACGACGGCGTCTGCATCAGTGATGGGACTTGAGGAAAGCGAAGCGGTGGTAGATAGCTTTAAAAAAAGGTGGGAAAAAAGTAGTAGAAAACAAAATTTTCCCCTTGCACTAAAATAATGCAAGCAATTAGGGAAAGCACAATTATACTTGTTGTAGGGACCAAGAATTTACGCATTTTCACTGTCAATAGTTCTTGATATTATTTAAAAATTAAAAGTTTTAGAGTTTTTGAACTACAGAAAAAACGCCATACATTCAACTCATCTTTGAACACAAACTGTCAAAACATAGTAAAACACACGCACAAATACAGTCAAATAATGAAATACAGTCAAATAATGAAATATTATCACAGTAAATGGTATATTGGACCATGGCTGCCCGAATTTAGACTGCTTTAAGCACCCAAAATGTGAAAAATGTAGCCCTAAATAGTTGACCAGAAAGAAGCCCAAAAATCTTTAAAAATGTTCCCAATAGTTCTTTTTTGGTATTTTTCCCATTTGTCCATCTCACTTATGCGTGCCGCGAATTTTTCCATTGTATTTAATCTAACTTTTGAATAAAGGATTTGAATTGACCAAATCACTAAATGCGTACATGCTCATTGTGCATACTTAGAACTATTATTTTGGATTACATCAATGAATTTGGACGGAACGAAGTTCGCCGCGTCAGCCAGTTTTAGTATACAAAACAATTTTAAGGGAATTATTGGTAAGCGCCTTGTCGGGCCACAACTTCCTAAGAAACCACATAATGAAATTAAATCTCAAAGATGACGAGATATACATATAGTGGCTGCGGAGACGAAGTACACGAGGACTCAACTCAATAATCCTCTGTCAATGGACAGGTATCTGCCACTTGATGAACAGAACATTTGAATGAAATTACTTCCACGACATACAGGAACTTTTCGATGTCTCACTGTCTAATCTTTACAGGTTTATAAAAACATCAGGTTGGCTGGACAAGGTCGATTAATCTTAAGAGGAAAGCATGACAAACAGAAATTTATCGGACGCAACAACGGCTAGCAGCGGCATCATTAGGTCCACATGGACCTACATAAGTGCCAAGCGGGTAATAGCAGGGCTCAATCTGCTCTCCCTACCCGTAAACCTCACCTAACCTAACTCCCGGGCTCAGTTAACTATATACATAAATGTTGATTAGCCTTACAAACGAAATTACGCTTACAGGTCTGAGGACTTTTGCTATAGGGTGACTTAGTTTACCATTCTTATAAAAACCTCTTCTACTTCTCGCCATGATTTGATTACGCTCACGCATCCCTGTGCTAGTCACTTTGACATGCTACGTTTAGGAGTGATACGTTATTGTGTCGTTCACATTTTAGCTATACCACATGGAAGATGTCATTTTCGAATTTGTGTTAGGTGTGAATATGACCTGAGATGGTTTCTATTAAGACGAGCAGCAGCTAAGTTTCAGCCACCCCGGCTCCCCTTCAAGAAGAACCCTGGGTACATTTCTGAAGGTCAAAGTGAGACTAATAGCTATAAGAACTTATTATATATATAACTTACCATGATTGAGCTATCGAAGCTCGTGTCTTATTGATCGGATAAACACCCCCAAAAATTTGTTTCAACTCAACTTCCAGAAACTATTACGCGCAGAGCTTTACAAATTGCGTTATTGCCATCCTGACAGTCTCTCCTAAAAACTCCTTTGGTCGACACATTTGCAGAAAGTCCTTCCTTATGGCTCACCAATAAATTCCTCAAACAATAAAACACAAAAACTTGCACTACAAATGCGCCCACAAAACACAGCTACCCGAACAACGATGCCAAACCAATTTCCAACAGAAACTTTCCATGGTCCGAAACAAATATGTAGTCATCATTAACAATTTCCCAAATTACCAGACAATTACCGCCCGAAATTGTTGCAGAACTTTTACGATTCATTTCCAGCTTACATAAGAAAAAGGGTGAATCCTTTTCTCAATCACAAACAGAGAATGTCACACACAGGTAATCCATTTGATGTTTGCCGCTAAAAAAGGGTTTAAACCAAAATGTCAACTCCCCATAAAAACGTCCCAAAATCGCACATAAGCAAGCAGGGAAACATTCATCAGATCAAATCGATTGCCGACCTATGCCCACGAGCAAATAGTCATGTGACACGTTCATTCGCACTGGCACACCCAACAAAAAGGATTACACGCCTAATCCGGTTCTATACGCATGTAGCTGGGCAAACCTCTCGAAAAGTTTTCCGCAATTCAATAAAACAGATAGAAAGCTTTAGGCCTTAGCCGCACGACCATGATAATAACGACGAAAGTGATGATGCTGCTGGGACGAAGACATACCCGAGTGGTAATTGTAAAAAGGATTTTCATCACAACTCATAGGGCAGGGATGGTTTCATAAAGCGCCAGCCTCAAATGACTGTGAGATAAACTAATTGGTCACGCAATTGAAAGCGTCCGTGTCACACAGCGGACAGAGGGGAGATTCGCACTGAAACACTGAATGTGTCATCGAATGCCGGTCTGTTGTTGCTGGTTGGTGTTTAAAAGGATGGAAGTGATAGTGTGGAACGAAAACGTAAACGGATATTGTTTCTTGATGACGCTGTTCACTGGAGATGTGTGTCTCGTTGCGCAGTTAAATGTGGTGGTAGCTTGCCACTCACGTGCGACCAACATGAGGACATAATTTATTAGGTGTAGTCCATGGCCCTTCTTCGTGTATCGCATCGACCTTTTTAGAGCAATTCCACTCGACGAAACTTTGTTTAGATTTGTTGTTTGCTTCTTTTCAGAGAGTGTGCGAGCACGAGCGAGAACTGTGCGAACTTTCCGCCAACTACTTTAAGCAAATCCCCCCCGTCACCACCCCCAATGTTTTGTATCTGTTAGCTCCGAGCGAATACTAATGGATATTTTATAGTGCATGCTGTTTCGTTGCGTGTTGTTGAAGTTGCTGCCCTTGAAGATGTTTTGTATCCGTAAGTACCATCTTTGGGCTGTTTTTTCAATTTCATTCCCAAGTAGGGAGTAGCAAAGTTTTTGCATTTAACTTTGGCAAAAAGTAAACAGCGAGCAGATGCAACTGCAGCTATTTGATTTTGTTCTCTGCACACTTGGTATGCCTTGCAGGCACGAGTAGTCGCTATTGATTGTATCGAGACCGGAGTGAGGGTACAATGGTGCCATCTCCGTTTTGAGCAGAAAGTTTAAGCGATACGACACCGTTTCGAAATTGTCAATATCCTTTTCGATTTGCGAGGAGAGAGATGCAAAACAAATGAAGGAGGGTACATCATTGAGTGGGAGAACTCTTATTGTTGTTGCTCCTTGTTTCAGGAGGAAATTGGAAATTTTTGCACGGAAATTTTGTTCAATTTCTGAGTATTGGTGGTTTTATTGGGGTGTCTGATTGTGGTCATGGAGCACTTAATTAACTGGTGGCCTTTTTAAGGAATGGCTTTTGTGATACCTACTCTAGTTAGAGGTAAATTGACAGAAGGGATACAGGTCTGCAAACATGATAATGATTTGGGGGACTTAATCCAATTGGTGGTTTTGTCGGTTTTCGGTGCAAAAGGTCGTCAGGCATTTTCCGTATTTGGAGAAATACACCAAGGTGTGTCAAATCCTTATGATCCTTATTGAAATTTAATGATTCTGCTCGATATGATATTCAACATCATTTGAGCTCATAAAATCGTTCTAGTTTGTTGTAAGGCCAATACAGTGTTAGACATCAGAACTATACGCCTCCAGTTTATTTTCGGAAAATTAATTTTAAAAACCACATGTTAATGATAATAGGCTGCTAGATTTAGGGCGACTTGAGGAAATTTCGTTGAGTTTAGGCACGACCAATAAAAAATATTTCTCAGAGTGCGAATCTGAATACATGTTCTGTTAAGAAAGTACGTATATGGAGTGTCAAGTTCAGCATTGACAGCTCGGGATGTCTTTCCGAGCTAAAATTACTGCACCGTAAAAAATCAGATGGCCTTATATGCAAAGGCAGGAGAGGAATTGAATCGTGTCCGGCTTGGGAATAGGAAAGGTGTGCATTTCTTTAGGCGCTACAATTTTCAAAAAGATTGTAAAGTACATTACATTTGATTATTTTCAAACATTCTTTAGGATTATTAGGTTCGGACGTGACTTATCAAATTAACTAAGCGCAGCTATAACCCTGCAAAGGATATGGATAATATAAGTAAAAAACACCAGCAACGATTTTAAGTATGGCTAAGAACATAAAAACCCTGCTATAGTGACAGCAGGCACTGACAAAAAAGATAGACTTACAGAACTATAACCAGTATCAGATTATAGAGAGCTGAACTTCTGTCTTACTTAAATGCTCCTACATGGTTTGCTTTCCTAGAAGAGAAAACCCAGTGCCCAACCTTACCTGAAACAATATTGCCAACGGCATGAAGAAGAAGATAACCTCCAATACATAGAAAAAAAATGGAGCCTAACGCATAACCCGCAGAAAATATGACGAAACAAGTGAATATGGTTATGAATTACTATAGCGAATATGGTTGACATATGCAGACGACAACAAAGTGACAATTAGTATGCAGTTCATAAAAGGCCTTATAATCTTTGACAGATGCTAACGAGAAATAGCCCAGTGGAATAAACTAACTCACTAGTATTCACGCACATGCAGTACAAGTTCCTGAAAATATAATAGCATAAGGATGTAGATACTTCCGAAGAAATTCGAAAATCTGTTGCTAATATTCATGACTAGTGCTACCAGGTAGTTTTAACAGCAAGGAGATAAAAAACTAAACAAAAAGCGATAAAAAATTGTTTCGCCTTTTGACATTTCTGGAAAACGCTACAAAATCTCCACCCCAACAAGAGATCTAGACAATTTTTTGGACGCTACCATGTCAAGGTGTAATACCAAAAAAATAAAACTCGTATTGTCTCTAAAACTATTTAAAAAGCGACGCGGATCCAAATCCGAAAGTACTTAACTGACAGCACTGATGCAGACGTGTAAGAAACTGTAGCTTCATAAATCCATTTCCATTTTGAAAGTTTTTTAAAAAAAAATTGGTGCGACTGTATCCAACAGTCCCGAAATATGTGTAAACATCGTGCGTGCGGTATGTGTGTGGCTTGATACACCTCATTGAGAAAAGAGGGAATTGTAATAACCGTATTCTTGATATATTATGAAATGACAATTACATACTTGCACGTAAACGCAAGTTTGCAGCTGTCTTTCCCATATCTGAAAATATTTTAATGCATCTTCAATGATGGCAAAACATTGCATATTTGTCAGAAATATGGAATTTTAGCAATTACGTATTTTCCTGTATTTTTCTGCGTTTTACTATTGAAACGCATGTACAGATGCGAGTTGGATGACAGTTTTTCTAGATCAACTACTCTACGAGGATGGCTGACAAATACAATCTAACCTCACCTTCGCCTAGCATTCGTTGAAACCTATAACCACGCAAAAGCCAACGAAAAACAGAAAAATTGTACCGAAATCTGTGAAGAATTACTACTCGCCCAGAAATAAAAGTAGGTATCTATTCCACTTGGATGGTAACACTCTACGCAGTTACCATTTTGTACTAGATTGTGGTTGCGATCGATCCTAATGGTAAGCAATAGTATTTGTGTTGCATACCCAGCGGGTCACTGACATAAACTGTTATACAGGAAATGAAAGTGTTATTGGAATTTCATTCGGCTTGCATTGCATATTGTAGGGTGCTGGTCTACGACATTTTTGTTAGTTGTTGTCCAGCTGTGATTTCTGCGTGCCTGGTAATTCACGAAAGATTTGGCACTGAATTTCCTCGAGATGTCCGTGACAAGGAATAAATGTGGGAGCATCCATCATTTATATGAAAAACGTGCTTTATTTGTTAATCAAAACAAGAATACCCGAAAACAACAAATAAATCACTCAGATCACTTGTGACTCCTTTACCTCAACTGTCATTCAACCCAGCTCACAAATTTATGCAATGATAAAACGCAGTGAACGACTGCGCATCCGTTTGCAATTTCCGTCCCCGCAAGTTAAATGTGTGGAATTACTCCACCAGAGATTCTAACAACGTGCGCTTAGATGTGCACATCAAAAACAGGCCACGGGTTAAAAAGGGACCAAGCGGCAAAGCTGCCTCGAAGGAATGCCAATACCAATTGTTGGTTCCGACTCCGAGGCGAGAGTGATTGAAGACAGAGAGAGCAAAAGGTGACGTATGTTGAAAAATTTTTATTAATTAAAAAAATATTATTAACTAGCTGACCCGGCGAACTTCGTACCGCTTAACGGTCTATTCTTTAATTTTTGTATTTTTTTTAATACTTATTCTGCTATTCGGGACACCGGGTCAGCTAGTAAGATAAAAAAAGAAAAAATAAAGTAAAAATTAAGTTTCATATTTATACACTCCACAGGAAGGTATATATATATTCGCTTTGCCAATACATTTGTAACGCCAAGAAGGAGTCACCGGAGACCTCATAAAGTATATATATATTTTGAATCAGGATCACATTCTGAATCGATTTAGCCTGTCTGTCTGTCTGTCTGTCTGTTTCTTGAAAGCACGATAGCGCCCAAAGTAATTGACGTAGGTGAATGAAATTCGGTGAAAGGACTTCTTTTTATCGGCGTCAGGTTGGTATTCAAAATGGGCTATGTCGGTCAAGTAGTTCTGGTATTTTGCATGACTTGTATGCAGTGGAGGGTATCAAAGCATCGGCCAGGCCGATGATAACACTTTTACTTGTTATTGTAGTACTTTATGGTACACGATATTTTTTGTTTGATTACCTGGCGTTTCTGGGCAGTACGATTAGATTGTTAATTAATTTGATTCGTTGCATTTCGGGTTCTTCTGCCCAAATTTGTCCGCCGCCTTATAGGAAACATATTTAGTAAGTCATAAACCCACAACACTTTTTTAATTTTATAGAAATTTGTGGCTTTCAGATTTAGTAATATTATAGATGCACAGCAAAGAGACGTTTACATTTCAAAAGACATTTTACCGCAGACAATTTTTTTTTGAGTAATGTTACCATCGTATAAATATTGACAAATATTGACATTACACTAACGTCACTTAATTGTTTTGCCTTCCCGGAACCCCTCCACCAACACTTAAACATTATGGTATGGTATTAATGTTAAAATTGAACTTTAAGTATTATTATGAACCTTTTGTATGGGAATATAGAAAAGTGTTGTTTTTATACTTTTTCAGGCAATTATTTAAAATTTTCCCTCCGTAAGAACTATCGTCGTACTTCAAGGAATATTATAAAAAAAAAAAATTAGCGAAATCGGTTCAGCTGCGGTCGAGATTTGCGCTTAGCAACACATTCAGCGATTCATTTTTATATTATAGATTAATTAATTTGATCTCTTCTTATGTATTCGGAGCTGAAGGCCATTAAGGACCGACACTCCCATTGAATGAACTGTTAAACTATTGCGATTGTATGAAGTGAAGCTGCCGATATCCAAACTTTAGACCAAAAATGCCGCTGGAAAGGATTGCCTCAGAGCGCTTTTTTTTCAAAGAAGTGCTATTCTTATCTGTAAAATTTGGTGGGATAAAAGAATCTACACTCCATGAATAGAACTGCACCAAAGGCAGCGAAAAAAAGTCTCCAGCATGTCGATTATAAAACCTTTTGTGGTAAACTGTGTGAACGCCCGAGCAGTTCGCCAAAAGCCGCGATTGGATTATATCACTTCACCAGAAAAGTAAACAAAATCTTAACCTTCTGGCAAATTTTGAAAAAAAAATTCTCTTCCTGTAAAGCCACCTTCAAAAGTATTATGGGCGAACAAGTTGTATGAACCT
The DNA here is from genome assembly GCA_948293265.1 of Cheilosia impressa. Classification (NCBI taxonomy): domain Eukaryota; kingdom Metazoa; phylum Arthropoda; class Insecta; order Diptera; family Syrphidae; genus Cheilosia; species Cheilosia impressa. The sequence goes on from OX411883.1 coordinate 27,536,564, forward strand.
ACACCATGTTTCCGCATTCAACGAAGAAATATCGTTAATTCGTAAAAGTCGAAAAGTACACTTGGAACCGTTTGATGCGAAATACAGCCTTAAATCAAAGGCGACGCTATAAAATAAAGCATCTTCTACAAATCGGGTGAATGCGGCGGGGGTTTAGTGGCACGTTTTCAAGTGTCAAAACGGAGATAGGCCCCTTAACATCTGCTACAAAAATGATTACCTTACAGTTGAAGGCTATTTCTACTAGGGCTCGACTACTTTTATCTTCATTTCGGCAGAGCAATCACGCGAAATCTAAGAAGATGAGCTCTCTTCAAGGCAAGCACAAACGATGTCTTCTAAAAAAGGCTTATCATCCTAATAGATCTCTTTCATTGTTTATCTGTAACATATTTTGTCAGAAGCGGATAAAAACCGCACAGGACGTATTAGGAGAAAGTTTTTTCAGTTTCCATTGATATATCCTCGAGAAAAAGATTCAAAGAGAGACTTAACGGGCTGTAGATATATTCATTACTAAACCACCCGCGCCGCTTACTTCACCTCAGTCTTGGCTCACATTAGGCAAAACAGCAACTTCTCCATCTCAAATACTTTTGCGATCGCTTGACAAGAGAGAGTCGTCCTTTATATTTTTTGTCCTCCCACTTTCCATTTGTTTTTTCCATATTTTGACTTGCGTCAGAAAGCGGGTATGTTTCATTTCGGCCCATTATTCGACATCAAATTTAAAACGCGCAACGTATCCTTCCTCATCGCGTGATGTAATCCACAACCACACCACTGAAACTTTTATCACCTCACAAAATCAAGCGAACGCAATTCCGTGTACCTATTCAAAACCACCGATAGCCTCCATCTCTCCCATAATTTGACTACAATGCCGCATCGTTTTATCCCATACCCAGAGTCTAAACAACAAAACTTCCAGCTGAAAATGATGTCCTCCAGGCTGACAGTTTCCTCTATGGACTGCAATAGAATCAACTAGCCCTCGGCATGACGCTGATAATGATAATGATGATGATGCTTGTGTGCTGGTAAAACTAAGGAAAACAGCTGCCAGTCCCACAGCCCGAGGATTATAATTTGGGATCTTTGAACAAAATGAGCAAGGTTCACAGGGATGTGATGGGAACAAACAAAAATTGGCTGTCCGCACCAGAAAATCCTTGCAAAAAGGCTCCCCTTCATCATCTATTGCTCGAAAATTCGCCAATTTGGCAACAAACATACGCTTTACAAAGGACGATGATGTGATGTTCGTGCTGCTACACTTGATGATGATGGTTATGATGACGATGATGATCCTAAGGACTACAGGCTCACATACAACGGCTACCGTCTGAAATCGGGAAACTCCATCTCGAAGTAATTCAGTATTCTGTTCCCTGTTCCGACTTCTCTAATGGCGTATTCAATTTCGAATATCATTTGGAATTCCTTTCGCATACACTCGCAGAGAGGCGAGCAGCAGGGCTACTGCCATGCCAAAGTGTTACACTATACCAAACGGTGTGAAGTCGGGAACAAAAATAAGTTACATGTGTAGTATATACACATCAAAACAAGTCACGTATGTTTTTTTCGAAAGAGGAAGAAAGTGTTTTTTGTTTCGTTTCCTTTTTGCTGTGTTTTTCTGTCATTTGTTTGCCTTTCGAATGTTTTTTTTTTCCCGTTTTACGGTCACGTAAGGACGAATCCCTTCACATGACCGAGTACGTTGTTCGAAAGAAAATTGTTAAAAGAGTCTCCCATACGACGAGGGTAAGAAACAAATCGTTGAAATAAATTTGTATGCACTTAGATTCGTATGGCGTATGTGTAACATTTTTAGGTGTAGTCCCCGCCCTGTTCACCTGTACACACACACGGGCAAATCAAAGTGAGCATTATGTCGGAGATGGGTGTGATTGGTAGAAAATTAGATTTTCTTCGGCATATGCAACGTGGATAGCCACTTTGAGTAGGGCTGCTCCGAACTGTGTTTATAGACTGTCGGCGGCTTTGACATTAATAGACATTAACAGCTTTCGAGCTTGATGGCGGTGGGATATATTGGAGTCCGAAAATCATAACGGATCCAATTTGGCAGTGGATGATGGAATTAGTTGCTGATATAAATATTTCAGACTGGGCGTGGGTCCCAGCATGGGAGAGACTGACAAGACAATCGCTTCAGGCGAGGAGCTGGGAATGTTTTTCCTGAATTCATCAATTTCTCAGCTGGTCTTTTGAATTTCAATTGCGCTGCCCCAGAGTTGCTTGCAGGCATCATATGGAAGTGTTCGACACTGACGAGGGGATATATGCAAAGGACTTTGTTTTGAATCACTGTGCCGTTGGCTAGGGCTAGGACAGCCAGCTCAGGTAATTTATGCGGTCGAGTGTTTCGGAGCAACAACATCTCTCGCTTACTTTTGTGATGCGTAGCCAAGTCCACGTTAGGTGTCGCTATTGTAAGCCGAGACTGAATTACGGTACGGTCTGTCTAAAGCTTGGGGTTGCTAGGATCAGAACGTCGGTCAAACCTCACTCTTAAAAATCGGTTAAACCGTTTAGGCTACAGGAGGTCTTAATTGGGAGGACATACCAACGCGCGAAAAGTGTTCCCCTCCTTTTGGTTTCAGAAAATCTCTCTAAAAACTATAAACCAACAAAGTGCCGTTGCACAAGTTCTATGCAGAGCTTAAACTTCCCGTATTTTTTCGCAAATACTGAAATTACACACAGGACTATAGTTGGATAGAGAACTGTATACAATAAGAGAAGGCAGCATCAGAAAAGACCTTACTAAAGGTCAGAGCAAGAGCATTTTGTGCAGTATTAAACAAAAATGTCCCGAATAAAGCCACTCAAATCGGTTCCTCGAAAGGAATTATATATTTTGGCCAAACTTCTGTGTTGATATTTTTGCAAAGTGTTAGTACTGACTCAGAAGTACTAAGTGATTTTCGGATGAAGATGCAGACGGTAATTAAGACAAGAGGGATTATCATCGAATAAAAAAAAATAAAAGGCTGGTGCGACAGGAAAAAATTGTAATGCCAACAACTTTCGTTGATTACAATGAACCCAAATGTCAAAAATTTTGATTTAAGTTTGACATTGTTGGCAATGATGTAAGAAAATAGTTATAAAGAGTAAATTACCCTTACACTGAATACTTGATTGTTGAAAACTTAAAAACCAATTATTCTTATCAAAAATAATTTTTAAATAAATAGCTAAAATTTTTTTTAAAAATCTCAAAGTTCTTCGCTTGCCTAAGATCCTGTTTGCGCTAAATTTTATCTCCCATACAAAAATGTTAGCAGAGATTAAACTTAGCGAGGCAGTTTAGCAAAGCAGTATCCTGTTTGCACGCGTGCTAGGGGTACCCCCGCCAAGTCGTCCAAACTTTCGAAGAACCTTGCTCCCATACAGGATGAGCGGCGTTCTTGTAAAGCTGGGCAGTGACATAGGAGATGTTCCACGGACTCTATTTCCTCTTCGTCTTCTGCAGCTTCTGCAGAAGTCATTTGCAAGCCTTTTAGCCATGTTTCCTATGGTGCAGTGTCCGGTTAGAACCCCGACGAGCATCCGGATTTGGCTTCTGTTAAAAGAGACCAGGAGCTTTGATCTTTTGGTGTCAACCACAGGCCACAGACTACGGGTTATGACGCAACCGATGGTGTTGCTCCATTCTTCCTTAGCCAGTTGTGTGGTGACGCTGTCAATAAAAGTCTTAGCAGTGTTCAAAGGCGGTAGCACCTCTCCGTCCACTAGTTCAGGGTTCATATCAGAGCCGTATCTGGCCAATTCGTCCGCTTTTTCGTTCCCTTCCACCCCAATGTGTCCAGGAACCCAGCAGAGTAGAACTGAGTGATAAGGTATAGCCCTAAGTGCCAAGAGGCAATCTGTCACACATTTCGCAATCGATAAGATAGTCTGTGCTGCTTTCTTAACCGCATATATCTCAGCCTGGAAGCCGCTGCAGTCATCGTATACTGGGTGAGTTCTAGTCCTGTTTTTTGAGTATAGTGATTCTGAAATTTTTCTCGAGGTCGTATCTGGGTTTCTCGTAATCAGCAAGTGACATGAGTCCCTTCCGATCAAAGATTGAGTGTCCGCAGTAACCAGACTTCCAAGTTTTGTTCTCTCTTAATCTGAGAGCGGCATTGGCTGCCACGTTCTTAGTGAATAGCTCAATGGGTTGCAGGTTCAATAGCGTTTCCAGACCTGGTTGTGGTGTGGTTTTAATTGCACCTGTTATACCCAAACAAGCAATTCTCTGCACCTTCTTCTTCAGGTTCAGGTTCTAAAGATAGGATTTGGTCTCCCACCTCGAGTGTTTTTTGGGTAATAATAATTCTGGAAAGCTTCAGGACACATGTTGAAGTTATCCTTATAATTTCTACGGTTGGCTGCCAAATTCGAGAATTATAAATACATTAATGTTAATAGAAAATGTTTTTTTGTTTGCCCTCTTTGCAAATAGGGTTATACCTACGAGACACGAAGGAACACTTCTTCTTTTGCTTGCTACTATACAAATTATTTCAACTGGAGGCAATATCTTGTTAAATTTTCTTATATCCTTTGAAAATATTCAAATTCGCAGTCTTTGCTACGCGAATAATTAAAATTGCGTTTACTTTTACTGGTTTTTTCTAGCACGCCAGTAATAAGTCGCTACTTCTACTTTCCAGGTTTCGACAGCTTAAACAGAAATCCCATTTGGATATAGCTTTGTACAGGAGAGGAACAAATTTTAGTTACAAAGAGATGGCTCTGCCTTAGAAAAAAGTGTGCCAAAGGAAACAAAAAAACTGGAGGGGGCAAATGCAACTAAGGATTTGGGTAGACACCACTCCTAAAATAGTTTGACTGCCGACGATGCAACATTTGACTGCTGCTTTTCATACAATTTTGAACCAAGTGATCCGTAAAAAGCTGTGACAACTAAAGGTGCGGTCTAGGGATTAATGCTGCAAAGGCATTGGGGCGGCGTATTGCAATCTGAAGCACTCAACGGCCGGAAATCAAGACCAGAAAGTTGAAGACTGGCTGTATTTAGAAAACTTTCATTCCGACTTTTGCAAGCCATATCTAATGGGACATAAATCGGTGATATAAGTGCCGGGAAAATCAGCGAATTCTCGTTGAATCTTGTGAGTAGTCCCGCTAGTGTGACGCCAAACGGCTGTGGATGTGTTTTACCATAAATTTGGACTGCTTTTTTTAGCCTGATGTATTTTGCCACCAGCTTCCATAGAGCATAATCGGTTTGCGGCACATTAAGCGAAAGCCTATTCATTGAGGTCCAGACTTCTAGTGCACCTATTGTATCAAGAACAATATTCGCATACAGAGAATACTCTGATACTTTAAATTGTATGAGCGTTTTGAGTCCATTCCGCTCCCGGCAATTAATTTAAACTGCAATGCCGCACCCAACCACCAGCCGTCATCAACACAAAAAGCAATAAAATATTAATCTAATGAACTGACGGCAGCATAAATCTTCGAGATGGGAAGAGTTTCTTCTCATAAATCTCCTTCGGAGAAGATAATCTGCCAGGACCCTACTCGTCCATTCGTGTGCGAGGCGAAACTACTCATACATCGTTAGCAACCAACCGCTCTCTAATAGAATTACTCACGAAAAATGTGCAGAAAAGCAAAAAAAAAAAAAGAAGCAGAAGAAAAAAAAACGTTAAAAGCTAAACAAAACCAACATCTCCAGCCAAAAGTAATTTAACCATAAACTAATAAAAGATTGACAATAAGAGAAAAATAATCGCTAAAAGCTTTTGCCAACAACTTGCTTCGCTTTCATCGTCGCGTCGTCCTCCCGAATCACGCTACAACAAGGTAAACAGGATAAAGTGAATGCAGGGGAACGGATAGGGAGAATTCGCTTCGTGGATGGGTAGGTACATGTTATTGAAGGTATTCTCGTATCCTTGGGTGTAGTTTTCGTTCGGCGCGCTATGGGGAGGGTAAATACACTTTCAGTGTTAAAATGAAATGAGACGATGAAGATGGAAGGCGCAGTTCACCTCCACTTTCGCACTTACTCATTTCAGTGAAGGAAAGTCGTATCCTTGCTTTCGTATTACACACCCGCTCAGAAAGAAAGAGAGAGGCAAAATCACAAGACTGTTTCTCTGCGATGGAACGGGCGATCCTTTGGCTGGCGAAAAATAATTTACCAATGTCTAATAATGGCCGCCCTCTTCGTCCTGTCCTGTCTGCCACCACTGCATCATACCGGAGAGTAAATTACATTGCCATGGGGTGACAGATTTAATCTGTGCGAAGTATCTATTCTGCTCCATGTCGGTGGGGGGGGTGGTTATATTTTCTGTTTGGTGGGCAAGATTTGGCATTAAGATGTAGGGACGCCAGAGTTGAGGAGAAAGGCTCTAAGGGTGCGTAGACGTTGGTAGATGAATAAGTTTACGTTGAGAGCGGAGACACCAGGGCCACCTTCGTCACGTAGACATGTAACATTGTATATAGCATTTCGGTGTGTGCACAGGGACAATGCCATTAAATGTTATGACTTTATGTTGGGTGTAATTCACTGTGAAAGTTTGCATAAATAAGACAGCGCCCGTCGCCGCCACCACTAGCACCACCCTTAAAGTCTAATTTGAAAATGGCTTGAGGTAATCAGGGCACAGTTTGATGATGATACACGATGCGCTGTGGCGCTGCAATCTGAAAAGTTGGTTGGGGTGAGCGGTGGTGTGGCGTGGAGCTTAAAAGCCAGAACGGTATTGGGAAGATATTAATTTTATTCCACGGATAAATACCCCATTGCTTCAGATGGATAGTGATAACGGGCGTTGGCGTCCCAGAAGAAATGGGTAAATTTGATAGCCTAGGCGGAATGAAATTACAATCGATGGGGTGGCGATAGTGGAGATTACTACATTACGACAGAAGGGGTGGCATTTTATGACACCGATTGCAGCTGAAATTTATCGTAAATTGTTAAATGAGCTGTGTGCGAAGGTAGTAGCAGAAGAAGAGGAGGCCGACTTCAAGTCTATTATATACGAATCGTAAATACTTGCAAGTGATTATCTAAGGAGACACTAAATGTGTAATGGGGAATTTATGTTAAATGGGTTTTCTTAAAGATTATCGATTTGAACTTCAAATGTGTGCCGAACAGCTTGTCCCAATGTTTATCTAGGGTTTTGACTGGCACGACGTCCTTAAACCTATGTAGAGTTACTGATCTGATTGAAAACAGAATAGTTAAAGGCAGATGTAAAGCAGAATTTACTAAAGCTATGAAATTTTGACATGCCGACATCATTATGACGTAAACATATACATATATCCTAAATTTGTCACTAAGTGCGATCGCTTGTCCAGCTCACTCTCACGAAAGACAAACGGTGACCACCGAATGGATGAATTTTTCTGACGTCAAAATTTGACACTAAAAATGACACGTTTAATGGTAGCTTTACTTATTTCAACATTTGACACTGATGTGCCCTCTAAATTCAAAAGAACAGTCACCTGGCCGTCTTGCTTTCGCTTTAGCGATTTTAATCAACAAAGCAAGGACAGTCAGTGTGTAGAGTAGGAACAGTGGCGTAACGTGCCTTGGGGCGGGCCCCGTATACAAATTTGTTTGGGGGACCTTAGGAAGGGTAAAGATTTCTCACAAAAGAAAAAAACATTTTTGCATAAAATTAAAAGAAATATGTATTCATCATAAGAGGCTACGCCCCTGAGTAAGAACTCCAAAAGCTCTGAACCCACCTAATAAATAAAAATAAATAAATAAATAAATAGTTTCGCAATAGGTCCGTAAAGGGGATACCCTAGATCAAACTTCTCACACCATTCAATTTGTGTGAGGTTTTACTTATAGGGACCTACAATTTTTTTCCGAATCCGAACGACTAAAAGAAATATTTTTTCAGAAGCCGCGTTTCCTATGAGGGAACTATTTTTGATATATCCCTATTTAGTTTTAAGTTATCACAGTCGAATGTTAAAGTGCATTAAGTATTTTTGAAAAACGAGCAACTAGTCGGGATGATGACACTTTTGTCAACGCTGTTGCAGGAATGCAGGCAGTTTCTGTCACTATTTAGTTACGGTGAATTCGTTGCCTCTCGGTCTCAGAAAAGCTCGCCAATAACCTTCGTTCAGTTCTATCAATAAAAAATAATAAAAAAATCTGTCTCATTGGTTTAGTTCATGTCAGTTTCGAGATATTCCATTTGGTACAACAGTGCATTCTAGGTTGCCCATTTAGTGACTCGTAGTAAAAACAGAATCCCGACCAATAAAATAAAATTTAACTCCCAGTAAAGACGCTCACCTACGCCGTTATTTCTTTCATAGGGTTTAAGAGTTAGTTGGATATTTGTCGTTGGTGAGCTGGATTAATTGCTGTCGAATTGCGGTGAAGCAACACACTGGCTTTAACATTATCATCTTCAGAAAAAAAAAAAAAAACAAATGATCTCTTCGCTTCCAGGCTTTGCGCGATACTAATAATCATATTCAAAATCACAACTGAATGTAGTTTCAACTGAAAATGGTTGTAGATTTGAATGCGTAATGTTGTACATTTTACAAGTTTAACGGACTTTCCCTTGCAACGGACTTTTTGGTTGCAAATTTGAAAAATTCATATATCTACTTACTATACGACAAAAATTGCCAACTGGCAGTCAATTTTACAACAAGAAATTGCGATCATTTTTACAATCCCATTGCTAAAATGAAAGCAAATTCTGTAAAACTTACAATTAATTGTTATTTTTAAATATGAACAAACAAAAAATGTTCAACAGTAAATTTTACTGCCACATGTTGTAAAATGTGGAATATGTGGCAGTAAAATTTACAGTGGAACATTTTTTGGATGCATCAGATACAATTTCCGGCACCTGAGAAGAAATAAAAGCTATTTGGCTAACAAACTTCATATTTCCAGGTGCAATTGGAACTAGCGTTCATATTTCAAAATTTTACTTTTTCATTTTAATTCCCACAACAGTCGTACGAATCTCAAGAAAATTTTTAAAATTCAAATTTACTGTTCAGGTTTCGCAGGAACTGCAAACCAAGAAGCCTTACAGCGAACTGAATGCTAGGTATATTCGAATTTTCGGCTTCACATTAGCAAAGTAGTTTTTTTCTTATAAAAATATATGCTAAGTGCGTTTTCTTTGCCAAAACCTTTTGCTCAAAGCAAAAGTTAGAATTTATTCATACACCCCATTTTTTTTTTTAAAGAAAAGTCTGGTTCCGTTGCACAACGTCCTTTTCTATTACTGCGTCTATGGATTTGTATTTCGCAGCTGCACCCTGCACCAGGAAATTTAAATCGAATCTTGTTAAATATTTATTCGAAGTATAAAAGTTGATATGCTGTGGCACCATCTAGTGGGAGATAGAAGAAACTGTTTCAGATTTTCTCTACAATTAAAATAAAAAAAATTCAATCCAAATTAATATTCATGCCAGTCGCCCACCAACGACAGCTTTGTTAATTTGCAACGCAATTCTCTTTTCGTAAAAAGAAGTTTCAGCATACAACTTGCAGATCCATCCGCAGGCAATAATTCCTCGGGGCAGGCACTTTCCTAATTTCTGTTATATAAATCCAAAACTAATTAAAACAGTTCGTCGAATTTTTTTAACATAAAATAAATTCCAAAACGAGTAAGTTCCCGGGCGCACTACACCGTTTGTCAGTATCTTTTGCCTGTGTGGCGAGAAGTACATTTATTGTTGGTCCGGAGAAGTTCCCCTTCATCGCCCCGCGTTGAACAGGAAAACACTGGCACAGCAAACAATATCCCAAAAATCGCAGGCCATGCCATCTACGAGAAGCATCAGCTAACTTTCGGCCCCTGTGCTGGGCTAAACAATTATTTTACAATAGTACACCCAGGCACATTCTGGTAGAACAACTTTAATTGTATTTGCCATCCAACAAATGCGATAGTTGTTGCCAAACAAATTCGCCATGTCCATAAATATGCATTCAAATTCTGAGATTAATCCTGCGGGAACGTTATACCGATTGTGTTGCTTTCACAAATGTTACGGGGGACATGCTGCCAGGAATATACATCGCTCTGTCTGCGTTTTGTGCTGTGATGCGAATTTAAATTTAAAATTGGCCTCTCTCTCTCTCACTGGCATTCGCAAGGACTGGTGTCTGTGTTAAGTGACAAAACGTTCCTCCGGAGTCATATTAAAACTAGAAAACATAGTTTTCGGTATTCGGCAGGATCTATTGGCTGGCAGGAAGCAGATTTATGGTAACCATGTGTCCCAAAGACTGACAGTGAGTGTGTAGTATCTATGAAACTAGAATCTGGTTTGGAACTTCCATAGGAACGGGATAATCACATCAGCATTTCATTCGGAAAAGGGATCGTTTCACTTGACTCTTTGATTGTCATGTTGACGTCGTAAAGGGCGCAATGCAAATATGTAGGTACGTACTTATAGCCTTGCTTTTCGTTGGCAAGTTAGTTCCGCTTTCAAAAGCAATAGGTGCACGGTAATAGCTTGCCGTATGATACGCTTCCTTCTCGAATTTTCCTTTATATAGCTGAGCGTGGCTGCCATCGCATCCGTTTCAATCATCGATAAGCACTTTAGTATTCGATATGAAAAATGATATCGACAAAAGTAAGCTTTGTTCCCATTCAAATAAAGATCCACTTGAAGCACACTCTGAGCGACGAAGCGAACTTGTTGGGTGCCTTTTGAAAGAACCTACGGCGATATCAGGATGGCTTTGAATGAAAATTTAATTTCCATTGTTACAGTGAGGCCGTACATAGTTGTCATTCTTTCTGAGCGAAAATTCAGTCATTCGGCAGACCTTTTCATTACCAACCATCCATCTCATTGAAATTCCATCCAGCTGAAAGTCTTATTCCCGCCGAATATAACTTAAACTATAGAACAACCCCTTTCTGAGTTATTTTCAATTTTCACACCAGGCGCATGCAAAGGAGACACAACCGAATCTGTGTCACTTCACAACTGCATTTTCTAATTTATATGCCATCATCATCATCATCATCATCATCGTGGTAATTAAATTTTATGAAATAATTCCAATTAAGGACGTTACAAAGTCATGGCAGACCACCAGCATCCAGCACCGCTTCACTGCACTCATATCTATACCACCATACAGCGCAGAGGGGAAAAAAAAACTCACTGAGCTGATAATCAAATTAAAAATATAAAAGCCAGGGATGTCCTTGCTCGGGGCATATACCAAAATGAATGTCAATTTGCGCCACTGTGACAGTGAGTGCGGGGAGAGGAGAACACTCGCCACAATGAACGGTGGTCGATGACTTGGCTGTTAGCCTGGTGTTCACTTTGTTAGCAATTTGCATTCGACACTCTTTAAAAATGGGCGAAGTGTGCATTTCAGATCGGAAAAAAGAGCCACATTGGATAATTGGAAGGATATGATGACTGTAGCGGACAACTGGTTCAAAGAGAATGGAAAATCTTGGGAGGTAGGTACTCGTAGTACCATGAGAAGTGCAACTCCGTGATTTGGTTACAAAATATTGGGAACGCACTATTTGTCTTTGGTATAGGAGTCCGTTTGTCTGCGGCGGCAATGGAGCGAAATGGTAAGAATTCCTTTTGCATTGTGTGCGAATACAGTAAATTTTTGTGCATATTGCGCAGCGCCATCTATACATGGTTTTGTTATACGAGATTGGACTATTGCCAAACTGGTTATGTCTAGTTTTGTAGCGTCATCATCATCAACATCAACGTGCAGCTTTTCATTGTAACCCAAGGAAACTGATCAAGCGCGAGTTTTGAACACCAGAAAAATGTCCTGTTGGCAATGACTGGCTAGATGAGTCAGGGAATCAAAAGTCTTTTATGATCCGCTTAGAGGAGGACGTGCGGCTGAATTATATAAATTAAATTAACGTCAGTAGTTACTATCTCTATATCTTTCGATACATTTGGAGCTAAAGTCAGTAAAGATTTTACAGCACTAATTCGAGTGGAAGTGGATACATCCTTTTCGGACCAAAGCCAGTGCTGAAATTATGAAAATTGTGTCATCGGGACTGCACCATTCAATCTGCTGGTCTACGCACAAACCAAGGGTGTGTTGCCCTGACCGATATTGTCATGGAAGAGGCTTCGGAAAATTATTCTTAATGAACTATTCTGGAATAAACTAGGAGCTTATTGTGTAACAAGGAATGCACTTTCGGTCTTCAATTAAATTTTTTAGGAAATTGCAGTAAGATGCACTTAAATAAGGAAACCTAAAATTCTCTTAGAACGCACAGCTTCCGCGAAACGACAACAGGCACCCGAAAGGTTAACGATTTATCGACTAGTTAACCTAATGGGCAGCTCTAGACGCTCGAGCCGCCAATTATAGCTCATTCATCCAAAGGGGTATTATAGATAGAAAAAGTCTCCTAGATCAAGGGTTCAAAAACCCTTGCGATCAAAACAACACCCGAAGTATGTATTAGAAACCAATGAATTAGCTGGACTTAAAGTTGAAGCTCATAGTCTGCTAGCTAGCGAAGGAAACCTAGTCACTGTAATGCAGTTAGATGTAATTATTTATGCACCAACTGCAGCAGGTGCCAAATGGGTATCAAATATAGAGAATAACCGATTGGACAAGATGATGACAAATGTTCTGCCAATAAAAAAGCATCACCCCACCCAATATAGAATAAAATTCGTAAGGTTCAAATAAACATAATCAAAAAACAGAATCGAAGTATTTCAAGTTATCACCATCCGGTGCACCATATGCATAAAAATATATGACCGCGAAACACGATCTGACACGCGCATACATGAGGCGGTTCCAACTGTATCAGCACTTTCTCACGATACTTCGAGTGCAACGTCTGGACACCGGATACTCGCACACGCGTTGGATGGATTTGGCTACTCAGCGGATTGGACGTAGGATAGGTGCCTGCCTGCTTTTGGGGCGCGTTAGATTAAGTTAGTTCTAAGTAGACAACGAACCTGTAAAGTTCATTAAATCGGAATTTACCTTTATAACGTGGAAACTGTTTTTTATTTGAATACGAACAAGTTGGGCCAACCCACAAAGGTTGGTGTTCGGGTTTTTTTTTAGTGTCCCCGGAAGGACATTCTTAACTGGCGCCCGAGCAGGGACCGGCTCATATTTCCGAATCCTTCCACCCGTGCGAGTTGCTGTGTCCTTTCATACAGGACAGGAGATTAACACCCGTTTGCGGGAGTGTACAACTGTACCCATGGGAACACAGTAACCTAGTTAATACTCCAACAGTAAATGCAGTCATACACAGGGGAACATGATTGTCTTCGTCGGTGAAAGGATTCGAGAAGTGAAGTTGTTGTGCCGCGAGTAGGTCGCTTGCAATAATAAACGCTCGCGACCAAAAGGGATAACGCAACTCTTCCAGAGCTGGTTCCAACGAAATACGAATTACTCGATCGTTTTCTTTCTTTCTAACTCAGATTCATCCGTGTATCTCATCGACTCGCAGATCGCAGTACGAGAATGTTAATGCTATATCTTGTGTGAGTGGAGGGCTAAGGAAATCGAAAGCGAAGGAATTCGATGAAAACTGTGAAACTTAAAATATTATCCAAATTATAAAGTGCGAAAGGAAAAGCACAGTTTAGTTTAAAGCTAAGATAAAATAATTGCGAGCTTAGTGATAGCAAGAATGCTACGTAAATTGTAAATTGTGAAATAAAAATTGTGAAGCTTAAAATATTACTCAAATTGTAAATTGTGAGAAGAAAAGCATCGTCAAGTTGGAAGCTAAAGTAAAGTAATTAAGAGCTTGCAATAACAAGAGGGTTATACCAATTATAAATTGTGAAATAAAAATTGTGATACCTAAGTTATTACATAAATCATAAAGTGTGAAGAGAAAAGCATAGTTTAGTTGAAACCCAAAGTAAAATAATTGCGAGCTTGCGATAACAAGAAAATCACACCAATTTTAGTTTTAGTTTGTAAAATAAAAATTGTGATACGTAAGATATTGAGCAAAAGCATAAAGTGCAGAAAGAAAAGCATAGCTTAGTTGAAAGCTGAAACAAAATAATTAAAATCAAGGGAGTAGCTGCAATAAAGGTAAGGTGCATTGTCAAACATATAGGCATATAAGTATAGTGCATTCATACACTCCCATTTCCCACGTGCATTGGCCCTTTTCCTAGTGAATAAAAGCAATCAAATTTAAACGATGGACGCTGTCGCCAAATCGGTAACTGAGTTAACCGGGGCTGTGAACCTTATATTGGCCCAGTTAAAGGATCTTGATGAGCGGCTTAAGTCCGTAGAGGCAATTAACCGCCCCGAACCTGAAATTGATTGTGTGGGCGCACCCCTTTGCGAGCCCAAAACGGAGGCTGACCTAAAGGAAATAAGTCGGCTTCCTGATTGTGTAAAAGAATTACAATCATTTGAGGGTGAGCCTACACAATATATATCGTGGGTACATAATGTTGAGGGAATATTGAGGGATTTTAGTATAATCAAAGATAAACCGATGTATCGTGCCATATTGCGACACATTAGACAAAAAATCAGGGGACAAGCCGACTCAGCTTTGATTTCCTACAACATATTTGATGATGATTGGCAGGAGTTCAAGAGAGTTTTATCCTTACACTACGCGGATAAGCGCGATATAAGGACTTTGGAGCACCAACTCAACCAACTCTCACAGAAAGGGTCGAGATTGGATGAGTTCTACGCTATGGTTAACCACCAATTTTCCCTTATCATTAATAAGATAAAGACGGAAACCTACTCTGCCGAAACGGTGGGCGCGCTGGTTGAAACGTACCGCAACCGTGCGCTTGACGTATTTATACGGGGCCTTAACGGTGACCTGTCTCGAATGCTAATCGTGCAAAAACCCAAAACGCTCCCGGAAGCATACGCTTCTTGCCTCGAGATCCAGAACTTAAATTTCCGGAATCATTCAATTCACGTACCTAGCACGAAAAATACTGTAACCACACCTAACCAGTCTTTCCGGAGGGATAACAAATCTTCCTCTCCCCCAGCGAGGTTTGTCCCCAACCAGCATTTTGCGAATGGTCAGAACCATTATTCCGCGAATCTCGATGTGCCCCCTCGACCGAATGGCCCAAAACCCCATGAAAGGATGGAGGTAGATCGGTCTGTTCAGACCAAACAAGTAAACTATATGAATTATCCACGGAATAACCCCTTCAAGAGGAGATCATACTCCGATAACTTTCCCCGCAAACAGCAGAGGGTTTACAATCTGCAAACAAGTGACGATGTTTCTTCTGAAGAATACCACAAGGCAGCTGAAGAGGCTGGTGATGAGGAATTGAATTTTATGATGGGCGCTTATCCAGCGTACCATACATAGAATATATCCTCAGAAATGGCAGGAAGTTGAGCTTCCTTGTGGACACTGGGGCCAATAAGAATTTTATTGGTCCACATGTGTCGCACGGGGCAAGCCGCCTAGCTCAACCATTCGTAGTAAATTCGGCGGCAGGCAACATAAGAATAAATAGCAAAGTCACAGGCAAATTCTTTCAAAATGTGGGCAATGACTCCATTATAACTTTTTACGTCCTCCCTGGCCTGGAGTCATTCGACGGTATCATCGGTGACGACACGTTGAAACAACTGGGGGCCGTCATTGACCGCAGACATAATACTTTAACCTTAATGAAGGGTATACAGATTCCGCTTAGAGATAAATTGTCTCAGGAAGTCAATTCCGTTCTTGAAGAAAATATACCAGAGAAAATCCGGCATGGACTCTCTACATTAATAGGTAAATACAGGGCTGTTTTTGGTCCGCTTAACGCTAACGAACTAGTCAAAACCGTTGTGAGAGCGGAGATAAGGACTAGCACTGAGGAACCTATCTACACCAAGAGCTACCCCTATCCCCCATGCATGAGAAAAGAGGTAGAGAAGGAGATTAAGCAGCTTCTAGCGGAGGGAATAATTCGCCCTTCTAAAAGCCCTTATAACTCTCCTATTTGGGTCGTTCCCAAGAAACCCAAGCCTACCGGGGAGCTCCAATATCGCATGGTGATTGACTTTAAACGATTGAATCTTGTCACCATCGCCGACGCATATCCAATTCCGGACATAACTTCCACCCTTGCCAGCCTTGGTAAAGCAAAGTACTTCACCACGTTGGATCTTACGTCTGGTTTCCACCAGATACCAATGAAGGAAGCGGATATACCAAAAACCGCTTTCTCTACCATGAATGGAAAGTACGAATGGCTGAGGCTTCCATTCGGCCTAAAAAATGCGCCGGCGATATTCCAGAGGATGATTGACGATGTGTTAAAGGAGTATATCGGTAGGATATGCTATGTTTACATTGACGATATCGTCATCTTCGGGGGTAGCCTCGAGGAAATGCTCACCAACATTGAGACAATTCTTTCTAGACTACAAGAGGTAAACCTCAAAGTGAATTTAGAAAAGACCCAATTTTTGAGAACTGAAGTAGAGTTTCTTGGTTATATCATAACCCCCGATGGTATTCGCGCAGACCCAAAGAAGGTTGAAGCGATTCAAAAATTGCTGCCACCAGAAAACCTTAAGGAGCTAAAAAGCTTTTTGGGCCTCACTTCCTATTACCGGAAGTTTATCCGGGACTACGCCAAAGTGGCGAAACCCTTAACCAACCTGACGAGAGGAGAGAATGCCCAGATTAAGGCAAATCAGTCAAAACGCGTTCCAATCAGGTTGGATGAGGAGGCATTGCGAGCATTTGAGGACCTTAAAGTTCTGCTTACGTCATCAGAAGTTCTCGCCTTTCCCGACTTCGAGAAAGCATTCAATTTAACCACGGACGCCTCTAACTACGCGATAGGGGCGGTGTTATCACAGGACATATCGGGCACCGATAAGCCAATCGCGTACATATCGCGGTCACTCAATAAGACGGAGGAAAATTACGCGACCAACGAAAAAGAAATGCTCGCAATCGTATGGGCACTCGACAACCTTCGGTCCTACGTTTACGGAGCAAGGAAAATACGCATCCATACAGACCATCAACCTCTCACTTTCGCATTGGGAAATCGAAATTTCAATGCCAAGTTGAAAAGATGGAAAGCTCGTATAGAGGAATACAACTATGAATTAATTTATAAACCTGGTAAATCGAACTTAGTTGCTGACGCTCTATCGAGACTCAGAACCCAAGTCAACCACTTGTCTGACTCGGCGGGCACTCGGGTAGCACGCAGTTCTAATGCTTGTGAACAAGGTTCGGTAACGGACGATGCTAGCGAAGGTCGCGAGGGCGAAGAAAATAGTTCAATGACCGAAACTGCCAGCGAACTACGCTCATCTGTAGGTACAATGCATAGCGCTGACCAAGATAGCACCGACCTCATTCCCCACGTTGAAGCGCCGCTAAATGTATTTCGCAATCAAATAGTTATAAAAATCAGAAAGGGATTTGAAGCTCACGAAGAACCTCATCCCGGGTACCTTCGTCACTATGTGGCTGTAGAAAACCCAAGCAAAGAGGATCTTTCACGAATTCTGAAAACCAAATTGAGGCCTAATATAGTGAATGGCATCAAAATTCCAGAGTCACATCTGGCTCTGCTCCAAGAAACGTATTTGGAAAACTTTGTGAGCTATAAACTCAGAATCACGCAGAGGATTGTTGAGGATGTTGGGGATCCAGATCGTGTGCTAACACTCATTATGAATGAGCACAAAAGGGCACACCGCAACGCTAAGGAGAATAAAGACCAACTGCTAGAAAGATATTATTTTCCAAGGATGAATAGCTTGGTAAGAAAATACACCAGTACGTGTGAGGTATGTAAACTTAATAAGTACGATAGACATCCCTTCAACCCGGAATACCAGGCTACGCCTGTACCATCCTACCCGTGTGAGATCCTACATCTGGACATTGTGGAAATCCAGAATGAGAAGTTTATAAGTTGTGTAGATAAATTCTCAAAATTTGGTAAGTTATTCCACATAAAGAGCAGGGCAGTCCTCCATTTAAGGGACAAAATTACTAAAATATTGCACTGTTTTACAGTCCCAAAAATATTGGTGACCGACAATGAAAGGAGCTTTCTTAGTCCGATTGTGCTAAACTTTTTGAACTTACTAGGCATTAAGCTCTACCGTACCCCTGTTAACCGAAGTGAGGTGAATGGGCAGGTGGAAATATTTCATTCCACTATATTGGAGATCTTTAGATGCCTCAGAGCCGAATATAAGGGTCTGCGACTAAAGGAGTTAATTAATATATCCGTGGATAGGTATAACAACTCCATTCACTCTGTCACTGGCAGGAAACCATCCGATATTTTTTTTAACAGGTATCAAAGAATCAACTACCAACAATTGGTTGACTTCCGAAGTAGAGTGAACAGGGAGCTTAGGGGTGAGATTATTCGTAAACAGCAATCTAACAACGCTAGGCGGAACGAAAAAAGATCCAGTCCGAAAAGTTACCGCAAGGGCGACATCGTTTATGTAAGAATCAAGGGTATTCAAGCAAAAAATAAGCCCATTTTTCGAAAAGAAATTGTTGAAAGAAACAATAGGGTAACAGTCACCACGACCAATGGCCGAAAAATACATAAGGCTCACTTAAAAAATGTTTGAGCTTAAAATTCAAAAAAGAGGGGGAGTGTATGCACAGCACACCTTTTACAATGCACCTACAGCTAACCAGACGAAAAGAATCAGTTAATTTTAAGCTTACTTTGGCTTCCCTTCCGGAAACCTAATATCTGTAGCGAGTATGTTAGTTTTAATTTGAAAGGAACAAACAATGTTAATACTAAGTCCTTAGAAACAGAAGTAAAATGTTTATAACGATGAAATAGCTTCTTGTCGTTTTTGTTAAACGTGGGGTCTCCACTCTTGCATCACTTATCTTAGCGTAAACCTATGGTTGCTATGACCAAACAAGAAAGGGAAAAGAAGAATATTTTTGTATTTACTTCGCAGGTTCTTACTCTTGACAGTCGTCCAGGGATTCCAGATTTTTGACTACAAGTCACCAATAGTCTCCCTAAAAGAGGGCCGGGGATGGATCGTTGACGGCAGCTTTAAATTAGTGCACACCATTGACCTGGCTCAATTTCAGAACCTTGTGGATGGAGTAACCAATGCCATAGGCGACAACATCAAGGATGAGGACAGGAAGCATATAATGGAATTTCATGTGCGACAGATAAAGGACCGTCTCAGCCTACTTAAGGGCAAACAACCAAGAAAAACCAGGTCTATCGACTGGATTGGAACAGCCTGGAAGTGGGTAGCTGGCAGTCCCGATGCTACTGACTGGAACGAGATACTCCGAAGCCAAGAAAGGATAATCGAGAATAGCAATCAACAGTACCAAATTAACGAGAAACTCTTTGACGTGACAAAGGACATGACTCGAAAAATTAACCTTGTGATAGACAGGTATGAGCAAGGGGTTAAGGATACTATTTCTGGAAGATTCGAACAGGACGCTTTGGACGAGGTCATGCTCATAAAAGGGGAGATAAACGAGATTGTACGAGCCTGCCAAATGGCCAAGAGCGGATTGATCAACACAAACCTGCTAGACACCGAGGAGATCAATAAGGTTATCAGTGAACTGGAAACCCTCCCATATGCCAATGAAATTGAGGCAATCGAATACGGGACACCATCAATCTTTACCAATGGGTCGATGCTGCTATATGTTGTCTCGGTGCCAAAGGTGGGGCAAGAGGAATTTAACCTATTAGTAACAAGACCATCTGTAATCGAAGGGAAGCAGGTCGATTTGAAATTCAGGAAAATGCTAATCAACCACAGGACATCTAATGGCATCGTAGCAAGTTGCCTTTCCATCAATAACTCGACCATCTGTGAGGACAAAGCACTGCAGAGAGTTCCTGAGGATGACTGCGTTCCTAGGCTATTGAAGGGAGGACCCGCGACTTGTACCTTCCAGACGAGCAACGAAGAAATTATTGAACTCATCAAGGAGGATACCATTTTCGTCACTAATTTTAACGGTGACTTAACCTCTAACAATGTTTCAAAGTTTCTTTCAGGTACATACATAATCCAACTCTATAATGAGAGTATCCAGCTGAAGGGCAGGACATTTTCAAGTTCCATGGTCACAGCTCTACAGGCCCTTCCCCCGGCCTTGATGAACATTACCAAGCAAGATTACGAGATTGACTTAGGATACGTGCATGGCCTCAGCGTTCGGAACATAGAACGTCTAGGTAACCTAACTCGTAAATTTAAAATTTCCATACTTACAGAAGCTGCAACCTTAACCTTGATTGCGTCGATCGTCTTTGCCATCTGGAGGAAGATCTACTCGAAGCCCAGCATCCCGACGATTTCATCTATTGACTTACCACAAGCCGCGGCCTGACCCTGGGGTCACTTATGATCTACGGGCCGTAGATTTTCAAAGGGGGAGGAGTTATCACCATCCGGTGCACCATATGCATAAAAATATATGACCGCGAAACACGATCTGACACGCGCATACATGAGGCGGTTCCAACTGTATCAGCACTTTCTCACGATACTTCGAGTGCAACGTCTGGACACCGGATACTCGCACACGCGTTGGATGGATTTGGCTACTCAGCGGATTGGACGTAGGATAGGTGCCTGCCTGCTTTTGGGGCGCGTTAGATTAAGTTAGTTCTAAATAGACAACGAACCTGTAAAGTTCATTAAATCGGAATTTACCTTTATAACGTGGAAACTGTTTTTTATTTGAATACGAACAAGTTGGGCCAACCCACAAAGGTTGGTGTTCGGGTTTTTTTTTAGTGTCCCCGGAAGGACATTCTTAACTTTCAGTTTGAAAATGAAGAGCCAAACAACATCGGATGACTTCTTTGGACCCACCTTGTATATAGAAATAGTCAAACGCGCTTTTAACTCTCGAACTAGTGAGAATTGCCTGTTGCCGAGAACTTCAACTTATAAAAGCAAAAAATGTTATTTGATATATGCCATATCAGATGAATAAGCCAAAGGTGGATTTTATTTAACACTCTTCGTAAATTTATTGACCCGTTTCTTTTACCTAGCATCCGATTTTTCCCTATTAAACTAATAAAATAGGGAAAATAATAGGCAACTAAACTTTTGATGATGGAGAAAGTTTCGTTTCCTTCGTCCATGGAGGTGAGGAACTCAACCGAGAACTTTATGAGCTGCACCATGATATCAGTTACATTAACTTGTCCTCATCGAAGTAGTGCTTCATCCGAGAGGATCTTCAAATCCCAGGCTACAAGTCTCGGTTTCCTCAATGACCAAGCGAATGTCTACGATAGTCGTACGATAGTCGTAAACATTCGCTTGGTCATTGCGGAAACCGAGAATTGAACAACGAGGATTACACAATGTATTTTAATTACTACTTCTCTTTGGATATTGTCGTTAACCCAGGTGACCTAACATGAATGAAGGTGGTTTGTGCCCGGATCATTGGCACCACCATTATAGCTGAAACTCCCCATATACATCGACTTTGGCAGCCCATACCACGGTCCATTTTTCAAGCTTTTTCATCGGGACAAGACTCACTATAGATAGCTACGATATCTCAATTTGTTTGAGGCTATAGCTGTGAAGACAAGGCCCTACTCTGATGGCAAAAAAGTCAAGTCACCATTAACCCATTCGTACTCTTAAACTGCACAAGTCCCTCCAATCAAATACTTCTTTCCTTTCCACTTAATCACCGACCACCCACACATTACCTCATAGAAATCCCAGCCCCGTCCATACACAGAAGATCTCATCACCATAGTTATTGCTGTCGACAGGCAATTCAAATTTGGAGCCTTTCCAAATCCATTCCGTCCACCAATTGCTCCGATTTTATACTCTCCAAAGTGTAGTCGCACATAGTGTCCTGTCAACTCTCATTCCAGAGATTACCCCCAACAGGGCGCATCGAAAAAAGAGCCAATAACGTGCACGGCAACCGACCAATTTATACGTGCAAAGTCCGCTGGGCTAAAATCAAATGCAGCCATGAAGTTGTACACTTAAAAGTCAGGTAGGTACTATAAAGTCCCATGTCCAAGTCCACTACATCGGCAATGCACAAAACAACGATGACATGGTTGTTTTTGGTCCGTCCAGACACAGGCATTCCCATTCAATTCCTCAAAGCGAAAGTAATCGTCAGAGGCATATCCATGAAGTACACTCATACTACAATCATAATGAGAGAATGGAAAACGTTAGTTGCTGAGGCTGACGCAGGGCAGGGCTGTAGTCTGTGTCGTTGCTGTGTCGTTGCTGGTGCCGTCACGTCGTTGTCGTCTTTGTCCTTCAGCTAACATAAAGCAGATCCTCCCAAAGGAGTAGCGCTTTTCAGTTTGAATCGTCATTATGGAAACATGAAAGGATAAACGATACGTTGCCCGCTCTGCACCCACTCCATCCTGTCCGGATGGAAATACTATATGTGGGCTGTGAGGGTGGACAAAGTTTGCGCTCTAACAAACTTCAATTGCAGTTGCAACAGGACTGGTGTTGTGTTGGTACAACGATTGAGCAACAACAAGAAGCCGAACCCCACCGAAAGACCAGTGAAGATCCGCAATTGCGATTAAATTGTGTATTTATCCTTGCGCGGCGATTTAAGGACATTAATTTGGCGTCATATTTGCATATTATCAAGTTGCTGTTATCTTTTCGTTTCGTTTGCAATTATTTCGTTGGTTTCTGTGTCTCTGGACGATGTTGGTTGTACACTTCCTTGGCAGATGCTCGGTGTGGCGCTCCGGTTTCCTCTTTCGCAGTTTTGATGGCAGAGGATGCGCCGGGATGGGGAATTTATTTAACAGCTCTGTACGAGGGTGAGAGTTGAATTAATTCAATTATTCGTTGTATGGGCGGCAGCGGCGTTGCCGTCATCGTCGTCGGGGAACAACCAACTTGTTGTTGTTGACATTTGAATGCATTTGTTAATTTGCAATATTTTCACGAGCAAGGAGTAGCACTTCTAGGACCGGCGTATTTTCGGTAAAATCAATTAAGATGGAGATAGGTGATTTCGAGGATATAATTGTGTATTCATTAGTTTGGGCATTAAATTAGTTTCGGGCTAGCAGGATGTGTAGGGATCTAATTTGTGTGGGCTAGTAATTAGTAAGCCCGGTGTCGAGTGGGAGGCGACTTATGAAATTGAAGTGGTGTACAGGTACACCTTTAGGAGCACTCTACCAAGCAGTGGACTGGATTATTTGAAAGTGATTAACATTTAAATTGGACGTCATTTGCGTGTGAGTTGGTTGTTGGGGACGTTAGAAAATGATCAAAGTTCGCATAAATAAAAGGTGTCCATTTGAACTTGTTCAATTTAGTTGTCTGAAACTTGAAGGTACCTTTAGGGATCTGAGCAAAATCCACATCCACTATTTACTATATTTAGTGACTTCTTAGATTCAGTTTTGAGGCTGTCTACTTGGATTTGAACAATTTTCCTTTTTTCTTTAAATGGACTTTATAGTGTGATAGCTCACAAGAAGGAAGTAGTTGTACACTAAAAGCTAAGGATGTTTAATTAGATCGAGTTTTAGCAAGGGAGCGCAGAGTTTGAAATCGATAAGTGTTATGTTTGAGTTGGCCCTTCGCTGCATTCGTGTTAGTTTTTAAAATGTCTCTCCGGTCCGGAAATTTTTTGAAAAATTAGAAGAGTTAATTTATGTATGAATCAGGGTCGAGACATGATATCACTAACAATCGTCCAATCTGTAAGATTTCAACTATTCCTAAGTTGTTTGAAAAATTAGTTTGTGACAAACTTACACCTCTCTTAAAGACACTTATCTTTCCGTTTCTACATGTCTTCGTCGCAGGCAGATCTACTACCACAAATCTCTCAATTTTTTGTGATTCCGCCTTGAATTACCTTGAGAATGGCTTGTAATGTAATATATACGGATTTTGCTAAAGCGTTTGATGGCGTTAACCACAATATATTAATTTCCAAGCTAACTGGCTTAGGACTTCACTCCAATTTCCTTCTGTGGATTCATTTCTACTTAACGAATCGTATGCAGTATGTTCGCATAAATGACACGTTCTCGTCACCGGTTTACGTCACCTCTGGAGTACCTCAAGGTAGTCATTTAGGCCCTCTGCACTTCCTTTTGTTTATTAATGACATTCCTGACTTGTTTTTTAGTTCCCAGTGTGTTATGGTTGCCAACGATACGTTCAGTTCACGATTGTATTCTTTTACAGAAGATTTTGAACGACTGTCCATATGGTGTCACAGTAATGACCTTCATTTCAATGTCTCTAAATGTCAAAACCTTTCTTTTTATGGTAACCTCTCTCCAATTCACTTTACGTACGTAATCAATAATACCACTCTGTCCATTATTTCATTCTAAAAAGATCTTGGAGTTATTTTTGACGTAAAACTTTGCTTTTTCAAGCACATTGAGCCTTTGGTTGCCAAAGGTAATCAGATGTTAGGTTTCGTTTTGCGGAATTCGAAAGACTTTAAAGATCCACATACTCTTAAATGTTTTATTTTTTGTCCGATCTCATCTTGAGTACTGCAGTATAATACAGAATCCGTTTTATGAAGTACATTCTATTCGAATAGAGAGGATCCAAAAGCGTCTTACTAGAGTAGGCTTTCGTAGACTGCGATGGAATATTGAAATGCCATCTTACGATACGAGATACAAATTATTTGGTATCTTACCTCTTTTAAACGGAGGCAATATTTTTAAATTATGTTTATTAGTGACTTGATAAATGGTCATATCGATTGCCCTTTCCTATTAGCATTAATTGGATTTTATGCTCCTTCGAGAGCTCTTAGAAATCGTCTTTTATTTTATGTACCTTATCATAAAGTTAATTATGGATACAATGAACCAAAATCTAGATCCCTCAGGGAATCTAATAAATATTGGAGGATTTCGATTTTCATCTTAGTAGGGATTCATTTAGGAATAAATTAATTCTCTTGGTAAGCTTCGGTGGTCGTTTCTAAGAATTTTTTTGTATTAAGTAATCTAGCGAGGACAGTAGATGTACTCATTTGATTGAAAATAAATAAATAAAAAGTAGAGTCGGACGAGGTTGCAATAAGTCGGACTTGAGACAGAGCACCGTACTAATACAAACTTTGATTCTTGACTAAAACTGCCGAAGCTCACAATTGCGAAACTCGTATGAAAATATATCCATTGTGAATTACTTAAATTTGAAGTCGGAACTAAAATCGTTTATTGGTAAGGCTCAGAGTAAATAAACATATTCTTTTCAGATGGCAGTGCATCAAATAATAATGTGAGGCTTAAGCTCTCAGTAAAAAGCAAGTTCTGTTCACAGACTCTTATACCTTACACGATATTTGAGTATTGGAGTATACCTAAGGTGACCATATTTTAGAATTGCAAATAATGAACAAAAAAGAGACAAAAAGACAAAAATTTCAAAACAGTTTTAAATTATGCAATTCTAATTTCATTGGATAAATAGGTTTACTTTACAAAAAAAAGAGACAAAAATATATAATAAAACGCATTTTTTAGTACTAGATTACTTGCTACGATTATCATTTTGTTTCTTTGAATTTTGGTTTCCTTAATCACGTTGATAAAAATCATAACGAAATACAGAACAAATAATGAACAACTTCTAAAATACAGAACATTTATGTGTTTTTGTGTACAAAATAATTTATAATGAACGTCGTTTTCAAATACAGAACTGTTCATTACAATAATGAACGGATGGTTACCATAAGTATACCTACCTACAAGGACAGGCGCATCTGGAGTTTCTGATCTGTTAGGATGAGTTCATCTTTTCGACTGGAATATATTGGTGATCCTGGTTTTTGTGCCTATGGTTGGAAGTTGGGTTCATGATATATCGAAATCCTTACACTAATATGTTCTGAGTTTGTTTTTTGAATTTTTTGTACAAACAGGCCGATTGAAGTGTATGACAGCCTGAGTATCTACCTATGAAGTGTTTTCTTTCGTTTAAGCTATAAGTGGTTGCTGGTTGTTTATGGAGTATGTTTAGAAAAACAGCAGAAGTGGACAATAGTTGCTAAATTGAAGTTTTGCATATAGTTGTTATTTTATTTTTATTGAAAGTGAGGTATAGGAAATTAACAAAAATATACCTTTTCTGAACACAAATAGGGAGTTGGGTAGTTATTTTATAAATATATTTTGAATGCTAATTTAATTGCATTTAAAAAGAAATCTTATTCAGAATTCTTTTATTACCCTAAATTTGTGTATATTTCGATCAAAAGAGCAATTTTTTTCAAATTTATGCTGAGAAAATAGTATAACAGGTAGGTATTGCAATGTTTACTATTATAAGCTAAAAATTGAGTACAAGGTATTATTTAGGATGTAAGCATTACTTGCTTATTGAAGTTTCCTTAAAATACGAACCTTATGAGGTTTTCGAGAAATATAAGTTCCGTTTTCGAATTGGAAAATGAAGGAAGCAATCATTTTTTAAATATCAATTTTATTTAATATTTGCATGTGCGTTTTTAATTAAATTAAAAAAAACATTTATGCCTTTTTTCAAAAACTGATTGTGCTTTAGTTTCAATTTAGAAATAATCACTTTACCTTAGGAATGCAATTGTGTGACATGAACCGTTTTTGAGATACATAAGTCGGATTTTCAAAAGTACCATTATTCGATTTTCAAGATTTCTGCAATCACTTGAAAACATTTTTATTTCTGATTTAAAATATGCGAAATGGGAGTGGTAATTAGTGTCAGTATATAAAACCAACAATTCATCAGTCAGTTATACGAAATAAATAAATAATTTTCCGTTCATCACTTGCGAAAGTAATTTTATGGGAAAGCGAAATTTCGTAAGCCATCGCTTAAAAAACATCAAGGTGCTGAACTTTTCAACTATTCCAATTATTCTTAAACAAGATGGCCGACCAAAATACATGACACGTATTTTTGCTTGTAATGTAATGCTGTCACTTTTAGTCTGACGGTTCTTTAGTACTTTTATTTCGGGATCCCTTAATCTTCCGTGAAATGATGCAGCATTAGTGAGCTTCATAACAATGTGTGAAAAATAATTGCGATATGAGTTGCTTAATCGAAAGAAACTAGTATTTATATATAGAGATTTTTTAATTTGAACTCTAGGCATATGCATCAAATATTTGATTTACTTCTTAGAAGTCAAATGAGTTGGCTCAAAACAAACTGGTCCTATGCAACGTCATTTCTCAATGCACATCACAGCTTAACTCAGACATTTTATTTATTTTTCCTTATAACGTGTGTGTATATGAGTTCGGGAAAATAGGTTTTGTTATGGAAAATGCAGCATTTGAATGACAAATTTTAAGTATTTTTCTGAATTTAAGGTTTTGAAATGCTTCCACTTTTGACATTCTATCCAATTCTAACTTTTTGCGGTCGGTTTTACTAATATTGATTTTCTAGATTATGTTCGTTCTAGCTTAGATTTATAGTGATCCCTTTTGCTACAACGTTATATCATTCGAAATGGGTTTAAAACCCTTAATCTAAAATGAACTAAGAAAAGGCAACAAATTTCAACAAAATCTTTAATTATTAAAATAGGTAAGCAATTTAAGAAAAAAAACTTTAGACAACCGCATTTTTTAGTACTAGATTACTGGGTTCTCACTTACTCGTTCAGTAAGTTAGGAGATGTTAGCATTATCATTTTCATTTAATTGAGTTCATTGAATTTTTACATAAGAGTTTAAATGCAATAAAGAAGAAATAGTAAACAATTTTTAAAATACAGAACATTTACTTGTTTTTGTATACAAAAAAATTCATACCGTCTTCAAGTACAGAACTGTTCATTATTATAATGAACGAATTGTAATTGTATCCATGTGCCTCCTAAAAATTATATCTGTTTGCGATTGAAATCTTCACCTTTAAAGGATTTAATTTCAATGATTGATTATTTTGTTGTCACTGTGTTCGAATGCTTAGCTGAGAGGTTTTAAATTAAACCTCCGGAAAGAAGCGGCCTAGGTAACGGCCCCCACCGAAACTCTCCAACTATAATGATCAACTAAAACTGCAAACACTATCGAAACTGAGTCATAAGCTATAAAACAATTTTCTATTGACAGAGTTCTGTATTTATAGCTATCTCCCACTAGGCGACTTAAGCTGTAAATCTTTAAGACATATAAATTGACAGAGTATCTCAGATATAAAGACCATTTTTAAATTTAATCGTTTACTTCAACTGAAGACACCTGGCGTTGACATCACTTTTTGAATTAAAACAATTGTCAGCAAGGAAATTCTCATTTCGATAAAAACGTCACAATTATCTGATAAGATAGTCAACATAGAACTCCAACTGAATGACGAAAAATGCGATACCACTCAGTATGTTGTAAACATTGTCTTTTCAGCACAACAATCAAAAGATATAACTTTCCAAAACTGTTGTTCAACTTCGAATCTCTGGTCTGCACATGTATTAAGTCCTTCACCAGTATTGGACCGGCTGTAGACATAAAAAGCTAAATTTAAACTCACCAGCAATTTTGTAAGCATGGCCAAGCTCCTGCAGGTTCTGAAAAGTTTTGAAACTCCCACCATATTTGTAGAGATATTATTTTGTTCCTTGAAGCAGATAAGACAGTTGAATAGTAGTCCCTTTCTATTGGATGTATGTTGCTACTCAAGTGGCCGAGCACAAACACATGTATCTTGTGTAGCACAATATTTCAATTGAAACAAAATTAAAAAAAAAAATCCTTACAAACTCGATGTATGCAGTCTATTCAGTATATAAGGCGATGCGAAAATTTATATCATCAGCATCCGTTGAAAAGTTGTGTGCATCTGCCAAACTAATAGTGAACTTTTAAATGGATATATATATTTTTCGGATCTTTGTTTAAAATAACAAAAACACGTATCCCAATATGTGCAGTGTGTGTCGTTACTCAGGCTGAAAACGATGATAGGTATGATGTTTAACAACTTTTTTTTCAGCTGTTCATAGATACCGGAAACTTTTTCACCGACACACTGTTTCGGACAGGATATATTTTGTTTTTTATTATGTCCGTGTTTGCTTGTTTGTGTCGTTTTTGGGAAATATTTCAGTTCGCTCAAATGAAATTGAATTATTGCTAGTTTTTGTCCAAACTTTCCGCAATTGGCAAATTTCGTGCCCAATAAAAACAAAAAAAAATATTCACTATAAGTCGAAACTGTTTTTTTTTTTAAAAACCAAGGAATCTATTGTTCAAAAAAATGAAATACCAGTCTCAGGTGAACACTTGTGTAAATACCGAGGCGTTAACAACGAATGATTTGTCAAAGTTATTCCCGCAGGAAGCTGTATATTAAAAAACCAAAGAAAAACTAAACAACACAAAGGACAGCGCAATTAGAATAATTATTTCAGTCCGCGGTGGTATTAATGTAGAACTGAAGCTATGATCAGTGTCTGGCTATTTATATGTTCCGCAATTATGGGATAGTTGCAGTTATGGCAATGAACTGGTTGAGATTACGCACCGAGCAGTTACTTATCAATTTGACGTAATGGTAGCAGAATACCGCGGGCACGGTGGTAGATAGGTGGAACGGAATTTGTTCGGTGAATTTAATAGACATGGTGTCACCGAGAAAAGAAGCAATGATAAAGTTCCAAAGGTAAGATTTTTTTATATTTTTTTTGAAATGAATGCTAGGGCACTTTAAAAGGCTGACATAATGGGGTTGTCAAAAAAGATATATATTAATACTGGCCAGCACAAACAAACAAGCGAACTAAATAACAAACCAATTCCACTGATAGCCAGAAGAAATTGCTTTACTGATATAATTATCGGGCTTAAAAACAGGAGATAGGTGCATATTTAACTATAGGCCTCTATACTGTTTGCAATTTGTATTTAACTTTTTAACTTTCTCGAATAGATTTGTTAAGGGTTTGCCAATAAGAGGTGTTATTGTGAATGACCCGCTATTTTCGTAGCTGTCACTTTTGAAGCTTTTATTCTTTAACATTTGACAAGTAGACAAATGGAACGATACACGCTTCAACAACGCATTGAAATTTTTAAAATTCACTACAAAAATGGTCAAAAAACGTCGTGTCTTTGTTGATTGGGTCCTTGAAATGCATGAAAATGATCCGGAATTCCATTGAAAAATCATCTTGACTGATGAGGCCCATTTCCACCTCGGTGGCTACATCAACAAGCAAAATTGTCGCATCTGGAGCTCGGAAAACCCAAGAGTTATTGTTGAGAAGCCTCTCCATCCCCAACGTAAGGCTATTGAGGACATAAGCCAGCCACTTTGCGATTTGGTTATGGAAAATTTCTTGAAAAGGATATGGTCCTGTATGCGTGCTCGTGGTGGCCGTTTGGCTGATGTTGTTTTTCATTATTAACGGCATACCTTCCTCTTTATTACGAAATAAACATTTGATCATTTATCTCAAAAAATTGCATTTTTCTTTGAATACCAAAATAGCACCTCTTATTGGAAAACCCTTGATTGAGAGAAAGTTGTTGTACTCGTATAAAATTTCAAGCTGGAAATTTTAATAAATTCTGACATTACGATGATAGAGGAACTTAGAAAAGTGGGTCTCATAATTTTGTCCGTCTGTCCGCAGACTCCTGAGGACTAGGTACAGCATAAACGGCTGGACGGATTGATTTCTAACTTCGGACTTAGACTTTGTGGGCTTACAGTTCGGGCACTATTATTTACTGTACTTCCCATATAACCAACTTAAACAAGTTAGATTTTTTCGAAAAGGGCCCCGACGATTTTAGCCAAACATGATATTTGAAATTATGTAGGTGGAGTTTATATCGTTTCATACCCAGATTTTCGCTAAAAAATCGAATAACGGTTCTATTGAAAATCAGACTTATCTCAAAAATAGTCTTTACGATTTTAACAACAAGATGGTCATTTATAACTTGATAGCAAACTCAGTTTTTCTCTAAATTATCGCAGAATTTCTTTTTGTGCATCACTGGGTCGCACGAAACTGTCTCATTCATAAAAAGTTTGGTTGAGTGAATTGGTAGGTAGGTATAGTTGGTTGATATATAAGAATAGGTCGGCGCAGCGTTGGACTACTAATCGAGGGGCCCAGGTTCGAATCCAGAAATACAAAATTCCAACTTAAGGTTTTTTTTCCACTGCGCCACTTTTCGCGAACTTCTGACAAACATCCGAGAGTATTTATAACTGTCATTTGTCTGATAGCACTGACATCCATATTCTTTGTGAAGCCCCCTCAAAAGGACCACTTAGTTGTGCTTCGATAAAGTTGAACTTTAACTTAAATATTACCATTGGAAAATACTCAAGGAGTCGTCTATTTTGTGTCCCAACACCCGTAGGAGTACCATTGTCACGGAGATAAGTACTCCAAGTTAACTTGATAACACACAAAACAATAAAACTAACTGATAGCATTTTACAACAGTAGGTGATGATATTAGCGGTGCTTCCTATAGTTCATTTACTATCATTGATAAAAGAAAGCAATTTCTACCGAAAGGATAAGCACAGCCGGTATACTATTTATCCAATGGTTACTCATGTCCTATCAGTATGCAAATAGATGGTGGGAGAAATTAATTTTGTACTTCCGTTGGATACTATCAGTGTCATAATATTTACTCTCGTCACGTTTGCTTCACTCTGCGCAAAGGTCATTTTTTATTTACAAAGATATTGGCTAAAACTAAAAAAATCTAAACCAGCCCACTGTGATGAACAATTTAATGGAGAACGATGGTCTGACTACTACTGTTCATAAACAAGGTGTAAGGGTGCAAATTATAGGAATACGTACTCCAAAGGGGAGCGGGTCGAAATGCAGCTTTCGAAATTCTGTTTTGTTTAGTTCTGCTTTACAAAATCCTGATTTTCGAATGTAAAGCAATAAAATTCTGTTAAATCTTAGTTTTTCCAAATAATAACAATATAAACCAAATCAAATTGATACATATAAAAAAACATTAAATTCATAAAAAAATTAAAAGTTTAAGTAAAAGTAAAAAAAGGAAGAAATTTTAATTATTATAAAAGCGCTCGCTTTTTAATTGTACGAACTTTCTTTTATTATTGGCATTATCATCATCATTATTTTCGGAAACAATTTATATCAGGGTTTCTTCAACGAAACGAAATATGGGCATCCCCTCTAAAGTAAATCCCATACGGATAGAGGACTATTTTCGGATTTGATTAAGCCATCTATTACAAAAGACTTGGAATTCATGACAAATCTTGGAATACGACTTGGGGCACGCATCTTGCATGACCCATCAGGGACCACTCTTGCCTCTAAGTTGCTCAATGTTGGGTACCTCATGTATTCTGGTACCCTAATGTAACCCCTGTAGGCGCAGTGGCTTAGTGGTTAGTGTGTAGGACTACTAAGCGAGGGCACCCTATTTCGAATCCCGAAAAAACCCTAAATTCCATCTTATGGGTTTTTTGCACGGCCTTTCGCGAACGTCTGACAAACATTCGAGTGTATAACTGTCATAAAAGAGCTTCTCAATTAGCCGTTTGGACTCGGCATACAATTCAATTAGTCCCAAAAAATAAAAAGCTCAAACAAAACTAATGGCTTTGAAAGCTATGCCTAGGGTCCCTACGGACCTGTTGCGCCATCTATTTATAATTTTTCTTTAATGTTTCCTTTGCAAACTTCTCAAACAACAGAATGATAGAACATGATTACGTTTGGTTGCGTAATTACTGCAAAAACCCAATCATCATAAGTTGGAGGAACAAAAATTAGAGTGGGAAAAGTAAGATCCAACACCTGCTCCGCCTGATAATAGACAGACTTTAGTTGTCTCAATGTTGACCCCGCTTAACCACACACTTAGTACACGCAAACACTGCCTCCAACAGAGCTCTCAATATGGCTGCGGAAAGAATAGAAGCGTTCGCTTCACCCAAAGGTACCACCTCAAACTTTTTGAAGTTGGATTATGATTTTTCTTTTCAGAGGTAAATTTGCAACTACGATCGGATGTATTTTAGAGTGAGAACAGATGACTTCTTTATCATGTTAAGAATACCCAGGGTGCCACCGGTGCCTAAAAGGGAAAACCTTATGGTAACAATTTAAGATGGTAGCTCTGGTATATGAATCAATAAGTAGAGGATTGGTTGGAAGGTATGAATATTCTAAAAGCTTGACAATCAGCCGACAACCAGGCGTATAGATTAGGTCTAAAACAAAATACGTTTTGGCATTTAGTGAGTAAAAGTGCACAACAAAGCTGACGCTGTATTGGATAAAAATGATTGACAAAAATTTATATAGGCAAGCACTGGTCTGATTAGTCGAAAGTTAAATTAAGGCTTATAGAACGACTTATAGAAAGCAGGCAGAACTTGAAAACAAGCAAACTTGAATAGCGATAAAAATGTACTTCCAAGAGATTAACACTCAAACAGAAAATTGGTATGCTCAAAGCTCATTAGACTTGACAGCTCCTGATATCATCTTAAGAAAATGGGATTTTTAGAGGACGACTCCGGTGGACTGTGTCTTTTTTGCACTTTTTTCTTAAAACCTACTGTCATTTTGTATACTTCTTGATATTTTTTATATCACGACTGTTTGTCAAGGATCTTTAAAATCAATTTTTTCTTCTTTTGGCTGTTTCATTTTTTTAGCTGTTCCTGATAATACCCATCCTAGTTAATTATTTTGGCCACCTAGAGTTCCGACGATTCACCTTAAAACACCTTCAAGACAGATTTCGTGAAGGATATCTGCTCCGATTAATGCGATTTGAAACATCCCATTTATGTACAATGAATTCTCAAGTCAACGACTTTGTTATATATTTCATCTAGAACTAGAACCAACAGTGCATTCCATATTCTTTTAACCACTTTTCTTTCTTACTTTTTGGTAGAAAATTCTTTCAGCTTTTGACATTTTAAGCAACTTTTATACGTATGTCTGGCCCCGTTGCCTATTTTTTAAATAGTATAAATAGGATGATTATATAGCAGCTCGCTGTCTCCAAGCTTAACAGTCTCAATGAACTATTGTTTGGTCTAACCTTCATAGATATATTGCAGATTCAATTGGGTGATCCATTAAAGTGAATGATGCCTCTCCGCATCACGTTATATCACTCCCGAGAGATGTAGGTAATTTTAAGTGAGCATAATTATATTGCTTTTGTAACTGCTGTGAAAGTATGGTCTAAGCATCAAAAAATCCGGCTCGAAGGACCAGATGTTTTTTTTGGACGGATGAATACTTCCAGCATATACAATTTATTTCAATTATATTTTTTCTGTAACTAAAATTAATGGTACGTTTGCTTAATGTTCCCGTTAGTCTCTCAAAAAGAGCTGTTTATTCGCTGTTTATTTATACACATTGCACTTCTGCGAACACATTTTAATTCGCGAGCTAGTTCAATATCGCTATTTTTTATTTGCTAACATAATTTTCCTAAGAACTCGGTAAATAAACCCCCATCTGCGGAAGATTTCTGAATTCTGTACCACTAGTAAAGTCTTAAACAATCGCGCTGCCAAAGATTGCATAAAAGAAACTTCTCTTCTTTTATTGCCATCATATTCGCGGAATCAACTATTGAAGGTTCCATGAACAACCACTTCAACACTTGCCAGCTTATTTTCACAGTAATTTAGCATATTTATTGGATTTATAAGAAAATATTATCCGGTTGCAAATTTTAAATTCCTCGAAACAACAGAATCGCTTCTGTAATTCGGGGGCGTATACGCAACCTTTGTATGCCTATGAATACGCAATTTTCTTTGAAGCACTCTGCTTAAGGCAAATATGCACCGAGGGTGTTAATTTATGGACATACGTTATGGGGTAAATAAAATTAAAACACAACATTAATTTAACGCGACGCCACGCTTTCATGATATTGAATTGTAATGAAACATCTTTGGTGATAGCTTAGGCAAGCACATACATAATTAATGGCGACTTTGGTGCCATTACTCTTTGCCCACGATGAATACACTGGTAATACATCTTCGGTTACACATTTGCTGCTGGATCATAATTAGTGGGTGGCCATCACCGACATTTATCGGTCTGAATCACCGATCTCATTAGCGTGCAACTATTGAAGGGATGCAAATTGGTTTGGGACACCACAGTTTGACAGCTTGGAATTCGGAAGTCATATGCATTAGAATGCCGAGCAGAGATTGAAAATTACCCGACCTGAATAAGCGGTTTGCCTTTGTCATGGTCCAGTGGTAGCAACTTGGTGGTAAGTACATATTTTGAATTTCGATGGAATGTTGAACCTATATGTAATTATATATGTAATGCCAGATGGCTCTGTTACCGGCGGTTATTTTGCGAATTGCAAGTGGGTTTAAATGTATCCGTTGGATATAATCGACAAAAGAATTTTTTGTATATTTCGAAACTGGAGATTCGTTTTACGCACTCTACCTAGAGCCTATGTGTACGCGAAGGCTAGTTCGTATGTGAGAAAATCGAATGGCAAACTCATACTTTTAATGAGCTGTCTTATTTACACTGGCAGGTTGATCAACTTACCTACTTTTCGCAGCCTTTTCCGAATTCAGCGCAAGGTTGCCTACCGTCCAAGAGCGGTTGACAGATTCCAATTCGTAATAAAGATTTTTTATTGGCAAGTGCAAAACCATTTCTACCAGCTGGCCCTTAGCTGAGGATAACCCATTTCAACCGATCCACATTACACCCACCAACGACGGGGTAGTTAATCATTTATGTGTCTAATTTGCATTCTTTGATGGAATACTTTCCGGCAAAAGTAGCCGATTTTGCACACCGACTGGGTTAATTAGCCTGATGAGGTAGTCCATTAAGGCATTCCTAAATTGAACCACATTTCACGTAAGCATTCCTCTTTAATGAAAAGTACTCAGCCTTTGATTAGTCATCAACATTCTTAAAAAAAAAAATTACTCCGGGCCCTTATCCTAAGCGGTGTCGTTGTCGCACACTCACGCAGATGAACATCTCTTCGAAAGGGCAATTTCATTACCTCCGTCATCGGGATATGCAAAGAAACCTCCCAGTGGTAACGCTGGCGAAATTATAACACAAACCACACTTTTTCTCTCCCTCAAAATCGGATTACGACATCTTACGGTGTACATTAGAGTAGAGCTAAGCAACGTAAAGCATACGGCAACAATGTTGTAGTATACTCTCGTCTAAGCGTAATAATTACACGAGAAATTACCTCCTCGAGAGAAGTTTTCCCCTCTACGAGTATGCGTCGTCATCCGTCCATTTCAGACGGGATACCTTCTAAGAAACATACCTCTCCTTGAAGAGCACAGCTTCACATTTTATAACAAGGAGATCATCTGCTCATAAATTCACTGTGCGGAGATTTGTTTACCTAAGAAATCGACCTGAGAGATCCGCTTGTGGTCCTTTGACGCCACTACATCAAGGATTGTCTTTTCGGTCTTTTCGAATGGTCTCTACATTATGTATATGGACTGGAGGGATATTGGAAAAATCACACAATCAAATGGGTTTAGGTTGAAATTTAAGCTCATTTAGGGTTGATCCGTCCTCCCTCGCGGGAGCAATAAAATTCCACAGAAAAGGTACACAGCACAGGTGTGAGTGCAGAGATACACACCGACCGCAGATTGAATAAATCGATTGAAATTCAAATTATTTTCCCATGGAGTCAGTTTCAGTCGGGGCCCGGCCCTCCACACAGCACTCACTATCACTATATCGAGCGAGGCGATATTTTTGCTCCTTTTCCTCTGGTTGAGCACGGGTTAATCTTGTTTTTTTTATTTTTTTTATTTTTTAGGAACATTCCAATGACCATGGTGGCGCATAGTTTGGCCGAGGTTGTTAGGTGCCTGCTCTGCAGGATTGTTGTGTGGATATTTGGGTTGGTCGGGCGAACCTTTATCGACTCAGAGGGAATACGAAATTCATAAAACGAGGATATTTTAGGTTATCGCCATCGACCACCAGTGTGGCGACCTTTTTTCCTGTTTGTGCGAAATTGGTGTTTGTTGTTTCCTTGTTGAGGGTAAATTTATAAAAATTTAAATTTCATTTCGCAGATATAGGTACTGTGGCGATAGCACGATCCTGAATGTGTATTTGTATTGTCGTGCGGTCATTACGGCAATGCATCGCTTGGCTGGCACAGGTGTCCTTTGTCGTTGGGACTGTGCGACAACGAATTCATTCGATAGCCGTGTTCGATTGTGTATCGTTGTTTGGACGCGCGTACACTGTATACTAATAAAACTGATCCTAATGGGAAACCGATGAAAATTGTAGCATCGGTTAAGTTGGTTTTTTATTCGAATGGGGTTCGCTGACTACAGGGTGGGGTGTGCTGCGTGATAAGCGGTTTTTGTCTTTTTTATATTTGTTAAAATATTCATATTGCGGTTTTATGCAATTTTTATGTGTGACGAGTTTGGGTCAGCAGTGTCGTTAACTGTTGTGCGATGGGTTTTTAGTGCGTTGTCTATAGTATAGGATATTGTGCTAACCGAAATCGCTTGGGGAGTGATTGTGCGAGCGGATCTTGAACGCACTCGGCAGCTACGCTTCGGTCATTGTTATCATTATCGAGGTATGGACTCGAGGTTAATGCCTGTGCTATCGTGTTGGCTTTAATACTAACGGAGTCATTTCATCTCATCGACAGGGAGGTCCCTTATGGTATTTTGGATACATATTTAGTTTATCTGCGAAGCACATGGACTTTAGCGCAACTCATCCATGACACGGGTTACCCACCGCGACTTTTTGAGTAGGGGTAAGCCCGTTGATTCACACTTGCACAGGATGATATGGGGAAATGACACGCACTATACTAAGAACTTTTTCTCTGCAGCAGCTGTCGCTCGAAATTCGACGTGGGATTGAGAAACTCAGAAGCTTTCTACGCTGTAGCTCCTAACATCAGTAAAACAAGGCGAAACTAGGTAGAAAATACTTCTGTATAAAACATTTTTTTTTGCACGTCATACAAGATGCCTTGGAAACCTTACCATTAGCAATTGAGTTACTAAATCGCAAAAAAACATTTCCCAGAGGCACATATGGTATCCCAAACCACCGAGTTAGTTATCTCAAACCACAATAGATGCATTAAATATATATTTGCTGCTTAAATGAAGCTTCTTTACGGTTAAAATGCGGTTCATAACTTACTCTACAGAAACTCGATGTGAATTTGTGTAGTTCGAGTGGAGGTTGCCTTAATGGGGAGGTCCTTTCTCATGAGCTAGAATGGTATTAAGGGTCTAGGGCTTTGCCCCTTATGGGGGCGTCCACAGATCGACACCGATGGAATTCAACGTCGGATAGTTTCTTTTTTAGTTGGTCCATATATAAAGCCGTCCCACCTACACAGAACTTCCGTAATAGCCAATGTGGGGACGAAAGGATGCGCCTGTTTGTATGTACTCTAGTACCTTTAGCGATGGACTGCGAGTATTTACACAAGAAACATTATGAAGTGAGAAGGGGAAAGGAATACTTGCAGATAGATGTTAGTTCCTCACTCGAATTTTTGCAAGTTGGAGTCGTAACGAAATATGAAGGAAAAGGGTTCCAAAGATTCCTTATCCTTTAGTCAAAGGCATTTCGGAAAAGTTGTATCCTTGTGGCCTTTTAAGTGTACTGCTAGATGAAGCCCTTTTTCAAGAGGCTTGACGGACATTTGTTCGGGTATTGTACGGGTAAAAATTTGAACTCGCTGAAAAAGTGGTGCAGCTCGGCATAACATTTGTTGCTCCTATCCACGAACTACCTTGAAGTGTAATTTTGGTCAGTCAACTATGTCATCAGAAGCTATTCTTGTGCGTGCCAATTTGCAAAATAAATTTAGACATTCACACAGTACTTTGGATATTGTATTTTAAGCAACATTAAAAAAAATTAGTCTCGATAAATCTTTTGGGATAAAGGTTCACATTATAACGAAGGTTGAACACATCCGGTGCAATGTCAATGTTTTAATGTCCTAATTTTTGGTTCTATTTCAAAGATTTTTTGGTTCTGTAATGAAGAAAGTAATAAAAATTCTTAAATTTCATAATTTCATAAGACGTTACCATTTTTTTTGTTAAGTGGAAAAGATGATATCTGTCAAGTGAATGCCACCAGCGTTGATACATATTTGTGCCTGTTTTCCTGTTTTTAGTTACTTTCCTCAAGGTTTCCGGTGATAACTTTTCGCATTCCTGTCAAATATTCTTAGGGCTGCGATTGTCTAAGGCTTGTTGGCATAAGCCCGAGACTTCAAGTAGCCCTAGTGAAAGAAGCCTGGCATAGTTAAAACGGGCGATCTTCCTAGCCTTGCTAAATCGCCAAACCGGAAGATTACGCGATTAGGAATAGCTTCCATTAATAATTCCGCACTCTTGCGGCGTATAGCGCTCCATTGCTTGTCTGTTTTATTTTGCAGCTGTTCACAAATGTCAAATATAATTGACTTACGAGACGCCATTTGCAAAAATTATAACATCTTCCGATGGGGTGATTCCTTTTGCGCTACCTTGTATTAATGAAAACCAAGTTAAATGACTGCCTAAAACTATGCAACTACAAATGGTTAAGTTTTTTTCTATCGCCATAATTCATCTTGGAAGCATTGGGATGGAAATTTGTAAACAATTAAACGAAACAAACATCCGCAGCAGAGATCATGAACTTTTTTATTTAATCTTTCTTTTATACGCAAAGTTTTCAGAAGCCTTTCAAAATACATTGCGTGTTTTAAAGATTCTGGAATTGGCTTTCAGAGCCACTTCTGAGTACAATATCATTTAAATTAGTTACCTTTACGTGCTCAGATATCTACCTGATTTCACAATTCTGTCCTAAAGTGGGAGAACCTTATCTAGACAATTGCCGTAGTATGACTGCACTTTTGCTTTCTTTAACAATACCGTTTTCTTGCGACTTCAATTTAAATTATTTAATACAAGTACAATAACACAAATTCGTTCAAATATTACAACTGCGGCTGGTTCACTCATATGATAAGTCAGTGTCATGTCCAAAACATAAGCGCATACTTACGACTTCTAAATTTTAGAGGCACTTGACTATTTAACAGCTCGCCATGATATTGAGGCGCATCTGTCACATTCCATCCCATATCACCCATCATCAAGTTTTGTTTGCCCTCACAGGTTGCGCTTGTCTACGAGCAACAACATGTTTATGTCTGCTAAAACTAAGACAGTCCAAATTCGTTGACCAGTACTTTTTAGTCTGCAAAACTATTTTGTTTCGAAACCACATATTATGGCCAAAACAGAAACATCAACTACATACAAATCCTTGACAAAGAAAAAAAAATCACACACACACATTGTCAACGCGATGAGTTGAGGACTCACAAATTCGTGCCAACATACGAAACCACACGCAACGACCTCAAGTTGTCGTCCTCCTCATCATCATCATCATCATCGTCGTCTATGTGCGTGTTATCAGCCCCGTGAGTAATTGCTAAATGTATTGTGAAATTTGTTTGTTTACTCCTTTGTAAAATCCCGTTCGTTGCGTCATCTCGAAACCATATATCTACATCCATAACCCAGCCATACCAGCATCCGTATATTCGCGTATGCCCGGCCCGCTTATATACTTTTAGGCCGCACCACCCACAATTGCCGCTGGCAAGTGAAAGCCATTCTATCGGAAGTAAGTATAAGCAGCTTACTTACGCAGCTTTTCAGCGTTTTGTTTACCTCAAACTACCTAGTCTCGTGTGCCTTCGGCTTGAGGGTAATTTATTGCGAGGCATTAACCGTTGTGTTCTAATGGCAAATATTTCTCCAACACACTACCGCTTCGCATCCATTTGTTCAGGCAATGGTGGGAATAAAAAACGATTCTGTACATTAAGTACAGTGGTGATGGTGTCAGGCACAAAAAAAAAAGGAGAAAGACAGGATCGTCTTCAGTTTAAGATTTATCTTTGTGAACCGCCTAGCGTTAGCACATCTTGTTCTCTGCATAGAAATCAATGGCAACACACCTACCATCACACCGATTTAGTGGAACCACATACAGTCAGTCAGCTTAGATCCTGTTCGTAGGCACTTTCACTTTAAATAGCGCCATAAAAATGGGAATCCTTTGGCAATGATAACCGTCATTCGCAATGACAGAGCAACGAGTCTACCCATCTATCGTAGTATATGAACTTCGTCCTTATTTACATATAAATACTGCTTGGCCTTGGCGGAAGTAAACAAAAAAAAAAAACGAAAATTCGTTCCAAGGATTGGATTACATGTCAGTTATAGAAGTGAAAAATGCGAGGATTGCCCCGAGAAAACTCGTTTGGGACGTGACTCCGTCACTACTGCCACTTCCATTGCCAAGGTGTGTGTAATACGGACTCAAAATTAATGCAAACAGTATTTTCTGGCAGCTTATTATAATCATTCTGTTGGCTTGTCTGTCGGTCCATCGCGGCGCGAGTGTGGGAGGCGAGCTATAATTGCGTGCGTGAGGTTAGGATTTCGCCGAAAACGAATCTCAGCTCGCATGCCCAGTGGATCGTCTGCAGGATATTTCGAATGCTGTGCTCGTAGCTGCGAAAGTAATGGGCTTCACATTATTCATACAACTTCAAAACCATAGCTGGGCTACAGTCTGCGGTGTAAGCATGGTCACGAATACCAACGGTATACCGAAACAAACAAAAAGTTTGTGTAATTTATGTTCGGTCAATGGGAATGCAAATATCCAGGGAGAATGCAGTGTAAAACGGGGTTTGTCGTTTGCGTCCCAATAGCGCGTGGGCGGCAAAATATGCACCGTTCATCACAATTGTGCACGGTAGACAGCGTAATGATGCAACGAAGGGCTTAATATAGACGGATATAGTTTAGGGTTAATCTCGCCCCTAATATAGTTTGCCGGGAACACGGAGGGTGGCAGATAGTCCATAACTCATGTCAAGTGGCTTGGAAATGTTTTCCAAATTTTAGCTGGTTGCGACAAAAAAGTGAGGAGAGGAGCACAACTATTTGTACTTCGGCTGAATATAAGTTTTTATGGTTTTAAGCTAAAAGGCTTGACATTCTTACTTCCAAACCATTTCAGAAACGTCAT
This sequence comes from Cheilosia impressa, assembly GCA_948293265.1. Taxonomy (NCBI): domain Eukaryota; kingdom Metazoa; phylum Arthropoda; class Insecta; order Diptera; family Syrphidae; genus Cheilosia; species Cheilosia impressa. Next base: position 27,578,779 of record OX411883.1, read on the forward strand.
AGAATATTCCGAAAAATAATACTGAAATGGTTTCTTCGCACAGAAGACATTCTCTGATCAGCACTCTGAAAGCACCTGCAAAATATTGGTGCGCCTTCTGACACTACTCGGTTTATAGGTCTAAAACTAAGTATCAAGAATTGTATGAAACTTTCACAGCTTTTGAAGACTTCATCTTCAAGATATAATATGGAGAAGCAATTAGAGAACTTAAGGAGCTGATGCCCACACTGATTGTTGTTTTAAACTGTACTATATAATTATATTGCATAAAACATCCTGTCTAATGAAAACACAAGGGTATCCATCAACCAGCGAAGTTGGTCAGTGAAGTCCCCAGTCGATTAAGCAAATATAAGTTACCATACAAGCTACCCTCTTTAAACGTAAAAACTGAGTTTCCTATCAGCGGTATTATTGCTTTATCAGTAAGAACAAACAATCCCAGTAATTATGGAACACAGCTTAGTTCAAGTGGCTGCCTCGGCTGGCTTCGCAGTAGCGTATTCTGTCAGTCAAATTTTCAAGACCTTATTGATGGTTTCGGGCTGTAGCTCACGTATTGCTTGAATTGGCCTTAAGTGATTAAATCGTTTCCGGATTATTGGCATAATATCGGTTCTTCACGATTCCCCACAAAAAAAAGTCCAAAGGGGTCAAATCGCAGCTCCGAGGCGGCCAATTGACAACGATTTGGGAATGGTCTGTGCGGCATGGCCCGCCATCCTGCATAAACCAGATGTCGTCCAAATCCATTTCTTCAATTTCAGTAAAAAAAAATTGGCTAACATGGCTCTGTAACGCCCACCGTTGACTGAAACGCTGTTCGCAACCTCAAATAGTCCAATGATGCCACCATTCCACAATAAGCACCAAACTGTCACCCTCTGTGGATGCACTGGATTCTCGACAATAACGTGCGGGTTTTTCGAGCCACAGATGCAGCCATTTTGTATGTTAACGTAGCTGTAGTTAAGAGATGAAAATGCGCCAGAAAAGATGAATTTTCGCCAAAAATCGTTGCCCAACACAAGTTGCTCCAAGGCCCAAACTACGAAGCGATAACGAAGCGCAGATAGTCATGCGCCTCCAATTTCAGAGTCAATTGAACCTCGTAAGTGAGTAACCCGAGATCTTTGTAGAATTGTCACCACGCTAGTGCGTGAAATGTTGAGCTATTGAGATCGATGGCGAGTTGATGTTCGTGAATTGAGTCTCACACCCTCGGCTACGACGGGAACCATGAGTGTTGTCCACTAGCATACCACTCTCACGAACTTTTTGCACAAAATTGCGTACAGGAGGCGCCGTGGGTGGGTGCCTCATTTTAGCCAAAACTTATTTTCAAAAAACCGCGCTGTGTATGGGCTATACAGGGCTCACTTTGGAAATAATTTTTCAATATTTCCCAACGTTGTTCAAGCGTAAAGCAACTCATTTTGTTCCGCGGAGGTATGATACTGACAGCTGTCAGTGGCAAAACAATCTATGATTTAACAAGTAAAAGTGTTATCATCGGCCTGGCCGATGCTTTGATACCCTCCACTGCATACAAGTCATGCAAAATACCAGAACTACTTGACCGACATAGCCCATTTTTAATACCAATCTAACGACGATAAAAATAAGTCCTTTCACCGAATTTCATTCACCTATGTAGGTTGATTCCTTTGGACTCTATCGTGTTTTCAACGGAAAGAGGGACACATGGGTCTAATATTGGTTTTGTATGGGAGGTACCAGAACTACTTGACCGACATAGCCCATTTTCAATACCAACCTGACGCTGATAAAAATAAGTGCTCTCACCAAATTTCATTCACCTACGTCAATTACTTTGGGCGCTATCGTGCTTTCAGCAGACAGAGAGGCACATGGGTCCAATATTGGTTTTGTATGGGAGGTACCAGAACTACTTGACCGACATAGCCCATTTTCAATACCAACCTGACGCCGATAAAAAGAAGTCGTTTCATCAATTACTTTGGGCGCTATCGTGCTTTCAACAGACAGAGAGGCACATGGGTCCAATATTGGTTTTGTATGGGAGGTACCAGAACTACTTGACCGACATACCCCGTTTTCAATATCAACCTGACGCTGATAAAAATAAGTGCTCTCACCAAATTTGATTCACCTACGTCAATTAGTTTGGGCGCTATCGTGCTTTCAGCAGACAGAGAGGCACATGGGTCCAATATTGGCTTTGTATGGGAGGTACCAGAACTACTTAACCGACATAGCCCATTTTCAATACCAACCTGACGCCGATAAAAAGAAGTCGTTTCGCCAAATTTCGCTCACTTACGTCAATTACTTTGGGCGCTATCGTGCTTTCAATAGACAGACAGACAGACAGACAGACAGACAGACGGACATGGCTAAATCGATACAGAATGTGATTCTGATTCAGAATGTATATACTTTATGAGGTCTCCGGTGACTCCTTCTTGGCGTTACAAATGTATTGGCAAAGTGAATATACCTTCCTCTGGAGGGTATAAAAAGAAACCACTAGATGGCCCACCCTTCATAATGTCCAGCAACTGCATGCGGTATGTTTGGAGTTGCTATCATAAAAGAATTATAATTGTAGCTTCGGCCCAGGAGTTTTTTGATTTCAACCCAGATGGCAACACAGAAAAAGACTTCATGGAAGGTAGTACGTAAATGCAAAAATGTCATAAACTAAAAAATGTTTCGCAGCTAAAATAAAATGCACAACTGGATCGCAAGACTTTCTCGTTCATATCAGCAAATCACCCATCAGGGCTAAAAATACCTACTTCAAAGCATTTTTATTTCGAAGAAGCCCAGTATCAGCCCTCGCTTCCTGCCTATTGTCCAGCCCTCGGCACCATAAATCGAAACCAGCTAGACAAAAAGCATATATTTCGTCCTTTGAGTTATTAGTTTTGAAAGCAATTGCTTAGGTAAACCGAAGTATCAAGGTTTTCTAGGTTAATTCTTTGCCCGTTCTCCACTAGGCTGTCATCTGTGAAGCTTATGTTTACTCCGAGGTAGGTGAACTCTTAGCTAACTTGAAATTGTTGCTATCAGTAGCGACGTTTTGTCCTAGGCGGTGAACAGAAGTTTGCTTGTTGATATGTACTTAGTCGTGTCCTCGTTTCCTGCAAAGACAAACAAATTCCGCCTATTCTTCAATCGCCTTGGAAGCTTCTATAGCGTAACACTGTGAACGACCGATTATGTCAATGACGTCCACATAACCCAGTAGCTAAACGGGTCTGTTGAAGATAGTGCCTTCCATAGCGACACCTGCCCGGCACACTACTCGTGTCTCCTCCAGAATTAACACTTCATGGGTACAACGCGATATAAGTTGTGTGATTATTTGGTATTTAACGATGAGGTGGGTGGAGAAGTATCTAGGTTGCAGGTCTATTTCACTCTGACTGATTATGTTTGCATATTTAAATACCAACGACTGCTCTTCTGTTCCTTTATTTGTTTGGTGCATATCGTGTTTAAATCGCCTTCGTCCTCATTTTCCTCCTCATTCTCAGTGTCTTTATCATTCCCATTCTCGCACTCAATCTCATTATCATTCCCATTTTAATTCTCAATCTCATGTTTTTTTTTCAGTAGTTCTCTATCTCACTCGCATTCTAATAATGTAACCTCTCATTTTCATTTGAAGGTTATAAAATCTAAAAAATAAAAAGAACGACGACTTCCCCTGTACATTCAATGTGCAAAGGTCGCTTCGTAATGAAGTTCATCTGAAGCCTAATTAGGGAGCACATTGTCTCATAAACTCCCTGTATCCCTACCATCCTTACCATGCCAAACAATCAAATGCCATTCCCGTCCCACTTTTAATCTCACCACTTTGTTAAATTTCGCTGAGTCCCATAAGAAACTCGAACGCACGAACGATGATATCCTCCAACATCCAACTCAATTAAGATGACGTGACACGTCAAAAATCCGCACACGAATACCAACCATGCATCGCATGGGTCTCTAATTAAATTTTCCAGCCGACTGGGCCTGTAACCAATTTGTTGTCGAGATGCTGATATATCGACAAAATAATTTAGATACATAATGACCATGAGACTGGGATCACAACCAGGACGCACATGTCTTTACCTGATTGTTTGGTTTTTGCCAAAGGGGAGCTCCGAATATCCTTGCGCCGATTTACATAGATTTAATTAAGATTAAGAACCGGCAAAGAACGGTTGCAAAACATTATCCCTACCATCGCTATTGACCCTTATTTTTTTCCACGAAGTCCCTTTAACATGTCCCGAGTCAAGAAGGATTTGGGCAAATGCCCTAACCCCCATTTAAAGGCGAGCGCAATTTATATTTTCCTCCCTCAGTTTGTGGGTGATTTTTTTTTCTATTTTCTCATCCAGTTGCTGGAGCGATTAATGGATTGATATTGGCTCTGTCCACTATTCCATACTTCTCCTAACCTTAGACTTGATTCGGGCATCCGCAACGATTTTGTCATAATCGAAAATGTCAAAATAAATGCAAGAAGAGGGATAGGGGAGCGAATAATTGCGTTGCGGCAACGAGCTTATCTGGACTGTAACCATGTTTCCGACGCAGTATTTTTGGGTGCGGAACTCCGAGGTGGTCGTCTGCTGTTTCCGCTGAAATGTGGTTGAACTTGGGCCACATTTTTATTTCCGCAGAAATGAGAAAACCGGGAGCAGGACAAATTGGGAAGAACAAAATTTAATCAGAAATGGAATTCTTGTAAAACTGTTACGGACAAGGACGAAGGGTATGCTTTTAATTTGATAAGTTTATTTTTAGGCCTATGAGCGTACCATTAATAAAGGCTTGGCGCACAAGGTCAAGCGAAAGAATAATGCGGCGAATCTTGGCGGGCGTCGGTCGGTCGGAAGGTTCTGTCATTATTTAAAGATGACGAAATTAGGACGTCACTGTGGACGAAGATATTACAGAGTAGGGTGCCTAACGTACAAAATAAAATATGTTCAGAGAATGTTTAATTTTTTTAACTAAGATATTGTCAACATAAATAATTAGCTACTGCAGAGAGGTTGCTATGCGTCGCGGGTGTCTATTTAGGGGATGGACTTTGAGAAGAAGAATACTGGGCTACGCATTGTTCGTGTTGACAGCGAAGTGTATGTGTCTCATCTTAATGATTGAGGGTGTGATGTTTTAAATATACGAGTACGTTTAATTAACGTCTGGAATTTTTTTTTATCTTTTCACGTTCATACTGGAAGTGGGGAGTAAAATATCTCAGGAGATTATGGCGACTTTCCTTTGCGTTGCTGACATTTTTTTTTTTGAGGGTTTATTGCCATTTGGGTCTGTTTTCATATTATTTTCCTACACAAGTCTGCAGATGAAACATCGACATTTTGAAATTTGACAGTTATTTGAAAATCTTCTTTGTGATAAATAACCAAGCTCGGGTGCAGTGAAATAACTCCCACGGAATTAAGTCCCACCTTTCTTATTTCCCAAAAGTAAATTAAAAAGAAATAACACCCACTGGCTTTATTTCTTCTTCCGTATTTCACTGCACCAGTGCACACCAATCTTGGTTATGGGCGATGTGTCGATTGTATGCAGATGTTTGTGTCAAATTGTCATATCTGATGTCAAACGTCGAATTGTAATCTGTCGAAATTGTTGCAATCGGCAGACTTGTTTGCAGTTGCGTCAGTCTATTCCGCTAGAGTTGCACAGTTAGCCAATGGATGTCACAGGCTTCAAAATATTTTTGGCTATTTGAGTCGTATCCAACTGTGCGTTTTCTTGGGTTTTTTTTTTAGTTTGGTTTGGAGCCATAAAGTTTTCAAACATCTTGTCGTTTTTTACTAGACCAAACCGAAAGCGAAACTTTGAGCTGAAGTCTTAATCCAGAAAAAAAGCTCACAAATCTTTCATAACTCGATTTGAAGCTGGAGCGATGAATGGCTCCTGACAACTTCTGTTTCTGCAGGCTAAAAAGGGAGGCTTATGAGACCCAGTTTTGTCAATGAAACAGTTAGCGTATGGATGTCACAGGCTTCAAAATATTTTTGGCTATTTGAGTCGTATCCAACTGTGCGTTTTCTTGGGTTTTTTTTTTAGTTTGGTTTGGAGCGATAAAGTTTTCAAACATCTTGTCGTTTTTTACTAGACCAAACCGAAAGCGAAACTTTGAGCTGAAGTCTTAATCCAGAAAAATGCTCACAAATCTTTCATAACTCGATTTGAAGCTGGAGAGATGAATTGCTCCTGACAACTTCTGTTTCTGCAGGCTAAAAAGGGCGGCTTATGAGACCCAGTTTTGTCAATGAAACGTATTTGGTTAAGCAGATTAGTCTTGTGATTGAATTTGGACCGTGTAGAATATGTGCTTGTTCAAAGTCTGCAAAAAGGCAAAATACCTACGTAATTACCCACGACCTGGCATCACTGCTCGAATGCTTATCAAACGTTCGCGAAACATAATTTTGTCCAGAAATGGAACAATTTTTTTAAGAGTTTGAATATCAGAAACTTCATCAAATTTGAAATGACAGTCGAGCTGCCAAATACTAGGGCTAAACATAAAGAGTTTTCCAATAAGAGGTGTTATTTTGGTATTCAAAGAAAAATGCGGTCTTGAATCGACGCTGGGCTGTTGGCGTAGACCTTGTCTTTCACGTGGCACCAAAGGAAGAAGTCGCAAGGTGTTAAATCACAAGATCTCGGTGGCCAATTGTGATCACCTCTTCGAGAGATAATACGGTCCGGAAACTTTTCCCGCAAAAGATCAATGGTTTCGTTGTTGATGATCGGTCGGCTTGAGTTCTTCTGTTAACTGAACTTTGTAAGCCTTAAGACCCAAGTCTTTATGGAAAATACATTGTAATGACGTTTGTGGAATGCCCAATTCCAAAGAACGGAAACAGAAATGGACAAACCTGGGTTTTCTTTAACACTTTGGGCTACAGCAGCAATATTTTCAGTTGTTCTTGAGCGACGTGCACAGGTTTTATTCTTTACATCACTAACTTGTCCCAACAGCTCGAATTTTTCCACCAATTTCTGTATTGCGGTCCGACAAGGTGCTTCACCACGACCAAAAAATGATTTAATATTGCGAACTGTGACTGCAAGATTTTCACCATTTTTGTAGTGAATTTTAATAATTTCAATGCGTTGTTGAAGCGTGTATCGTTCCATTTTTAGTAATAGCATAGTTTCTACTTGTCAAATGTCAAAGAATAAAAGCTTCAAAAGTAACAGCTACCCAACACCTCTCATTGGAAAACCCTTACAAGGTTGCGCAAAATTAATCAACCTATCAGAAGATGTCATAATTTTTGCAAATGGCGTCGTTCGTTAATCATATTTGACATTTGTGAACTAGCTTCAGGTTAAAACAGACAAGCAATGGAACGTTAAGCTTCCCAAAGAACGTGAAATAATTGTATCGATTTTGTCTGACCAATAATCGGTCGGTGTTAGCGCAGCGTAAATTTCGAATCATCATGAGCGACGAGGCGCATTTCCACTTAGGCAGTTACGTCAATAAGCAAAGCTTTGTTTCCGTGGCACTGCAAATGATGCACGAAGAGCCATTACATCCACTCATATCCACTGTGTGGTCCGGCGTTCACGCGGGAGGAGTGATTGGGCCGTATTTTTTTAAGGACGCCTTAGGCAATACGGTCACTTTTTCTGGCGAACGCTACAGGGCCGTAACAAACAACTTCCTACTGCCGGAATAGGATGAGCGGGACTTGGTGAATATGTGGTTTCAACAAGACGGTGCAACCGCACACACAGCATGAGCCAAAATGGATATTGTGAGGGAAGCGTTTCCTGGTCGCGGTTGGCGATTTGGCATGGCCGCAAAATCGCCCGATTGAACTATACCAGACTTCTTTCTTTGAGGCTACTTTAAGTCGCGGGTTTATGCCAACAACCCTCAGACAATCGCAGCCCTTAAGGAGAATATTCGACAGGAATGCAAACAATTATCAGCGGAAATCTTATAAATTTGTATCAACACTGGCGGCAGACACTTGACGGATTTTCCACTTAACAGGAAAAATCGTAAACGTCCAAATAAAGATTTTCGTCACTCAAAATCATTTTTTTTATTAAGTAAAAAAGTAATTCTAAAACAAAATTGGATGATTCATTTTGCGCCACCCTCTACAACAGCAGTATGAGCGGTATCCGGAATATGTTGCCATAAATTACATCCTACAAAGATTAAATCGCGATTCATCATCAATATTTGTCCCTGATATTTATTTCGTATACTACAATATTATAAACAATTAATTAAATACTTAGTTCCATATTGACATATGTAGTGCACGAGGGACCACAAAAAATAAACCGGTCAGCTTCATTTAGTATTTACACCGAAACAAGCGACCCGCAATTCAGTTCCACCCCAATTCGATTAGATAAGCTTATTATGGCAGCAAAGGAAAAATTTGCCATTCAATATTTCATCATTTAGTTTTTGTTGATATAGAGTGGTGTCCACAGGTGCGGTGGATCCATGAATAACACGGGAAAGCCAAATGCTTTATCACAGGAAGAGTCGACCAATAAAATCTTTTATTTCAATTGGCTTATTGGATTTATATGCAACGAGTTTTACTACACGGCAATTGGTGTAGCTGCCACTCAATCTATATGTAGCCGTATCCGCATTGAGAGATTGGAACTTGCAACGCATATGGGTCATTCATATTGAAACTGATGTTGGATTTAATTAAATTTATCATTTGTCATATAGTGCGGTGGGATATTTATTAATTTTCAGTGATTGCGTAGGTGCATAAGAGAAGGTAAGCCAGCACCCATTGACAGATGGAATTAATTTTTTGATAAGCTGCACCGCTCTATGTAATCAGTGCACTATTTAGATCAAACAAAAAAAAAATGGAAAAGAAAAATAAAAACTGGTGGAAATGAAGAGAACACTGATAAAGATTAAATAAAACAAAGAAATAGTTGCCGCAACAGGTCCGAGGGGACCCTAGTCCTAACTTCTCGCAACTATTTGTGGCGCAGTGGAAAAAAAAACCTCTATATGGAATTTATTTTATCTTGGGAATGGACCCTGGGACTAACCAGTAAGCCACTGCGCATAGATCAGTATTTCAATTTCATTTTAAAGAGACAGTTTTGTGCTACACTCGGCAACAAATTGCGTCAGTTTAATCGATTGATTTTATTACGAGTGTGATTCCCATAGGCAGTGACAGAAGTCACCGAGTCTAACCCGCGCGTCATACACAAAAAATGGGAAAATACAACAATTTCCGGGAGATATCTGATGGAAAATATGCCAGCTGAAGTACCCACTCGACTTGGAGCGCTGCAAATAGTTAGTCCAATGTTGGGCATACAACTATCGGTTGTCACGTAATCCCGCACCTATACGCGTATTATGGCGCTCTTTAGATAAGGGCTTGATATGATCAATGGCTTGTAGTGGAATAAAAATCACAAACAAATTAAAGGACCTACGTAAGTACTCTACTATTTTTATACACTCCACAGGAAGGTATATTCACTTTGTCATCACATTTGTAACGCCAAGAAGGAGTCACCGGAGGATCACATTCTGAATCGATTTAGCCATGTCCGTCTGTCTGTCTGTCTTTCTGTCGGCCTGTCTGTCTGTTGAAAGCACGATAGCTCCTAAAAGAATTGACATAGGCGAATTAAATTCGGTGAAAGGACTTCTATTTATCGTCGTTAGGTTGTTATTAAAAATGGGCTATGTCAGTTAAGTAGTTCTGGTACCTCCGACTTGTATATGCAGTGAAGGGTATCAAAGCATCGGCCAGGCACAGGATGATAACACTTTCACTTGTTTAATTGACATGATAGCATTCGCTATCGAGTAAGGGAGCTGCCACGCAGAGAGCGACTAGCGACTGTGTGATTGAGCGACGTCGCACTGCCTATAGCAAAATCGATAATTGCTCAGGGCTTACATGGCCACCACCATCCGATTTCATATGTTTTAAGTTTTTAGCAAAGTCGCTCAATCGCTAGTCGCTCACTACACTGCGTGGATGCAGCCTTAGGAAAATTTGATTGCAAGCAACCTGCATTCTATAGTCGTTATTCGTGTTGAGCAAGATATATATATATTTCTGGCAGGCATGAGTGGGAAGTCAGAGCAAATTTACCTTGCCTTATTTCTGCTCTGTTTAGGCCCATGATGTAAGGTCTTAAAATGTCGTATAAATTTACCAAATTTTATATGTGCCAGTTTGAGGATGTTGTCTTCGAAATTGTCTCCAATTCGGTTATAAGTAAAAGGGATCCTGTCAAAATTTTGCTTTGCAAAATTCTCTCTTCTCACACATAAATTCTACTTAGCGAAATTCAGCTTTATTTAAATTCTGCTTTACAGAATGCTGACTTTCAAATTTAAAGCAACAAAATTTCGCTTACCTATTGTGCTTTTTCCAACAAATGTAAACAATGAAAAAAAAATAGATATAAAAAAACAATATTAAAAATTATATACAAAAATTAAGCTGTCACAAATTACAACTTTTATTTATTATAATTTAATTTGTTTTTCTTTGTATATTTCATTTCGGCAGTATAAAAGGACAGTCGAAATGTTGTTTAATAAAAATTCCTTCGGCAAGCGACTCAGTAGGATCTTCGAATACTCTAAGACCATTTTCCTAGGGTGTTAGTTGTAATTACTGATACGCTGCGATTGATGGTTTGGTGGACAGACATGAACTTTCCCCCAGTCTTCCTAAACAATATCAATTACAGTGTCACTTCTTTTGTTAACTTTTGTATTTCTATAATAAAAATAAAATGAAATCGTATTTTTAAAAAATATACATGACATCTTTTATTTTCCTCCCATTAATATTTATAAGGCTACAAACAAAATAAAGAAAAGGGAAGTTAAAATTAAAGAAAAAAAAAAATTTATTATAAAAGAACATATTTTTGTCATCTCTTGGTTTGGAAAATATCCAAAAGTGCGCGCTTTCTACCATTTTCCAAACCTTTTTTAATTGTTTGCAGAATTTTGTGAAGCAGAATTTAGAAAAATTGAACCATCCATAGTTTTGACCCAAACCCTAAGTAGAAGCGTCACAATTGACGTAAATATATGAACCTACTTTTTCGTTTATCAAATGGGGGTATTTTTAAAAGGATGTGAGAAATGTAAATAATTTTCCTGTTGCAACCATTTAATTCAATACACTTGTTGTTTTTTCGAAGTTTTCTCTTTTCGCTTGGTGGACTAAAGTAGGTAATCCGTTGTTATCCATACAGTCATCGTTGCACGTTGCATCGTTTCCAAAAGATTGTGAGAGCTGTCAACATTCCCCATCACGGCTTATCGTTGTCGTGCGAAAACTTATCACACTGTCAATGGTGGGTTTGATACAAATGTATATCAACAGCAATAGGCCTTGGTAATCGAGGAAATTCCACATCGAAGGATCTATTACCGGAGTAAGTATGAACAAATTCTGCATAACTGTATAATCGCGGTACTTTATATAGCTAATTGTGTAAACTAACGACGAACGTGTACTAAGTCTGACTACACATGCGGAGTTAAAAACCGGGATCAGAGCAATCTTAGTTGATTGGACTTCAAAATGCGTAAAAAAAATCGGACGAAGAATTATTTTTCATTTGTCAGGTAGGGATAAATATTTGTGGTAGGGATAAATATAAAGAATTCTGTCGTTCTAATCAGCTATAACCCATTTTAGATGTAAAAACAAAGAGCCTTGTTGAAAAGGTAAACCAGGCGTCTAGTGGGAACAAGTGTTGTCAAGATCAACAAGCCGACGCCGCCGCATGTCTAAAAGGTATTCGTGAAAGGGCATTTTATATTGCGTTCAGATATTTTCCTAAAAATCTTAGAAACAAAAGAATATGATTTCTTAAAAAGCTATATTTGCGCCTTTTAGGAAATCATCTTTAAAATTGAGTTGAATTAAAGTACGCTTGATGAATAAAATTTCTGCATCGTTTGTTCTGTATCTAAAAAAAGAAGATCTTTTGACAGAAGCATCAACATTCAATATGAAATTGTGTAGTAAATCTGTATACAGCTGATCATCAGCAAACTTGTCCATATCAGTATGCTATTTTAGGCTGGGAGAGTCCATCATCGACTACGCCGAAAAGACCCATAAATTCAAAAATTACCCATATGAGGTTGGCTTTGGCTGAGTTTTGGTAACATCGGCAAGCTCGTTAATTTGTGTACCGTTTTACTTACAAGTTAAGTCAGTTAATTGAGTACGTTGAGTGAATAGTACGCACATGTAAACAGCGCCGATGGCTCCAGTCCTGCTCTGTCGAATAGAGAATGAAGGTTAACGAAGTCATACAAAAACACGACTCATATTAAACGCAAATATAAGTGATTTTCAGTCCCTTCTACCATTGGCATTGACTCGCTTTCGGGGTGTGGAAAGTTCCAGCCCTGCGGGCCAAAGCGCTGTATAACGAAGTAAGTATAGGGCGCTTTGAGGTACAATATGTATGAAAGTAGACCTTATGCTGATCCATAAATCTGATGTGTAAAAGAGGTTTGGCTATACTTCCAAATTGTTAATGCGTTTCTGCGTCTACCTATCTGTCATCTATCTCTTGCACACATGTCTTATTGCAAACACAAGTCTTAAAAGAAGCTAACAGATCCAGATATGAGAGCACAAAATGTTTTTTTGCAAACCATAAGTCACTTGTTCATCACAATTTGAATGATTGATACCTACGACCTGCGTGGGTACAAGTAATTTTTCAGTTCCAGCCACTAACAACAACGGTCCAAAGTCTGCATTCAATCCCTCTCTCTCTCTGAGCCAAGGACGATCCAATTGAAGAAATTATATCGAAATCTTATTCTAAAATTTCAACTCACCCTTTGTCTCATATATAATCTTTGAATCTTCAAATTATAAATGTTTAAGAGCTGACCTCAAAGTCCACCATTAGATAACCGCATCAGGAAGGTATAGTTACCATGGTGGCTCTTTACCTTAAATTTCATTTTAAAAGAGAAACGTTCACTGTTCCTTGTGATTAAAGTAATTGCAATCCACGCACAACTTTTCCCATTTACAGGAGCAGCGGGATCAGCTGTAGCTTTACAGATATAGACGAAGCCGACTATGCGACTTTATGTCTCGTGCATTGGAGCACAATCGCACGCAGGAGCAAGGCAAAAAATGCAAATATCTTTCGATCCCTAATGTCCTTTTAATGGCATGTAAAGGATGAGATAACAGACACTGGCCAACTAACCTCAGTATTTTTTTTTTTTTGTTTTGCACACCCGCTTTCCGTTCGCTTTAGATAGGGAACTTAATTGAAAGAACTCGCTCCTCATTGTGCAAAAGGGCATTAGTGTCGTAACGGAACTGGAAAAAAGTAATTAAGATATGCAAATGAGGGAGTGCCTTTTGTCATCATCATAGTTGTCTTGATGTCCTCGTAGCAGGCGTCGTCGTCGGTGTTTTGTCCCGCACTTAGATGCACTGGAGGCGCTGTGGCAACGGTTGGCTGCATCTGGTGGGTAGTTTTCTATAGTAATTGTTCCCTAAACAAACACGGAATATAAGCGCGCGAGCTTTAATCCTTGGGAATAATCGTAGTGCAATGATTGCTGAAATATTTTTATCTTTGTTTACCGGGGTAAGAGAGGGGACATGTTTTTATGGGGGAGAAAATCAAGCAAACTTGGCTTGCAGTTGGACGAGTTTTCCAGAGGTATTGTACTTTGTACCTACAAAGTGCACTTCAACGCAATGCTCTAAAAGAGAGCAAGCTCTCTTACAGTACATGATTTTTATTTGAATATGGGATGGGACAATAATTATTGTGCCTTTCACCTCCCACACTGCTTGGATACGGGAGTGGCAATTTATATGGCGCAAACATTTATTTAAAAACGAAAATAATTTCCTTTAAAGAAGGACAAGAAGAAGGTCAACTGAGAGCTTTATATACTATTTAAAGGTATTTCAATAAATACTGGTTGATGTTTTAACGGAAAAACACTAGCTCTGTGTGAGATATCAACAAAGTTCTTCTTTTAATTCAATTTAGTTATCTATTTTTATTGAATTAATGTCGTTCAAATGACAGCCGCGGCTTCTCACGGTGGCACGAATCCGAGTGGTTCAATTTTGAATGGCTTTGTCGCATGGCTCCACCTGAATTTGAGGATTGGTTGTATTGGTTTCAAGGGCATCCTTTGATTCCGGCTTATTGGTATAGACTTCAGGATCTTGTTCAAGTCAAATCTGCGAGAGATAACCATATCCACCAATCGTTCATGCAAAATATAATCGTGGCGTCTGTTACGTGGCACGAAGGTCCTCATTGCTAGAATCACATGTCGCCTACCTCCACATCTTTCAATTTGGGCCAAAAGAAATCGGAAGTTGGCCACACTGCAGCGAATGACCACCGAACCATTAGTTTCTCGTAGTTTTTCCTCAGGACACTTGAGAGACTTCTCAACGTTCGTAAAATAAGCCAGTATTACAACAGGATTTTATGTGCAAAGTCCAGCGCAGGCATATTTGAAGGGTAGATCGGTGGTAACAGCTCTAGGCGAAGTGTAGGTAAGTCCGAAAGGATCCTTTACTATAAGAAAATTTGCAGTAGCTGCCATTTATGTCAATATGTCATCGAAGCTTTTAATAGTATTTGAGGAAAGACAAATAAACGTGCTTTGAAAAGGATAAATGCTCGGATATAATGCTCGTCACACCACTGAAAGAAAATTACTTTCTACAAAAACAAATTTCGTTTCTTGAATCGAAAAAATTTAAAAAAATTTGTCTTTATTCGATTTTAATTTAATTGAAATTCAAAATTAATTCTTGAATCAAGAAAATTATTAAAATTATAACTGGTAAAAAATATCATGTTACTGAAGTGAAGAAATATTTCTTGAATTCAAACGAGTTTTAGCAAAGTTAAGAATGTATAATATAGATACAGATATAAAAGCAATTTTATATGACCAAGGAATACTAAAAGTAAAACTTAGTTTCGAAAACGATTGGAAGGATTTACCAATCCGTATTAAAAACCATTTAGTTGAGAATTTTGAATTTAAACCCCTTAATTCAAGCCCACTTGCTATTCCAAAAAAGAAATGGGACCATTTACAAGCACTCAAAGAGTTCTTACCCGAAGACTGCAGGCATTTTTATGAAAACTTGTCATTTAAATTTTAAATAGGACAGGTTATTCGTTCTTGCTTAAACCAAGATTTGTACGTGATTGAAATGCGATATTTCTAATGAATTATTATTTTTATTTATCATAATTATTGGTCTTTTATTTGCATTGTTATAATAATTTATATTTTTTTTCATGTTTTCTTTTAACTTACTAATTCAAAAATAGGAAAATGATAGTAGACAAATGAAGTACCTAAATAAATGAAGTAATCCTATCATCAAAAAAAGGTTTTTGAATTTGTGTATTAATATCTCCTAACTTCTTTTTGTTAATGAAAGATACATTCCTTATTATTTAAAACTAATTCATATGTTAGAATTTCAAAATTGACAATACATTGCCAAATATCATAATCGGACATTTCTGTTTTTAGAAAATATTCAGTTTTTTGTGTCCCCTGTAAAGTTTACATAATGCGACATAGGAGGTATTCATAGTTAACCGTCTATATTCTGAAATCAAAAAGAAAGTATTTGATACTATGAATTTTGAAATTAACTTTAAAGTAGTGCAGATTTTCAAATATCAAGAAAAAAAATGCAGCGGCTTAGAAAATTTTTATTTAACTTATTGAAAAAATAGGACTTAATTCTATCATAATCCTTATAAGATTAAATTCTTTTGTTTCAATTAATATCTTTGGGGAGAAGTGGTTAGTGGAGGTAGTGGGAGAGGAAGAGGCTACTGTTACTTACTTTTTATAAGAAACAAATTAAGAAAAAAATGCACAAAAAACTGATTTACCACTCAGTTTTTTTGGAGTGTGCTACTTTATACGCTACATACAACAACCTAATTCTATAGTATATAGAAAACAAGGACGAATACAAGAAACGTGTCTCGTATCGTCAAAGTAACTCAATTAATTTTATATTCATATTTACAATTTTTCTACTCGATTCTACAAAAATATGTACCAAGTTTTTAGTGGACAATGTTTTTCCTTGCTTCGAGTTTGCAAATGCATAGCATAAAAAGTAATTCCATTGTTAACTTGTTACTGAGAAAGTTCAAGTCCGATTGTAAAGTGTTGTTAAAGTAGAAATAAGTGTGGTTTCCAATTTTGGTAAGCTATTTTATTTTAATGTTATTACTGTTAGCGTAATTCACCTGCAAAATGTTATATTTTTGGTGTTCCATTTATTCCTCTTTAACATATATCCGTTTACATTACAAACTTCTTAGTTCAGTCAGAAACTCTTTATTTTCGGAATTTTTGAATCCACCAAGATTTAAAACGCACAAGTTTTTTTTGCCATTCGAATTATTGCGCGAAGCCATGTTTCCTGTACTTGGGTAAGGGTATGTGACGGTCATTATATATATTAAAATATTTATTTTATTTTGTTATCATTGCTCTACTTCTTATTAATATTTTTCAATTTTTATAGAAAAAAAAAAACAGATGAGCTATCCAAAGAAAAGATTTTCTGCACCACTCTTAATGCTGATGACAACAAAAACTTGGAAGTTAATAAACAAGACCATAAGCCCAAGGTACCATAATATAATTTGAAATTTAAATTATGTAAATAGCTCCATACCTTGTTTTTTTTAAACAAAAAAAATTACAAAAAAAACCGAAGTTGCTTCTTAATTTAACCGCATTTTGTTTATAATTCTTTACTGACTGAAGAAAAATATTAGAAAATAAACTTATATTCATATTTCAAGATATATAAATTGTAGGCATTTTTTTGTACACTACTGTAAGTGTTCTCGTATAACACATACTTAATATTGTCAGAAGTAAATATTAACCGAAAGTAAGAAACTATTGTCATATCGTATGATGCTCACGCTATCTCATTTCTTTTACATAAGCGTACCGCTTCATATGAATGTATAAATGCAACCCGTCATGTCAATTTCGGTCTCTCTCAATAAACTGTAGTAAGTAGCACGTCTCAAGTTGTTTCATTTGACCCGCTCGCCTTTCCTACAAAATTCAGAAGTGGGATACCGTTTAACTTTATCTGAGTTCAAAGTATTTTTTTTAGTGTTTTAAAAATGTCAGAATTGTTTAAACAATTAGTTGATAAAGCGACGGTACCCATCCTAAAAAATATTTTACGATCGCTGGGTTTGAAAACTGATGGAACTAAAGCGGTGTTAAAACTACGGGTCGAGAAAGCAGTTGAATCCTATACGGACGAGAATTTGGAAAAACTCGCGCAGGATTTTATGGCCGATGGTGAGCAAGATAACGCAGATTCATCCACCGAACACGAGTCAGAGGAAGAACCGCTGGACGAATCACCTGTACATGCACTACGCAACGACGTTGATGAGGAGCTTAATAAGCTACGAGAAGAATGCAGAAAGAGGGAGGAAATCATTTCACTGAAGCGACGACTGAAAGAGCTGCAAATGGAGGATGATGAAGGAAATCACAGTCAGAGATCACATGTTTCGCAAAACTTCAAGGACATGGAAGACTTATTGTGTCCATTTACTGGGGATGACAACTTTCCCATTGTTCATTGGGTAGAACAGTTCGAGGAGAACGCCGAAAGCCTTCAATTCAACGATCGAACCAAGTTCATTTTCGGAAAGAGGCTCCTTGGTGGAACAGCAAGGCTTTTCGTAAGATCTTTGAAAATACGAAACTGGACAGATCTCAGAGATGCACTTTTGGGTGAGTTTAAACGCACTGTTACGAAAGCGGATATTTTTAGTGAGCTTAGTGCAAGGAAAAGACGACGTGAGGAGACATTGCAGCAATATGTGCTCAGCATGCAGGAAATCGCATCCCATAACCCCATAGAAGAGGAAGATTTGATTCAATTTATAATCAAGGGTATTCCAGATTCCGAACTAAATAAGAGCATGCTGTATAACGCAAACAACATCGATCAGCTAAAAACAGCACTAAGAAAATACGAAAAGTACAAACTCAACAGTCGCGATCATTTCCCGCTTAAATCAAGTACATCCCAGTTTCACAACAGCAGCCGAAATAATCAAAAGAATGATGCATTCAAGAAAAAAGAATACACTAGTAGTGCACCCGCCAATGTGTCATGTGCAAAAAAAGAGTTCACGTGTTTTAAATGTGGTGTTCGTGGGCACATAGCCAAAAATTGCTCCAACAATAAACCAGTTTTGATTGTCAGTGAAAGCAACAACAGCAGTCAACACCAACAGCTAAGCAGCGCTGATAACAACGAAGACGTTTTAAATGAAGACAACATCCATGCAGAAAACATCAACAACGTGTCTAAGCGCAGTACCGGTCGCATCATGCCAAAGTGTAGTTCAATTTCTAATGACTTTGAAAAAGAAATTTCCTACATATTCACCGATGGACATTCCGAATGTGCGTGTACTTTGACGTCGCTTTTGGACTCAGGGAGTCCGATAAGCTTTGTGCAAGAAAAGTTCCTGCCGCAGACTATGATTTCACCATTGGATAAAGGCAGCCATACATACTGTGGAGTAAACAGCAGCCCGCTTCAAGTGTTGGGAAGTGTCAATTCACGTATATTTTTTGATAACAATAAAACTAATTTATGTTTACTTGTAGTGAAAAATCAGTCAATGAGTTATCCAATCGTTTTGGGGAGAAATTTCATCGACAGGATTGGCATGGTTTTAAAGAAAGCAGACAAGAGTGATAAAAAACAAGATCGTATTTTGCCAGTGACAAGCAGCGACAGGTGTAATCGTTCTTCAGGGTCATTGTTGCCGTCATCTAGTAGTTCTGCAGAAACGCTTGCAAATGAAAAGAATTTGTCGTCATCATCTTTAAGTCAGTGTCGCAGTTCGCAAGTTGATTATGTAAGTACGTCTTGTGAAGAATCTTTGTTTGTAGAACAAATTTTGAACATTAATGTTTATGAAAACAACGATTTTGATATAAAAGTAAATCCAAACATTCCAATTAATATTCAGGACAGTGTGAAAAGAATAGTCAAACCAGCT
Source organism: Cheilosia impressa (assembly GCA_948293265.1). Lineage (NCBI taxonomy): Eukaryota > Metazoa > Arthropoda > Insecta > Diptera > Syrphidae > Cheilosia > Cheilosia impressa. The sequence continues at coordinate 27,597,934 of OX411883.1, forward strand.
TTTTGTGAATCTGTTAGAAAAAATATTCCTGTAGAGAGTCAGTTCAAAATGAAGATAGTGTTGTGTAAGGATGCTCCATTTCATAGTTCACCGCGAAGGTTGCCGTATTCCCATAAAATCGAGTTAGAGAAGCTTCTGCAGAAACAGAGCAATGCCAAATTTCATCCGGTGTTTTATTTCTCGAAGCGAACTAGTGAAGCTGAAAGTAAATTCCATAGCTATGAACTTGAGACCTTATCCATAGTCTATGCTTTGAGGCGGTTTCGTATATATCTGCTAGGTATTCCATTTAAGATCGTCACGGATTGCCAAGCTCTTGTCCTGACGCTTAACAAAAAAACATTGAATCCGCGAATATCAAGATGGGCGTTGGAGTTACAATCCTATGATTATTCAGTTGAGCACAGGAAAAGCGATCGGATGTCACACGTTGATTCTTTAAGTCGATCTTTCAACATTTTGTATGTGGAGGACGAATCGTTTGAATTTGTTCTAGCCGCCGCACAAAAACATGATCCAAAGATAGTTGCAATTGCGGAATTGTTGAGTACTTCCGAAAGTCCACACTATGAAATGGTTGATGGACTAATTTATCGAAAAGTTAAAGACAAGATTGTTTTTTATATCCCATTTAACATGGAAGAGCAGGTTGTTAGAACTCATCATGAGTCACTTTGTCATCTGGGTGTAGACAAATGCTTTGAACATTTATCCGGTACTTACTGGTTTCCAAACATGAAGGAGAAGATAAGAAAAGTTATTAAAGGCTGTCTTAAATGCATTTATTTTTCACCGGACTCTGGTAAATCAGAAGGAATCTTACATCCAATTCCGAAAGGAAAGATCCCATTTGATACGCTTCATGTCGACCATCTAGGCCCTTTTCCTTCATCTCATTGCAACAAAAAGCACATTTTAGTGGTTGTAGATGGTTTCACAAAATTTTCCAAGCTGTATCCAACTAAAACCACTTCGAGTAAGGAAGCTATAGAATGTTTGAAAACCTATTTCGCAAATTACTCTAGACCTAACCGAATAGTTTCTGACCGTGGATCTTGTTACACGTCAAACGAGTTTGCAGAGTTTTTAAAGGACAATAACGTACAGCACGTCAAGGTAGCAACACACTCACCACAATCTAATGGTCAAGTTGAGCGGCTGAATAGAGTGATAACACCAATGCTTGCAAAACAATGCGAGTCGTTTACCACAAGTAATTGGGACAAAAACTTAATAAAAGTTGAGTTTGCTATAAACAACAGTGTAAATCGTAGCACAGGTTTTACACCCAGTAGTTTGCTATTTGGTAGGGATCAGAAGGGAAAATTCTGCGACAAGGTGAAAGAGTTTTTAGCGAACAACTTTGATTCTGAAGAAGTTAGTCTAGATAAAATTAGGGAAGAAGCTCAGGGAAAAATTGAGAAAGAGCAACTGAAGAATAAAAGATATTATGATAGCCGTCATAAAAATCCAACAGCTTATAAACCAGGAGACTATGTCATGATCAAAAACGTAGATACAACACCAGGCGTAGGCAAAAAACTTTTGGCTAAGTTTCGTGGGCCATACGAGGTGAAAAAGGTCTTGAGGAATGACAGGTATATTATAGGTGATATTGATGGATTGCAATTAACAAGATTGCCATACAAAGGTGTATGTTCTCCAAACAATATGAGGTTATATGCGATGCCAGAAGCTGATTTAAAGACTGGTGAAAACGACAAAGGAATAAATAATACTTATAGAACTGACGACAACAATCACATTTGAATAACGATCACCTGAAAGAACAGCTGTTTAATTTAAAAATATAAAAAAAAATATATATTTGTTTGTACCTGCCAAAATGTCGATGGATATTTCTTTCAATTTCTTTAATAATGTATCTTAACTTTATTTGTTTTGTATTTCAAAGATATTCGACTTAAAATTTATAAATTTCAAAAATTCATGAGATGACAAATTCAGTAAGAACGATTAATTGTTTTCAATGTAATAGTTATATAACTTTTCATATGTATCAACAATCATTTGTAATATTAAAAATATCAACTAAATGTTTATCTTTAAAATTTCAATAAGAGATTACTTTTAGGTAAAGAAGATTATTGTAAAATATGTCTATTGAATAGTATTCGAACAAATATATACTATACAAAATGAAATGTATCTTAAGGAAAAAAAGTTTTGTGAAAATTATGTATGGAAAAGATATTGTAATCGGGTCGATTATGCGGTCAGAATGGCCGAGTTGTAGGCATTTTTTTGTACACTACTGTAAGTGTTCTCGTATAACACATACTTAATATTGTCAGAAGTAAATATTGTAAGGCAACCAAACGGGGTATCACCCAACTCTCTCCTGTCCACTCAATTGTGAACCCCTTATACCCATCCTATCCCCTCCTACACATTCATATCCTTGAATATTGCACTTATTGTTGTCAGTCGGTTGGAATTGCTCCAGGAAGGCGGACTTTCGGACTTAAATTGTCAGTAATAAAAGTATAAATAATATAGAAATATATCCAGTGTCGTTTATTTGTAGAGGAAACCAACAATTCAGAAGTGGGATCACCCACAAAGTTGTAAGGAAAGAAAATAGTGTAATAAGTTATTGAATTATGTCCCTTAATTATCTCTTAAAAGTGGTGTGTCTTGTCGATTATTGTGTTTTTTTGATTGATTTCACGCTTCACTTCACTTAGGTGTCATACGTCGTAGCCATATCCATACACATCCCATCCTAAGTTGTCGCGACGAAGTTCCGCAATTTTGTTTTGTTCTCTTTTCCTTTTCGTTATTGTGGCAGTCGTGCAGCTGCCTATAGAGTTCAGTCCTGTTGGTGTGATTATTTTGATTGTGTATTGTTAACGAAGGAAAGGATCGCTCAGTTGATTTATTTCAGTTTTTTTATGGATACGGTTGTTGAAGAAATTGGAGGTCATTGAGGTATAATAAAACAAAAAAAAAAAAAACGAATAAGAAGAAAATGAAAAGAAAAGTAAAACGTTGAGGTAAAATAGAATTTAAAGGGAAACAAAAAGAAAAAAAAAACGAATTAAAAGAAACGAATAAGAGAAGAAAATGAAAAAAAATAAAACGTTGATGTAAATATATAGAATGAAAAGGGAAACAGAAAAACTAAAAGAAACGAATACGAAAAAAAAAAAACGTGAATAGAAAGATAATAATTTGTAGAACATAGCAAATGGTTATAACTAGTATAACAAAAAAAAAAAAAAAACGTTTATGATTAGATATCTACTTCAGATCATGGCAGAAATGCGTACACGGAAAAGAAAACGTGGCGAAATTGTTGTCGAAATTACAAGCAACAAGAGAGGTTGTGGAGTTTTTAAAGAGTTAACAGGTAATTAAAGTTTAAATAAAAACAAACAAAACTAAAAAAAAAAAAATTATTTATTGTTTATTTGCTCTTTTATTTTGTCTGCTTATTTTGTACTTGTTCCTTACCCATTCCCTATTTCGTGATATGGTTCTTGTTGACTGACAGTAGCCGATCTCAAAGTACAATTAAAAAGTAGGGGATTGCAAATACGGGGAAACAAGGATGCTTTGAAGAACCAACTTATAGAGAATATAAAACAGAATTGTATCCTTGATACCACGAATGCTACGAATACCGAAACTTCGGATGAGTCATATATTCAGTTGTTGGAAAATGAATGGAAATTTGACCCGTCCGACCAATTTTCGGGACTTACTGCAGCTCAGTTTATTGATCGCGTTAATGGGTTGAAATCCATGTATGGCTGGAATGATAAGCTAGTTCTGTTTGCAGTTTCGACTAAACTGAAAGGTGCATCACGCATATGGTTTGACGGTCAAAGAACATTGTTCGAAAGCTTCTCGTCAGTTTCAGTCGCGCTACAAGACAGTTTTCCGTGCGTGATAAACGAAGCAGATATTCACACGCGCTTATCATGCCGATTCAAAAGAAATGATGAAGATCTCGATACTTATTTTTTTTCAATGCGTGCATTAGGAACAAAAGCAAACTTGTCAGATGCAGCAATATCAAAATACATTATATCAGGACTTAGAAACCCATCGTTATCCCATTTGTTTTCAGGGTTTACATTTTCTTCTACCAATGATCTACTTTTAAAAATTAAAAGTTTTGAAAATATGACACGGCAGCAAGAAATGAGCAGATGGTATGATGATTCCGATAGGCGAAAACCATTTTTTGTGCGTAATCATAATAGTTCTGGAACGGAAAACAGAATATGCTTCAATTGTTCGGAGCGGGGTCATATTTCCGTTAATTGCACCAAGCCTTCACGTCGCTCAAGGTGTACGGCATGTAATAGGAGTGGACACACTGAACAACAATGCATCCTTACAAATACGAAAAATAATAAGCCGGCTGTAGTGGAAGAACGACGTGTTAACCTAGTAACTCTAGTTTCAGCTAAAAACGAGTACTATAAACACATTTTTATTGACGGCTTATCCTTTCTCGCGTTTATTGACTTCGGTAGCGAATGCAGCATTATAAGGCGGAGTGATTTTACTCTTTTGAGGTTACCTGCCATTTCTACGCATCAGAAGCTTATAGGCTTTGGGGGTGGTGGATTTGAGTCATTCGAAAAGGTTCAGGCGGAGGTGACTGTAGATGATGTAACAGCTCGAATTTATTTGGTCGTCGTAGATGATTCATTGCTCACATGTGCTGTTTTAATCGGCAGAGACTTTTTGGACCAACGAAATGCACGTATTGTTAAGGAATATCAGAGTCTTAGGTTTGAAGTATGCAAACAAATTCCACCTAAACCTGTTCTTCGAAATAACAATGCATTTCTCCTTTCGGATTTGAACTACAATAAGGAGATTACTGCTATTGACCATCAGAGTCTACTAAAATGTGTCAACAAATACAGACATTGCTTCGCAATAAATATTTCCGAATTAGGCTTGTGCAATCTTTCGGAATTTAAAATTACATTAACGTCGAACGACCGAATTAATAACCGTCCATATCGAATCGCATTTACCGAACGCCCAAGAATACAACAAATCGTCGACGAACTCCTGGTCAATGGTATCATTCGAGAAAGTGAATCGGAGTATTCTTCTCCACTTCTTCTAGTAAAGAAAAAGAACAATGAGTACAGGCTGTGTATTGATTATCGGCATTTGAATACGATAACACAAAGCCAACCATTCCTAATGCCGAATATTGAGGAACAGTTGGCGAAATTGTCTGGGTTCAGTTATTTCACTTGTCTTGATCTTATATCCGGATACTATCAAATCCCTATCGATGAGGCATCTAGAAAGTATACAGCATTTAATACATGCTCTGGCCAGTACGAATTTGTGAGAATGAGTTTTGGGTTAAAAAAATGCCGCAGCTAGGCACGAGGTTCATACTGACGCATCCGCAATAGGTCTGTCAGGTATTTTAATGCAAGAGGAAGATAATAAGCTAAAACCAGTGCAGTATTTCAGTAGACATACAAATGCAGCGGAAAGCTGCTATTCAAGTTATGAACTAGAAGTCCTTGCCATAGTAGATAGCCTTGACCGATTCAGGATGTACATCTTGGGGAAGCCGTTTACAATTGTTACAGACTATCAAGCCGTAGAAGCAATTAAAGCAAAAACTCCATTGAATCGAAGAATAGCAAGATGGTGGCTTAGACTATCTGAGTTCGAGTTTAATATTGTGCACCGTCCAGGTAAACAGATGCAGCACGCTGATGCATTGAGCAGGCGCCCAAACGAGAATCCTGTTGAGCTTGAATCAGAACCTTGCAGTATTTTCAAAATCGAAATTGATAACAGAGATTGGATAACATCCCTTCAGGCCCAAGACCCAAAATTAGTTGAAATTATAAAAATGCTCAACGCAACCAACAAAGTAACGAAACCAAACAGCTTCACATTGACTATAATTTCAAAAATAATAAATTATACAGGAATATTAATGGCGGCAAAATGTGGGTTGTTCAAGCTGGAGTGCGCTGGCAAATTGTAAAGTCATACCACAACGATCGTGGTCATTTCGGCTTAGAAAAAACTCTGCAACAATTAGCTACTACATTTTGGTTTCAGCGAATGCGACAATATATAAAAAAATATATATCAAATGTTGTGTAGAGTGCTGTTATAATAAAAGGCCTGGCGGTAAGCGAGAGTGCGAGTTCCATTCTTCAGAAACCCACCCAATTCCTTTTCATATTGTGCATATTGACCATTTGGGACCATTTACAAACAGTTCGTTTGGTAACCAGTATTTAGTCGTGCTTACTGATGCGTTCACTAAATATGTCTTGATATAGGCAGTAAAAGACACTAAAACGTCGTCTGTACTAAAATATCTAACTGATATCACACTTATTTTTGGTATTCCTACTCGTCTTGTGTCGGATAGAGGAACTGCCTATACTTCCCATGCGTTCCAAAAGTATTGGGTCGACAACTGTATTCAGCATATCAAGACGGCCGTTCGTACGCCCAGAGCTAACGGCCAAGTAGAGAGAACAAATAGAACAATACTTAGTGCAATTACAACTATGACACAAAACGAAAACGGACGCGACTGGGACAAGAACATACGAAACATTCAGTGGACAATTAACAGTTCCATTAACAAGACCACACGAAAGAGCCCAAATGATCTTCTTTTCGATTTCAGACCGCGAGATATTCTTAAAAACAAATTGGTTTTAGCACTTCAAGAAGATGAAAGAAACATTCTCCCAAACGGCGTGAACATCAATCGTCAGGATGCTTCTAAAAGAATAGAGCAAGAGAAAGCTAAGTGGAAGAAGCGTTATGATCTTCGGTTTCGGACTCCCACCAAATATAATAAAGGTGACTTAGTAGTGGTCGAGTCAGAACCACCATCTACTGGGGACTCACGCAAACTAGAAGCAAAGTATCGCGGTCCATTTATAATTGCTTCCGTTCTGCCAAAAGACAGGTACGTTATTGAAGATGTACCAGGAATTCAGAGAAAGCAACGTTTCTACCATTCGGTTTTCGCATCTGACAAGATGAAACCTTGGTGTCAGCTTAATCCGGATATGGACGACATAGAAACAGAAACGGGGTCGTTTCTACAGAAGGATGGCCGACTGTAAGGCAACCAGCGTTGCCACTAAAGTCTTTAGCAAATGTAGTACATTAGCTAACAAAATGTAGCATTTTCAAACAAAATGTAGTACATACCTGTTTTTTTTTTTTTTTATTGACATTTAAATTAAGTAACAAACAAATAAATAGTAATGACATAACAAAAATATAATTTTAATTCACAAAAAAATAACAAAAAAGAAAAAAAATAATGCTATAAAATTTTAGTCCGAGTTCAAATCTGAAACTACTTTTAAAAACCGATCCATATTTGTTATTTGCAGTTGTTGTGGATGCAGCACAATAAACAAACAAATTTAAATTGGCTGTCAGCTGTTAATTCAGCTGATAGACAGAGATAGACACTTCATTTCGTACCTACGTAAATGACACAATTCAGCTGAAGATTTGCACATACTTTAGAGTGATGCCAAGTTTTTAAATCGATTTATTTAGTTATAAAAGCACATGGCGGAAATTTGAAATGTTGTTCGTAAAAAAGTAATATGGTTAGACGGGTTTTAAGAAATGTAGTACTTTGGGGTAACGATGTAGTATGTAGTACAGCGTTAAAAAATCTGCCAAATATGTAGCATAGTACTACATATGTAGTACAAGTGGCAACGCTGAAGGCAACCAAACGGGGTATCACCCAACTCTCTCCTGTCCACTCAATTGTGAACCCTTTATACCCATCCTATCCCCTCCTACACATTCATATCCTTGAATATTGCACTTATTGTTGTCAGTCGGTTGGAATTGCTCCAGGAAGGCGGACTTTCGGACTTAAATTGTCAGTAATAAAAGTATAAATAATATAGAAATATATCCAGTGTCGTTTATTTGTAGAGGAAACCAACAATATTAACCGAAAGTAAGAAACTATTGTCATATCGTATGATGCTCACGCTATCTCATTTCTTTTACATAAGCGTACCGCTTCATATGAATGTATAAATGCAACCCGTCATGTCAATTTTGATCTCTCTCAATAAACTGTCGTAAGTAGCACGTCTCAAGTTGTTTCATTTGACCCGCTCGCCTTTCCTACAAAATTAGTCTGAATATGACGAAAACATTTTTTGAGGCGAAGTACCTTAAGAAATGTTTTCTTAAATCAAAAAGAGCTTTCTAATTTAAGCATTTTTTTTTCTCGTTCTTGACTCATGAAATAAAAATGCTGAAAATAATAAGACTATAAGCTTGCTCTAAGTTATTGTTTTAAGAATAAGTATAAAATCTACTCTCAAACTGAGTTCAATAGAAAATCGAATATCAGGGGCACTAGCCTTGTCCCATAAATAAAATTACAAGATTTGGCTAACAGGGCTCATTGTCACACGGGTAAAAATACTCTGTTGTTCCTATTTAACGCCGAAAAAAATATTAAAAGATTTATCAATTTTAAAAAATGCTAGCTGTTATAAAGTATGTCCGAGATATTAAAAAATAGTTAAATCAAACCCTTGCTATATTTTCTAGCTATATAATTTTAAAATTATTTGTATTTTAAATATATAAACTGCAGACTGAAATATAATACTTAAACCTAAAATTCAATATTTTTCTTCTTAAATTTGATGAGATAAATTTCAAATCCGAAAATATTTTTTTCAAACCAATTTGTATTAGTTTTAAATATTAAAATAGTAGGCAATATTAAATACAACTTTGGCGCCGAATTTTGGGAGTTTGTTATCCATTCCGGTGGTTATGCCCTTTGAAAATATTCATATAAACTGCCGCTGTGCTTCCTTTGGTATAGTTTTCCAGATCTTTAAATAAAGGAAAACAATTGTTTGCCGGAATTAAAGCTATTGATTATTCAGCCAGATACTTACTTACTTTTTTTATGTGTTATTTATATTTTTTAGACGATAAACTGGAATCTCTAGACCGTCCTGATCTTCTAAAGGAAATCCACTAGCAACTCACTGCAAGTGAGACCTCTTGAAACTAAAAACGAAACGTCGCATTTCGCTTGGTTCTACAAGAGATCTTCACCAAAATTTAATTGCCTGGCAGGCTCGTTTTTTGCTATTTCGCACAGACCCTTCATGTCAGCTGCAATATTATGGACACCAGAGGCTCTCAAAAGTGTCGAATATGTTGAAGCCTCAAGTGACACTTAAATTCATATGAACATAGTAAACACGCGATTGGATTTGGTTCAAACGTCCGTTGTACAATTTCGCCCGGGTTTTCCAAAATGTTTACCGTAAGTCATAAGTGTCAAGCTATGGGGTTGGAAATGATTTTTGTAAAGAAGGTGCCACTACCAGTTTAGTATATAACTAACTATTGAAGGGCTATATTCAATCCTCCAGATCTATCCTCCATTTTTTCAAACGTACTCATACAGCTCAAGTATATTTCATTCTTTCAAAAACTATTTCTTACAGTAGGAGATGGAAATTATCCAAAAGCATTTGTCAAACTTAGCAAAACCGATTGACTTATTAAGTCATTCTAATCACCAACCATCTCGAAGTTTGAACTGTTTTCTAAACTCTCGGATGACCGCAATAGAAACCGTTTCGGCAGATGAACTACATCCCATCTACTGTTTTGGTAGGACCGAAAATAAAATGAATTTCCGTTTCTCCAAATTGCGATGATCCTTTGGCTCCAGCAGCAGTTATATCAGCAAATTCGTCGTTCCTCTACGAGCTGTGGGCTCTCCTGATACCATTGAGGAAGCCAACGGCAAAGGCAACAATAACTGTGAACTGTGACGATGCAACCGAATGACAATAACTATGACTATGCTTTCGCCATTAAATCGAGAAATCGCAATTTCCTCTCCTCCAGGAAATGGGTCGTCGTCGTCGTCATCATCGCTGTCGTTGTTTCCATTGTCGATGGTCGGCGGGAAAATGCACCTATACTACTATGGCGGGTGTTTCCTGCATTCTTTGGAAACGGCTTGCCTCATCTCCTGAATTACAGGGGGTATGAACAAGAAGATTCCACAAGACCCGTTCCGAACAAATCCTGACACAAATAGATTGGGTTGGCTAACGAGCTGCTGCTTCCTCGTTCCATCGTTGTCATCAGGAAATTATCTCGTGCCAATACAAAAGTAAAAAATAAATAAATAAATAAATGTGTGAAACAAGAAAAGCCGAAAGAAGCAACGAATCCTATTTCCTAATGTTCTTCTGAATTGGGATGGCAAGTAATTTCCATTGACGTGTCTACAGGAATTAGTGTACACATCCTGATGTTGGCTATTCTTATCCCGAACAAAATGTTCAAAGAATAAAAGTAAGCAACACTTACACTATTTTATACACACAATCGGCGACCCACATAGCCGACAGGATGAACTACTTTGTACACAAATAAAAATTCCATTTCTACTCAATGGTTGGAGTTGGATGGAATGAACTGAATGTGCAATCCAAAGTAAAGCTCTCTAGGGAGAGGACACAGCCCCAATCTATTGTGCCATGCACCGACCTGACACCCTTGCAGGATGTACCAAAAACATATTCCGACAATGCTATAAGATTTATAGTTGCAAAGTGTGTATATTTATGAATGGGAGACCTCGTTACTGTTTTTTTTGTTGTTGTTAGATGTGTCCTTTGGAGTAGCACTTTGTTATGTGTACTTAACTGGAGCTGTAAAACACCCAAATTGCATGTATAACGCACGCATAAGGTGGAATAGAATTCACTATTGACTCGTGACAACGAGAAAGTGCATTGACGTTGTTTTGGTATTTAACGTTCTCTGGGACGAATATAATTTTAAGGGGATATTTAAACAGAAGTGCTTTCTCTTCCTGTTTTAATCTGACCTGTACTCCTTCAGCCATGCGGAGGTATTATGTTATAAAGCTCAGGTGATAGCTACGGCTTAATGGCATGAAATTAGGTCAACAGAACACCAGTGGAAATAGGACAAAAGGGAATTTTCCATTGCGCACCAAAAGATCCGTATGTGGGAATTTGACCCAAAATAGTACGTTTCTTCTATATGGGAATGTGTATGTGAGAAATCGGACACCTGCTTTGTGGCTCTAATGTGCAGTAAGGCTTGAGCTTCAACTAAAACATAATTTACGACTATTATTTATCTCTGGTCTAAAGCCGTTTAGCCCTTAAATGACTGCTTTTAATTATAACAAGGGTCGCAACTATTATTGTTCATTGCATTTTAGGGTGTTCCGTATGCGCAGCTGCAATACCCAACCAATCTGCATATCAAAGCAAACAGTTCACGCAAGCAGAATTATTACGTGACTATGTTTGACCTAATAAGTTACAAATATGTAAAACATCTTCTGTAGATTTTTATTTTATTAACTAAACAAATAAATTTATTTGCATTTAACAAATATATTCAGTAATTTTGGAACTCTGTCAGAGTGCCAAAAAATATTCTCTTTTCGAAAATTACCTCAGATTTTCCTGCACATATTACAAAAAAATAAAGCAGGAAATCACCATCGCCCGCGAACTCCTAGTCGGCGTAGATGTGTGCAAAATTAAAATAATAATAATAATAATAATAAAAATGAAGTGGACGCCTATACCGGACTTAACAAATTCCATAATCACGCAATTAGTATACGGCAAAAAAATATTATAGCACATTGATAGTACATTATTACAATAATAACAAATACAAACTTACTGTAATCATAACCGGCGTTTAGGAATGATAAATTAATACAGCGGAGCGACAAAAAAAAACGGCAGTTAAATTTTGTTGACAATAATTTTACATTTTTCGAAAACCAATCAACCAAAGATAATGGAATACAGAGATGGATAACTTTCCAGTGGAAAGGCAACTGCCTAAGTGCCTACAAGCTGTTTTCCCTAAAAATTCATGAAGCCACGCACATTTGCTCATTTCTTTTCTAGTGTCTGTGAGTTCATGAATTGGACTTTAATGCAAGAAATCGCTTTTCCGAAATGTGTATTTCACTATTTTTTATATTTTAATCGAAGCCTAGTGATGCAGTGTATTAGTATTTATACAGCCTTTATACCAGTGGCGTAGCATGGTTTGGGGCCGCCCGGGGCAAACCCAATTTATGCCGCTCCAAATAATTTTTTCACACACTAAAAAAAAACCTCGTCGTAGACCTGTTGTACTTACACATACCTATATGTAGATATGTCAATCAACTCGGGAAAGATTCTCTTCAAAATTTTGTCAACTATTGTTAGTGGTATGTACTTTCGAGCAAGTGAAGCTTTTTATTTTTTTAATTTAATTACATTTAATTATATTACAATAAATACATTTTTTGAATTAACTGCAATTTATTATTTTTTGAATAATTAATAAAATCCATTAATAAATAGATAATTCCATAACTAAAAAGCATTCAATTTAGTTTTAAGTAAAAGGACAAAAACGTTATTAGGTAGAATGCAGGTACATATGTATTTATTTTTTTTTATTTATTTACTGAAAACTTCTTTAAAATTTTATTTTCCTAGTTTTCATCAGGGAAAAATCTCTTACTATTCTTTCAGTATCGATGGTCTCTATCAGTTCCTGCTCTATAGACACGATACCGAGATAAGATAGTCTTAGAGTGCTCATTGTGGACCTTGAATAATTTTTAAGAAGCTTCAATTTGAGAAACTCCTCTAACACACTACGCACACAACTTCAAACAAGAAAAGAGTTTTTTTCGAATGCAGATGTAGTGTTCTGTGTTATAACTTTTTATAAATAAGGTTTTTGCGTTTGAATGCATTTTTAAGTGTGCATAACTTTATACGCTCCCTATAATACATTTTCTAAATAAGGCTGAAGATGTAAAGATAGAAAAAAAAATCATTTTGCTGAAGAACCAGAAAGAAATAAGTCTTCAAAGAACCAAAATAATTTTTTTTCCACTGGAAAGGAAAAAATATCCCATTTTTCATTTTAGCTCATTTCGATTCGAGTATCTACAAATATTTCCACAATAAGAGAAAAGACATTGGCGGATTTTGGAAAAAGAAATTTAGGCGGCCAGCGGGAAGAGGATTGCGAGTTGGGGGTCTCGGTATATATCTTGTCTCTTAGTTAAACTCTTTTTAATGGATAAAGGGTGACCAGATAGATATGATACTATTTCCATTTGTTATATATTTCAGAAGCTGTCAAAGTTATTAATTACTGGATGTAATTCCAGTTGGAAATACACTATATGGACATGGTAAAATTTTGGCTCAGCGGCTTCGTAAACGGAGAAAAGTGCCGTTCTTGGAGCAAACTAAAAAACTACAAGTGAACAACAACGACTGAATGTTTGGTGCGGTTTATAGGATGGCTCCATCATCGGACCTTAATTCTTTTGAAATGAGGAAGAAGACACAGCAACTGTCAATGGTCTCAGGCATATGGTGGTGTTAACCGACTTTCTGTGCTCAGAGATCGACAACATTGATATATCCGAGCTGTGGTTCCAACAAGACGATACATGCCATACAAGCGAAGAAAAGCCTAAAGTTGTGAAGGAGAATTTTGGCGATTGGGTCATCTAATGTAAGCGTTCATCAATTGGAGAAAATAATCGTGTTGTTTAAAATTGTATGATCTCGGCTTTTTTTGGACTTGACAGTTGACACTACTTTCACCACGTTTATCGACGCGTTTTCTTCACGTGTTGTTCAAAGGTTTGTTTTTTTTTGGAGCGGTTTTGACGCGTTTTTTCAAGCGCTTTTTGTGGCACTTGTCCAAACGTTATTAGACCAATTTTCTGCAATTTTTTCGACGCGTTTCTTGACTCATTTTCTGACTTATTTTTTTAACTTTTTTTTAGTTTTTTTTTCTTTATTTTGATGCGTTTTTCGATATGTTTTTCCTCGCGTTTTGTGACGACTTTTTTTTTACTTTTTTCACGCTATTTTTGAAGTGTTTTTGACTCGCTGTTTTAACGCGTTTTTGAAAACGTTTTTCATAATGCCACAGTCAGATTTTTGACGAGGTTTTACCCGCATTTTTCGACGTGTTTTTTAAGCGAGTGGAACATTTTTGTGGCGCCGAAGATAGATACAAAAAAAGTAAATCATAAGTATTTTTTTTTTCTACATTTTTTGTTATAAATTCATTTACAAATTGTTTGTTACCATTTAACACATAGGTAATGTGAGCACAGACTGAAAAAATAAGAGCGCGCCAGAAGGACTTTTGTTCAAAATTTCCGCATATAATCGCTCAGATTATGTGCACTGTAGTTGACTGTCCAGTTTGAATAGTCTTTTGGATAGGTGCTCATAATATACATTATGAAGAGTTGTATAAAGTAGTAATTTGCTGACCTCAAAGCAAAAGCTTTGTACATTTTTTCTCTACGAAAACATAGCTATTCCTTTTTTATAAATACAATTAAATTGTGTTTTGTCCCTTTATTTGCTCCCTACTCACCAGTCAGCACCAATTGTGCGAATATTGCTCTCATTTTATACATTTGTTTATTTTGCTACCAAAAGCAGCGAAAACCCCACTTTGTGGCGAGAGTGACGAAGAAAGAGTTCACGTTGATGATAGTACTAAAGTCTTTTATACAATGGTGATACTGCTATAATGTTTATATTTATATCTAAAATACCAATAAATACTTACAAATAAAATGCTATCAGCGGATATCGATAAAACATAATCAAATCTTTTGTTAGCGAAATTTTTCCATGCAACTGTGTAAAAGCTACAGTTTCACTCCATGTATTCTAAGATTTGCAAGAAAATTTAGTAGGTGAGCGTGATCTTACGGACCGAGCAGGCAATACTGCGCTCCTCGTTCTTTATGAATGCACGGTGGGAATAGGTACCATACGTGCGACGATAGCGAGTTTAGCTGGGATGGTGATTGATTTTATGAGTTGGCTTTATTAGTGTCGAAAACGTACGTCGCACCGTAATAGACATTTTGCTAACCTCTTGCAATAACCTGGGTAAATGTCACTTGTTTGTATGTTGTTCTTTTTTTGGCCATTACCTCTGGATTTCTTAAATAAGAGCGGCATATTTATACCGCCTAGCTGGTTGGCTACCATCAAAAACATTCAAACGGGGCTGTTTATCTACTTAATATGTAGCGAAGGTGATAAATACAAAATGTTCGCTAATGTGGATCGGTGGGAATCATAGTTAGAGGCACGAGAAATCTTACTCTGTACCATAAACTGCTTCTAAGATATAATACCAACAACGCGATATTACCTGCCAAAAAAAAACTAAACTAAGACTTTAGGTCGAAGGTCAATGAATATGTAGGTATGATATAAAGACGCAAACAATTTTTTTTTTCTAGGGTATGCACTCAAAATATGTTTTATAACAGAAATACGCCTTCCTAATATTCAAGTTATAAGGTTCTACACGCTCACCCGCGACGAAATGGTAGCAGACTTATATTACCTTGTCGTAGACTGAACAAGGACACTTTGAATTTGTATCAAATTGTGCAGACTACCAATTATTGACAGCGAAACCTTAAAACCTTACGGAGCACAGGTCTTTATTATGCAAAAGATGCCAGTGTAATGATACAGTTTTTTTTGTTTTTAAGTAAAAAAGTCTTCACGTAAGAGTGTCAGGAATGGAAAGTGTATTTCAATATAATTATGCCCAGCAATAGGTAGCTCACATTCGTGTTTAAAATTGAAGTCGCACCGCTGTCCTTAGGTGGTTCCACAGATTTCTCGGTAGTAATGGATGTCTCATCACCCTCATCACCTATTGTTGTCATCTCCGTGGTAGATGGTAGTAAACTACTACCAGTATTCAGGGTAGAGCCGTCTGTTGTTGTCAAAACCGAACTTGATATCTCATCCTCAACTGACGTCATTTCCGTAGTAGTTGATACTAGGCTTTCGGTTGACCTCAAGCACCTGTCCAGAATCTTAAAGTTTCTGGCCGTATTTTCAACATAAGCCCGCTTGGATGCATTCTGACACTTCTCAACTGCGTAATTTTCGTATAGGCCGCCATCGTCTTCCACTGGAACTACAATCACATATTCCGAATTCTGATAAAAACGTATCTATGGATGTTTTGCCATCAATTGCACTCATACCTGATTTCTGTGACCATATGGTTTACCAAGTTCCGTCCCTTCGTAAAGTAAGCATTCCAAGTAACTCGTTTCGAACTCCTGTAAAACAGCTCGAAACACCGGAATCGACTCCGCAAAGCACTCTTCTGATCTTATCAGGGCACTGTCCATTGAAAATGTGTCCGCATTTGCTGGACCAAAGAGTATCTTAAAAAAGAGGGAATAAAAAGCTTTGTAAAGTGGATAAATAAATTTGTATAAAAATCCCAACTCACCATAAGTGGAGATATAACCAGCAGAATTCGACTGATATTCCTGTACATATTCGCTGTTGTTGTGTATCGCTCCGAAATTCACAGCAAGATAAAACCTGCTTGCCTCAAAACAAATCGATAAACTGTAAGCCGATTCCGTCTTAAATGTGTTTCGGTTTCGATTCACAAAGCATTTGCGAAGAAGAAATCGCCGAAGAACATTGACTTATACCTTATCAAACATCGTAAAGGTCGGGGTAATTATTTTATATGCCATAACGACCACAATCAAAGTTGCCCGATAAGACTGATATAATTGACACAAACGGTTTGACAGCAATAAGTTATCATGTCCAATTCAAGGGCCCGGTATTAAAAACCACAGTTCATAATTCTATCCTATCAATCAGGAGACATCCAAATCTACCGGATATGATAAGTGCTTCCTGCTCACAGCAACTATAAAATAATAAAACTCTTTGCACGCATTTTATCACAAACCGCAGCATGTATATTCTGGTCTTGTATAGGGGATATGGGACACTTTTGAATGCGGAAGGCTACCTCTGGGGCTCGAGTGGGTTTTTTCTCATTGCGTTTAATTTTAAAAGGTGATAAAATACAAAAAAAAAAAATACTCGTCTCAATAAAAAAAATTACGTTAACAAAAATCTATGTTTTTCCAAAAGAAAAAAATTGTAACTTCAGTTGGTTTGCATTAAATTAAATAAAAATGTGTAACTAATTTTAAAAATGCCTGTTGGCTGTAATTATCTTTCTGTTAAAGACACAACCGGTGTCGTAGGCTAGTTCAAACCTCCCTACTTAAAGAGTACCTTTAAACCTCAGGATTGAAAAAATAACTATAAACCTATATTGAAACATGAGTTTAAAATGAATATATAATATGTATAATAAAATAGACTTCCCAAAGTGTGAATAGCTTTAACCCATAATAAAAATATCGACGTTAAGAAGTTTAAAAAAAAAATCCAATTTTGCCCCCTTCTCCCCTACTGGTGGTCAGCGAGCAAATTATTGCCATGAGTTATTGAGTGCGGGAAATTCGATTGTTTACAAACATTTTCTGTAGATAACGCCGTAATAGGAAGATAGGAGAAATTCTTTAAGCAATGGCCCTTAAGATTTGACGAAATCGAAGAGACGCGAATTTGCACAGTAATAGTTGTAGATACTAAATATAACAAGTTTGGTACCCTCGATGATAGCGTTTATAACGACAAGACTAGTTCAGTCTTCAGTTCGTATTAGTAAATATTGCGGTTAAGAGAGTAGGTACAAGCGGTAAGGTTGTGGATAAGAAAGAACTTGATAACGAAGTGAAGTGGTACAACAAAACTCTTCAACCGTTATTTGATTTTAAATTAATTAGCTGCAACTGAGTATAGGCTTATTTTGCTGAAGTTTTGTGTGATTTCAATATTTTAATATATAATATTAATAATATTTAATTTTGATTACCTGGCCCAAGAAGTTTAAATAACAACCTAAATGTTAATCGATTCCCATTTTAGTGATATTTAATTTTTGGGACTAGTGGAAGACAGCTACTTCTTTTTTTTGTGTAAAGTCGCAACAATTCTGTGCCTGAAAGGTAAAACATTGTAAGTCGACATAAGTTGTTTTAGCTGCTTAACGTTATTTGAATTGTGCTTTCCTTACCTTCTCTCTTAAGCCAAACGAGGTGAAAAAATTTCAAATGATGAGAAAGTTATAACTGTTTGTAAAATAGATTTTACATTAACTGTAGGGCTTTGCATAAGCTTAAAATTGCTCTCCTGAAAAGTGTACAAAATTGACATCGTGATAAAACAGCAGTAAATATGTAGTTCCGCAAACAATTTGCTTGACAAGTAAAAACTAAGTCGCAGTGAGACATTTATTTGTATCGAAGTTTTTTTTAATCAGCGTTTCCAGACGGTTCAACTATTTCCTCCCAGATTTGGCGAAAATTTTTCCAAAAATACCCCCAAGTTTTTGTCAGTACATTTTTAAAATAATTTTTGTACGACTTAAAAGAAGGAGTTTCGAATTTGAAAGGAGAATGCAAAAGTGTGCGCCAAATAAATTCAACGCATATGCTGCATTTTGAAAAGCCCTTATACGACTTGTTGTTTCAAATTGTTGTTTATAAAATTTACAAATGAGTTTGTTGCTTAAATCCGAAACTTAAAAAAAAACTATAACTTTTTTCTAAACAAAAAAATAGTTCACCACCACAAAAAAGATTCATTGTCAAATATTGCTTCGGAGGATCCATCGATTATTTAACTGCATTTTTAAAATAACACACACGTCAAGGGTCAAGATTTGTTTGAAATAAATTTTTTGAAAAATTTACGAAAATCTGGATGATATTTTTGTTTAAGGGGACTGACGAAGAGCGTAGCCAGCAGTCAAATAAGAAATTCTCAAGAATTATTTATTACGAATCCGGAGCAACGGCGTTTGACTCGACTCGACTCGAACGTCGATAAAACAGATGGTCAAACGTAAAACTTTTTAAATTTACATTGGTGTTTCAGGTTCAGATACAGATCCAATAGATGATAGTGTTTGACAGCTGAACTTGTGACGCAAACCGTGAGATAAACACACAATCGTCAAGTCGAAGTGGTTCAAATGATAAAGTTTTTTTTTTCGTGTATTTGTATCGAAACCGATACAGAAACCGATATTGTCGGGCTAAAATGACTAGTACCAGCCCTGTTTGACAACAATAAACTGAAATAATTAATGAAGTACAAACCTCGATTCTGTTTTTTGATTATGTTTATTTGAACCTTTAGAATTTTATTGGTCAAGTCGAGAAGATGATATCGGGCAAATGGCCTCCGTCACAATTGATTGCCATACGGGCTCGTTTTCGAATGTTGTCCTTGAGGGCTTCTAGGGTCTCGGTCTGGCTCACGTAAACACAGGACTTCAAAAAAATCCCCACAAAAAAAGTCTGGAACGGTTAAATCTGGCGATCTAGCGGGCCAGTGCAAATCGCCAAAACGAGAGATGAGGCGACCCGGGAACGCCGCTTCAGAATATTGGTTGTGGCTCGGACAGTCTGTGCCGTAGCTCCGTCCTGTTGGAACCACATGTCCTCCAGTTCCAATTCGTCCAATTGCGGCAGAAAAAAACTCGGTTAACATGGCCTTATTGCGCGCACCGGCGACTGTTGTCATACATCCCATTGCTAAAACGAGCCCGCATGGCAATCAATTGTGACGGCGCCCATTTGGCCGATATCATCTTCTCGACTTGACCAATAAAATCCTAATCGTTCAAATAAACATAATCAAGAAACAGAATCGATGTTTTCCATTTAGAAATTAAATGAGGGCCAAACAACATCGGATGACTTCGTTTGGACAACGTTGTATAAGAACGCTTTGTTGAACGTCGCTGAAGACTGAACTCTTCCTAAAAAAAGAAGGCCATATGCCTGAAGTCGTTCTTAAAATATATTTTCCTGAACTATTTCCAATAGCGAATAGAGATGGTTAATTATAACTCAATTCCTGAGTTTTTAAAAAAATATTTGCAGCTCGCCAATATATTTTAGAGGTACACATTTTTACAACAATTGTCCGCCTATCCCTGCTCGCGTTCCACTGTATTTTAAAGGGGTATAAAAGATCAGTCATCAAAAGTCATTGTAATCAGTTGACAACTCGCCGTGGGCTAGTTGGAAGTAAAAGCAGCACCAACGATTGAACGGCTTTTGCGTCAAACATTTCAGATAACACTATAGCGGCATGTGGCGGACAAAAGACGTATTCACTGCTTGCATATTACTGGCCACTGCCATTGTCTCAATAAGGGTAAGCCGGCAGTAAAGCACTTAAAAGTTTTTTTCCTGAATATTCGTATCGCATTTAGGCAACCAGTGTTACCAAAAATCCAAGCCCTACAACGGCTGATCAGTCTTTTGCGCGATATATGCTAGGAAGTTCCTTGGGGGTCAAACCGGAAACGTCGGCGCTATGTTTTGGATATTTTATTCCAATTTTAAACAACATAACCGAGGAGTTCTCAAGAACCTACCAGCAGTGTGCCGTCAACGAAGTATCTCAAATGGCCGGGATAAATGAGAAAATGAGGAGCACCCGCGAGCAACTTGAGTCGGAAGCGAAGGGTGTGTGTGATCGATTAAATTCTTGCAACAGTAACAGCGATCCATTAGACTATTTCGACTGTTTCGGAAGACACGTAAAGTTTCTATAGATATCGTATAAACTGGTTGTGAAAGTTCTTTTTTATTTTAAAGGGAAGGGAAGACTCAAAAACCATTTACACGATCAAAAAAAACTCCACAGCGATAGACGCAGAACTACGTGAAGATTACCATTTGTATGAGTCAGCAAAATATAGATGCCAAAATGCATCCGAACGTGCTTATGTTGAAAACACCGCCACAACTTATCACCAATTGGACATTTGCCTACGAACTGGAGAAATGCCGTCGACTGTAAGTCCGACAACAACAACAACGGTAGATACTACAACAACAACAACAACTACGAACTCAAGCGAAGAAAGCACTACTGTCGACGTAGACCAGACAACCACCGCAACGACACCAATTCCAGGCCCTGAACCAGAAGTAACAAGTCCAGAGCCGCCACAGGACATCGAGGATTCAAATGGCCGCGGTCTGAAAATGTTATCGAAACTCCAGAAGTTTTGGTCGAATTAATAAAGCGATTTCAGCGGCTAAATTGATCTCTTTTACTACAGGAACATTTCTAATTTATTTTTTGTACTACTAAAATTAAATCCATTTAAGATAATCAAGTGTTGTCATATTTTAGTCGATAGGTAGTCAGCAATTTGTATTTTTAGAGCTCGTTATCGTCTAAACCATCGTGTTTCAGAGCGGAAAACATTTCCACTACAGGTACAAGTATGCATGATCGATAAAGCTATCAGAAGTACTTGTTTTACCACGTGTGTTAATAATTTGTATCTGTATGGATCTTCTCGGCCATTGGGCATAAGGGGCTTATAAAATGTGTGACATTATCGAAGGTGAATGTCCTTACATAAAAAATTGTTTAAGAATCATCGTTTGCTTGTAGAATCTGCTCAAAGTGGCAATTATTTGAATAAAGTCAGAGAGCGAACCAGTTGGTAAGTGTTATTTCAGAGAATAATAACTTTGCGAACAGACTCTTTGGTTGAAAATATAGCTATTTTGAATTTGAAACTAGGCCTTATTTAGGAATCGCGAACT
Organism: Cheilosia impressa; assembly: GCA_948293265.1. Classification (NCBI taxonomy): domain Eukaryota; kingdom Metazoa; phylum Arthropoda; class Insecta; order Diptera; family Syrphidae; genus Cheilosia; species Cheilosia impressa. Next base: position 27,619,556 of record OX411883.1, read on the forward strand.
CATGTAAATATAATTAAAAAAAAAACAGAGTAGGTACCCCTTCTCAATCAAGTGAGTACAGAGACTGCAAACAAAATAAAAACAACCGAAACTGAGTCTGACAAAAAACCAGTTAGGATTTTACTCTTTTACACTTCAAAAGGCGCCGATAAATGCGTCGAAGTATGAATGGAAAAACACGTCCAAAAAACAAGCAAAAACTCACCCAAAACGGGACCAAGAACGGAAAAAAAATGTTCGAAACTAAGTCTAAAAACACGTTAAAAAACGGCCAAAATCGCCTTCAATAACAAGACTACAAACGCGTCCTAAAGCTGTTTCAGAAAGACCTCCCAAACCTCGTTGAAAAACTTGTGAAACTCATCCAAAACGCAACAAAATTAACGGGTTTGAAAATCCATCCAAGATGTGTAAGCAGTTTCAAAAAAAAAAAAAAAAATTGGAAACAAATCCATAAGCGCGTAATTAAAAAACTAGAAAACGAGTTATTAAAAAAAACGCAAGAAAACATATCTGCAAAAATACGTAAGATTTGAAAATTCATAAACAAATACTCTTTAATAAAACTCATCCAAAATAGCGTCCTAAAGTTATTGAAATTGAGTCCAAGATTGATGCTAAAAAAACATAGGAAAAAATATCCAAAAACAATTCGATAGCTCTTCCGAAACTGAAGGCAGTTAGAACTCGCACACTAGAGGAGCGAAGAGCATGCCTTTCATGGGCACAAGATGAAATATAAATCTCGCAGTAGAAAACTCCATCGTCTTTGTAAAAATCAAGTATTTTATTCTAAACAAATAGTAAAAGTTTTGAAAAGCATTTGCTCGTTAGCAGTGTTGTTAGCAATCTCTCTTCATTTCTCCCACAAAGCGTGGTAATTTTTCCCTTTTTTCCCTTGTCAGTTGTCACCATACTCAAATCCCACGATAATTTTTTGGTACCAGCAAATTTTGAAAAAAGATTTTTTACATGAGCTGTTTTTTTATGGACATTTGGTGTGCTGATAAATACAGGTGTTTCGGTAGAATTTCCCACAAAAAGGGATAAATCCCACGATATAATAACACTGCTAGTTAGTATTATTCTTTCAGAAGCAGCGAACACTAACTATTTTTTTATGATTTGGGTATCTGACCTGTTTTTTCAAGGTACCTACATCAAGTTCTTAATCTGTCTGAATTCAGGTTTGGAAAAATGATTTTGTTTTATTTATTCGCTGGTCTAGATTTTGTAGAGATACTTTGTACATTTAGTATGTTGGTTCAATTTTAGCTCGAGCTTCATACTTTAGGAACATTTTTCACTCGGTATACTTCTTCCTTAAAAAATATCGAAAACGAAAGTTTTCAATTGGAGAGATTGTCTTGGACGAAACAAGTATTTAGAATATATGTTTAATAAATTTTACTTCTATTCTTGTACTTAGCTTTAGAGTTTTTGTGGGTAGGTATATGGAATACGGAGAGTTTTCCATATCTCGTGTTGTTTTTTATTTCTTTAGTTTCCTTAAAAAATTGTACATATAAACTTCTGATGTAACAAATGGCTTGAAAAAAAAACGCATACGGAAACACCGTCTCTTTTGAAAATATGTGGTTTTTAAATTAAATTTTCAATGTTAACACGTTTAACTTTTTTCGATAGAAAAACACTATGTTTGACGAATTATCAACTCGTTTATTATGTGTTTTTTATAAGCCATCATGTCATGTCATGTCATATCATGACTTTGGCAAATGATTGATTTGATTTATTGATGCCGCTCAAGTGAATATGTAGATTAGTATTTCTATACATTGGCATTATTGTAACTGTATTGGATATATTATAAACAAGCTGGTACCCGCGACTTCGTCTGCGTAGAATTAATACTTCGCTTAAATCAGTTAAAATATTTATATGTCAACAACAGCCCCACTTATCGGATTCAACACATCAGTGAAATACGCACCAAAATGTAGGTATTCATTTCTTACCAAAAGTATACATAGATACCTATTATTATTAATTTTATTATCCCTAACTTGAGAAATAATTTGTTCGTCATTTAAACTTAAATCCTCTACTTTATCCCCTTTAAGTTTTGTTTTCACGACAAAAAGTAGCCTATGCCATTCTCAGAGGTCCCATCTATACCCATACCAAAACTAAAAAATATTTGGTTTGCGGCAGTTAAAAGGTAACTATCTTACTTTCGCATTTATAATATTAAGAATTTACTGTGAAAAAATGACAACTGACAACAAAGTGATGCCAAATTTATAGCGATCACCCTCGTAGAGGGAGAATGATTTTACCATCGTATTTGACTATCACAACACACAACAGTGCCTATAACCTTACGTCATCTATCATACCTAATTCATAAAGATGGCATCGTAAAATCGCTCCATATAAAATGTATGGGAAAATGAATTTTCTTCATATTTTTTCTTTGTGATTTTTCGGTAATTTTCTTGAGTATTCTTCTTGTTTGGCCGGAAACCAGTCCGAATTGGTGCGAATCATCGAAATCGGTTCAGGCGTTCTCGAGTTATAAGCGTAGTAACTAACATCACTTTCTTTTATATATTTAGACTAGCTGTACCCGCCCGGCTTCGCCCGTGTAAAATGTGGTTTCAGAACAGTTGATGGGAAAAAAAGTAAAGAAATTTACTGTCTTCTAGGGGACATAAAAATGTATTTCTTTTGAAAATCGCTGGAAGGAAAAATCAAAAAATCCTCGAAATACATTGTAGAGGTATAAAGTGAGGAAGCCTTCTTCAATAGTGAGGTACTTGAACCCGATCCAAAAAAAACCTCGCGAAGACTGAGTCTGAGTGGACAATGAAAATGAAAGAAGATAATTTTATAATGTTTAACTCACTTTTTTTTTATTAATGTAACACTTCTTTGTATACTATGTTAGCGGTTTTGTTTCTATCGGCGAAGATAGTGATATTTCCTGCATTAATTACCCTGGAGCACGCTACATATAACTGCCCGTGCGTGAAGCAATTCTTTCTTATCAACTCCCGATTTTCTTAAAGTTTGAGCCTGTGACTTATTAGTTGTCATGGAAGAACAAACATTAATAGGAAATTGAATCCGTTTAAACTGAAATGAATAACTGCTGGGAATTATGTGTAGGTATTCTTGTTATAAAGACCGTTTCTCCTTTACCACACCCAGTTAAAATGAACGCATCAATAAAGTTTTTCTCTAACGATAGACGTGTTTTTTTGAGGTTCGATCTCAGCAAAGCATAGTAAAGTACAATTTTCAGCACGCGATAACAACAACTCTACTGTAAAGTCTCGAAGTGCCTGTTATCACTCTCAATCTGGTTCCATTACAAAGCTTGGGGGGATTCAAATTGCGAAGCAACATAACGGGAACTTCAACTTTATGAGCAGCAAGGCCATGGGCTGTAATGCTATTTAAAAACTCGAGCGGCTAATTTACTGCCCTTGATCGCTCTTTTAGCTTTTTTTGAAAGGCAAAATACCCGCGAATTGGGTAATTACCCACCATCTAGTATCACTGATACATTTGACATTTCTTTTATTGTTTTTTCTTTTCCTTTTTTAACAAACAAACAGCACACTGCCTCTGTCTGTCTCCCTCTTCCGTACAGGAGTAAAATAAGGTTAAAAGAGATGTAAATATATCGCGCGGTTAGTATGTTTGATTTGAGAGTGAGTATTGTCTCTGGTTTTGTGTTTCGTATTGAACTTGTTTAATATTTGTGGACGTTTTGATTAAATAAAAAAAATTGTCAAATACACATAGAAAATACCGAATTCTCGCATTAAAGTCCACTGCTTAATGGCACCAAATTCGTTTCATCATTTTTTTTGTTTTAGTTATCTTTTCTTCTTCGCAATTTGCGTGTGTGTATGCTTATAATTGACATGCAAGCATGAGAGGCAGAGACAATACTGAGACCACCAACTTCGGCCGATTTCCCGTTACTTAGCCTACAAGCTATATTTTTCGGAGTGGTCACGATTTACTGCGCTAGTATTGATACATAGAAATTCGTATTGACAAATGTCACGTAACTTCAAAAGTTCTGAGTCAAAAATACACTCCCAAAAAATATGAGCCACTTCCGCTTTGGGCAAAGTGGCTTGCAGCGTTCATAGAATTTTATCCGTTAAATTTGAAATTGTTCGTTACGTGTGAATAATATTTTTTTTTGGGAAAAAGTGTACATTTGCTTAAAATATTTACGAAAAATTCAGAATGTATGTTGGTTGAGGGAAAATAAAAACATTTTGACCAAATTTTCTTCATTATTTAAGAAAAAATTACACACGAAACCGAAGTTAATTTTATCCAAAAGCGGGAAATACACAACCATATTTGTCCCAATATATTTCTAGTATATAAAACATCTCCTTTAGATAGTTTTATTAACCACAGAAATCAAATTATTTACCTTCAAAAAATTTATAATTACTAACCAATGGCATTCAGTTATGGTAAAATGTGGTGTTCCCGAACTCTTTCACATTTCCCCACGGCTGCCGAGGTTGGCAGCATTTATTTTTGTATTTTTTGTATGTTTTTGCATGTCATTCGGATTCATTCGGATTCCGAATTGATATAACACCGATAGGAATACAAAATGGCGAATTTGAAAAAAAACTGAGGGGGCCAGCGGCAAGAGGATTGTGAGTTGGGGGTCTCAGTATGGTTTGTCTATGATTGAGACCACCAACTTCCTCCCAGTGATAGTACATAAAAAAAACAAAAATACCTTACCACGGGCCCAAAAATTCCCTACCGACGTAAGATTTCCCCTACAAATCTGCTTGCCTACATAATATTTGGCAAAATTAAAAGAAAAGTGTTCAAATGGTATGTTTATTGTATTTATTTTTATTTTTTATTTCAAAAAGTTCGTTATTTATATAAAATAATTTTTTTTTCATACTAAGTTAATGTTAATATTATGCAAAAGGAATTATTTACAAATAGGAAGGCAAAACAATAAATTCGTAGGCTGTTGATAGAAAGTAATAAATTTTAAATATAAATTCATTAAATTAAATTAGTAGGTATATTTAAATAATTCAAATGAGAGTAAATATATAAATATAAAATATAAGTATTGAAAAAACATATTACATGTAGGAAACATAAGTTCATCAACGAAGTTGCGAATTTTATTTATTGCAAACCAAAATTTGCTCAACAACTAGTTCTAAAGAGATAAAGAAGAGACAAAAAAGCGCAAACGAATACCTGTTGAGAAGGACATTTAAAGAAGAGTATACTTGGGCGAAAAAATTGAATGTGAAAATAGAATTGTGAATTCAGGGTAAGAGGTATGTAGCAAGATCTCAAATCTAGTTTCTCTATAGAAATACGAACACAAATCATACATTTTTTATAAAATATGTATAAAAAAATACCTACGTTTACAGCCAACGGTTTTTAAAATTTAAAATCTGTCCTTTTTCCCCTACGGAACAATTTTTTAGTTGAAAATACCTACATGTAGGGATTTTTCCCTACGTGTATATCACTGCTTCCTCCGATTTCCCTTTACTTATGTGGTATTCGATTGGGCGCTCTCAGAGCACTTTTTTTGCTCTCAGAGCAATTTTTATGTTCGTTTGGTACAAAAAAAGCAATCTTTTTCAGATTTCAGAGCACTTTTGCGAATCTGGATATTTTCTCAGATTTGCTTCAGATTTACCAATACACGTGCGTTTGAGTTTGACAACTGGTGGAGTTTGTTTACATTTCTGTGAAATTTTTCACGTAACTTCAGAAACAAATACACTCGCACCTTGCATATGCCACTTCCGCTTTGGGCAAAGTGGCTTGCAGCGTTCATAGAATTTTATCCGTTAAATTTGAAATTGTTCGTTACGTGTGAATAATATTTTTTTTAGGAAAAAGTGTACATTTGCTTAAAATATTTGCGAAAAATTAAGAATGTAGATTGGTTGAGGGAAAATAAAAACATTTTGAGCAAATTTTCTTTATTATTGAAGAAAAATTTACACACGAAATCGAAGTTAATTATATCCAAAAGCGGGAAATACACAACCATATTTGTCCTAATATATTTCTAGTATGTAAAACATTTCCTTTAGATAGTTTTATTAACCACACAAATCAAATTATTCACCTATAAAAAATGTATAATAACTAACCAATGGCATTCAGTAATGTAAAAATGTGGTATTCTCGAACTCTTTCTCATTTCCCCACGGCTGCCGAGATTGGTAGCATTTATTTTTGTATTTTTTGTATGTTTTTGCATGTCACACGGATTCCCAATTGACATAACACCGATAGGAATACAAAATGGCGAATTTGAAAAAAAACTGAGGGGGCCAGCGGCAAGAGGATTGTGAGTTGGGGGTCTCAGTATGGTTTGTCTATGATGAGAGGTGTATAGGTCGCTTTAGGCTTGGATAAACATTTAATGAGATGCCATCTCTCTCCTTCCTACTTAATAGGCTATACACATACACACCTCCGTTTTTGCAGAGCAGAGAGTAGAAAATAGTTCTTATTCTTACCACTGCACATGCACACTCCACAGAATAAATCGTTTCCCTTCTTATTACCGTTACGATTTGACATTTCTTTTGCGGGATTTCATTTTTTTCTTAGCAAACCAAACTGCATCTGTCTGTCTCTCTCTCCGTCACAGGAGTAGATAATAGATACTTTTTTTTTGTAAACAAAACAGAGTTAAACAAACCTCCCCTTACAGTGTTATTAGTAATCTCTCTTCATTTATCCCACGAAGCGTGGTAATGTTTCCCTTTTCACTGTACTCAAATTCCCTTTTCAAATCCCACGATATTTTTTGCGTTAAAATCCAGTTTTTGAAAGTAAAATTTGTATTACACGGAAAGAAAATCAAGTTAAATTAACCTTTAGAATAAAAACCGCAGTTTGTAACACTGCTATGATTTTTTTTTTGTACCAGAAAATTTTTATAGAAGACGATTTACATGAGCTGTTTTTTATGGACAGTCAGTGTACTGATAATCATGTTGAAATACAGGTGTTGTGGTAGAATTTCACCAAAAATTTATAGTTTGAATGTTTTTTTGTTAGATTTCCGAAATTCCCACGATTTGGTGCATTATCCCTTTATCCACGGAAGTCTTTTCGGACATCGAAATTCCCACGAAAAGGGATAAATCCCACGATATATGAACACTGCTCCCCTACATATTTGACATTTCTTTTGTTGGCTTTCTTTTTTTCTTAGCAAAACAAACAGCAACTGCCTCTGTCTGTCTTCCTCTCCGTCACAGGGGTAATAAAGGTTAAAAGAGATGTCAATATTTTGCTCGTTTAGTATGTTTGATTTGAGTATGAAGTGCGTATCCACTAACCCAGGTGAAAATCGTAGAAATATTTCAAATTTTGCCTATTTATTTAAAAACCTTTTAAGTTATCGAGATAATGGATATCCTAAATTGTACTTGCAGATGTCCTTTATAAGCTGGTACTTAGTATATTTAAATGCTCCCAGTATTTTCGAACGCAAAGCGTTGCAAAGAAAAAATCGAAGCGAAACGAAAAAAAAAATTACTCTTGTCCAATTTTTTCCGGAATTTATAGAGATATAGAGTTAAGAAAAAGTGGAGATTGTAGGCCTAAGTATCCTCTATAAGCCTGTGAAAAATTCACCAGAATATATTCAGCAATTTCTAAGATTTTTGCATTTAAAGACATGCAGTCAATTTCAATTTTAGTCGAACAGAACTACACCAATTTTATTTATATGTAGAGATGTAGAGATGTAGAGATATGTAGAGATGTATAGCTCCCTTATTTTTTCTGTCTACTTTATATCTTTCTTCTCTCTCGTTGAACGAAATTCGCCAAAACGTTTCGTGTCCTTGAAATTTCACTTTTCGTTCTCATCGAGTCGAAACTTTTTTAGGCATTTAACTGAAAATTTTCGGATAATTATTCGATTTAGAGTGTTAAAGTTGCATTCTTAATATAAACTTAATAATTTGAAAATGGGAATGATAATGGAAAACCAATAGTAGACAAGATATCCAACTATAAGTTTTAATTTCAGTCTACGTATTAGAGTACGCAATATAATAATAATATGTACAATCATTTAGATGATAGCCGCATATTAAAAACTGAGAACAATATTTATTTAAATCATTGAATCATTTTAAAATTCATATGAAATGATTTGAAATAAATTCGAGCACTCAAAATTAAAATTTAGAAAGATCTAATAATTCTTTAAAAATTAAACTATCTCACCAAGAACCTTTTTGCTTTCACTACAAGCAAGAACTCTTCAGCATTCTGTCTCTTACGGCGTTAAATTAATTAATTATTTAATTTTCCCTCTTTGACCGGGTTCATTACCTCACTAGCTGTATCGTTATCCATCACGATCAAGTGAACAAGAACATTTACATCATAGACAAATAATACTGAGACCCCAACTCGCAATTCTCTTGCCGCTGGCAACCTCAATTATTTTTAAAATTCGCCATTTGGTTTTCCTATCGATTTGCTTTAGACACATTTCATAAACATTTGGGACATTTGGACTGGACCCCAACTTTGTAATACAATCAGATTCCGCTGAAGTAGTCAATTTGGTAGGACTCCCAAAGACTCCCTTACCTCTTCTAAATTAAGTAATAAAATATCCGATTAAACTTGGACACAGATTGACCTTGTAATGGAGGTATACTTGCAGTATAATATCGTTTTCCATTGGACAAAAAGAAGCGTCTGGGAGAGTCCGGAATGGAAAAAATCACATCTGAAACCGTTCCATTGGCACAAAAAATACACTTATGGTGATTCTGAGAGAGAATTTTGCTTCTCGATCTCGATTTGTAGTCAGAATCCACTCACACAAGTGTAATTTATGTATTTATTACAAGTCAGTTGACAGCGGAAGTAGATTATTTTTTGGCATTTCACCAATACTTTTGTGGATTTTTTCAGTAGCAGTGCATCCCCGAGTGAAACCAATGGAAAACGACATAATATGGCGTTCAAGTGCGATTGAAGTGATTTGCGGTTCAAATTCAAGCGATCGCAATTTAGAATATGTTACATTAAGGAAAGATTATGTTCATCAAAAACTAGAAGCTTTTGTGATCATAATTGCTTTCATTTGTATGCTGCAAATTTATTTCTCATCTGCAGTATAGGCCACATTAATATTCTCGAGCGTAATATTTCGGTCAAAGCTACTTCTGTTACAGCAAGAAGCTGCTGACAAACAAACTATAAATAAAAAGAAAAGTAAGCCTCACTCAATACCTAGATATACGTAGCAAGCTTGGTGGACCAATTGTACCGAAGTACAAATTCATCCTGATTACAACTATTTTCACAACTTTGTAACTGCGAAGGCTGGCCGGAGCTGCGACTCTCCCAATTCTGTTAATGAGTAGATACCTAAAAACCGCTCTAAATTCCTAAGATGCGAAGAATAAGCATAACGACAGTCCCGCACCAAGAGTGGTTGAAGTTTGAAATGTGGTTGTGGTTGGCTGTGACTATGTACGTAGTCCCGTTCCTACTGTGAACAACCACAACTACGTCAAATACGAAAGTAAAAATATGCGTTTACTTTGGATACTAAATTCGATTCGTAAGTTAATGCTAGTTTTACATTGAAGGAAATCCTTATCATTGTATGTGTATTCTACATTACTACTAATTAGACCAGAGCTTCTGGAGTCTGGACATAAAATTTAAATCGCGTTCACTTGGCAGCACATCTGTTGGCGGGGGTAATGTTTGACTTGTTGCTTCTGCTTCCTTCTCTGTACTGAATATTGTGGCCTCATTCTCTACAATAACTGTTGTAGTTTCCACGTTTGCGCTCGAAGAGCTTCCAACCGTAGTTGAAATAGTAGTTACTGGGTCTACAGCTGGTACAACTCCGGTCTGTAAGCAGTCATCCAATGCCTCATATGTTATAGCAGTGCGTTCAACATAAGAACGTTCCGATGCATTTTGACACTTTATCCTCTCTACCTCAGCTATGTGGTATTGCTCGCGTAACTCTGCACCAATCGACGTGGAGTTTTGTGTAACCGAATACAGTATTCTCGAGTTTGTTTTGCCCTAAAAAATTACCAAACAAAATGCAACATTTCACTTTAAACTGTATGTAAACAGACTATACCTGTGTGGCGAAGCAGTCGAAGAAGTCCAATGGCATGGCGTAGTCATTGCAAGCATCCAGTCGAACGCAAACACCGTCAGCAGCTAACTCAATTTGATAGCGATCACTATTTGCATGGTCGTTTAATGCGTCGATTTGAGCCTTCTTGTTGGCGGTACACAGTTGGTAGCCCTTGGAGAACTCCTCGGTAATGTGGTTGAGAATCGGAATGAAGTACTCAAAGCATTTCACTGATGTTCCCGGATCTTTGCTGAGTGTACTTCTCATCATGTATCTCATGAGAGATTGGTCAGCTGTTGTTGGACTTGGGTGTTCCACTATGGGACTGGTTGCCTAAATGCGGTAAAAATGAGCAGCTAGGCGTTTTAAAGGCTCACTGCCTCGACTTACACTTAGTGTGGCGACGGCTACAAGTAGCCCGGCACTGAACAACATTCTTGACTGTGCCATTTCTTTACTTCTAATGCTTCTGTCTGACAGACAGCGGTTCGTTTACTGATTAGATTCCCTTCCGAAGTTATTCTTTTATACCTTACGATAGTTCATATATGTATACGAATGTATACGAATTCACTCGATCCTCTTCTAGAGTGTTATCAACTAACCACATACCAGGTAATAAATAAGCAAAAAGAACTGAAGCTACAAATATTTGTGTAGCCGTTTCACATCTGACTATATGATTCATTCGACGGCGGGAGTCGTAGGTTTGTCTTAAGCGGATATTAGCACTTTCAACGCACTGATAGGGAGTGATAACAATCTAATCTGCGTATTCTTAATTTATTCTTTTATGGATTTTAATTGCCAGCAAATCACCTGTCGTATATCCGGAGTGCTAGAGAATCCATTAAGCGCTGTACAGACTGAATTATTAATTGCCGATTAAGTCCATTGTTTGTTCTAAACTCTAAAGCCTTTTATTTGGTCTTTAATAGTCCGGTGTAAACAAACGGAAATAGCGTGATAAGATATAGGTTATTTAACTAAAAGCCGATATGGAAAAAATTATTTATAAAAGCTTATTGATCAATCAATCTTAGGCAAGTTACACCACTTGATTGGTTGGATTATTTATGTTTGTAAATGTGTTCATGTCATTGTTGTATCTATGTTCATCAAACCAACTTTTATTGTACTTTAAAACAATAAGGAACACTCGCTAAATGCTCGAGAGCGCAATAAGCCTTACAAATTTTTCTTAGTTAGATACGAGTCCGAGGAGGGCGTGTGCGTATTACTGATTCCAACAATGAATGGTCAGTATTGCTATAAGTTGAAGGAGGTGAATAAAACAATTGCCGACAATGTTTTGCATGAAAGTTATTTAGATACTTTTCGCAACTTTACAAAATAACTGGCAAGCTTAATAAATTGTAAAAAATCAAGTATCAAACCCCCACCCTAGCACCGAACTTGTCGAGTTGTGGGGGCTGAGTAAGGGTAAAGACTCTCGAGAATCTCTCCAGAGGAACCGTGAAACCATAGGGTGCTCTCCCTTCCCGTCCCTCCCTTCTTGTCCCATTCCTTCCCAAGACATTATTCCTAGCTCTATTTCTTATCCCATCCTATTTCCGCCTGGGCTGGATAAAGGCGTCATACGACCCGTGCCGAGTATCAACCTGGCTGGGGGGCCAGTTTCAAAAATAGCTCAAGTCGCAAACGGAGTATCCGGATACCTGGCGACCTCCGGATTAGCCAGCCTTATCTGTGTAATGCGGATCTATGCACAGATGGACCTCTCTTCTCCGCTACTCGTGGGTCCTAATGTACAAACTAATCAAAAAACAAAAACAAAAAACTTCAGAGTCCGGTGCTCTTAAACTACCGGCTGGAAGTACTGCCTCTGAGCCCGCTTCCAGTACCAGCGTTCCTGTAGCGACGGCAGATAAGAACTTGGCCACCAAACCTGATCTTAGTCTTGCCGGAAGATGCAAAGAGCGCTCAACGCTAAAACCCGGTGCTGCATGTCGTACTGCCTCGAGCTCGCGACATGAAAGCATCTCCACAAGGCAATACAGAGAGCGACGAACCGCCTCTAGAATTCTGGAGTGCTACAGGGACGTCCCTCAGGATCAACTCTCTGAACGAAACAAAGATTCGATCTCCTGGGCAACGAAAGTTGTCAAGGAGATTCCTCCTGACTCTTCAAGAAAGGACTCTACGTCCAAACGACAAAGATCGGTTGAGGAGTCCTCTATTGACCCAAAAAAGAGTGAAGGTCAACTGCAGCAGTTCCTCGCTCTCCTCAAAGCACAACAAGCCATTCAGTGATGTCCTTAAGGCTCACCTTGTCATCGCTGTAATAGACAGGAGTGACATAGATGGCAGCATTTCACCTGACAAATGGAGAAAAGTAGAAGTGAAGTTGGCAACTAACTTTCTACAAGTCATGGAGGATCATCCAGGGCCTCCTCCCTCCTGTCGCGATGGCGGATGGCATCAGGGCCATGTGAAGCTGATCGCATGTGCTGATCAAAGGTCCGCGGACCTATACAAAATTGTAATCTCGTCTCTGGGTGAGGTGTGGAAAGAGGCGCAGCTCGAGGTCGTAAGCAGGGAAGAAATTCCTAGCAGACCTAGAACTCGCTCCTGGATCCCTGTCGAACCCTCAGACCCCGCTACGATCATGAAAATTATTAGGGCAAGTAACCCTCATCTTCCCACTGCTAAGCTGGAGGAACCTAAAGGGGACAAAAGATCGGCGATCATCGTGATCAATGTAGAGTCTCTGGCTCCTCTGGCTGCAACGGAAGGGCAGATTAGCTACGGCTTCGGAGCTATAAATCTTCGGGTTTATAAGAAGGATGAGGAGGACCCTACCAGGGAGGGACTGCGGCCCCCCTCCTCTGCTGACACTGTTGAACAAGTTGGTACTAAACCGACCAGTCCGGCAGCGAAAGCGGAGTTGGAGGGCTGTAATCCCGCTAAAGAAGTGCAATTCTCCGCCTCTACCGAAACTGCATCGGTCAGTAATATACCGACCACAGCGGCTAAGGTGGCGGCGGACGATTGCACTCCTGGGAAGGCTCCGACACTCTCTCAATGCAATTCGGTCTTACGGATAGATCTGGACATGGACAGTATAGGACTGTCGGACCTGGATCTATCCAGCGGACTCGGCAGCCCATCATCCGTAACTGATGTGTCACTGGAATCGGATACGGATGAGGCTAACAACACTGTGGTGGAGGTTTCTGGAGATAATTGTAGCAACGATGCTGCGGTTACTCCAGATTAACCTACATCACTCAAAAACGGCCTCGGCCTCTCTTCTTCTGCGGCTAACTAAAAGCGCGGAAGACATTGTTCTGATCCAAGAACCCTGGGTCATTAATGATCGGGCACATGGACTCAGGACTCCTAGCTATAAACTTTTCTACGTAAGGAATGAAGGTATACCAAGAGCCTGCATCCTTGCGAAGAGCACACTAAATGTTTTCCTTCTCACTAATTACAGCGATCGTGATACAACGACAGTTAGCATTGAAGTCGGACTGCGGAACTACTGGTTGACTTCGGCGTATCTGGCGTCTGACCTTCACCTCCCTGCGGCACTACTGGAGAGAACGATTGCTGATGTGGAGAAGTCCAAAGCTGCACTAATCCTGGGATGTGATGCCAATGCACATCACACAGTATGGGGCAGCACTGACATCAATAAAAGATGTGAGCTACTTTTTGATTACTTAATTAGTACTAAACTAATCATATGCAATACTGGGTGCGAACCCACATTTGTCACTAGCAACAGACAGGAGGTACTAGACATCACGCTGGTCTCCGATACCATATACTATGATATCAGAGACTGGAAAGTCTCTAACGAACACTCCTTCTCAGACCATAGACACATTCAATTTGGCTTAAACTGCCTCCCTCAGGTCCAACCCGTTTTCAGGAATTTCAGAAAAGCGGACTGGAGCAAATATAGGAATAGTGTGGAATCCTCTGTAATTAATAGAATCCCTGTTCCCCCTACTAACACAAATGAATTAGACAACATGGTTGAAGAGCTCACTAAGGCTCTCAATCGGGCTATGTCATTCTCCTGTCCAATAAGCAAACCTCGGGGCAAGCCTAGACCGCCGAGGTGGAATCAGGAGATTGTATCTCTGCGTCAAAAATGTAGGCAGCTCTTCAATCAGGCCAAGCGATCTCGCGAAGCCTCTGACTGGATCCTATATAAAGAAGCCCTCAAATCCTACAAAACCTTAGTTAGGAAAGCCCAACGGAACTCCTGGAGACTCTTCTGTGGAAAGATAGAAGAAATCTCTGAGGCCTCCAGGCTCAGAAAGATTCTCGCATCCACTCCTAATGTAGCGAGCTACCTTAAGAGAGCCGATGGATCGTGGACCACCTCCAGTGCAGAATCTCTGGATCTACTATTGGATTCTCACTTCCCTAATAGCAGTAATGCTGCCTCTATACCAACTATGCCTTCTGCAAGACCGATAGCAAGCAGCTCTTCAAGTCTTATTACCAAGACGAAAATTCTTTGGGCCATAAAAAGCTTTAAGCCATTAAAATCTCCCGGGCCGGATGGTATAATACCTGCCGAACTTCAGAGGAACTTCGACCTAATCCTTCCTTGGGTATCTGAAATCTTCAAAAGCTGCCTGGATTTTTCTTATATTCCCAAGTTATGGACAGAAGTTAATGTCGTTTTTATACCCAAGGCTGGTAAAAGCTCACACGTAAACCCCAAAGACCTCAGACCCATTACTTTGTCATCGTTTCTGCTAAAATCCTTGGAGAAACTGATAGACATCCACATACGTTGCAGTGTCAACTCAAATCTTCTATCAGCTTCTCAGCACGCGTATTGTAAAGGGAAATCGGTTGAAACGGCCCTTCACTCACTTGTATTTATCTACCATTGAAAAATCTCTCGATTGCAAAGAATTCGCACTGGCTGCTTTTCTGGACATTGAGGGAGCGTTTAACAACGTCGAAGCAGGGGCAATTCTCCGCGCACTGACGGGCCTTGGAATTGAAAAATCGATTTGCCAATTATTGGTGAATCAGTTGCTCACCAACAGGTTCATCAACTCAAAGTTGGGCGAGGCCTCGGTTCGGAGGTTCGTCAGTAGAGGTACGCCTCAAGGCGGCGTAATCTCACCTCTTCTTTGGAACCTAGTGGTGAATGAACTACTTCTAATACTGGAAGGGGAAGGGTGCAAGGTAATTGCCTATGCAGATGACGTTGCTATCGCTGTCTCAGGAAAACACCTCAATACGCTTAGAGATCTTTTACAGAATGCCCTCTCTAAACTCTCTAAATGGACCAATAAATGTGGTCTGGCGGTCAATCCTCAGAAAACTGAACTAGTCCTCTTCACAAGGAAATACAAAATTCCCAATTTTGTACCCCCAAAACTTAACGGCACCCCCTTGGTGCTCAGTAACACGGCCAGTTACTTGGGCCTCGTTTTAGACAGCAAATTGAGCTGGAAGCCCAATATCCTGCGAAGAGTTCAGAAAGCCACCACGGCTCTGTACTGTTGTAAAAAAGCCATTGGAAGAAGATGGGGACTTCAGCCTCGAATTATACACTGGATATATGTATCCGTTATTAGACCTATACTTACGTATGGAGTTCTCGTATGGTGGACTGCACTTGAAAAGGCCATCTACTATAATCACCTTAGCCGTGTTCAAAGAACGGCATGCGTATGCATTAGTGGAGCTCTCAGGACCACTCCAACGGCGGCTATGGACATAATGTTCCACTTGCTACCCCTAGACATATATTGCAGACAAGTGGCAGCAAACGCAGCCACTAGAATAAGAGCAATTCGTTTGTGGACCAGTCGGCAAACTGATCACTCGTCTATTCTAGATATATTAGAATGTATTCCAAAAGAAACTGATTACACCCTCCCTCAGTTTCAATTCGATAAGAATTTCGAAACCTACATACCCTCCAGGAGTGACTGGGAGAATGATGTAGTGCCTCGTAAGGATTCCGTCTGCTTTTATACAGACGGGTCCAAAACCGAAACAGGAGTCGGGGTGGGGGGGGGGGGGGGGGTGTTTTCTCTTATGATCTAAATTGCAAAATCTCATTCAGACTTCCTAATCACTGTAGTGTATTTCAGGCGGAAATCATGGCCATCAAAGAGGCCTTGTCGTGGCTTCGGTATAATGTAATATCTGTAAAGGATATTACCATCTTTACCGACAGTCAAGCCGCGATTAAATCCCTGGATTCTGTCATCTTCAATTCAACAACTGCCCTCAATTGCCGAATATCTCTTCATGAGATGGCGAGACAATTCAAAATTCACCTTATATGGGTGCCGGGCCATAGAGACATTCCAGGAAATTGTATGGCCGATGAACTCGCCAGACAAGGCACTACTATGCCGATTCTACCGGAAAAGGAGAATCTCTATATGCCTCTTGCTACATGCAAGCTCCTAATTAAACAAACCGCGTTAAGCGCTACTAATCGCAGGTGGTCTAATTGCACAACGTGCCACACCTCGAAGCAGATCTGGCCTCAGCTGGATCTTAAGCGCTCTAAAAATCTTACTACACTGAAAAGACCCATGGTAAGCATTTTAGTAGGTGTCATCACGGGACACTGCCTCATAGGGAGACATGCTCTCAGGTTGGGCCTTCCTTCGAACGATTTCTGCAGAAGCTGTATGGACGAGGAGGAGGAGGAGACTATTCTGCACCTTCTCTGCACGTGCCCAGCACTGTCATTCCGCAGAAAACTATACCTCGGAGAATACTTCTTCGACAATCTCAGCGAACTCGCAAATGTACTAATTAACTGTCTCCAACGCTTCATTCTTAGCTCTGGCTGGTTCAACGGGTAGTTCATGAGAACACTGATCCTGTGGTATCACAATGGGCCTACTTTGGCCTAAGTGTGGCTGCACTTGAGGCGGCCTGCCACTCTAACCTAACCTAACCTAAGTATCAAAAGTAAGAAAAATAAGAATATTCATTTACTACGATAGACTCAGATGCTTTAAGAAAAATTTCCGACTTCTAGAAACTTCCCGCAAGAGAAAATATGACATTTTGGACAGCAGTTCAATGCAGATAATAACAATAAAAGAAAACACTGGAGATACTCCAGAAGTCTTCAAAGCAATTATTCATTAACTATGATGAAAAAAAAAATTGTTAAGAAGCGAAAACAGCAGAAAACAAGTTATTAACAGCCAAATATTAAAAATCTTGCAGCCAAAAATACCCAACCGAAGCACGATAATTTTTTTAAATCATTATGACAAAAATAAAAATAGCCACTGCAGAACTGGTAACACTGGTTATAGATACAAATATTCAAGTTTATTTCGTTTCTGATCTAGACCGATTGAAAAACCGATTTTTGTGATAGATGATCTTTCTCTTTATTTTCGGAACTTGGTCTTAAACAATAATTTTTCTTCTTTGCAAATAGTCAGCGATTGGTAACAGCCTCGGGATGGAATGACAACCCGCAGGGTTTCATAGGTTTTGATAGTGTGAGAGTCGTAAAACCCCAAGCGCATCACCGTGGATCTACATCAATCCAAGCGTGGTGGATACACGTTTGTAATGTTTCGCCAAACCGTTTACCTAACCTAACCTCAAGAAATCTCTTCAACTTTATTGGTTAAGAAACTAAGTACGTCTAAGACACATCTGCTCTTATCTTACACTGGAGCTGTATTAATTTTTTCCAAGGAGGCAGATCTTTTATTAAAATCAGGTGAACTACTTATGACTCAACCACACTTAAGACGAATCTGTGCTTTTAACTCGAATATAATCACACCTATTGAAAAAAAAAGATAGGTACCATTAGATAGACATTTTTCTATTAATAACCGAACAGACTAAGTCGCACATTTGTTTGATTAAACGATTTAACAGTTGATAAGATAATAGACACATACGAAAAATCAAGTCTTTTCTCCAAATACTTTTTTAAAATTTTGACTGTATGAACTAAAAATAACGAATCAGGAAACCTGATTTTTTATCACGAGATTAAGATGACACGCACTAAACAACTCATGCGAAAACTGTTTATGCACTTGTGCAAATAGACGGATTCAGTTGGTTCCTCTTTAGCAGATATGTGCTAGATGTTCTTCCGGTCTTAGATGGTTAAGATGAATAATTGTTGACTAAAATTATTGCCTCTTAATAAAACCACCTGCTGTTAGTCTGAAGTATAATCTCGCTTGAGTCAAACGCCAAAAATAAGTGACGTCAATGTTGTAGTTGAATGATTCAGTCTGTTTTTGTTTTACCAAAAAAAAACAATATATCCATCACCGGTACTCCCATTTAGCGATAAGAGTCAAAACAAAATAAAGTGCGCGACTGGGTCGCACGAAACTTTCTCGTTCATATTAACTCCAATAAAGTGCACTTTTGGCATGAACATCTTCATTTGAGATGGCAGTGCATCAAATAATAATGTGAGGCTAAAGTTCTCAGAAAAAAAACATTTTTCGCAAGTTCTGTTAATACAATACAAGGCAAGCTCAAAAACAAAATCTTAGAGCAAGTTCTTCTGACTTGAATAGATTGGTGATGCTGGTTTTCGTGTCTATGGTTGGAAGAAGGGTTTATGATATACCGATCGATTAAAGTGTATGGGACCCGGAGTACAAATGAAGAGTTTTCAATCATTTAAGATCTAGGTGGTTGGTGGTTATATTATGGTGTTCTTAGAAGAAGAGCAGAATTGGATGATAATGTTTAAAATGAAGTTTCGCGTAGTTGTCAGCGACGTGCCCCGTGGTGCTTTTAGTAGGGTGCTCGCTATATTTTCTGCCGTAGTGGGATATTGTATTTTTTGTTCTTTTTCAGACAACGAACCCATTACTAAGTTTTTTTATAGGTAGATTTATTTTTTTGTTTTTTTACTGTTGTTATTGCGAAAAAAATGTTACTTACAGCACAGCAACTCTAAAATAATCAGAAAATTTGAAAAAAAAAAAAACAGGCAAGGCCAACTACAAAAGACTATGCTTATATTTAGAATGACAACCACACAACCAAAGCTTGGATTCATCATTTTTAAGGAAAGTGCCTAATAAAATATATAATTAAATTTGGAAAAGGTAGCGTTGGCCCACCATAATAAATAATTTCTAATTTACCAGCTCAACACAGCTGTGAAAATGGTTTCACAAGTAGCTTTTCAATTAAAGCAATTGCAATTTCAAATATTCGAAAGTTCATAGTTTTGGTCACTTGTTGTCACTGTGCAACCGACCACGATTGTCTATTCCATATTTATACACTCAGAGGAACAGAATGGGAATGAATAATTATATAAAATTCAAGCTTGTGCTTTAAGGTTCTGCAAAGAATAGCGCACAACAGGAGAACGAAGCACTAGGATTTGAATGGGACTCTGGGTCTGGCTGTTGTAAGTTGTAACATGTATGTTGTGTCTTGCACGATCTTGCTTCTTCTTGTTCCTGCACACAGTAGGCACACCGCACAAGTACAACAGGAACAACTGTTTGCCAGGGTGGAACGAAAACGAATATGAAACTAACTACAAGAAGTGCGAAGAGGGAAAATTGTTTTTTATTTTTTATTTTGATTTTATTTTTGTATGCTATTTTGGCTGTCGCGGTGCTATAAATCGAGATGAACACCCCGTTGGGTGAGTTGACTTTCATTACCACCAAGTCACTTTGACTGTGAATTGGAATTATTGATACAGAGAGATTTGGATTTTGTTTCGATACAATTCTTTCAACATTTTATCTTGATTTTAACTATTAATATTGATTAATATGTATATTATTCCAAAGAAACAGAAATGTGTTTCATAATGAACTTAAGCTCAGTGCATTATAAAAATAGATTTGGATAGGGTGTGCAGAGAGCACCTGCGCACCTTTGAATAAACGTCACTGGTAGTTGTTCTTGCATTCCAATAGAAAGTAAACCATCGAAATAAACAAAAATATACCGAATGTGAACTCAGATCGGTATTTGGGTAGTAATTAAAAAAATATATTTTTAATACGGCTTTATTTGCAAATTTTAAGAAAAGCAAAGTAATATTTTATAATATTTTATTCTCCTAAATACGATCATGTTTTACGATCAAAATCGATAGAGCTGTTTTTGTATAGCAATGTTTGGTTCGTGAAATACTATTTCTTAACTACTAAGTAAAAACTGAGTGTTAGATATTGTTTGGGATATAAGCATTACTTGGTTTTCAAAGTTTTATCTACATCGAAAATGGGTTTATCGAGATATGGGCAGCTTCTAAAGTTTTCGTTTTCGGTGATTTGAATTTAAAATTAAGAACGCGATAGTTTTGAAAACATAAATTTAACTATAAACATGCTTTTTGGTCAAAGTCGTTATTGCCGTTGTCAGGTAAACTAAAAAAAATAAAGTTTTAAGAAATGAATTTTTTCAAAAATTTATTGTTCGATAATGTAGAGAAAAACTGAGTTTGCTATTAAGTTCATATAGCACGCTTACAATACGGTACTAAACCTGTGGATATAATCAACTTTATAAGGAGCAAGGGCATTGACACCGATGCTATCAAATGTCATAGCCTTACACCTGAAAACCTGCCGGACCGAATATCAGCCTCATTTAAGTTGCTCGCTCCATCGGATATTGGAAAAGTTTTAGTAAACCCAAATTTTTGGCCGAAAAATATGATTGTGAAGGAGTTTACAAATCGACCTAACAAGAACAACTCTAACAGGAAGCCAAAAAACTTACCGAGCTTGCCCTCTTCTATCAAAATGTGAGAGGGCTAAGGACAAAATGTACGAAGTTCCTATTAAATGTATTCAGCTCCTCATCTGATGTCATAGTCATCACAGAAACTGGATTGGATGATAGCTTTTCCGATGCTGTTATTTTCCCAAACTATTATTCTGTAAATCGCTGTGATCGATCACCTGAAAATAGTTCATTCGAACGATTTGGTGGTGTTCTTATAGCAATCAGAAAAGATTTAAATCCTAAGGAACTAAAACTTGACGATTTCTTGGATATCGAAATCTGTGGCAGTAAATTTGATCTCGCCTCATCGAAAATCTTCATCGTGTGTGTCTATATACCTCCTAGAACACAGCTTTCCGTAGTGATTAGATACTTGGATGCCATTCGCTATGTTGAAAATCTTACATCCGCTTCTGACAGGCTTTATGTCTTTGGTGACTTTAACCAACCCAAAATTGATTGGACTGCCGGAGATATTGATTGCACGTATCTAACCCATGCTAATACCTTATCAACCATTGAGGCCGAAATCATCGACTGCTTTCAATCGATTGGACTTTTTCAAATGAATCCAATTAAAAACCATCAAAATCGCTCGTTGGACTTAATATTCTCCAATTATAACGATGATAGTTATGTAACTAGAAGTCTAACTCCGCTGGTTCCTGAAGACACCTATCATCCGTCATTATATTTGTTTTGTCATATTGAGTTTAATATTTTAAATGTTTCTTCTTCTTACAAATTTGATTTTAAAAACGCTAACTATTATAACATCTGTAATGAGCTTTACAATTTTAACTGGAGTCCATTTTTAACTCTTGGAGTAGATGAACTTTGTTCGATATTTTATCGCGTCTTAAAGAACATAATTTTTGATTTTGTCCCAGTTGTTGAAATTAAAAATTTTATAAATGGTATTTGTCCTTGGGATAATGATGATACACGTAGACTTAAAATTCTTAAAAATAGAGCCTATAAGAAGTGGCGCTCGAGTATGTCGAATAACGACTATACTTTATATCGTCAGCTCAGAACCGAGTTTAAAACTTCTATTCACCAAGCCTACTCAGCTTATATCAATGATGTCGAATCAAAAATCAAATCATCGCCTAAATTATTTTGGAATTTTGTTAATCTACAAAAAAATAGTGATGGTTTTCCGGGCTCTTTCTTCTTTCAAGATCAGTCAATAGATGATCCCCGCATTATCTGCAATAGTTTTGCAGCATTTTTTCAATCAGTGTATTCAAATCCCGGTTCAGTTAAAGATGAACACTTTTTTTCTTATTTAGGTGCTCCACATTCCTCTATTTTTAGTCATATTGCCTTTCCCGAAGATATGATACTGAGTAAACTTAGAAGTTTGGCTCTAAATTTCAATCCTGGACCCGATGGTATTCCAGCTGGCTTTTTAAAAATGTGTGCCCTGCCTTTACATTCCATACTTTGCCACATATTCAATGTATCGCTAAAGACGGGTATCTTTCCTTCCCTATGGAAAAATTCTTTTATTGTACCAATATTTAAATCTGGTAGGAAAAATAATATTGAAAACTATAGAGGAATCTGTAAACAATCGTCCATCCCTAAGCTGTTTGATGAGGTGGTGACTGATAAGTTGAATTTTTTTTGTAAAAATTTAATTTGCAATAACCAACATGGTTTTGTAAAAAACAGATCCACTGTTACCAATCTTCTCCTTTTTACAAATTTTGTTATTAGTGAGATATCTAAGGGTAATCAGGTCGATGCCATTTACACTGATTTCAGTAAAGCGTTTGACCGAGTTGACCACAGGCTTCTTCTTTACAAACTTGAACATTTAGGGTTTCCTACATTGTTTCTTAAATGGCTATCATCCTATTTAGGAAACAGATACCAATTTGTTAAGTTCCGTGGACACTTATCCAAAGAAATCAGGGTAACATCCGGTGTCCCTCAAGGAAGTCACATAGGCCCACTCCTATTTATTTTATTTGTTAATGATGTTGTCAAATTTGTTCCACATTGCAAAATCCTGATGTTTGCCGATGATTTTAAAATATACTCTTCATGCAATGATCCGAATAGTTTTCATATATTAAATGCACATCTCCAAAATTTCGTTTTGTGGTGCACTAAAAACTACTTGTCCCTTAATGTTAGTAAATGTTCGGTTATTACATTTTCCCGTCGTACCTCACCTTTCACTCATGCTTATTCCTTCGACAGTAATGCTATTCCGCGTGTTTCTTTGATAAAAGATTTAGGGGTTATGTTAGATAGTAAACTATCCTACATTTACCACTATGAATATACCTCAAATAAAGCCAATAGAGCATGGGGAATGCTTAAACGTTATGCTAGGGCGTTCTCTGACCCCTATGCGCTAAAAATTTTATATTTGTCGTTTGTTCGATCACTGTTGGAATATGCGTCCATTGTTTGGTGTCCATACTACAATACTCATGTTGTTAGAATCGAAGCAATTCAAAAGAGATTTCTTAGGTTTGCCCTCAGATGTCTTCCTTGGTCAGATTTTAATAACTTACCCCCTTATTCAGCCCGATTACAACTTATTGGACTTGAGTCCCTTGAGGTTAGGAGAAAGGTGTCAAGAGTTATTTTTCTCCACAGAATACTTATTGGGGAGATTGACTGTTCTGATATTTTAAGTCTTTTGGGTCTTAATGTTCCATCACTTAATTTGCGTAATAACAGATTCTTTTATGTTCCTCGTTCTCGTACTAATTACGGTAGATCCTGCTCTTTAAATGGTTTAATGTTACTGTATAATGAGTGTGCGTCTTTAATTGACTTTAATATGACAATACCATTAATAAAATCCATCTTGTTCAATTATTTCCAGTTGTAATTGTATTGCTCAAATTTGAATTAGTTTTGTACTCGCATTTTCTTTTTTCTTTTTTTTTCTGTATTTTCTTTTTTTTTTTTTACATAATTTGTTCCTCAATTTTTAGTTCACTTTTTTGTAATATGTCTAAGAAAGGCCAAGTACTTTGTTGACAAACAAATAAATAAATAAAGTTAAATATGACCTCATTACCTTAGACATTATTTTTTGTTACAAAAGTATGGACTGTTTTCAGCATTTAGCGGAGTTCCCACGGAGCCCTGGTATTTTTGTCTCTTTCCGTTGCTATATGCCTTTTCGCTTTTTCTTGCAACTGCTAACTGCCCTTCACAACGATTATTATATGGCCGCTTATACGTGTTAGTGATATTTCTTCAAATACTTCGTAATAAAAGAGGGTTTTTTTTTGTTTTGAAAAATTAGACTATTCAGTATTTTTTATTTGTGTTGTGGGTTCATCAATTACTACCTCTATTGTTGCGGTAGTTTTGCTTCAAAAAGATTTTCTTGTCCGGATGCATTCAGCCCTTAGCTAAGATAGGCCGCACTGCAGTTGTGTAAAACGTATATGCAAATGTCTGAATCACCCTGCATCTATGACGAAGTCTCTTCAACGGGCTTATAGTCCACATTATGCTTGTTTTCCTTTAAATGACAGAACTCGGTGTCATGAATATTTTGTGAGTCTATCCCAAACCCAAACCATCCTACGGGTATTCACTGTTTCCTAATTTCCTAAAGGGAAAGATTACGGTCACACTGAGGCTGACATTTAGGTAATTTCCCAGTGAAATCATGTGTGAATCCTACCTGACGAATTAATATTCCTACACTTTTGGGCTCAAGTGGTAAACTAAAGGAATTTTTACTAAGTAGCTTCTTCCTACCTGGCTAACATCAAAGTTACCTGTAGACACACACCAGTCCACCACAATAGACCCTTGAAAATAATTGCTAACAACACTTACCCTTTTCAGAATTATTGACTGAACATAAATATTGATTGTTGATCAGTTTACAATATAATTGTTTGTACCGGCCCACTTAAAACACGAGCGCTTACAATTAAGTGTCCAGCCTTACCCGCTATTGACCCTCAAGGCTTGGAGAGTACGTTAGCAAAAACTCGCAGATGCACTTGAATTTTTTTGTACATTTTCGCCACCTTTACAATCCCCTTGACAGATGATAACAATTCACTTAGCCATCATTCTCGACCGCATTAGCTTGATAAATAAAAATTATGTAGTATCTAGTATTCTCGTAATCACAATAAAATTGCTTTCTGGAAAATTCTAGGAACACCGGATATGTAGGTAAACGCCACTTCAGATATGGCCTAACTGCGAAGAATATAAACTCCGTTTCTTCACCCAACAATCAGACGATGTGTCGTATTGTCCAAAAATATCTGTAAAATAGCCATAAAAGATAACCACGAATACGAAGCTGATAGATAGACCGAGTGTCTTGCCAATTACTGCATCGCTAAATTTAATTTAATGCCTAATTGGTTTTAGCTTTCCTTTATGAGTGCTTCATTCATTGGCAAGGTACAATTTATTGCATACTTCCTAACGAGTCATCATCAAATGCGATCCACCGATTTAATTCTTTGTAGGGACAGGGGTTTCAAGAGCCATTATTCGCTAGCACTCGTGTGGTGCGATATTTATTTGCGATTTTGACTCAAAACAAATAACGCCGATCACTGAGATTTTTACAGACAGTGGGTAACTGTTAACTGATAACTGATGTATCGTGTCCTTCGAAAAATGTTTTAGGAATAAAAACAACCAATGGAATCTACAAATATTCAGTCATATTCAGAGATTTTATTTTCAATATTTTGTCTCTTCCACATTCCTCTGCAAATGTTGAAATAATTTTGACTGATATAAATTTAAATAAAACAAAAACTCGTAATCGCTTGAGTAGGTATATACTGAAACAGTTGTGTTTGGTTAATTGTTGGACACTGTGTGGTCGACGGTAAATGTCGTCTATGTCGTCAATTTCATTAATTTCGTCAATGTCCATGTCGGAAATTGAATTTTGAATAATGAATGTTTGAAATAAAATACAGGTTATATCTTTTATAAAATAGATATATATTTTAAATGTCAATCAATTGTGCCAATGCACAAAATATTTTTTGTTTTTTAAAAAAAACTTTACATTCCGCGCATGATGTTTGTTAGATGGAATTGGAATCATTGCAGATATGGCTGGTATTAGTGCGAAGGTACTGCGATTTTAACGCTTTTTTCGGCCCAAAAGTAATAGGGATTTAAGCCTTTTTTTCAAAAGATGTAGGTTCTATGTACTCAATGTATGGATGTCCCACCCATCCTATTCCTAAGCCAACCCCATCGTGCGTTATACAATTAAGCGTTAATTTGTGTCGAAACAAGAGTCGTACAAAGCTGTGTGCTGTAAAAGAGGACTATAACTGCTCATGTGCTTTACGAGCTTCCTTACCTAGGCTACGTCCTATATAGACTGGGATCGTTCGACCAAACGATGAACTTTGGTCGGCCTCGTCGCTTATTGGTAGTGCTATCTAAATGCGTGTCCTAATACCGGTCGCTCAGCTGGCGTATTAACACCATCGCGCGACTAACTCAGTTCATTCGGGCGACAAAAAACAAAATGGTTTGCTGTATTTAAATTATAAAAGCTTGACAACAAAGCAGCTGGGGCTGACGATTTTCCCGCCGGGTATTTTAAAGTAGCTGTGGGGAGCATATACCAACTTATTTCGTCAGATAAATGCATGCCTGATGAATGAAACCTCAGCATCGTCTGCCCGGCGCGCTAGAAAGAAGTTCCCTTTAGCTTCGCCATTTGCAGAGGTATCAGTCTCCTATATACATCGCATACAAGATCATATCTGCCACATGTGGGAATGCCTAAAACATTCGCATGCATCCTGATTTGCCGTTATCAGTGGGGTGCTGGCGACGGGCTGGCATGCGACTTCAACAGCATCGCGGTACTTGAACGAATTGATCGAATCAAGCCACGATCTTTCATCCAAAACTTGCATATACGCTGATGATGCTGTCACTGGTGAGTTCTCCAGTTTAGTAATTTGGAAGCGCCAAAGTTGGTTTGGCGGCTAACGAGTGCAAAAGCAATTATAAGCTGTCAAAAAGAAGAGACCCCCAATATGGACAAATCAGACAGAATATACAAATCGACAGCAGTACAACTTTGATATAGAAGAGACTCAACCTCGGCTCTGCTATAAATCCTGACAATAACATCCCGGCAGAAACTAAACGGAGTAACACTCTTCCCAATCGGTGTTTCTTTGGACTCAGAAGGCATTAAGCAGAAGAGACCTATCTCTAAGAAAAATTTTTATAGGACCCTGATAATACCTGCCCTGGTTTTGTGATGCTATGCGGATCGGTTTTTGTTTTAAGCATATAAAGCTTTCCTCGGTCGCTGTGAAAGGAAGATTGTAAGTTTGTCGCTCCCGTTGGCGTTGACTGACTTTTGAGGAGAAGATTGAGCGACGAACTATACGAGCTGTACAGCGACATCGATCTGGTCAAAAAATTGCCCATCGGTCGGCTAGGACAGGTAGAGTGAATGAAAACATTACACAAATGCTCCGAGTCGTAGTCTAACGTGTAGAAGACCATCTCAACTGTCCTGGATTGCGCAACTGGAGACAATTAGCTAAGGACCTCGCTAATTGAAGAGGCTTGTTAGTTGAGGCATTAGTTTATTTAGAACTGTAGGGCCGTCAAAGCAAGTAATCTCCTTTTCAAGCTAGCAGAATGTAAATAAGGTAAAAGGTTTCAACTTGCTGTACGTACCCCCTCGATGGATATGTTTTGAAGTTTTAAGGGTTGCCCATTTGCCAGCATTGAAATCGTTATCTGAATAAGAAACACGAATTGAGGTCTGCCGTTCCGTCATCATAAAAACGATCTACTGTTTTGATATGACAAAGGTATCGATAAAAAAATCAGTTGGTGATTTTAAAGCAGTGTGTTGCACATTTCTTCGAAACGCCTTCGTATTACCGTAAATTAAGAACTTGTTTAGGTCAGTTTGAAATACGAGTATGTGTACTCCATAAATTTACTTCGAATGCATGAAGGCCTTTCAAATGTACATATATATAGACCAGAAACAGCGTCAATTATTCTTATGCGTATCGATACGATTGCGTACATTCTACGGCCTCCTGTGATAAGATTGCATTTCTTTCGCACACTAAAACAAGCGACTGTTTTTTATCAATTGACGAATGGACTTGACTAATATAGCGTATAAAAGACAATACCGATTTAGAAAGTAACAGTTGCCAGTTCGTTGCGATAACAATAGCACGCGGAATCGATTTAACAGCGAACAAAAAACGAATACAAAAAGTCCAAAGCAATCATGAAACTACTTTACAGAGTTTTGCTTTTTGTCGGAGTTTTTGCGCTGAACGTGAGTTTTTACTTTTCTCAAAAAAAATTGTAACATATTTTAGCTGACCAATTTGTTTTTCGGCAGAATGCCTCAAGCTCTACGACTCTCAAGCGCGTAGCCACCGATCAGCTGCTAATGCAGCATTTAATGAGTGCTACGAAAGGCGACCCGTCTTTAGCGCTGCAATGCTTTCAACTCTACACTCCCATCTTCGAGGCTATTCTAGAGGAGTTTTCCACATCCTATCAGCTGTGCACTACCAATGCGGAGACACAAACAAATGATATCAACAAGGAGGCCTCTGCCAACCAGACTTTGATTAGTACATCAGCTCAAGATGTTTGCAATAAAATGATTGAATGCTCAGCTCTGGAATCGTTAGAGTTTTTCGATTGTTACGGAAATGAGGTATAGCTTGTGAATACTTCTCAGTAAGTTAAGTGATTCACTCTTCCATTTTTTTGTAGGGTAATGGAAATGTCAAAACAATTTGGGGCCTGACAAACTCTGCCATAAACGATGCTGCATATTTGCGAGAGCAGTACCAGCTCATCCAATTTAACAGGGCTAGATGCGAAAATGCTTCGGAGGAAAATTATGTATTGGAGACTGCTACAACGAAAGAAGCATTGAATTACTGCCTAGCGAATGGTCCACCGGAAATAGTGACCATAACAGCTGCCCCAGTTGAGACTACTACAAATAATGATATAACTTCAACTGAGAAACCATTAACTACAAATGTACCTCAAGGAACAACAGAGGCAGTACCCCAAGAGAACGGGTTCGAGGAAGAAGATCTAAGTAGGAGTGCACCGTTGACGGTTCTGAATAAATATAAGAGATTGGGCAGACTGTAAGTGACTGAGGCGACCTTGCACCACAAATTAAGGAATTAAACAGTCTTTTTCGACTTTAGTAAAGTAGATATTGAACTTTTAATCAATCAAATCGCGCTGAATTCAGTTATTATTCGGCTTTTGTCTCAACCAAATTATCTTAGCCATAGAAAACAATAGAAAACTTGAAGCAGCTATTTGTGTTCAGGGCTCTGTTTAGTAAAGGGCTTTCAAGGTCAGTCAAATGAAAACCGATGGTTTGTTTTTTCAGTGAACGCTTACCACCAAATAAATAAATGAAAAGCTCAGCGGAAGTTTGACACTAGGTGGATAGTGATTTTTCAACTTTAGACATAACTGATCTGATCCGCTCATCGATTTCGAAAATACGTTGGGTAGTTGGGCTCTTTTTTTGAACACCTATCTCTGCAAAGTATATACACCAAAGTTAAATAGACGACTGCTCGATGCTCGTACTCAATAGAGCAGTATAGTGATAAAGTAGTATAAGCTGGCGTATTTAGCTGTGTCTCGACTTTAAGTATGATTCAAAGTTCTTCTAGTTCCTAACGTGCCAGTGAAAAGACTTTTACAAGAAATGCAATGAACATATATCAGAAATCAGAAATCACCAGAAATGAGTCACATGAACTGCTGCTGTAAAGTCACTTCTACTTGCGAATTGATGCTAAAAAGAGAGCTACTGCCGAACGTCTCCCCAAATTAATGGGCCATGTATTGAAGAATCGCCTGGTAGAACAATAGGTTGTATGAATAAAAAGAAAGGTTTTGGGATAATAAACGCCTTTAACAATTGCTTTGAATCAGTATGAATAAAAACCTACCTTGCTAAATTAAAAATGAAAATTCAAACATACAATTCAGTTCACTGTAAGCGTTGCCTACTTGCCTTGCAGTAAATTTTAATTTATGAATTTTCCTTGAGACTCTTACGACTTTTGTGAGAAAATCGAACACCAGTAATGAAATTGAAAAGCAATATGAGTGCAATATATAGTACGTCTAGCTCGACTTGCACCTGGAAATATGATTATTATTTGCTGAATAGCTTTTTCATGCTTCATTCTTCTTCAGGTGCCGGGAATTTTATTCGATCATAGTCTTCTTGGAAAATATTTGTTGACACAGAGCCAATTAAATTAGTTCAAAAGGGACTATGAGCTAAAAGCTTGCTTTCAAATCTTATAAGGAATTCTTTAAACAAAAAACCATAGGAGTATTCACCATTCGGTGTAGCAGACCTAGTAAAACTGCGAAATTTTATTATTTTTTTGTCAGATCGTGAACACACTTCTTTTCATCTCTTGCAAGACGGAAACAAATGACAGATCCAGTTTGACAATTGACATTATGCTCTGAAAAAAAATAGCTTTTAATTGTTTAGTATACCTACTGAAAAAGGCGGAAAAAAAATATTTTAAGTAATTAAGAGTAAAGACGAAAATAAGATCATGAAAACCCCTTTTTCTGTAAATTTCTTGACTGGATTTTCAATTCGGTGCCGCTTACGTTATTTTGCATTTTCTTTATTTTTTTCCCACAGCTCCACACAGGTTTCAGCCCCTCAAGCCCACCCCCCTCTGGCTACGTGTCTGGTAAGTGGCCTCGCTTTTCAAATATGTCAAAAGATGGGGCTAACTCAACTATATTTTTATACCCAAGAAACGTAACAAATATCTACTTCAGTTGCTTGGTTGTATTCATACTTTAGTTTATTTCGTTATATTTTATTAATTTTGAAGTGTTCGAAAAAACAACGAAAAATTGTCGATCTAAAATTTATGGAATGTGCCAAAAATTTGGAAAGTCCTGTAAAATGAATTTTCATTATTTTCTTCTTGGGCATCCATCCTCACAGTCCTATTTCGAATCTCCATCGGCATTTTTGTTTCACGGAATAAATTTGTTTTCGAATTTGTTTGCTTCATCTTAATTTGAAATAACCTGTCGTTTTTGGTTTTATTGGAGTACTTATTTTTAAAATCAATCTCTGCTTTCTAAAAATAAATAAATAAATATGTAGTTGGAGCAATAGGTCCCAAGGGACCCAAGGCCTAGCTTCTCACAGCCATTCGTTTTGTGTGAGTTTTTTTCATTTTTGGGACGAATGGAAGGGATCTAAAATTGTATGCCGAGTCCAAACGGCTAATTGCGAAGCTCCTTATGGCAGTTTTGCTCTCGGATGATGGTTGCGAGAGATGGCGCAGTGGAAAAATCCTTAAGATGAAATTTTGTTTTTTTCGGGATTCGAACCTGTGAGCTCTCGCTTAGTAGTAAAACACACCAACCACCACCATTAACCACTAGGCGAACTTCGTGTCGTCCAAAATTAATATTTTGATTGAAATAATTTCAAGCATCGAACTTTTCCCATCGATAACAGATAGCACTCGAATTTCAATTAGTGATTGAAAGACTTACATACGGAAGCTTTGTACTGAAACTTGAAAAAAAAAAAAACATTTGAATGGTAATTAAGCTGTCGATGGATTGCTCATACTGAATTGCAAGTGCACTTCATAATTCAGAAATTTATATTTATATGATACATATGGACAAGGACAAACTCATAGTCCAGACCGACACGTACTCATCACAAGTTTATAAATTTCAATGCAAACACTAGAGACTAGAGGAACGAAAAAATCTGACTTTTTTTTTTTATTTAAAAAAAAAAGGATTTTGACAGTGTGATGTGCTGTCATGTGGCTTCTTCAAAATCATATCTATACTTGGCCATCACTAGAACACATTTTTTTTTAATTCGGTACCGTCAGGTAGGTACAGTCGTAATCGGATGGCATTAGGTTTGTTTTACTGAACATCTATCCGAGTAAAATTAAGTAGGTTAAATGCTTATTGTTTCATTGATTTGAATCCGCCTGCAGGTATGCAAGCATTTGCGATTTTGGGATCAGGGCGCATTTGAATATAATATTGGGACTGGGCTAAACGAAAAGAAAGGAATCAGTCGAATAATTTTCGGTAAGTTTCAGTGTATCGCGATTTTAGCCCAACTAAAAAGCTAACTGGCCAAACGATTTTCCCTTAATAAGGCGAGTTTAATGCTGAGAGTTAAGAGAACGCTTTTGTATCCTTTGTCTCGAATATGGAAGAACTCTCTTAAAGAAGGTTCGACTATCTAAGGCAGGGGTATAAAACTCAAACTCCTTAAGTCACATTTTGTTTGTCTTAAGAATGACAGCGGGAGTTATTTACCCACAAACATTTATCTTCAAATCCTCTTATTTCTGCAACAACACACAGCACAGATCTGACAATGCCCAGCAATGTGATCGTCCTCACTCTCCAGCTTAGAAACAACATCGCAATATCAATTTGGTAGATATTGATGCCACAATTAAGTCTGAACGGAGGACCTTTATAATGACGGCATTCCCTTTCGAAGGTTACCAGAAAAAAGAACCATTGGCGCGAATTATGTGGTTTAGCTTCCAGAACAAATATACAAGTCCCATTATACAGAGTAGGTATGACTTTATTGTTTCGCTAACTAGTACAGACTACTGACTTAAAACTAACAATGAACATAGTTTGGCAAATTCAACATAAAAGGAAGAGATATTACGCTTTTTGAAAAGAAGCGCCAAAACGAAATATGCATTTACAAATCTATTTACTAGGATACGATGGAGCAAGCGTTGTAGAAATTCCCATAGCAACAGCAGCTCTCTATTAGCTTTGTTTATCTTATCAGCCACGTCTTGAATGCAGAGAGTAATGCCACCGAATTTAAAGATGGTCCATATCGTAACATAATGTATTTACTAGCATGCTAAGCAAGAGTTGGAGACATTCCCGTAGTAACGACAGCTCTCTCTATTATGCTTTATGTATTATGTTTTATGTAGCTTATCATTATCATTGTCTTGACTACAGAAAGTGTTGAGCGTTGCCGATGTTGGATGTTGCGCTGATGTGATCGAACCGAATTTAGATACTGGGGTCCATATCGTAACTCGCGCCTTACAATCAAAAGGATAGCAATGTGTTCTACTCCTTTCTTTACTATTAAGCACTCTATTCTCTGTCCTCAGTAGTCAAAACAAACAAAATTAAATATTCTAAGCCCTTACTCATCGTATACGCTAGCAAACTCATGGTGATGAAATTCAAACTTATCGCTAGATAAGTATCACCTGCCATCAAGTGTACGATTGAATAATATTCCTGATGGCGTAAACACAATGATAACTAAATCTGGTTTTGCGCAGACCTCACAATTAGAGCTCCACGGAGTTCGATTTTAAACAGATAAAAAAACGTTTTTAACTTTTTCGATTACGTAGTAAGTGAAAGATATTGTATTCGTACAAAATTTCAACTGGAGGTGTTAATCAAGTATTTTTCGATATTTATGCTGTTATTTTTTTATAAACGGAAAAGCGACATCTAGATATCGAAAAAAATGCGACCCTTTGAAAATATGGGTCTTTGAGTTATTAAGAATTTCCTATTTTTGTTTTTATATCTTAACGTAGGTTTTTAAACTCACAAAAACAATTTATTGTAGAGCCGCAAGTCATCTTGGAATGTATTTATTTTGAAATAGATAGGTTTTGAAAATTCTCTTTGGTAGAAGACAGAAAATTTTTAATTTTGGTCTTCTCGTCGGTTTTTTTCTGTCGAAGTATCTTAAAATAATTGCGTTCTGTTTAATTTTTAAAGGTATTATGTAAAGGAAATTTGAAATATTCATCAGACTTTTCTTGTCTTATAGGCATTTTGATTTTTATTTGATTTTTACAGTAAACAAATTTGATTTTAACTAGGATATGGAATAAAGAATAGGTTCATAGGATTTGATTCTAACCCAAATATTCAACTAAAAATATCTGTGTAATTAGCTCGATTTTTAAACTGACGAAAACACCAAAAGAAAGATTTTAAGCAAGAGAATTAAAATGGATTGTGAATTAAATTTTTCAGAAAGTGTAATAATGTAGGTACATCCCTCTTGGTACTTATGAGAATTTATATTTTTTGTGTTTTAAGGATTTCATGCGCATTTTACCCACCAATATTTACTTTAATAATAAGAAGCATTGTTTTTAAAGAATGTCTTACCAATATATCCTTGAAATCTTAAAAGATAATTTTACCAAAGTGTTATTACATTAAATGCAAGTACAGACTCTGATTTTATTTTTTATTTATCCCGAGCTTTTTTAATGTACCGATTATGGTATACCTATCATAAAATGAATCAGATGATGTTGTTCAGTTAATGTGTTAGTTGGGGTTGATAGGATGAGAATGTAGAGTGTCAAAACACACATATTGCACAGGAACCTGCAAGTCAATCGTTTTAAATCATAGGGTACCTACATCTTCAAAGGGCGAGTGTGTCCACTGGCTTTAGATCGCTGCCTGGCACATTTTTATAGTACAAAGTCAGGTGAATGTTATTATGAATTGGCAGATGAGTGGATTTAGAAGGTTGTATTTGGAACACTAGTAAAAGTTTGCTTCTGACCACACACCAGAAGTAAAACGTCTATCGCTAAATTTTTACATATAATGCAATCCAATCCACCGTTTTCTATTTTTAGAGTTTTGTTTGTATTTTGTTTTCATGAGGTTACAATTTTGATTTAATTTTATCAATTGATGAAATGTGTAAAGACCTAGCTTATGAATCTTTCATCCTCAGGTTCAATTTCTGGTTGATGATAAAGATCTTTAGATTTACGAATTCTTATTATAAAATAACCAACAAATTTTTTCTAAGAACTCTGAGAAGTAACGCAAGCACGGGTCAGCTAAAAATAGTCTAAATAATAAATAAAATTCAAGACGCTTAAGTTTAATATTAAGACTATTGACTGTTTATATAAAAACTCTAATAGCAATAATATGAATTTATTAGTTATACTTATGTAATTGAAAATCTGAATTTTGTCAAAAAGATCAGAGGCCAAAATAATTTCTCTCAGGAGCTTCAGGCTAAAATATATTTTTTCAGTAGATCTAGCGGGCAAATAATTTTTTTAAGGAGGTTTAGCGTTAAAATTAAAATTTTCCATGGCTTCAGCAGCAAAATAAAGTAAAATGTTCGCCTTGGGCCAAATACCTACCTTTTTATACCCTCCATAGGAAAGTATATTCACTTTGCCAATACATTTGTAACGCCAAGAAGGAGTCACCGGAGACCCCAGAAAGTATATATATTCTGAATCAGGATCACATTCTGAATCGATTTAGCCATGTCCGTCTGTCTGTCTGTCTGTCTGTCTGTTGAAAGCACGATAGCGCCCAAAATAATTGACGTAGGTGAATGAAATTTGGTGAAAGGACTTACTTTTATCGGCGTCAGGTTGGTATTGAAAATGGGCTATGTCGGTCAAATAGTTCTGGTACCCCCCATACAAAGTCAATATAAGATCCACGTGTCTCTCTGTCCGTTAAAAACACAATAGCTTCCAAAGGAATCAACCTAGAGGGATGACGATTGGTGAAAGGACTTCTTTTTATAGTCGTTTGGTTGGTGTTAAAAATGGGCTATGTCGGTCAAGTAGTTCTGGTACCTCCCATTCAAAATCAATATTGGACCCATATGCCTCTCCGTCTATTGAAAATACGATAGCGTCCAAAGGAAACAACCTAAGCGAATGAATTTTTGTGAAAGGACTTCTTTTATCATCGTTAGGTTGGTATTAAAAATGGGATATCTCGGTCAAGTAGTTCTGGTACCTCCCATACATAACCAATTTTAAATAACTTGTATGCAGTGGAGGGTATCAAAGCATCGGCCAGGCCGATGATAACATTTTTACTTGTTTTTTTTTCATTTTGAATAGGCACATGGATTCGATGATAAAAGTTTATCTAATTCAGTTCTACCTTAAAATTCCAAAATTGGATATTAAATAACTTAAGAGAAACCATAATAGCTTTGAGGAATTTTTATAAGTATAAAAATATCCACTGCTTAGAAAATTACTATTCCGGTGTCTGATTGATATTTTAATTTGAAAATGTTGTCTGTAATTCTTAATACAGCCCGCCGTCGAAAAAAGTTTAGACTGTGGCGAAAAGTGGAACTACATATAACTCCTACCACATTTTCGTTTGAACTAGGCTTCGCAATGTCATTGGCTTGTTATCACTGTTGCCATTTAGTTGCTAACAACGCCTAGTCTCTAGTTTTTTTTTGTCAAACTATATCTACCAAAGCAGAAAAATTGTAGCTAGTGCGTTAGTGAATATATGAGCCATTTAGCCCCGTGAGGATGGGGCGCTGGGCACGGTTGTCAGAAAAGTTATTTGGGATTTTTTGGGGAGATGTATTGAAAATCTCGGTAACCAGATATTACCTCCCTCAGACTTGGTAGGTCGGTAGAGAGACCTTCCTTTTAGAAGGAGATCAGGAAGCCCACTTTCGTTTACCCTTAGTTGGCTAACTTGATGTGTTTCAAATTTGGGTGGCCTTTATAGTCACATGGACAGCTTTTTTATTTTGTTGTTTATGGAGAAGTAACCGACAAATCCAGTCAAGAATTGCTTTCAGTAGATACGCAGTTGACATTTTCAATTGTGAGCTTCAAAAGTGACGTAAGAGATCAAGGTATTTGATAAGAAGTCGCGCAGTAGTATGATACAGCAGAAATTGTATATTGATATTAAGTTCAAATTTTAACCGAAACCTGTGTGGTTAAATTATGTACCGATAATAAGCACCACGATATTGCTGTCATAAAATCATGGTGCATTGGTAGCGTTTCCGATTGTTAAGTGATAGCTTTATATTTACCAGTAGGGTTTCTGAAGTCTTCCTAAGCACGAAAAATTACCTACTACTTTCAAAAACCGCATGGAGTCAAAATGGCTACTAAGCTCCAAGCACAAGAGATATTCGAATCAGACCACCATTTTCGGGTCTCTTTTCGTCTCTCTACCACTGTAAATCTTACTCAGAGAGACTCTCTGGATTTCTCCACAGTTCTTCTCTCGGCTCGATTCCTAGTGTTAACGCTAGCATCTGTTTATGGGAAATCTGTTTTATCGACTGGGTTTCGACCCAATGATGTCCCAAGTTCCTTAGGTGATACCCGAAATTACCAGGTCCTGTAGACAAAGCCAACACCCATTTCAATGTTCCTCGACTCATGCTTAAAACCCTTCTTTGAGTGGAGCAGGTCGGCCACTTTATTGCTATTTTAGCTTGTCCACATTGTTCCACGGTTGACCACCTTCTCAGGTGTTCTGCCGTTATCCATTTGTGAATCAGCTGTTCTACCATTCCTCTGCCAATTGAAGAGAATGGTTCTGGTCCCAGCAACTTTTCAGTTGACCCCTGTTTTGCAAGGGAGTCCGCCTTTTCATTGCCTTCGATCCCTATGTGTCCTCGTACCCAAGTCAGTGTTACTTCATTTTTAGATGAACACTTATTGAGCTTAAGTACACATTCCAGTGCCAATGATGTTGTGATGCTTGTTTGTTTCATGCATCTGATCACCGCCTGATTGTCCAGTGCTATAAGGATATTTCTTCCTTCCACCTGACTCTCAAGCAAGAAGTCCAACGCATGAAGCAAAGCAATCATCTCAGCCTGGTATACTAAAGTGTATTTTCCGAGGCTAATGTGACGGGTAAGTTCCAGCTCTTCTGAATAGATACCGGCCCCCGCTCCGCCATCCATCATGGATCCATCCGTGAACGCCTTACCAAACACTCTAACATCACAGGTCCCTCCTTCAGGGATGTTCTTAAGCATCAATTAGTAATGGCGGTTATTGGAAAAGTTAATGTTGATGGTGCCAATGTTCAGGAAAGTGGAAAATGATCAGGAACATGAACCCAGGCCCAGCAACGATCAATAGCAATGATGGCTATCGGGGCCATATTCAACAGGAAGTGCTTATTTACCAAAAAAGTAGGAAAAGTAAAGAAAAAACTATTGGCTTCTGGACTACCTACTTTTAGAACGACACGTACTTTTCAGAGAGCCCTCAAAATGTTGGCAAAAATGACGTAAATAAACCAACTGCAGAAATAAAAAACACACAAACTTCTGTGAGCGATTGAAAAATCCAATACAAATTATACACTATCACAACGGGTCTATTGCAGGTCTATGTGTGCCGGCGTTAGATGGCCGCCACTTTTACACAGCCTGGGCAACTTACTTGGAATAGAAAACAGGGCAAGCATCCCGTTTTACATTGTGATTGGTCACAAGTATAACACAAAGTTTCAATTCACAAAATATGTTATTAAACAAATATAGGTTCAACATTTTTTTTTTACGCACATATTTTCAAAGCAGAAGAAGTCTCTATTTTTTTTTTGACATGAGATCAATCACCTTGTCTGGATTCACATTAATTTCCAAATGAACGGATATCCTAGCGAGTGAGCTTAATCTTGCAATCCTTTTCATAGTTGAAAAGGTTCTTTCAACGCAAGCTGTAGTCACTGGGAGCGTGAAATTAGCTATTACACTAACTACACCAAGCAATTTGCGAATTGCCGGGGGGCTTCGGCGCCTCAAGCCTCTCGCTGGCCACGTGCCTGCCACCGAGTGTTTCAAGATAACAAACGAAATTATAATCTTCGGCTACAACCTTTCCAAATACAAAATTACTCATCGACATTTTTTAATACGGAGTCACGCATACAAATGCGTATGATACGGCAACACAAATATATATATTTCCAAATTTAACCGAAACCTGTGTAATCTAACCACGCTCTGATAATAGGCGCCAAAAGTCCATTCCATTGTTGAGTGATCAATTATGTGCTTAAATCTGCTGTATGGCTTCAAACAAAACAAAATAAACACTGTTGGACTTGCCTTTCTCTACTCTATCCGTTTTAAAATGGCAACATTTCTTTTCAACCACATTGACCTCCTCAACGGTGAACAGCACACATCACGTACGCACGAAAATTCGTATAGACAATCAATTTGATTCATCTTGACAAGGACTCTGGTACTCTATAATATCCAGGGTCTGATGATGGAGCCAGAAGGTGGTTGTCTGGAAGGCGGCTATGGGAACCTGTAATGAAACGACGCGACTTCATCGTTTTTAACCCTATAAACGATAAAAAAATTCCTTCGTCCAAATCAAAATCATCGCATTTCATAATTATACAGTTTCAAACCTTAAAAATCCCCATCAACTAAGAGAGAATGACATCCGAGTGTCCACGTATAACTCGAGAATGGAGCGTTCGATTTTCACATTTCATTTTGTGCGCGATGGTTTCGTATTGGCTGCTATTTGTCGCGAAAACAAAAGTTTAAGGGGATGAAATAGGTTATAAAAGTTTGTGTTTCCCAACCGCATTTGTTCATGCCGCCAGTAAAAAGGTCAAACCTTTCGCGTTGCAGTCGTAATGTACGATATATGGTGAGGGCAGCTGTTCGTGAAAACGAAAATCCAATCGAAGGCTCAGATAGGAACGTAATCGATCACAATCGTCTAAACTGGAGACCGAGACCGAGATAGACAACACTTAATCGGAATCACTAGAATGGCACATGCTTTGACATTCGTTGGTGATTCGAAAAACCGCCAGGTGAAGTGGTTGATCCACTTGGCATTGCGCAATATGACAGGTCGATTTGTCATTTCAATTGGACGGACTTGGTATTGCCTGACGTCAGATGACTCCCAGGGAGCCGAAAATGTTTCTTCTTATGAGAACTATAAGATTTATGGACAAGGACACCATCCATGAAAAGAGAACGTTAACGATCAATTACCTATACAGCAGTACCTACATGTTACACCGATAAAACCTTTAAAGCGTTCAAGTGTTAAAAGACAATTTTAGAATTTTGCTTTCACATTCCTTATAATTTTGCATTATTTGTTTTTTTTATTTACTATGTAATTTCTAAAAATAAATAAAATACTGTGACTTATATGCTGGAAAAAAATTTATTTTAACCTTCTCGCTGCGGACCTTATTGGTTGCGACAAACTCAATTGAAGTCTCACTTAAAGGCGCTTAGGCGAAACGTTTTCCCCAACTGCTCACGAGTTGTTCTAGTCGGCTACGAACATTGTTCTGCTTCAGTTCTTCAACTTGATCAGCTTCAGTGGTGGCTGGTGCTTCAGTAGCTGGGGCCTCAGTAGCTGGTGCTTCGGTGGCTGGTGCTTCAGTGGCTGGGGCCTCAGTAGCTGGTGCTTCGGTGGCTGGTGCTTCAGTAGCTGGGGCCTCAGTAGCTGGTGCTTCAGTAGCTGGTGCTTCTGTAGCTGGTGCTTCGGTGGCTGGCGCTTCAGTAGCTGGGGCCTCAGTAGCTGGGGCCTCAGTAGCTGGTGCTTCAGTAGCTGGTGCTTCAGTAGCTGGTGCTTCGGTGGCTGGCGCTTCAGTAGCTGGGGCCTCAGTAGCTGGGGCCTCAGTAGCTGGTGCTTCGGTAGCTGGTGCTTCAGTAGCTGGTGCTTCAGTAGCTGGTGCTTCGGTGGCTGGTGCTTCAGTAGCTGGTGCTTCAGTAGTTGGTGCTTCGGTGGATGGGGCCTCAGTAGATGGAGCATCAGTCCAATTAATACCGCCTTTCAAACAGCTAGTCAACTGATCGTACGTATCTGCGGTATTTTTTACATAAGCATCCTCCGTACTATTTTGACATTTCTGAGATTCAACTTGAATTTGGCGTAGTGTCTCTCTGTAGTCAGCAGCAGAAACTGAAGCGTTTTGCGAATTAACGTACACCTGACGAACACTGGCGTCTCCCTATAAACAAAAAAACGTACGCTAATCTAGAAAACAACATCCACAAAAATTTTCCAAATGCATACCAAGTTTGAATAGCAATCGAAGAAATTCAAGTTGTCGGCTTCGGATTGACATTTTTGGAATTGACCGCAGACGTCGTTGGATGCATTTGTGATCTCATCCCTGGACTCTGCTCCCAATTCGTTGAGAGCTTCGGTTTCAGATTGGGCTTTTGCTAAGCAAGCTGCATAATCTTTTTGGAAAGTTTCCGTGATCTCGTTCAAAATCGGATTATAGTGTTCAAAACATGCCAGTTGGTCGGAGCCACCAGCCCTCGATTGTATCAGGGCATTCATAAGGCTTTGGTCAGCCTTTGATTGAATGTAGGCCGTCGATGCACTGCCATTTACCTATTAGCACAAATAATTACACTTTTGTTAGAAATTTCACTCCAGAACCAAATACTGATCACACTTACGCTTAGAGCACCACACAGCACTACCAACGCGAACACTACTAGTTGGGAATTCATTTTGTATAGTTTTCCAATTTTTTTTTTATATCGTTTCGATGTTACTTTGAGCAGTTATGCTTTCGTTTTAACTTGTCCAACCTACTTGCCATTCGCTTTTATATAGAACGAAAATAAATTTCTTTAGATTATCCGACGACACAAGATTGAGTAACACGATATGCATCTTATCGGACGCGCAAAAAACTTCTATTGGTTCCTTTTGTTTTAAGTGGTCACTTGCTATCTCGTTCGCTATCGAGGAAACGTATAACACCTTTCCATTCAACAGTGGGTGATAACGAAAAATGTGTGATTCCTTTACGCTTCTAGATAAGCATCGAGCTTTGGGACTTGGCGATGGTATTGTCAAAAAGTTTCGCGTATGTGTGACTCTTGTCAATTGATTCGTCGAATGACTAAAGCGATTTGGTCTCGTGAAAGGAAATGTTTCGATAGTCTGGTCTGACAATATGTAGAGGGTGGCTATGGCTGTATGGGCTTATAGCTAATTAAATTGCTCTGATTGTTGAGATATATATGCAGGTAATTGCCATAAAAGAGTTTCTATACAAATATTCCATGGAAATATTACAATTGGAAATGGTTTTGTTGTTGATTTTCTTTTGTCTAAGCTGGATACGTGCTATCTCTTCCGCTTGTTTACACGCCCATTGAGGACTTATCAGAACAGCCTAGAATACTTAGATAATTATTGAATTATTTTGCGACATCATATCCGCTCTCAAAAGTTTTTGCCAACAGAGAGTGTATTTTGCATTAAATTTACAGATATATGTTTAGATCCAAATTGATTTGATGGTTGATATTATTTATAAGGGGTTAGAGGTACTAGTTTGATCTTGCTATAATGAGAAATATGAGAAATATCTCTCCTAAAGGCGAAAATGTCATGTAACTTTTTTAATATTGAACTTGAGAAAATGGTGCCAACATACAGTTTGTCCTTGACGAATGTGTCGTTCGTCTATCCCATCATTTGGATGGATCTGTTAAAGATAGTGGCAGTCGTGTGAGACCGAGTCAGATAGCGTATCTCGTCTTGACGATGTTCAACAAGTTTTTGGAAATCTTTTAATTCATTCAT
Source organism: Cheilosia impressa (assembly GCA_948293265.1). NCBI lineage: Eukaryota > Metazoa > Arthropoda > Insecta > Diptera > Syrphidae > Cheilosia > Cheilosia impressa. The sequence continues at coordinate 27,661,907 of OX411883.1, forward strand.
GTACGGATCCCGTTTGCACTTTATTTTGAATAGGACATTTGCAATTTATTTTGGATAGAACATATATGCAAGGCTAAGCTGAGAGGTGTCTTGAGAGTTCTTGCTTTCATCGCTTGCACCATATAGTAGGAGGACAAAGTTTACGGGAGTTGTTTTATCTCCGAACTATGAAGGAAGAATTCGGGGATAAGGGTCCGCCCTCTGTTACGATATTTTACAGCTCTACTTGACTAATGTTGACAACAACATCATTTCCGTATTTGAAAAGCTCCTGTCGTGAAAAATTGTCAATTGACGACCATAAATGTTTTATTGCAAATGACACTTTCCTATACTGTGGTATTTTGTAAATACCTCTCCCTCCTTATTTATTTGACGTACATTTGGAAAGAGTTTAAAATGTTATTTCAACGTATTTACTTATACCTGAGCTTCAGTGTAAGGCCTGCGAATTTTGGATCTCGAGAAGTCATCTCAACGCAAGAAAGTTTTGTTTTAATCCATGTTTCATTTCCATATTTTAAGATCTCTGTCCTGCACACGTCATCATACGCCGGGTTTTTTTCGTTTTGGTGAATGATTTCCCATAAAGCGGTTCCTATTATTTCTTGGGTGATTTCGTGATACTGAAACCTCAAGATGAGAATATCTCACTCACACGCTTTTGCAGGCCTTGGCTACTCCAAATTCGCTTAATGTGAATTTTGTAAAATGTTTATTCTCCTCTTATTGTACAACTCAAAACTAAACATGTTAATAAATTTAAAATTTAAATTATCAGGTCGGCTCCTTCCGAAATCGCTTTGGGGGATGGATACCTATTGATACCTTACTTAACTTTTCTAGCACCATATACTGGGATTCGAGGTCGAGATATTGGTTGAATTTCCATAACGGATTTTATACTGGAATTTCATAAATTTTATCAGTTTGTTCGTACTACGAATAGTCAGCAAAATTTTTGATTGATGATTTTACAAAAATCAACATTCAACACTCGTGACCCGTGAGAATGTCGAACGCATTCTTTCACTGCACCCAAGATGTATCGTGGTCGTTTGTCGCTTTGGAACAATTCCCTGACTGGTCGAAAGTGAAAAATTCAATTCGCATAGTTGCAAAGAAACTAACGTTTGCTATGATAACAATCTTTCACTATTCACTCCTTAATTAATCCGGCTATACGAAGAACTACTGCTTATCTGACAAACTAGAAGAATGACAGAGGCGCAGTCAACCGATTTTGGGCTGATGTCAATGCAGTTCGCTGAATTGATCACGAACTCAGAACAAAAATGTTGTTCTCTTTTTGAAAAAGGTAATAAAAAAGTAGTTCAACTGAATTTTAAAGACACTGACTTTTAATAAAACAAAAAAAAATTTAAACTAAATATACTGGGATTCATCATGAAATATTTGGGATAATGATTAGGGATATCGAATCTTTAGGCACCGATAGCACAGTGTCCGGTTATGACGTTTGTTAGTGCGGCGAGGCGATGTAAGCTCTCTTGATTCTTATAACTAAGGTGGACTTTTTATGATCTAGATTTAAACAGATTTAGTTATAGCCGCTGCATAGGTTCAATCAAGCTTGAATTTTGGCTTTTAAATTGTGTGAAAGTATATGGGTAAGGTAATTCGGAAATGACAATGGCAATGCAATGCAATACTAAATTTATGCAGGATGCGCGTAGTCCTGCTGATTTGTCAGTTTTGCAAATCCTCAAGACGTCGCATTGAACTGGAACCTAGGCTAGGATGGGGTGTTGTTCGATGAGCTGTTTGGCAATTTTTGCTTGTGTTTGAATTGCGGAATTTAATATCTTGTCCGATTGTTGATAAATATAACGATATCTTACGGCAATACTGCACTTATTGCTCACCAGTCAGCAGCTTGTCAAATAACAATAACTGTGGCCTTAAAGACGCTGCTTAAATTCGGAAGGTCGAATGAGAGGTGTTTTTCTACTTTTCTGAGAAGGGTAGCACCGACCCCATCGCATATTTTGCGGTCTTTTGGAAAGGACATTGTTGTTCGGAATGCAGTGCTTGAACCTATATTAAAGCTTATTTTGGTAGACAGACGTGCTTTGTGAAGATGTCTATTAGCATATTTTGTTCTCTCCATTGTAGAGAGTACCTTGTACCTTTTTCCTGCCTAATGTTGTCCTGGTAGCTTCAGCTCGAATTCCTCACCAACCATTATTCCTTATAAAAGTATCGGTCCTGCTATCTCAGTGTATACCCAACGTTTAATATTATTCCTGTCACCAATATATTTAAACCCTTCTCCTGTAGGGGTACTTGGCAACTTCTCTTTAAAGCTTCTGATCCAATTCTAAGCCCAAGTTGTTAGCGCCATTTGAAAGACTAAAAAGGTATCCAAAGAGAGTATCCAATTGGTGTGGGTAACTCGGCAGGTCAGAATTATGTCTTTTCTTGTGATAAGCTTGGTTTGCGTCGGGTATACCCTAAGACCGTAGCTGTCAGTCTCGCTATTAGTACAGTAATGTAAGTCCGTATGGACGAAACTACTTGGCGCTGTCTCCTATGGGAATGCAAAATAGGAAAATTGATATCTATTTGCCTTCCAGTATCTAACTGGGCATTGCCATTCGAATTCATAATATTGATCTACTCAATTGGTTAAAACCCAAAAATCTCATTCAAAGAACTCCCACTACCAGAATATTATGAAAAGCCCGCAAAACTGTAAGTATATCTGATAAGAGATAATGACATCAGTCCCTCCTTCATAGAGGACTTCCAATTTTACTAAAACAAACCAAGAGTATAACCCCATACACCGAAAAATCGTTATGCGATATGAAACCCATCATTAACAAATTAGTTTGTCTAAATAGCTGTTAATCGAAAACAATCCTTTGTTATAAAATAACTTACGATTTTCTTAGAATCTGGCTATAAATTTATTACAAAGTCACATTCTTAATTGTAGCCAGTACGACTTTAATTGTTGTTCTGTTTATGAGGAAACCATACGTCAAAGTTTCCGGTTGCCATTATTTTCTCATTTAAGTACCAATACTTATCTTTAATAACGCAGATAGGCAACAGGCCAAATTTCCTGCCACGGTTAAATTTTTTTTTCAAAATGATTCATGTGAAGTTATCTCATCACTGCGGGGTTTTGATTTTAAAGTACATTTCTCGTTCTAATGCGCAAATAAAAATACACATGCAATAGGTTGATTGCTGGCATTTTTTTTTTTGTTTTGTTTAAAGAGATAATTATATTCTTGACACTTATTTGGATTGTATAGGTTAATTAAGATTGCAATATTTCCATTGGTTACTAGATAATTATTTATACGCATATTTAGCACTTACAAAATGCGTTGGAGATACTGTTAGTTAAATACTCGAAAAATCAATTAATTTGTTTATTCATTTTCAATGAATCATTAAATATTGATAGAAATCTATTCCGTCCATTTCAAAGTATTTTTTCAACGACAGTAGATAAACCTGTTGTTTATTAAAATGAACGTGATTATATTAATATTCGAGAATAAAAGGAAGTATTGTATTTTTAGTATTTTTTTTAAGTTCTTCTGTATTTTTATTCATTTATTTATGATAAAATCACATTAAAAAATTTGAGCATTAACAATTTTTGATAGATACCTTACGTGAGCTACTGCAGTCCGTCTGGATTAGACTAGTCACCAGTAGGGCGCTAAAAAAGAAATTAAAAAAAGGGTTGCTCTACAAACTTTCTTAAGCTGTGGCTGAACGCTGAAGGCTGAAGATGTCGCAGATAAGCAATCAATATCACCCAGGCGATACTGAGCCGTGATTAAAGAATTTTTATTGCCGCAAATTGATGAGTCTGGTTGATAAGAGTGTGTGTTTCCAATAGAACGGCGCAACTGCACACTACAGCTCCCGCTACAATGAATATTTAGAAGGATCCGTTTCCGGGTCGTCTGATGTAAAGTTTTGCCGCTTTTCGACTGTGGATCTGACCCTTTACACTAGTAAATAGGTATTCGAGTTGGTTTACTAGCGAATATATGACAATGCGTATGTCATATACTCAGCTCAGAGTTCAAACTCACTAACACTATAAAATTATTCCATTGCTTGTCAGGTTTGCTTACTTCGCACGGTTCTTTGAGTAGGTATGTTTTTTTGGACTGGTTTTACCTCTCACGTGATTAGGCTCCAACATCAATGGGAGTGGGGACTGATTTCCTTTCCACGATTTTATTATTTCCTTTAGCAAATAAACTAATTACCTACAATCTGACTTGAACAACGGAAAACTTCCCTCGATAATGGAACGATGTGGCAGCTACAGGTTTGTGATACCCAATTCACAAACCTGTAGCTTTGTTTGAATTTCTCACTTGTAGGGTTGAAGAGCTGTTCAAAAATGAAACGAAAATGGTGCTCATCCGATCAGCGGATTTGAGTGGAAAATATTCCTCTTTAGATACTCGTATACAAAACACAAAGATGTCCATATTTTTAGAGGCCTGTTGGAGTGTTGGGTCGGTCTAAATTTTCTGACTGACTAGGCTACTATATGACTATATGTGTTGTGCCTTTACACGGAAATAACGCTTATCTGTTGGTGCATTAATAACTGCATGATAACATGTCATATAGATTGTCTTTAAGCACTATTTTCCAAAAGGTTTTTTTATACCCTCCAGAGGAAGGTATATTTACTTTGCCAATACATTTGTAACGCAAAGAAGGAGTCACCGGAGACCTCATAAAGTATATATATTCTGAATCAGGATCACATTCTGAATCGATTTAGCCATGTCCGTCTGTCTGTCTGTCTGTCTGTCTGTCTGTCTGTCTGTCTGTCTGTTGAAAGCACGATAGCGCCCAAAGTAATTGACGTAGGTGAATGAAATTTGGTGAAAAGACTTCTTTTTATCGGCGTCAGGTTGGTATTGAAAATGGGCTATGTCGGTCAAGTAGTTCTGGTACCTCCCATACAAAACCAATATTGGACCCATATGTCTCTCTGTCTGTTGAAAGCACGATGGCGCCCAAAGTAATCGACGTAGGTGAATGAAATTTGGTGAAATCACTTCTTTTTATCGGCGTCAGGTTGGTATTGAAAATGGGCTATGTCGGTCAAGTAGTTCTGGTACCTCCCATACAAAACCAATATTGGACCCATGCCTCTCTGTCTGTTGAAAGCACGATAGCGCCCAAAGTAATTGACGTAGGTGAATGAAATTTGGTGAAAGGACTTATTTTTATCGGCGTCAGGTTGGTATTGAAAATGCGCTATGTCGGTCAAGTAGTTCTGGTACCTCCCTCACAAAACCAATTTTGCATGACTTGTATGCAGTGGAGGGTATCAAAGCATCGGCCAGGCCGATGATAACACTTTTACTTGTTTTTTGTTTAAATTACAACGGCTTGCACCAGAATATTGATATGCCCAACAGGCCTCAAACAATGTATTTATATGCATGTGTGACTGTGAACTGTTTTATTGGGAATTCGTCGGACTTTTGTTGCCACTTGGAGATTGGAGAATGTGCCCCGCTAACTCCGTTTTTATTTTAATATTTCTGTTAAAATTCACAAACCATCGAACAAAGTCCGTAGTGCCTACAAGTGCATCGCTTACGCAGGAAAACCTAATCAATCCATAAAAACTTTTCAAACAATGTTTTTCCCCTGCTATAATAAATACATACCGCATACTAATCGTATGTTAGATTAAAGTTGCAAGGTGAACTTTGCTATATTTGTTTTTCGAAAAATTACCCGTTTGTATTGTAGATATTTAAATAGATACTATTTAAGAATTTATTATAGATTCTTGGAAATCCTATAAATAGCTCTAAAGCCTTTGCTGATAAGAAGAAATATTTAGGTGAGCGGAGATTATAATGCAAGCTATATACTGACCATATTAATTGTTAAAACCTCTTCTATATGCGCCATTTTTTAATTAAGGAATTGATATTTTTATGCACTACACAAGTAATGGAGGGATTGAAAATATGTCAGTAGTTGTCAATCTAATTTGACCAAAAAACAAATCTGTACATGTTTTTATTTTACCTTGAAGGAATCCCCTCCTTATCTAAAAATCCACCATAAATAATTCCCATACAAAACGTTTATCACGTTCTTGTGTAATTAAAGTAGGATTATGTTATTTATAATCCGAACGCCTGTATCTAATAAAATTAAAAGTATAAGTACGCGTGTTGAAATACAACCGGATAGCCTTTTGCCGGTATAAACGTTTACATAGTAATAAAAATAAATCAGACAGATGAAAACAAAAATGCCAGCTCTACCGGACATTGGTCGATAAGAGATAACGGTAACTTGATTTGGGGTTAGAAAAAAATATTTTTTTTGTGTGTTCGTCTACATATATGAAACAGCTTACAGGTGAATTTAGAGTTAGACTCGCACTTTTAGTTTCGGTAGCATTTTCTCATGACATTGAAGAGGCATTTTATCTGTAATAAAGGCTTTGAACGGATGTCGCTTTTTACCAACCATAAGACTTGATAAGTTGTGACAATTCTAGTATCAAAAAACTAAAGATTGCTCAGGGCTATTTTCGACTTTATTTTCATAGGTACTACTAACCAAGCAAAAAATGATTTTCGCAGAGGGTTCTTCTACATGTTTATGTTCGCAGACGACTCCATATCGTACTTTTGTTCTCCTTGTACAACAAAAGCCTAACCTTGAGTTATCCTGAAACTGAGCGATTATACCCAAAAATGGTTAATCAATATTAACACTAATTCAACTAATATCTTTCAGGATTCCAGCAATTGCAAGTCATAAATAAAGTGGAGTTTTGAATTTTGGCCGAACTGTTTGAGCCGTATTCGAGAAAGTCCGAACTTGGTACTTTAGTTACGTTATATTTAGTTTACCCACAAATTCAAATATATAACCAGTTCGTCTCACTACCGAAATATTTCGACAGCCAAATGACTAAAATCGGTTGGTGTGCTCTACAGTTAGCGTGCTTGTATCGTAACACACATCCGGTCGGTATACCGATAGATGTATTTCTCCCGATTTTCCTCGAAAAAATAAACAAACATACCAACTGCTTGATAGCTTGATTGACCCATATCAGTGCTGTCAGTTTAAGAAAAAGAAGGACGAATTCCAGGATCAATCCAAGCTTTAGGATTGTGGGAATTAGATTAGACGTGATCAAATTAGCTGGGTTAACAGGAGAACTACTACGTAAAAGTCGGACCAGTCTTCAAATTAAACCCTAAGGAACAACGCTGTAAAAAACAGCCCGACAAGGCGGCATGCATAATTAAAGTGTTCAAGAACCATAAGCTTGCACTACAAAATGAGGACTACTGAGCGAAACTTCTCAGGTAAGATCTTCAGAAAGACACAAATTATACCTTGAAATTTTTTTCAATTTATTTATTTATTTATTTATTCCATTGAATGTTTTTTTTTAAATCTATACTATAGAATAAGAAACAACTTCGAGGCAATATCAATACTACTCAAGCTCCCACAATCTAAATATCAACAAGTTTCGGTAGATATCAATCGGTAAGTGACATCATAAGTAATTTCGAATCTCTGTAAACAATATTTATCTGAGACCGAAAATAACACCGATACTTGGGTTTTTGTTTTTTCAAGAACTAAAATGGAATCTAATCTTCAAGAATCTTAAACTTGCAATACAAATTTGATAAATTAAATGTAAAGTAGCCAATCTCATTGCTTCGTGGTGTAGCTCCAGATATACGAGTACAATACGAATTAGAGCTGGTGGGCAAGTCAATATGGATTATGGACTAAATGTAGCTACCCGTAATAGTACCTTACAAACGGTCTTTCATTAAGGACTTGACAACTTCTTTTTTAAATAGAATGCAAACTAATTGAAATATCTCAAAAAAAAATTATTGGCTTGAATTACTATCAAAACATTTATAAATGGAATTCGACTTTCTTTCGTATGTCTACCACGGGAACAAGCCAAGCTTGTTGGCATACCCAATGATAACACGTTCACCTAACTGAGACTTCAATAACTCAATTTTTGGACCCGCTGTGGCTAGTAAAACCGTCTTGTTGGAAGCACATATCACTGATGTACAATTCATGCAACTGCTCAAAGAAAAAACGTTCCCACATGTCTCTGTAGCGAATACCGTTTGTTGTAACGTGACGGCCATTTTCACCGAGGACAAAAAAACGGCCCAATGACGCCACGGCGTGAAAACCGCACCAAACAGTGACTTTTTGCGGATGAAGTGCTGCTTCATGAAGCACATGAGGTTTCTCACCTGCCCGTTTAACCAAAAATGCGCCTCATCGCAGAAGATTTTTTAGCGATAAAAATTTGCGCAACTTTACGAGCGTTAAAAGTTGCGACCACTGAATCGAAATTTTGGTAGTAAATTTTAATTATTTGCAAATGTTGTTCCTTCGTGTACTTCACCACGATGAAAATGATGATTTTACTGAGTATTTTGACATTGACAGTTCGGTAATCGGTGTAAGGGTGCGTTCGCACTGAAGGTTTGAAGATGTCAAGTCGCTAATGTAAGACGCTTTATAAATAAAAATTACGATAACAATGCCAGGGTCTCCATATCGAAATTCGCAAATTAGGTTATCAGGGTATAATATATAATAGGCTACAGGTACAACTAGAAAGTAGTCATTTGGAAGAAGGTCATAACAAACCGCAGCAAAGCGTAAGTGATAATAATGAATTGTCGACCAGCTAAAAGGAAATTTCACAAATAGATTCTACTCAATCAAACCAGTTGACAATTCGAGTAAGGTTGTTTTAGGTTAAAGCTTAATAAGAAATTTCACAATGTTGCATAAGCTTGTATAGGGTGATTCATTTAGATTTTTTTCAATCTTTTTTTTTTTGTGACAGATCACTCGTTACTGTTATTATTTTTCAGTACTGCTTGATACATCATCATGGAAAGATTCAGACCTCAAAAACGTCTCCAAATTACATATTCAGCTGTACTTTTAACGAAAATTAACGAGTTCGGTATTATTTAGCTGTATTGTTCGCTAAATATTAAAGTTACGTGCGACGCAAACGCAAACAAAGTTTAAATTCCTAATTTTAGTTGAATTCATATTTTTAAAAGCTGCATAGTTTTTTTTTATCTTTTCGGACAGCTAAATGTAATAGAAAGTAATATGCGAGAGAAAATGTTTTATAAATAAAATTTTTTTGGATTGCGTCTGCTGGAGTTTTCTTATACCTACACAGTTTTAAAAATCATAGTTATCAGGCATATTAGGAAGGTGGACCCGTTTTGTTTTACATTTTGGTTACATTGAAGTTGATTTGTAATCATAGAACATCGCAATAACTCATTTTGTGTTCATCTACCCTTAGGCAAAAGTAGATTGGTTCGAGACTTAATTCGCTGAGAGAGTGGTTTGCTGCTTTATTGCTTACTGCATGTCAATGTATCAAACAACTTATACGGTTATTAAAAATTAAATGCATCCAAGGTTGAAATCGTGGTCCACTCAGATACCATAGCTCTATCCCAGTTTTCAGGTTGCGCCTTATAGTCTAATTTTGTTTGGCTTGAAAAGAAGATAGAATGCTGTTTATATTTTTACCCCGAGTGCCTAGTATGGGAAAATTGTTACCTGTTTTGATGTTCCCTTACAACTCCCAGACTTTTCTTTTCCAAAGTCAAGTCTACTTATCGCAATCGACCGGAAACGACTGGCTACTGCAGAATGGGATGATAATATAAACATAATTCACCAACTTCACTACTTATTTTTACTTATTTGATTTCTTATTAAGCTTTAGCTGGAATTTTGCAACTTATTACAGTAAGGTCATGAAGTAGACCCTTGGCCGGACTATTTACCTACAAATGTATTGAATGTATTGTTTGATTGATTTTTAATAGTGTCATATATATTTTTTACATGGATAAAAGTTTTCGTTTATAATGTCTACCTTTCCAATAAGATACAGCATTTGTGAATAGCTACATATACTTAGTTAGTATTGAGACTAGCTTTTAGGAATATATCCAATTTTTCCACTGTATAATGTCAGTTGCAAACAAAATAGAAACTATCACGCATTGCGTTGTGCACAAAATTAAGCGCGTTACGTGTGCCAGGATATCAATGGTTTCTAGGGACAGAACACCATCAGCTAATGCCGAGCTTTTCTTTTTTATTGCTCTTTTCCCAGCAAATGCGAGAGGTGGATATTATTGAGATACTTTCGTCCTAGCACTGCAAATGCCCGAATTATAACTTTCCATTGACATAGAAATAGTAGGTAGTTATAGCTATGCAATTCCCTACATCACAATTGCAGTTACTTAAAAGTAAACCTTATATATTTTAATTATTTTACTGGCTGACATTCGGCTGCACCCATAGATGTAAAGACAAATGAAATTTCTATTGCAAAATAAGTCCAGTGTGTGCAATTGAAATTCCTTTGTTTGCATTTTTCGTCTTGTTGTTCTCGTCTTTTTGAATGCGGACTTTTTTTTAATTTTATCCACCGATTGTTAGCGTTCTTACAAATCTTCTCGTTGCAAAATATTTTCATAATGTAAAAACTATTTGTGCTTGTGTGCTTGCGCATATTGCATGTGGTTGCCAGCAGCTTTACTCCTTCTTTATCCCTAATCGCATTCGAAAGGAAATTTCCCTTGCACATGTTATTTTTTTTTATTTTTTTCCCATCTCTAGGTTATTTTGTGAAGTTTGTTTTGCAACAAACATATACAATATACTTACGCATATGAAATTGCCGGTTTCCTGACAAAGCCCTTGTCTTGTCCTTCGTTTGCGTTTGTACTCGTTTATGTCACGGTAGGAATTTTTATTGGATATTCTTTTTAATGAAATTTTTAGAATTCTCGAATAACATTAAACATTTGTCATGTTGTGTGCCTTCATCATGACTGAGGCTATGGTTTGCTCTTTTGTATTATCAGCATCTCTTATGTGACACCTTTGTGTCACTCTTACTGTGGCCCTGTTTCTGCACTTAATGAGATAATTCGGATAGAGAGAAAATCTTTTCTAAATCTAATTAAAGCCATACTTCAAAATTGACTCTGCACGTAAATGTATGCCAAGTATTGCTCATGAATTGTAATTGTATTAAAATGATGCGCACGGAATATGTTATAGGTTTGTATAGTTCTAAATAAATTTCATCAAACTGGGTACCTATTTCTTAGAAAATGGTAGCTCCAAACTTTAAAACAAAGGGTACCTTCCCCAGGCTTGCAGTTTTCTCTACTGTTTCTTTTCATATGGCAGTATAAAAATTCGGAACAGTGATTTCTAGAGTTGCAAATGAAAGATAAAGTGGCATGTTTTTCAAATTCATCCCAAATCTTCAAATCTACAAGACCTGAAGAGATTTTATCATTCGTTTTCATATTCTCAGGCTGTTAACGTACAAAGTACACACGAAGTAAATGATGAGAAAGAAGTAAAAGTGGTTTTTATGGAACCCTGTCAAAGATTTGCCAGGCTGGTGCAGTCAGATTACCTTGTGCTTTCTAAACCAATTGGTCTTGTCAACATAACGCAACCCTTTGTCTCTCTGAAAACCAAAAACGGAGACTATACCAGACTCTCGGAAATAGAAAACTAAAAAAAAAACTCAAGAAAGGCTCACTTAAACAGACACCGCTGCTGACCTTTGTGTAGTCTGCAGACGCTGGGCAATGGGTTCTCATGGTTGGATGGAAACCAAAAACACACCTGTACCCGGATGGCCGAAACGTAAGAATTTGAACAAGAGGTCGGAAGAATAATGATCAAGAAGTGGCTACAGAGGATTGTTGCAAAATGCGTCTATAAGAGGGAAGCAAAAGAACTCTTTCCTTGAGAACAGAAATGCGATGCTTATGAAAAAGCATCGGGTATCCACAGTCAGACTTAAGCGAATAAGGATATTGAATGAAGGAGGTAAGCGAGCAGCCAACAGATGAAAACAGACAGTAAGCATCTTCTGTTGTCTACAGAAAAAACAAAAATGGAAGAGAGCAACCGCCTTAAAAGAGATCTTAATGCTATCACCCATCTCAGACAAAGCCGAAGCTCCTTTTGGCCAAGAAGCAATTCAGTCCAATAATGTCATCAACGCTCCCAGTAGTAAGCAGACTATATAAGAACAGGCCTGGAGAGAAAGTGCAAAAGAACCGAAGATTCCAAAGTTTCCCAGTAAGCTTAAACTCGCTGACAAGCTGCTTTTGTCAACCGCTTTGACACAAATGAGAAAATAAAAAAAACTATAAAAGGCCGAAAGACCGAAAGTATCAGAAATGATTGGGAAAGAGGTTTAGAAATGGCCAGTAGTGTTATGGCTTTGTTTTCTATCATTCAGGTTTTCACATTTTAATAAGGGATTTCACAATGGAACTTTAACCATAATGGTGAAAGTGATTAGCTGTTTTCTATAACAAACCTGATCGTAGCTCCAGCAGCCAGGTTTATTCACTTTATTCACTCGGCCAACTATAATCTCGCACTTAACAGAGCAAGTTAAAATCGTTAAAACTACAAAAATTTCTATCAGAATCATTGGGCCTTACTAATAATAATTTTTAATCTTAACACTAAGTATTTTTTTAAAACACAATGGCCAATTTATTGGGAAAATTTCGACATTTGAAATTCGAACAAGTAAAAGTGTTATCATCGGCCTGGCCGATGCTTTGATACCCTCCACTGCATACAAGTCATTCAAAATTGGTTTTGTATGGGAGGTACTAGAACTACTTGACCGAGGTAGCCCATTTTTAATACCAACCTAACGAAGATAAAAATAAGTTCTTTCACCAAACTTCATTCGCCTAGGTTGTTTCATTTGGACGCTATCGTATTTTCAATAGACGGAGAGACACATGGGTCCAATATTGATTTTGTATGGGAGGTACCAGAACTGCTTGACCGACATAGCCCATTTTCAATACCAACCTGACGCCGATAAAAAGAAGTCCTTTCACCAAATTTCGCTCACTTACGTCAATTACTTTGGGCGCTATCGTGCTTTCAACAGACAGACAGACAGACGGACATGGCTAAATCGATTCAGAATGTGATCCTGATTCAGAATATATATACTTTATGAGGTCTCCGGTGACTCCTTCTTGGCGTTACAAATGTATTGGCAAAGTGAATATACCTTCCTCTGGAGGGTATAAAAAGGGCGCTTTCTGTAAATCTTGAACAGGGCGGTAGTTTGGCTGGAGCCGGAACAGCTGGACACTAAATATGATAATGAGTATCGCGCATTATTTTCATAGAACTAATCAACTCATACCTATTTGATGTGTCAAACTTGTTACTGCTTCCATGATTATTAAATAAAACTGGATACTACCTCAAAGGACTAGGACTTGGCAGGCTTGCCTTACAGCTAGGTAAAGTCGGATGGGGCGTGATTCTTGTCCCAAGATAGCCAGACGCAGCAAAAACATTTGTCTCATGCCAAGATTTGAATTAATTCACTATTAACGGACGGACTCTACCATTTTGCCTACAACATTGCTAGCGGGGCAACAGGTGTTAGGTTGCCGTGAGTACGTTGGATTCCCTCCCCTTCACGAAACCCGCGAAACGCCATGACAGCTCCCGTACTCCGGATGGTTGAAGAACTGTCCCTAAATCACGACAGTATCTATCTACTCTATTCGATCATAACTAATCGCACCGAACACGACCACACGTAACCCCATTAAACTTTCAATTTAAAACATCTTAGTTAATGAAACAAGGATTCATTTATTATAATTTAAATCGCTTAATAACGTAGTCATAGTTTCTAACTTTAAGTAGGTTTCATTACTAGTTAGGAGAGTTCAAATTTCACTTTAGTTATATTTAAAATTAAGATTTTCAAGGGACGGAAGAAATAAGATTACTACTATATAATTATGTACGTATTCTATGGAAAAAAGGGATATGGCTTTGAAGCAAAAGGTTACAAAATATGAATGCTATCCTTTCATGGAATCACTTATCCATTGTCACATTAGTTATATATTAAGAAAAATAAGATAAATATAGCTATAGCTTGGCAATAAGAGAGTAAAAGGAATGAAGACAAAAAAAAACTCACCATACTATCCAGAGATTGTGCACAATATCCGTTTCTGTAGGTTGTTGCTGCTGCTTTTGCTGTTGCTAGTATTGTTGTAAAGTAAATAATACGCCAAACTACCACTACACCACACCACAGGTTATCAAATTAATAGTTTTTTTTGTTTACGTTATGTAGAATAATTATTTAGGATTATTCAATTTTAGCAAATTTAGCAAATTAAGATCACTAGGTCAGGTAGATAATTGTCATAATTTTTTTAACCTTTTCCTTTTTTTTTTTTTCCTCTTTTTCCTTTTCTTATTTTTAACGGTTTCTTTCTCTAAGGATTTTTTTTTTTTTTTTTTTTTTAACTACTTAGCACTATGAATATTATTTTAAGGATTATCTTCGATAGGAACACAAAAAAAAGAAAAAAACCACACTAAGACGATTCCGCACGGCCACGCTTCACTCCAAACCCGATATCACTGTGGATGCTGATCTTCACACACTTACTGCAAGAATCCCGCTTTTCGCAATCAGCACGAGAAAAAAACCGTGAATTGGTTAGCGACTGATTCGCTCCCTGATTGGGAGCTATGGGTTCTCTTTTCGCGTGATTTTCTGTGTTGCTTGATATAGCTGGTGTGCTGTGTGAAAGTCTCCACTGTTGGGTGGGTGTAGGAGTGCAGGTGGTTGCATTGGATGATGAGGATGACTCTTAATTCAGCTAGATCTAGCGGTTGAATACTCCCAGTACATATAGTTGGTGGTGAGGAAAGCGGGGTTTCTCTGTTGTCACCAACGAATGTGTGATGTAAAATGATCTCCTGTGATTGTGCTTTGAATTTGAGCGCCGTGTACTGGGTGGAGACAGAAAGAGTTATCAAAGTTGGGAGGGCAGGAGAATAATGGTGCTTTTGTTTCACCACCATTCATGCGTGGATTTAAAATGCACGTTCTTTTGCACCACTACGACGAAGGGCTTACGGGGTGACCCCAAAGCACTGAATGCTTTTAATTAGCCTGTGATAGGGTAAGAAAAAAAAAGAACATATAGCTTTCACTAATGCAGCACGTCTTGTATGAAAAATTTACCTGTAAGGTTTGGTTGTTTTCTTTTATTTAGTTTTTTTATTTTTTCTTTTATCGATATGATGTGAAAAAAAAAATTTATATTTCGCGGTATTTCCTGAACGAAGCTAGTATGGGATAGCCTGTCGATTAAAAAAAAAAAGAGTTCTTATGGTAAAGCACTGACCAAAAGATAGTGCGAATTACCTTGGAAAAAAAATCTTGTGACCATCTCGGTTACACGTCCTTTCTGTATGGAAGCTTGTGAGGAAAAGATCGAGTTTTGAAATAGTGCTTTGTTCAGAGTGGAGTAGAGTAATTACGGTTGAGGTTGGCAGTACCTACTTCCGCAAAATGGCTGACTTAGCGAAGGAGGAATTTTCGCTGTGTTTGATAGGCTGAATTCCACATACATAGTGGCAGGGATGTCAAACAAAATAACGAAATGAGCCAAACAAAAAAAAAGAACAAGGTGAATATAACATCCGTAACAAACCTTCTTTGTTTACCATGGTGCAAAAACCTAGTAAACAAAAAGGAACACGGTATGTTATTTAAAAGGAAAGGCGATGGTTGAACGTTATGTTATAAGATAGTCATTGCCTAATATCCTTAGCGTGATATCTTCCTATGAGTTTTCCTTGCATATCCTCGAGGTCATAAAGACAGTTTCCAATTCTTTTTCTTACTCTGCATTTCACAAATTTTGGTAGGAACTTAGAGGTTTTCTGCAATGGGAAGGAACTTTGTACGAAGTTTCGTCGAAATACTTCCTGGCCTTCCACAAACTTAACATTCTTCGCTCGCAGGTTGTAAGTTTTCTCAGCCTTGAGGTGGGCATTAAATAAGCTATCTTGAATCCGCTTTCGTATCAGCTGCATTCGATCAGCTTTGGGAAGAGTTTGGAAATCAGGTTCCTTCAAGCACCTCAACTTTTTAAGAAGTGGATACTCTTGACCACTGAGGATCATTTGCTGGCCAAAGAGCGCATAGTAGGGGGAGCAGTTGGTTGATGAATGGCAATCACTTCGCAGTATCGCTCCTATTACCGATAGATACTTGTCCCATTCTGTGTGTTTGTCTTTGATAAAAACTCTTAGCTTCGAAATAATTTCGCGGTTCGCACGTTCTGAACTATTTGCCTGTGGAGAGTAGAGACCGGTTCTAATATGTTTTATATCATAAGCTTCCATTTGCTTAGCGAATTCGTTGGAAACGAATTGCCTCCCATTATCGCTATGTATATATTCTGGAGTACCAAACAGATGAAAAATCTCTTCCTCTAAGTAATGGCAAATAGCTTTAGAGCAAGCTTTACGTAATGGCTTCAGGAAAATGTATTTGGAGAAATGGTCTATAGCAATAAAGATGGTAGTATTGCCGAATTTTGTGCGGGGATAGGGACCTAATAGGTCAATATATAACCTTTGCATTGGTCGCTCTGTCACAATCTGGATTCCCATTTTTGGACGAAGAGAGGAGTTTGCAGGCTTAATTCCCTTGCAGGTATCGCATGCGCTGACAAATGTCTTAATTTGTTTTACCATGCCGGGCCAAAAGTATTTTTGCCGTACACGAAACAACGTTTTCTCAAAACCCCCATGACATCCAGATGCAGAATTATGGATATTTTCTATAGCTTTATTAGTAAGTTGTTCAGGTAGCCATAATCGCCACAGGCTCTCTTCCTCATCAGGGGAACCTGTCCTAAATCTAACTCGCTTATAGACATACCCATCAGAAACGCAAGTATCTGGTAAATTAGCCTGATTTGAGATAACCGTTTGCTTTAAATTTTCGTAATTAGAAGTAGTAAAATATTTAGATTGTAAGTCAATTTCCAAATATCTAGTAACTGGCATTAGCTCGCACATGTCTAATCTGGACAAGGCATCTGGCACAACATTTAGAGATCCTTTTCGATGTTCCATTGTGAAGTCAAATGCCTGAAGCTTTAGACTCCAACGTGCTAGACGGCCACTCAAGTCTTTTTGCGACATGAGCCACTTCAGACTTGAGTGGTCTGTTACAATTTTGAAGGGTAAGCCCTCTATATAAGGTCTAAATTTGCGAACACAAACGATTGCTGCCAGACATTCTTGTTCAGACACTGTATAATTTTTTTGCGCTTTATTCAGTTTCTGAGATACGTACGCAATTGGACGCTCGTTACCATCGTTATCTATTTGGAAAAGTACTCCACCAACACCAGAGCTCGAAGCATCGCACTGTACCACGAAAGGTTTTGCAAAATCAGGCTGTGCAAGGACAGGAGCAGTTGTTAAAGCATCCTTGAGTTTCTGGAATGCATCTACTGCCTCCGAAGTTAACGCAAAAGTCTTTGATTTGCGAAGACAATCGGTGAGAGGAGCCGCGAGAGCTGCAAAATTTGGGATAAATTGTCGGTACCAGCCTGTCATTCCGATAAACCGACGAATTTGTCGGGCACTTTTCGGCAATGGAAACTCCGTTATAGCTTCCAACTTCGAAGGGTCGGTTCTAAGACAACCTTGGCCGACAATATATCCCAGGTACTTGATCTCCTTTTGACAGAATCGGCTCTTTTCAACATTTATTGTTAACTTCGCGTCATGAAGACACTTCGCTATCTCTTTTAGCAAAATTAAATGTTCCTCGAAGGTAGCCGTGCACACTAGCAGATCATCCAAGTAGACGAATACATTTTCGCGGAATCGGGATGGGATGACTCGGTCCATCAGACGACTCATTCTTTGAGGGGCATTGCATAGCCCGAAAGGCATTACCGTAAATTCATACAACGGCCTTCCGGGTACAGCGAATGCTGTCTTTTCCTTGGACCTCTGTTCGAGTGGAATTTGCCAATAAGCATCCTTCAAGTCGATTCCACTAATGAAGTGAGTGTCTTTAAGTCTACTCAGTAATCCGCCAATGTGCGGCAGAGGATACGCGTCCTTTTTAGTGACGCCATTAACCTTGCGGAAGTCTATGCACAGTCTTATCTTTCCCGGTTTTCGAACCAAAACGATTGGTGAACTCCAAGGGCTATTGCTTTCGACTATAACGCCGAGTGAAAGCATACGGTCAAGTTCAGCATACGCTTCAGCTTGACGCGGTGGAGACAGAGGAAAATGCTTCGATTTTATTGGCACAGCATCGCCTGTGTCAATGAAATGTTCTTCTACATCGGTTTTTCCCAATCCCACTTTAGCAAACGATGGAAAGAGGTTTACGGCCTTTCCTAACTCGTATATCTGAAGTGGTGTAAGGTCATGTTTGTTTGAATCCTTACAATCCAGGTAAGTATCTTCAAGCGCAGCTATCTCAGGTACTATTTGGGGTATTATATTGAAGCTATTCCAAAAGTTTATGCCCAGATACGCATTTTGTTGCAACGTCGGTACCACGTAAAAGTCTATAACTTTTGTAGTGTTATTGAACTGTACAGGAATCTGGCAAAACCCATGAATTGCTTGCTTAGTTCCATCAGCTGTACTAATACTGGATTTCAAAGGCTTTACGGAAATCAAATTGCGTTTCAAAAAATCAAAACAGTTTTTGCCAAGCACGCTGACTGAGGCACCTGAATCTAACAAAGCATACACTTGTTCGTTACCTAACTTAATATGCAGGAATGGTCTCATATCGCGTGTATCATTAACTATCGTTGACTCCAGTATTTTTCTATAGGATCTCCTGCTCTTGTAACGACTTCTACATTTTGTTATTTGATCCGAAACTCTGGGATTATTCTGCGTTCCAAAAATTCGTTGTTTGGTATTCTGATAACGTAAAATTCGCTCGTGAAGAGATAATGGTGGATAGTTATCGGTCTGAACACTCGCATCAACATTGGTCGACCGTGAATTTGGATTAATGTGCTCTTCCCTCTGCAAAATTTTGAGTTTAGCTGGACATTGGTTGTGAATTGTTTTTGAATCTTTAGGTAGTCTATGAATACCCGAAGATGTATTTTGATGGTCTATTGGCTCGGGGTTTGGTTCATTGAACGAGAGTCCCCGGCGGTCAACTCGCTCACCCTCCTGTTTACCGTATGCTTTTGACAATTGGGTGTTGACACATTTTTCTCACCGCATCGGTAACAAAAGAGGTTTCTTACTTCTGACTGACAGTCGTAGAAAGAGTGACCAATCTGGTCGCAATTCCAGCACTTGAATTTGGAAGTATCCAGTTGACATTGCGAACGATCGAACCGGCTGTTAGCAGAATAAGCAGCAAGTTCTGGGCTCTCTGTCAGCTCTTCCTTTTCGCACAAAATCGTTCCCTCAATCTCGTTTACCCCTTGTCTATAATTTGGATATCTTTGAGACTGATGCTGGGTGAATGTTTCAGCTTGTCGCGCAACATCTCTTAAATGTTCCAAACTACTAGCCTGGTAAGGAAACAGGAGATGACCTAAACTTTCTTTAGTATTTTTTTTAAGCAAGTCGATCATTTTCGAATCACTTAACGGTTCTCTTAATCTAGCGTTCATTCGCAATAAAACCGAATAGTAATCGTCGAATGATTCCTTTTGACCTTGACGGCGAGCAAACATTCTAAGAATCTTTTCGTGATCATTTTCTACCTTGCTGAATTCTTTTACGATGGCATATTTCACCTGTTCATATGATGCTCTTGGACTTTTCTTAAGAAAATACCAGAACCACGACTCTGCCTTGCCATGTAAAAGGACATGAAAATTTGCAAGTACGTGTTCCCAACTACATTGTGAACGTTCCTTAAGAGTCTCCACTTTGAAAAGAAAATCGTGGATATTTTCGGATGAAATCTGCCACTTTTCAATTTTGCAAACAGAACTAGTTGAAGAAGTTTGTTGACTTGACGGTGGTACTGCCCGGTTTTGGGTAGAAAACGAAGCGTTATTTAAAAATTGTTCAAAATCAGAACGAGCGTTTGAAGGTACTGGAGGATTCACATGTACATCTTGCTCATTTACAATTGGGACATTTAAATTCAAATTGTCCAACCTTTCGACTACGGTATCTCTAATAGATTGCATTTCTCGAATAAATACGCGCTGGTTTGCCTCAAGGATTCGCTGGAAAGCTGAAGTTATAGCTCCTATGCCTGCAATATCTTCTTGAGTAGATGGTGGCTGGGGTTGATCATGTTGGTTATCACCGTTAGGATCACCCGCTAGAATGGGCTGCATCGCTGCAGGAAGAGTATCTATTAATTGCGGTTGTGGTAAAATCTGATTTGGATTAGGGGACTGATTTTGGTTTGAACTAGGACCAGGTGGAGTACGACTCACAATTGGTCTGGAATCCATTGGTCCTGACTGGTTGTTTGTATTTCGGAAGCTGTTTGAATTTCTATGAGAGGAATTACCTCTATAATTACTTGGCCTTCCTCTAGAACGCGTATTTGGTACTCTGTTATCCATAATTAACACTCGTTGAATTAATATTCATAAAAAAATTGCCTAGCTAAAACTAGTAACTTTCAAACCTTTAAAAAAACTGATTAAAGAGAAATATAATGCTTACATAATTTGGGGTTAGTGCGGTCGGTCTTACGATGGACTTTCTATGAAATTCTGATAAAAAAAAAATGCTTTAGGAAAGATAGATTGATAGTTTATAACGGACGGACTATGCAAAGCATTGCATATATCGCGGACAAAGCGTGGCCAAAACGGTAAGTGTACTAGCAGCATCATAATCCAGTGTAATACTACCAGACTATGGACCATACTATAATTGGAAAAGATTAAAGTTAAAAATAAAATAAAATATTCGTATGCAACAAACTACCCTGTTCATGGATAAAATTGGACTAATACGAATATAAAAACCAGTTCAAATCCTTCTGGCATTCAATAGTCGCAACGCGGATTACAATTAAAACTATTTATGTTAATGCCGGGACTATACTACTGAATTCCATACTAAACTTTGAACTGGAAAGTGACACATAAGAACAGTATAGTTGCTGGAGCTTAGTTTTAGCTCAAGAGTTAGTCAGCATATATTTTCTAGCGACGATCTTATATGCCCCACGTTGGGCGCCATTTTTGTTTGTTACTGCTTCCATGATTATTAAATAAAACTGGATACTACCTCAAAGGACTAGGACTTGGCAGGCTTGCCTTACAGCTAGGTAAAGTCGGATGGGGCGTGATTCTTGTCCCAAGATAGCCAGACGCAGCAAAAACATTTGTCTCATGCCAAGATTTGAATTAATTCACTATTAACGGACGGACTCTACCATTTTGCCTACAACATTGCTAGCGGGGCAACAGGTGTTAGGTTGCCGTGAGTACGTTGGATTCCCTCCCCTTCACGAAACCCGCGAAACGCCATGACAGCTCCCGTACTCCGGATGGTTGAAGAACTGTCCCTAAATCACGACAGTATCTATCTACTCTATTCGATCATAACTAATCGCACCGAACACGACCACACGTAACCCCATTAAACTTTCAATTTAAAACATCTTAGTTAATGAAACAAGGATTCATTTATTATAATTTAAATCGCTTAATAACGTAGTCATAGTTTCTAACTTTAAGTAGGTTTCATTACTAGTTAGGAGAGTTCAAATTTCACTTTAGTTATATTTAAAATTAAGATTTTCAAGGGACGGAAGAAATAAGATTACTACTATATAATTATGTACGTATTCTATGGAAAAAAGGGATATGGCTTTGAAGCAAAAGGTTACAAAATATGAATGCTATCCTTTCATGGAATCACTTATCCATTGTCACATTAGTTATATATTAAGAAAAATAAGATAAATATAGCTATAGCTTGGCAATAAGAGAGTAAAAGGAATGAAGACAAAAAAAAACTCACCATACTATCCAGAGATTGTGCACAATATCCGTTTCTGTAGGTTGTTGCTGCTGCTTTTGCTGTTGCTAGTATTGTTGTAAAGTAAATAATACGCCAAACTACCACTACACCACACCACAGGTTATCAAATTAATAGTTTTTTTTGTTTACGTTATGTAGAATAATTATTTAGGATTATTCAATTTTAGCAAATTTAGCAAATTAAGATCACTAGGTCAGGTAGATAATTGTCATAATTTTTTTAACCTTTTCCTTTTTTTTTTTTTCCTCTTTTTCCTTTTCTTATTTTTAACGGTTTCTTTCTCTAAGGATTTTTTTTTTTTTTTTTTTTTTAACTACTTAGCACTATGAATATTATTTTAAGGATTATCTTCGATAGGAACACAAAAAAAAGAAAAAAACCACACTAAGACGATTCCGCACGGCCACGCTTCACTCCAAACCCGATATCACTGTGGATGCTGATCTTCACACACTTACTGCAAGAATCCCGCTTTTCGCAATCAGCACGAGAAAAAAACCGTGAATTGGTTAGCGACTGATTCGCTCCCTGATTGGGAGCTATGGGTTCTCTTTTCGCGTGATTTTCTGTGTTGCTTGATATAGCTGGTGTGCTGTGTGAAAGTCTCCACTGTTGGGTGGGTGTAGGAGTGCAGGTGGTTGCATTGGATGATGAGGATGACTCTTAATTCAGCTAGATCTAGCGGTTGAATACTCCCAGTACATATAGTTGGTGGTGAGGAAAGCGGGGTTTCTCTGTTGTCACCAACGAATGTGTGATGTAAAATGATCTCCTGTGATTGTGCTTTGAATTTGAGCGCCGTGTACTGGGTGGAGACAGAAAGAGTTATCAAAGTTGGGAGGGCAGGAGAATAATGGTGCTTTTGTTTCACCACCATTCATGCGTGGATTTAAAATGCACGTTCTTTTGCACCACTACGACGAAGGGCTTACGGGGTGACCCCAAAGCACTGAATGCTTTTAATTAGCCTGTGATAGGGTAAGAAAAAAAAAGAACATATAGCTTTCACTAATGCAGCACGTCTTGTATGAAAAATTTACCTGTAAGGTTTGGTTGTTTTCTTTTATTTAGTTTTTTTATTTTTTCTTTTATCGATATGATGTGAAAAAAAAAATTTATATTTCGCGGTATTTCCTGAACGAAGCTAGTATGGGATAGCCTGTCGATTAAAAAAAAAAAGAGTTCTTATGGTAAAGCACTGACCAAAAGATAGTGCGAATTACCTTGGAAAAAAAATCTTGTGACCATCTCGGTTACACGCATTATAAACTGATTTATTATTATCTAATCTCCCTTAACCTATTTCACGATTTTGAGTTTCATTGTAAAATAATGTTAGCGCAAGTGCGTGCACACATGTTAGAGTCAGCCATTATCAGCTTCCCATTCGTTCAACAGTTTGACAAGCGACATAATGTTTTTCCTAGAACTTTATCCACACAAGACAATTAATCTGTTAATTTCGCAATCGACAGAACTGACAAAATTGGCAAACAAAACACCCCAAGACTGAAAAAAGAGAAATCTTATCTTTTGGCTTGTGTCAGGTTTTTATCAGAAAAATGTAACTGACCTACGTATCGGTGATCACCAGTCTGGATTTATTTTAAACACTGATCCAATTTGGCGTTTTATTGTTTACAGGCTTCAGTTCCCGGTAATCGGACTAGATTCTTATCAACATCGGGTTATTCGCATTTTTAAGTGTCCATCCACCTGAAGTTAATTGTTCTCAGTGGTGTTGCTTCGAAATTCAATTTCATAATTTCGATTTAAGTGAAATTAATACTAAGATTAAAGTCGCACAGAGTGATTCAGTTTGGACACCGCACCACCTTCGGTGGTCAGTGAGCCCTTGTTGATCTTTCGTTCAAATTCATACTTATGCAGTTGGAATTGTAATGTAATGTCGCAAATATGGGACTTTCAGCTCTTTTGACCTGACCTAATGTGTTGCTCTGATAAAGTTTTTTTTTTCCCTTAATAAAAATATTCCTTAAAGCTGCCCGAGACAGAGGACAGAATTGCAATGGCATGAAAAACCTTTGCACAAACAGGTTTAGCATTCGGGAAATCGCATGCTTCGGGATAAATGGAAGAAGGTACATTGGAAAAGCACTACCCTTAGTGAAGAACTCACATTACTATCCATTCATGGAGACGTTCTACGAACCTTTGAGGTTACACAGGTGCTTTGGATTCTATAAAGGAACACTTAATGGAATAAGTGTAGAAAGGAATAGGATAAGTGAATGTGTTCCCCTGAAGGATGGGTTAATGGTGGCATTGTTTTTGAGCGTTTTTTTTTTTAACCTGCTTTCAGTTGCAGCTGTTTGTGCACTCAACGTCGGGCAGGTACCTCCATAAATGCCTTGGCAGATTTAAGAGATGAGTAGTACGGAAAGTGAGCTGCTTTTATTATTTGTTTTTCTTGTATTTTAAAATAGGTTCTAAGTTTGAGAAATCGCAAAGATGGTTAGATGCTGGACTGATGAATTATGGTAGTGGTACTTCCACTGGAAATTAGTAATAACAGGAAGCTCTAATAAAAAACAACCGGGCGAAATTTAATTGTTAACAAAGGTAGATAGGTAGAGGTACATACTTTAAAGGTAATTTAATTTTTGTTGCGTTTTATTAAATGCTTTTGTTGTTGTAAAAAATTCTTAATTTGTTAAATATTTGGGTGCGGCATTTGCCATTTTACCACCATAATGTTGATAAATTGTTAGATAACCAGCCAAACAACCACCAATTTCGACTTGAAATAGTTTTTATAGACAATGGTCTAATTATTATAGGCTGGCAGTGGCCACGGGTAAAGTTTAAAATAGGTTTAATTAGAGAGAAACAAAAAATACAATTCGTTTGGTGGGCTTTGTTCGTCTACTAGTTACATCTTCCACTGCGCCACCTTTCGCGAACGTCTGACAAATACCCGAGAGTATAACCGCCATTAAAGAGCTTCTCAATTGGCCGTTCGACTTGGCATAAAAATTCGACTCAAAAATGGAAAATTTAAGCTAAACAAATGAATGGTTGTGAGAAGCTGGGCTCAAGGTCTTTGATGACCTGTTGCGCCAAATACTTATTTTTATACCCTCCAGAGGAAGGTATATTCACTTTGTAACGCCAAGAAGGAGTCACCGGAGACCTCATAAAGTATATATATATTGAATCAGGATCACATTCTGAATCGATTTAGCCATGTCCGTCTGTCTGTCTGTCTGTCTGTCTGTCTGTCTGTCTGTCTGTCTCTCTGTCTGTCTGTAGAAAGCACGATAGCGCCCAAAGTAATCGACGTAGGTGAACGAAATTTGGTGAAAGGACTTCTTTATATCGGCGTCAGGTTGGTATTGAAAATGGGCTATGTCGGTCAAGTAGTTCTGGTACCTCCCATACAAAACCAATATTGGACCCATTTGTCTTTCTGTCTGTTGAAAGCACGATAGCGCTCAAAGTAATTGACGTAGGTGAACGAAATTTGGTGAAAGGACTTCTTTTTATCGGCGTCAGGTTGGTATTAAAAATGGGCTATGTCGGTCAAGTAGTTCTGGTACCTCTCATACAAAACCAATATTAGAAAACATATTATGTTAAAAACACGATAGCGTCGAAAAGAATCTACATAGACAAGTGAAATTTTGTGAGAAAACTTATTTTTATTGTCGTCAAGTTAGTATTAAAAATGGGCTATGTCGGTCAAGTAGTTCTGGTACCTCCCTCACAAAACCCATTTTGCATGACTTGTATGCAGTGGAGGGTATCAAAGCATCGGCCAGGCCGATGATAACACTTTTATTTGTATCCCAGTTTGTCACATAAAGGATAAAAACGCCAATAGAGCGATTTAGAAGAGTTTTACGGAAGACATTAGAACCATCGACAGAAAAATATACGAAAATAATGAGGGGCCCATACTGACCTAATGGCAATTCTGTTTGGTCGCCCGTAGTAAGTTACTTAATGGCCGTGGCTAAAGTTTCAAAAGCTTGGGTCTTGGGTGCTTCACCAATAACTTTGCAATGGGGCACACTCCAACCACATCCCTTGACGATGATGACCCTATTGCAAGCGATATAATATGCACCTATATTTTGTGCTCCCAGTTGAAAATCTGCTACAGGCAATCTATCGCAATAGGATAAAAGCCTAGATCCCTTGCAATGATCATCCACAGGTTGTCCATAGAAAATGATCGACGAACCTTTATCCCCATTTGCATTGGGCATGTCTTCAATCATTTGTTCTAAAAATACTTTTATTTGTTAATTTTAAACAAACCTTTGTATGCATGACCTTATTGTTTTTAATGGAAATTTAATTCACACTAATCGGAGAAATAAATTCTTAAGTGGAATTATTTCCAACCTTGGTATGTGGCTAATAGCTTCAGTTCAGTTCCACAAATGTAGTTTTCATTCGCATGTGACGTGATGGCTTAAAATCGACGTCAGAATAGGTGAGATAGCGTTTTGAGATTGATCGATGTAGATATAACACGTGCGTAGTTAAACAATTTTTTTTTTTATAAATAGAGAATTGATGGAAAGCTTCTTTTGGAATGTTTCTAACTAAAAGCTGAATAATATCACTAGGTACTCAAATTTTTAACGAATAAAATTTATTTAGGTACATGATAAGATTGCGGGGGGTACAAATTAATTTAATCTTTTTAATTTATTAAAAATGGCTGTACATTCGTTTTTTGTTTAAACGTTATAATAATTCCTTTATTGACTGCACTCTAATGGTTGATAATTCACATAAGTTTCCGTAAACTTACTTCCCATGAAGGCTCGCTTCATGCTTTACATAAATGGATTGTCAATTACTTAAGGGGGTCAATGATTTCATAAACTTTAATGTTTTATATACATTAACACAAATTTTTTTTTTAACAATGCATTAATATGATCGGGCGTTAGAAGCAATCCTTAAGCGATGTATTCTCTCTCTGTCAATCTCTAATTCGGTCATCATGAAAGAGTGAGGGAGAGTTACCATTAATAAGTCTGGATCGCGTGAGAACGCCTCGCGTTGCATATTTGACATTTAGTAGTTGCACTTCTTTCCCGATCGGCTCAACAATGTTTTTTGATTAATGAAATTAAATGATTGCCTCGAGAATATTCAACTAGTCGTCAGAGATATGCCAATGTTCTTTTGCAGCTATGCAGAAGGCATTGATCTCGATAACTAATCCAATATGCCAGCATCCCTTCTTTTCGACAAACTTGTGTCAAACCGCAAATAGAGGCTGTGATTTATATACTTACTTCCACATTGTTCACTCCCTTTAATCCGGGTTAAAGGTTACAACCAGGTGAGTGTAACCCAAAAATTAAACCCAAGTCCATAATATTCAGTCCTTTAACCCGAGCTTTCTTAAACTTGACAGCGTTTAATTCCATTGGACTTACACTGCACTCCGGAGACCAGTTTAAGTACTTCAACTCGGGTTTAAACTCAATTTCATAATATTGACATTTTATTTCTCGCAGAAATAAGAAAAGTAGAAAATAAAATAGAAAATAAAAAAAAACAAAAAACCAGACTGACTGTAAAAATAAGAATTAAAAAGATATGAACAAGACACATTCAAGTTCGTACACCTAACTTATTGACAATCGGAGACTATATACCTACAAAGCCTACCAAATATATGAGTATCTATTGAGTACCCTCCGACTGCCAAATAGTTAGGTGTACGAACTTGAATGTGTCTTGTTCATATCTTTTTAATTCTTATTTTTACAGTCAGTCGGGTTTTTTGCTTTTTTTTAAATAAATTTTTTTTCATACGACTTTTCAGAATGCTGCAACGGTCACACAGTCTGTGTCGGAGTCGCTTGTGCATGATGAATGAAAGAAAACTATAGTTTTAACACAACTGCGTAGTTGAAATTTAATGTAGTAAATGTTCAAATTTTTGTTAATATCTTTTTAGCCTATGACACTCCGGGGGAGAATACGAATATTATGACACCTCACTCTTCAAAATCGGTCAAGCCGTTTGGGCTACAGGGCGTCCCGTAGGAACGTACATAGGATACGCGCGAAACACATAACCCTCCCTGTGTCCAGTCGGGTAAAAAGGAGCAAAGAGCTAAAAAAAAAAATTATTTAAAAAAAACAAAAAACCCGACTGACTATAAAAATAAGATTTAAAAAGATATGAACAAGACACATTCAAGTTCGTACACCTAACTTCTTGACAATCGGAGACTATATACCTACAAAACCTACCAAATATATGAGTATTGAGTACCCTCCGACTGCCAAATAGTTAGGTGTACGAACTTGAATGTGTCTTGTTCATATCTTTTTAAATCTTATTTTTATAGTCAGTCGGGTTTTTTGTTTTTTTTAAATAATTTTTTTTTCATACGACTTTTCAGAATGCTGCAACGGTCACACAGTCTGTGTCGGAGTCGCTTGTGCATGATGAATGAAAGAAAACTATAGTTTTAACACAACTGCGTAATTGAAATTTAATGTAGTAAATGTTCAATTTTTTTCAATTGTTAATATCTTTTTAGCCTATGACACTCCGGGGAAGAATACGAATATTATGACACCTCACTCTTCAAAATCGGTCAAGCCGTTTGGGCTACAGGGCGTCCCGTAGGAACGTACATAGGATACGCGCGAAACACATAACCCTCCCTGTGTCCAGTCGGGTAAAAAATGGATTTCATTTATGAAATGGAGAGCTGATGGTAAATCAACATCGTCCTCGATTACGATGTGGTGAATTTTCGAAAATATTTCCGACTGAAGAAAGAGACGTTTTCGAGGCTACATACATACATTCCATGATTCGACTAAGGTTTAAAGCGGATTAAAAATGGTTTAAGTGGTTTAAATCTTCATTTAAATCCATCTTTAATCCAGCGGGTTTATTGCATGTTTTTCAGTGCAAAATATGGACATAGGCTTAAATTGTCGGGTTTAAAAAATGCGGGTTAATGATCGGGTGTAAAATTCACTTTAAATCCGAGTTACACCCTAATTTTCGCTTATTGCATTTATAAGTTTTTTTTTTGAAAACAAGCATTCATATTCTCGGTCGACGCAATTGTTTTCAAATGTAATTTTTATTAATTTGGTTTTTTGTTCTTTTACAGAATCTTCATAAAAACTTTATAACTCAAAAATCGTATACCCATTCTGAAATATTCCTATCTTTCCCCTGAATCCAATCATATTTCATTCCTTCGCCGGCGAAATGATTTTTTGCCAAAAACAACAAACGAAAACGGACAAAGGTAGATAATAATTGTAGGAACAAAAATGTCGTATTTTATTTCCTCGAATGAATTTTTCACGTTTAGTCCTTTAATTATGTTGATCCCATTGAGCACAACACAAATAATGTACCTACTTATTTATTTATTTCCTGGTGAAATAAAACAGCAAATAATTTACACTCTGGGAGCGCATTCATATTTTCAAAAGCTGATAGGTATTAGGAACTCACAAAATACACTACTCTCAGTCAGTGGTTTAGCACTTTCTCTTTATTTTTCCCTCGAAGCGTGATCATTTTTCACCAAACTCAAATTCCCTCAATTTTTATTGAAAAAAATTTTCTTAAAATAAAAATTTGTATTCTTCGGAAAGAACATTTTATCATTTAATTAACCTTCTGTATAAAAATCGCAATTTGTTAAAACTATTTTTTGGGACTAGAAATTTTTGCTGTGAGATTGTTGATATTCCCACAATTTTGATGTTTTTTTTTTCTTTTACGAACGAAACGTTTTTCGGAAGTTGAAACTCCCACAAAAAGGTAGCGATACTACGATGTAGGAACACTGCTGAGTGTCAGTTTTTGAATGCTTCACATTCACATGTATTCACAGACAGTAAAATTGAGAGCAGGATGGAGGGGTACCTATTGTTTAACAAATTATAAATTTTAGTTTATGACATGGATGTGGTCGAAAAAGCAACTAACAAGTCGAAATAAATATACGTTGTCATAGACTATAACACTCCAGCTATGAGCAAGAACAAACCTTGGTTTCAATGGCCATACCTGGATTACAGACGATCGAATGCTAGAAAGAACATATTTGCAAGACTGAGATCATTTAGGTTAGAAAGTAAGTAAGAAATAAGTACGTTGTGCGGTCACCTGACAAAAGATGTAAACCTCTTTTGTAAACCTTGAATGACTGAAGCTTAAAGTTTAATCATTTGAGTGGCGTGCCAACCTGGGAGCTCCAAAAGAAAATATCGGATTGGACAATGTACAGGGTTCGCGTCAAGGCATGAAGGTCATCAGACCAACAGACCCTTCAACTTCTTTCAATAAGCAAATGCGACTCAAAAAATAGGGGTCCGTTGACTCAGAGATTAGTCGACCAACGCACCTCAAATAAAAAAAAAGAGAAGTGTAGTGCAAGTTCGCTGGTAGGGATAGTCAGTTTCTCTCTAAACCTAAATTGGAGAGCGGGTTCCTGGACGCCTGCCATTTTTTAATTAAGTCTATAAGATTTCCTTCTTTTTTGTTGATTTTTCTGGATCCGGAATTAATATTCTTCTTCTGACACCTTTCACTTTCATTGACTAGGGAAATACTTATTTCTAAATGCTGCATAAATTATACAGCTATAATTTTAACGAAAATGTAGCTATTCCTCTCCAAGATGAAAAATAGCTTGCAGCCCACAAAGCTGAAAGGCGGAGAAATATTACATATATATTTTGGGCTCTTAGTTTTATAATCAAGAATACATTCACCCTACAATATTATATTAACTAAAATTTGTAAAAGTATAAAATATTTGTAAAAGTATATCACTATAGGGTGGAGTAGCTTAGGAAGTTCGCTTCCGTGTAAGTCTCGAGTTCAACTTTTTTGAATAACTCTTTTTGCGCTTGTATATGTACAGTCATATCAAAATCTGATGAATTGTATTTTTTTTTTGCTTCCAAGTGCTACATTTCGTTATTTAACTCTTCTAGTATTGTATTCTAAATGATTTTTCGTTCTTATTGAAGTTCGTCAACGAAAAGTTTTGAATATCCTGCATATTGTGTGCTCAAGACTTCGCCTTTACAAGAGAGACTAACCATAATTTGATGATTTTATGTGCAGAGCAATTGATGGGATATTTTCCAACTGAACCGTTTGAATAATTTTGTTTTACCAGCTCTACTTCATTCCATAATACGAGACCATTTCATTCTTAGGTATCCAAAATTGTTGCCACGCTTTCCGTGCTCTTCATTTTGTTTTTAAGTATTGTATTAAATACTTTGTTGTCTGTTTAGCAATAAAAAAGCTAAAGAACAACAAGGCCGCCGGCTCTGATGGTTTACCAGCGGAGCTCTTCAAATACGGTGGTGATGTTTTGGTAGGGCGCATGCACCAAATCATCAACCAAGTATGGGTGGAAGAAAGTATGCCCGATGACTGGACTATCAGCTCCATATGCCCCATCTACAAAAAAGGCGATCCTATGTCTTGCAAGAACTATCGAGGCATATCCCTGCTTAATGTCGCATACAAGATCCTATCCAATGT
Source organism: Cheilosia impressa (assembly GCA_948293265.1). Lineage (NCBI taxonomy): Eukaryota > Metazoa > Arthropoda > Insecta > Diptera > Syrphidae > Cheilosia > Cheilosia impressa. Next base: position 27,693,427 of record OX411883.1, read on the forward strand.
ACTGTGTGAACGTCTCAAACCGTTCTGCAACACACTAATCGGCACGTACCAGTGTGGCTTCCGGCCCGGCAGATCGACTATAGACCAAATTTTCACACTGAGGCAAATCCTGGAAAAGACCAATGAATTTCAAGTCGAGACTCACCACCTTTTCATCGACTTTAAAGCCGCATATGATAGCATTCATCGTCAGGAGCTTTATGTGGCGATGGCCGAATTCGGGATCCCGGCAAAACTGATCCAGCTATGTAGCGTGACGCTGGAGAACACACGCTGCAACGTGCAATTTGGAAGTAGTTCCTCCGAACTATTTCAAACATGCACCGGATTTCGGCAAGGAGAAGCATTATCATGTGACTTCTTCAATCTCGTGCTAGAGCAGATAGTGCGCAGGGCAGGTGTCAACACGGAAGGCACTATCTTCAACAAATCCGTCCAACTACTGGGGTATGCAGACGATATTGACATCATCGGTCGCTCCCAGCGTGCCGTGATAGAGGCTTTTACGGCGATTGAAGAACAGGCGAAATTCGTTGGTCTTGTAGTAAATGAGGACAAGACTAAGTACATGCTATCAACAAACAAACAAGCATCTGTCCACCGCCTAGGACAGAACGTCACTATTGATAGCAACAATTTCGAGGTAGTTAAGGAGTTTATCTACCTCGGAGTAAACATGAACTCCACAAATGACATCCTAGTGGAGATCTGGCGAAGAATTACCCTAGGAAACCGCTGCTACTTCGGTTTGGCAAAGCAATTGGGTTCAAAACTCCTAACTCGAAGGACAAAATGTATGCTTTACAGAACCCTTATCCTGCCAGTTCTGCTTTATGGCGCCGAGTGCTGGACGATAAGCAGGAAGGGAGAGCTGATACTGGGCTCCTTCGAAAGAAAAATTCTTCGGCGGATTTTTGGTCCTGTGTGCGAGGAGGGCGAATGGAGGAGAAGATACAACCGCGAACTCTATGAGCTGTACCAAGATGTGGATGTAGTCCAAAAGGCCAAAATACGTCGACTACATTGGCTCGGCCACATCGAGCGAATGGACAATAATGCTCCAGCTAAGAGGATCTTCGAATCCCAGCCGCCAGGTTCGAGACGACAAGGAAGACCGAACCTCCGTTTCAAAGACCAAGCCATCGCGGATGCCAGAGCGCTTGGTCTGGATAACTGGAAGCAGCGTGCCCGGGATCGCAGAGGATGGAAGGCTGCAGTGTCTCAGGCAGAGACTCTCCACGGGTCGGGAGCCCGTTAAGTAAGTAAGTACTTTGTTGTCTGTTACCCTCTTGAAAGGCGTGGTATCCATCTGGGGGCTTGAAATCTAAAAAAAAAATTAAGATAGTTAAACGAATAATTTAAACTGAAAGTACTTTCTTCAACTATTTTTTTTTGAAAACAAGACCTCCTTTTAAAGTTCTCAAAAATGAAGTATAGTATATAAGAATAAGAATAAGTACTTTCTGTAACTATTAAAATACCTCCTCCATATTAAAAATTGTAATATTTCATTTTGCGAATTTTTTACAAAATTGTTTGTCATTCGTTGACATGAGTGGACATTTTTCTAATCAATACTGGAAATTTACTTTGAACAATATCATTATTACAGAGCAATAAATTCCTAGACAACAACTATCTATAATGTTTTGCACGAGACATGCTTTTGTTACTGTACAATAATCTGCTCTAATAAAAATTATCTAAGCTCTAGAATGAATCACTTGAGAGGTTATAATAAGTCCCGGAGTTTTGCTGTATTAAATATGTTTATCTATAGTACCCTCAATCGGACGGCTAGAGACACGGAGTCTTAAGTAGGTAATCGCAATTAGAGGGGGGATGAACTAAGATTTATTTCAAAACATAAAGTCCACATGCTTGTAACGTATACATTGTTTTAACCAGCTCTTCAGTCCGATAAGAACCCCAGCAATCGATGTAATGCAGTCAATTTATGTCATATCTGATTTGGCCAAGAATTATTAAAAGCGATAAGACATTTCAAGGCTGCGCCTAGCAGTCACACGAGCTTTCAAAATTCCATGAAATAGTACAGAAAGAACACCCCGAATCTTCGTTCGAATGTTTTCTTATCATGATGTAGTGTTGGTCAGAGGAAATTGTAATTCAAAATATTAGCAGAAAAAGTTTTTAAATGAATGTCAGGTATTGCAAAAGGCATTGTCCTCTATTAACACAACAAGTTTGGACTGTGCGATAAATTTAAATTCCTCACTCAATTCCGCTTAATTTTGACATAAGAGCTAATGGTGTCAAGGAAAAATTTGGAGTCGATAATATTTCTTTTTCGGGACTGGCGCTATGATGGGTACGTAGGGCGAATTACCGCATCCTTGAAGGAGTAGGTGTGTAGGTGTATTGAGTAAATACATCTGTTGCTGTTGTTGATTTACATGTTACACGCATTTAATTGTGTGACCGATGAACTACTTTGAGCACACATTCCATCTCCATCCCCATGTAAGGATATTAATTCACATTAAATTTAATTTAAATAAAACTCACCTAAGCGAACCAAGATCTAAAACCTTCACAGGTTCCCTCTTCTGAGCGTACCCAAAAAAAAACCAAACACACAATACAGAAGCAATTATGTTCCTAATCGCTTCACGCTGGGAAAGAAACAGTGACGGAGCGAAGGTAGGAGAGGGGGGGGGGGGGGGGGGGGGCAAGGGGGCACATTGATAGGATATATGCAATTAACGAAACAGATTCTTTTTTAGTACAACGAATTTATTTACAAAGCTTACATTTCTTGTGTTGCTTAACAACAAAATCCAATGAACGCTGCTCCCTAATATGCGATTACATTTTATCAAAAATGACAGAAATAATAACACAGGAGGTACACAACATCTGCATTCGAAAATACTCTTTTTCTCTTTTCTCGCTAGAAGTTTTGTGTGTAGTGTGTGAGAGGAGTTTCTTAAAATTGAAGCTAATTTTAAATTATTTAAGGTCCACAATGAGAATGTGCACTCTAAGGCAATCTAATCTGAGTATCATGGCTATAGAGCAGGAAATCATACAGACCATCGATAGGAATAATAAGAGATTTTGCACTGATGAAAAGTAGGAAAACAAAAATTTAGAGAAATTTTCTGCAAATAAATAAAAAAGTTTCCTGCAAATAAAAAATAATAATGAATTGCAAATGTATGCGTTCATTATATTACTACCTATTCAACTTTTTTCCTTTTACTTAGAACTAAATAAACTGCTTTCATTCTTTCATTTAAAAATTAATTTTTAAAACAAATTTTAGTTACGAAATTATTTATTTATTTATTTATTAATGAATTTAATTAATTAATAAAAAAAACAATTTAATGTAATTATATACAGAGTTAAAAAAAATAATTTAATGCAATGTAATTTAATATACCTACTTAAATTAAAAAAATTTAAAAGCTTAAGCAATAAATTATTGTTTAATGGGAATTACCGTAGTTTATTTGATAATTTATTCGCTTAGAGATTGGGAAATCGGAAAGTAACTAATATGGGCAAATTTTAAATTTGCGGCTTCATTTTGCTTCACTTGTGCAAGTAGCACAAACAAATTTGACCAAGTTTATTGACATTATGTATAGGTATGACTGGGTGAAACCGTAGGTTTCTTTTTATTTAGGGCGGAATAAATTGGGTCTGTCCTGGGCGCCCCAACCCACGCTACGCCACTGGAAAGAAATCGCGTTGCAATCACAGAGCAGATGGTTTAAGCAACAAAAGTATACTCTCAGGCGTGTATTTAAGATATAAACATGTAGCAAGAAGGAAAAACAACATAAGTCGAATTATGTCGAAATTGAGTTTTTAACATTATCGGATGAGCATTCCATTCATTTTAGCAAACTCAATTTTTTTTTTTATTTATTACGGTTTATGAATTATAGAAGAAATAAAACAACAATAGTCATTTACTATTAACTTTGCACAATGAAAAACAGCATAGGAGGTAAATATAAAATTCCGATTGTTAATATTTAAATAGTTATGCTCTTATTATGTAACAGCATATCAACTCAAAACACACGTAAGTAGATCTTTTAATAGAACTAACAAATATTTTTGGAGAACATAAGATGATTTGTGTCGCTTTTTCCAAACCCAAATTGCATGTGATACGGAAATAACTAGACTTGTGCTGTGCTTTCCTTATTATTTTTTTGTGAGAGAACTAAGCACAAGCAAACTTATGCTCACTTTACCAATAAATAAATATAGTTTTCCAGAATATGGCTAACTGTAGGGTTAAATGTCAATGTTGAGAAACATTTTGACATTTGAAGAGGGTGTTGCCCAACCACCCAAAATGGCGGAATGAAATATCGTAATAGGAGGGAATTTAAATATTTAAAAAAAATGGAACAGTTGTTGTGTAGAATATTATGAATGAAGATGTCCCGCCAATAAAAAAATTACTGGATGGAAAAAGGTTTTACATATTGTTTGTCATACACACGTATATATTGTACAATTGATATCTCACTTTCTTAGACATGGGCAGATTACAAACAACGGGCGAAAACAAAACTGTCCAAAAATAAATTATCATTAAAAAAACTCAAATAATTTGAAAGCAGAGTGGTTGAAGTTGCTGAAATCGAAGCCGCTGTTAAGGGCATTAAAAGTGCAAAAGAATTTGGTTCAGTACCGGAAGTGGTAGCAGACAGAAGATACTCAGCTACATAGTTATCAGTGTCACCAATTACATAATCTCCGATTCCTTCAACATCGCAAGCATTCCTATTGAATACCGATGAATCCGACGCGACAGAATTAAGCATTGTGCGATCTATATATGAATGCGAAACAAACAAGGAAATAATTGAACCGACAAGTTTTCAGTTTTTAAAAGTAGTGTAAATGAAAGAAATGCTTAAATTTTGAAAATTTAATGTGAAATTGAAAATGTTAAAGAATTTGAACACAGAAAAAGATTCGACAAAGAGCTTTTAGATATAAAAAAAACAAAAGGGAAAATTAAGCCTGCTAGAACTGGAGCTTAAAATATGCACTAAGGAGCTACAGCAAAATGGAGTTAAACCTAAGCCGCTAAAAAAAAAATACCTCCCCTTTGTTGAAACTTTGCATGAAGACTTTAAATGTTTTTAGTATGGAATAGTATAGTGAACCACTAACATTTTACACAGACTACTCTAAATAATGAACTACGAAAATCTCGATAGCTATATTGAACTGAGATTTTTTTTCGTGAAATTTAATGAAAAATGTTCCGGTTCTGAAATGCGCCTGTATGTCAACTATTTTTCAAAGCAATTAACCGTTCATTTATTTACGAAAGTAAATATACAGACCTGCCCTATTAAAAGACAAGTTTTTGATGTGTCTTTGCTTAGTTTAAAGAATACAAAAATGAAGGTGACAAATAATTTTTCAACAAGTAAAAGTGTTATCATCGGCCTGGCCGATGCTTTGATACCCTCCACTCCATACAAGTCATGCAAAATTGGTTTTGTGAGGGAGGTACCAGAACTACTTGACCGACATAGCAGGTTTTCTATACCAACCTGACGCCGATAAAAAGAAGTCCTTTCACCAAATTTCATTCACCTACGTCAATTACTTTGGGCGCTATCGTGCTTTCAACAGACAGAGAGGCATGGGTCCAATATTGGTTTTGTATGGGAGGTACCAGAACTACTTGACCGACATAGCCCATTTTCAATACCAACCTGACGCCGATAAAAAGAAGTCCTTTCACCAAATTTCATTCACCTACGTCAATTACTTTGGGCGCTATCGTGCTTTCTACAGACAGACAGAGAGACAGACAGACAGACAGACAGACAGACAGACAGACAGACAGACAGACGGACATGGCTAAATCGATTCAGAATGTGATCCTGATTCATAATATATATACTTTATGAGGTCTCCGGTGACTCCTTCTTGGCGTTACAAATGTATGGGCAAAGTGAATATACCTTCCTGTGGAGGGTATAAAAATGTAATTCTGCTAAAATTGATTATGTCTGCATTTTTTAAAGATTGATGCAATTTATTTATTATACCCTCCAGAGGAAGGTATATTCACATTGCCAATACATTTGTAACGCCAAGAAGGAGTCACCGGAGACCTCATAAAGTATATATATTCTGAATCGATTTAGCCATGTCCGTCTGTCTGTCTGTCTGTCTGTCTGTCTGTCTGTCTGTCTGTTGAAAGCACGATAGCGCCCAAAGTAACTGACGTAGGTGAATGAAATTCGGTGAAAGGACTTCTTTTTATCGGCGTCAGGTTGGTATTGAAAATGGGCTATGTCGGTCAAGTAGTTCTGGTACCTCCCATACAAAACCAATATTTTACCCATGTGCCTCTCTGTCTGTTGAAAGCACGATAGCGCCCAAAGTAATTGACGTAGGTGAATGAAATTAGGTGAGAGCACTTATTTTTATTAGCGTCAGGTTGGTATTCAAAATGGGCTATGTCGGTCAAGTAGTTCTGGTACCTCCCATACAAAACCAATATTAGACCCATGTGTCCCTCTTTCCGTTGAAAACACGATAGCGTCCAAAGGAATCAACCTAGGTGAATGAAGTTTTGTGAAAGGACTTCTTTTATCGTCGTTAGGTTGGTATTAAAAATGGGCTATGTCGGTCAAGTAGTTCTGGTATTTTGCATGACTTGTATGCAGTGGAGGGTATCAAAGCATCGGCCAGGCCGATGATAACACTTTTACTTGTTATCCATTTCTCTTATTTTCTATTTGACCGCAAATAATTGGGTAAGAGAAAATTAGCTTTGCTCTGTTGGTAGGTTGACGTATTAATTTCTCTTTATAAGGTTTGATATAACTCAAGTCTATCAGTTTTACGTAAAGATGGTGGTGGCCAGTTGTGTTTGGACTGTCCAGCAATTTATAAAATTGTTGCCTTGCACAACTATCACCACGAGTACCTAGTTGGATGCTCAGACTGATACCGGATATTTATGTTTTCTTTCTATGGATATTGATAGATATACTTATTATCGGCAAGGACTTATGCCAAGGAAACAATATTCAAGTACTTTCAACAAAAAATATCGTGCAACGCAACGATGTGCTATGCAGTAAATTTTAAACAGCGCTGATTTCCTTGGACATAGACTTTGCAGCGGAAGCATGATAGAACGTTGCAAGGAAGAAAGAAGTTTGCAGATTGTTCAGTTTGGTTTTGGGTTAGAGCTGAAAAATGTAATCAGCATACTGGAATTTATTAGGGAGATAATGAAATAGTTAATAGTTGGCGCAAACAGGTCCGTACCATATAAAGGGTAAGATAATAAAGAATTTCATAAAATTTCATAACTTCATCATGTTCAGTACAAGAACCAGTAAAAATTGTTGAATTTTATTATTTTTAACAAGCTGTGGATTCTGTACGAGCAAGTGTTCACACGGATCCTTTCGTGTCTTCTCGTCGACGTGCTACTCAATTGGGCATTTCGTGATATAGGTGCAGCTACAGCTCATAACGGGAGAGGCAAAATGGCGTTTCTGCGAGAAATTTTTGATGACCGCATAGTTTAAAAAAATGCTGATTTTGCGTGGACATCTCGTTCCTAAGATTTGGCCCCTGATTTTTGCTTGTGGGGTTTCGAAGGAACGGACTTACGTCAATAAACCACAAAATATGTGGGGACTAAAGCAGAACATTCGCACAGAAATTGCAAAATTGGAGCGAGAAACGTAATTCAAAATGACTTAAACAAAGCCTTACACTGCCAACAAAAAAATGGAGGTGATTTAAGGGATGCCATTTTCACACTTAGCGTAAAAAAATATATAATAATTCATACTTTAATTTAAAAACTAAGATAAAATGAAAAATGTAAAAATTATAAGCATTTTAAATAAGTTAGTCCAAGCTGGCCACCTTTTACAATGTGCTTTATGAATGCGGTGCAGTAAATCAATTCTACATAAATTTTTGCCTGGACACTGAAAATGTTTATGTGCAACGCATTGACTATTTCCATCTCAGACTTGACTTGATAAGATTTCCAACAACGCGAGTTTTTTTGACACGTTTTATGAGTTTTTGGAGCGTTTTCCTTGATTTGTTTTTTTAACGCATTTTTTGCCACGATTTGTGAAACCCATTTCATCGGGTTTTTTTAATAGTAGATTTTAGAGCAACGACATCTCCCTTCAATTGTTCTAGTCAATAACCTTGATCAGTAAGCCAAGTTAAATTTAGAAATGGAAACGCTTTTAGTTTACAAGCTCTATACCTATCTATGCTCATATTTAACTACAGATAAATAACTAAAGAAACTCCGACAACAGGCAATGACATTCAAATGCAATATGAGCTGTAAAACATATTCAATGTAACATCCATTTTTAAAGACTATAACAAAAATATAAAATTTAAAAAATCCACAGTCGGCAGTTAAGTGTTAAATTGACCCTTCAAAATTCTCCTCGAAAATGTGCTTCATCAGAAAATATGATTAAGTGGAAAATTCAAAGTCTGCCGGTTCCTGTTGCAAAAGAGGACATGAATCATTTTCCGCAACGAGGAGTGAATATTCAAGTCCATTACGATTACAAACACAACAAAAAACGTAGCTCTTGCATCTTGATGGAGCGCACTAGATACAACAATATAAAAAAGGCGATAAAAACAAAACAACCAGCAAGGATAACACCATGAGCAACCAATACCGATCCCATGGCAAAGTCATTTTCGCTCATTTTTATGCATGAAACAGGAACAAAATTCTAATTTTCTACTGCAGTGATTTCGAATGGACTGCGGAGGAGCTCAAGAGCTGTACTCGATGCAAAGTGCGCGGCACAGGAGAGACGCCACCATTTACAGACCCAACCGATACCCATCATAAAGTCGATCTACTTCACCCTTCTAACAAGTATCTGCTTGTGTTTCTGCTCAATCTTATTTTATTTGATTGCTTTTGGTTTGTTTTTTTTTTTTGGCTTTCTTGGTTTGTTTTCGACTTTATGCCATTTTTTTGTTGTTTTGTTTGTCATGGAGGAGCGGGAAATTGGCAAGCAAAAAAAAAAAAAATGGAAAAGCGAAATCTTTTGAATGTGAGACGTGGTCATGCTTATCGAGTGGGAAAGAGATTGTTCTTTGGTACGAGACGAGTGATGGTTGGGGTAGGTCTCTCAATAGGAATGAAGCGAATTAGCTATACCTATAGCTATACTTATATCTAATTCTGGGGGCTAAAGGTGAGGGAGTGGCAACTGGCAACTGACGTTCCCTTTCGATTTATTTTATGCGGTCGAAGGTATCCGATGAGCTCAGCGATTGTGTACCATTACGTCTTTAATTTATGATCATGATAACCGCAGAAGAAATTGAAACAGTCCGACGACTTCGTGTGCTTCGTCATGGGTAGATACCAGATACGTTTTTAGTATATATAGATACGGGATATTTTCTTTTATGCTACTGCGGGTTAGTTACTTTTAATCTGTAGGGTTTTCCAGCTTCTGAATGGAAAATTAAACTGATTGCCTTTAGCTACATGGTGCGTAGCCGCAAGTGTGAATTTTAAATGAACTCTTCGCACTAGCATCCGAAAGTACTGATACAAGTAAGAACGTACTGCAAAAGCGTTCTTTAAAAAAATGCAATAATGACGAGAAGGGATTAACCCTGCCCTCCAGGGGTCAGGATTTTTAAGAACCTTAAAAAGACGAAACTAACAAAATTTGTCACAGGAAAGTATGCCTGATGAATGGAGCCCCAGTATTGTTTTCCCAATCCACAAGAAAGGAGACCCTCTGTAAAGGCATCAGTGTCCTTAACATCGCATACAAGATCCTGTCTGCCCTTCTGTGTGAACGCCTGAAACCATATATGTCGACGAACTAATTTGACACAATAATGCGGTTTTAGGTCCGCTTAGTCCACAACTGACCAAATATTCACACGGCAGATCGTGAAGAGAAAACCCAAGAAGTCCAAATCGATACCCACCACCTGTTTATCTATTTTAAGGCCGCCTATGACAGCATTTATAGAGATATAAAGAGACTTGTTTAGTTTTGGCATCTCTACCAAACTCGTCAGATTGTGCAGAATGAAGATGGAGAACGCTCGCTGCTCCATAAAGGTCGGAAGCAATCTCACCGAGACCTTTGATGTCAAAAAAGGATTTGGACAAGGTAATGCGCTGCCATTTGAATTTTTTAATATCATTCTTGAAAAAACTGTGCGAAACTCGCAAGCCAACACCAGGGGCACAATTTTCCAAAAGTCTGTGCAACTTCTTGCAACGCTGACGACATCGATATCATTGGCAGAACACAGCTGTTACTGGTGCGTTTGCAAGTATCAGTAAAGAAGCAGCAAAAATGGGTTTAGTGGTGAATGAGGGCGAAACCAAATATATGCTGTCAACAAGAAGGGACACATAATACCGACAGAACGTCACTATAGACAGCTATAACTTTGAGCTTGTTCGGGACTTTGTCTATGTCTCGGCTCTCTGAAAATGACATCACCTCAGAAACCGAGCAAGAATCACACTTGCCAGCCGCTGTTAGTACGGCCTAAAAAAGCAATTGATTAGTAAGGCTTGTCGAGTAATACTAAGGAGACTCTATACAAGATCCTCATCATCCCAGTCCTGCTTTATGTTGCAGAATCATGGACGGTATCAAAGGCGGATGGGTCCTTGATCGCTTCGAACGCAAAATTTTTTCGAGTGATTTACGGTCCAGTTTGCATTGACGGGCTTTGGAGAACATCGACCTGGTCAGAAAAGTGCACATCAATCGTCTAAAATGGCTTGGACATGTAAAGCGAATGGACACCAATAGACTTTGATTCCAACTCGGAAAGACAGCACAGTAGAGGAAGATCCCGACTTAGGTAGCGCACGCAAGTGGAAGGGGACCTCAACCAATTTGGAATGCGCAACTGGAGGCCAAAGATCGCGCTAACTGGAGAGGCGTATTGGTTGAGGCCCAGGTCCACCCCGGTATGTGGCGTCACCTAAGTAAGTAAGTAAGTAAAAAGACAAAACAAGACCCATCCACAAAAAATAATTAATTTGAATTTGGAAAAATTAAAAGGGGTGCTACACCTGATACCTAGTTCTATATACTGCAACAAAAATGTCTGGCCTTTCCCTTTTCATATAAAATGATCTTGTTTTCATTCATATATCATATATCACAGCCAAATAATTATAAAAATCATTTATTTAATTTGAAAAGTATGCTAGTCTAATCCATAACCACGATTAGCTTTCGACAACCAAATAGTCAGAGACAATCTATAATTTTTGAAGTTGCGTCCACTGACTTTAAAAATTTTTCAACTTATAACAAGAACATTCTGGAACATTCGAAATACGTCTCTACTAAGAGTAGTTTACTTCATAAAGCAAAAGTCCACAACGACCAACTGTATATGCTTAACTACCTCCAACTTTGGCTAGCTAAATTTTACTGTAACTCACCACTAAAGCGCTCCATCGGGTATATACGACAACTCAATTTGATTTCCATTCAAACATTCCTTCTATCACTTCAAATATTCTAACAGCAATATTATAGTCTAATGCGGCATTTTATCTAGTGGACGTTTTTCAAAAATGTTAATTTCCTCGAAAAAGACTAAAGCTGATACACCCAAGTGGAACTCTGTTCAAACACAGCAATTTATTTTAATTAGTACAGGTACTCTTCACTTGCTGGTAAGCGAGATAAAGCTTGAGTTTCAAAAGAGCACTCCCAGAGGATGCTATAAGGGATTGCGAAATTTGCTTCATCAATGGTGAATCGCGAATCCCTTTTTATTTTGTGGATAATATGTACTTAGTGGGGATTAATTTTAACACCGTTGACGTAAAAGATCCATACCCCGTCACGGTATGAGCAATATGTTTACAAGCAATGGAAACGTAAATATGTGCGCTTAGATGATAATTTGATTAGTGATTTGGTTCGGGTTGGCTTATTGGCGAAACCTATTTTCGACAGTTGAGTTATTGGCCCGTGCTGTTGTGTAATGGAATTTTATTCAGATATTACGAGAAAAACATTTGTAGTCTTTGACAGAGGAAATTATTAAGTTTTGTCTGCAGATAATTATAAAAGCGTCTTCTTTTGAACATAAATCTTCGAGCTCAACAAATTATGGTCCATTGAAAATCAATACGAGGTCAGCAACCATGTTGATGGAATAGGATACTGATGATAAAACAATTGAACATTAGACTGACCTCAAACTTTTGATTTGGCTGAACCAATTTTTTTTACGTTCCACAGGTATATTCACTTTGTCAATACATTTGCAACGCCAAGAAGGAGTCACCGGAGACCTCATAAAGTATATATATTCTGAATCAGTATCACATTTTGAATCGATCTAGTCATGTCCGTCTGTCTGTCTGTCTGTCTGTTGGAAGCACGATAGCGCCCAAAGGAATTGACATAGGCAAATGAAATTTGGTGAAATGAATTCTTTTTATCGCGTCAGGTTGGTATTGAAAATGGGCTATGGGGCTTGCTTCCAAATCTTACGAGGAACGAAACTATGTATATTCCAACTCATTGATTTTTATTAGTTTTTTAATCGTATGTACTTAAACGAAAATATGTACTTAAATTTTTCTTACACACATATTTTCAAAGCAGAAGACGTGTTGATTTTTTTTGTTTTGACATGAGATCAATCACCCTATCTGGATCCACATTAATATCCGAATGAACAGATATCATAGGAAGTGAGATAAATCCTGCATTCCCCATAACGCTTCGGGATACTGTTTTAATGTTTTTTCATAGTAGGAAAGTCTCTTTTGGTCAATGGTCACTGGAAGCGTGGCCAAAACCGTAAGCTAGAAGTTTATACCTCTAAAGTAAGTCTTGTCACATAAATATATCAACCAATTTCAAAACTTCGGTAGAAGGATTACTCGATGATATTTTTTCGCACCGAAGAATGTAGGTACTCAGCTTCAATAATTTTTTTGGACGGCTGCCAAAAGCGTTTATGCTTCCGATGATATCGCCCACGTTCTGCTCGTTATTTCTTCAAGACTTATTGAGAAGCATTTGAAGAGCTCTACAGAGGAAATAATACTGTCATCACGCCTTTAAATAAATCTTGTTGCACAGAGGCGAAGAAGACGCGTTTTTCGCCTGTCTATACTGCGTTCGGGGCGGGCTTTAGCCCCCTAAGCCTAACGATTTAAAAAAAAGTTGATATTTGAGCTTAAGTAGGTGAGGTTAAGATAACTGCGTACTTAGTGTTTCGCGAAAAAAAATAATCGAATTCGAATTCCAAACAAAAATTCATTCATAAGGTAGTAGGTCATTTCTAACTAGCAAACTCAGTTTTCCAATAAACATATTATCGGTAAAACGATTTTGTAAAAAGTATTTTTTTTTAAACTTGGTTATCTTCAGTTTACCTGAAAACGGTAAGAACGATTTTGACCAAAATGCATGCTTAAGTAAAATTAATGTTCCAAAATTATTGCGTCCTTAATTTTCAATTCGAATCACCGAAAACGCTAATTTTAATAACTGCTTATATCTCGAAAACTCCATTTGCGATTTCTGATACTCAGAATACTTATGCAATAGTATTTTTCAAACTAAACGTTGCAATATTTGTTACTGTTTTGCCTGCATAATTTTACAAATAATCGCTCTAATCATTTTGATCAAAATGCTTATTAAAGATAATAAAAGTATTCTACATAAGATCCCGTACTTACTCGTAGTTTCCCTCAAATAATTCTAATAATTATTTCTCAAAAAATCTATCAAATAAAACAGAAACTCCTTGCCCTTGTACTTAAAAATCTTGTAAAGTGTAAGAATTATTTTCTTTCATAAATTCCTTGAACGTATTTCAGTCAATATTGCCAATTCAAAATGAGTTAATACCCAGAGTCTTAGGCGAATGTTCCGCAATTTCCATATTTTATCCTTTCACAATTTCGTGCAGGTGTTGTTCGTTTTTATAGTTGAACTTACTTAAAATCTCATCCAATCACGGTAAGAATAGGTGTACACAAATAAAAAGCAACTGCTTTACTTTAATAAAGGAAATGGAAGAGGCCATTAGACAAGAAGCACGTGATCAACATTATCCTTTTGCAATTTGAAATTATGTTAAGGCAAGAAAATTGAAATCCATTCGACTAAAGCTACACACAGTACACACATACCTGTGTTATATTCATATGATGAACAACGAACCGAATACAGAAAAAGGTCAATCGATAAAGCACAAAAAGGGATTACATCCAAAATCTAGGGCATGATTACTCAAGTCTCTAGGGATTTTCCACGAATTTTTTTTTTCGGGGCCAACTAAAGATAGAAACGCAAGGAGAAACGACAGAATATCTTGTCGGTGCTAGAAAGTAAAATGGAAGTGGGCAACAATTGATCAAGGACATACTAAAGTATATATACTGGATTTGCTCATCTAACAAATGAATCTCGGATTCAATTTGTTTCGCATCATATTAGAAGGATATGCTCTCGAATATTGTCGGCGTCGGCGTCGGTCGGTGAGAAGAAAAGCAAAAGAATTTCTTATCTTTTGTTCACAGGACGTTAAACGAACCGAACAGTGTTTACGGCCGATGGATGTCAAAACGGACATTGATATGTTGTCGCTTTGGGTCAGAGGTGATGGCTGCTGGACCAACGACGATGTCGTATTATATACACGAGTAGTATAGATACATTTTGGAAATTGTTGTATTGACATCGGATATGGCGCTTGAAAGCCTTCGATGAGAGAAAACAATGATTTAGCAGGATAGTTCAATGGATTGATTTGTTTTGATTTTATTTATGGGTTTGTTTCTCCTTATCCGTATAATCGAATCATGAACTACGGCATAGATTGAGTGAAATGTTGAACATGTGGGTAAAGGGATTTATTATGGCTTAGCTTTTGTTCATTGAGCCATAAACTTCATGGTCATGCTTGTAATTTTTTTGATTTTTATATCACGTAATATTTACTGTGAACTTAGCGCCAGTAATTCGTTAGACGTTTGCCTTGCATTTGTTTTGCGATGTCATGTTTCATGAGGTCATCAAGTGAAAGGAGTTTCAGCAAATACGTTATGAGCAAGTGTTTTGTCCTTGGGTTTGAGGTGGTGAAATAAAAAAAGCGGTCTGACTGTAATGTGTATTAAAGCTTTAATGAGCAGTTTATAAAAGCAGTAAACACATGTAGAAGTGCAGCAAAAACGGTATCGTCCATCTTACTAGGTGTGGTAGTGAAAAGAGTATGTCTGCTTAAGCTGCATGCCCACATCGTTTATCGTCTAACCCACCATTGGTCCCAAGCCCATAGGGTGGGTCGACCTATTAGCACGCATACATATCCTAGTCAAGCATTAAAAACCTATTAAAACCTATTTGTAAGGAAACGCATTCTGTTCGAGAGATTCATGAAGTCCCAATAAATCACCCGCATATACTCAGCTTTTTTTAAAAAGTTTTTTGCCCTTGGCTGCAGATTTATTTTATCTATTACCTTCATCCAAATAGTTACCTATTTTTCCTGTCAAAAGTACCTATTACAAAAGTTCCCGTACATAAACCCATTCCCACCAGTCAACCAGTGCACTGCTTTGTTTACCAAATAAAAAACGTAATTTCAAGCATCCGGAATTCGGATCTTATTACACATTCTTACGACTTGTGCTCCCGCATGGCAAGGTTAGTTCCACTAGAGAAAATCCGGATTGTCGTCGTGCTATAAACACCCAAACTTGCAAGACAATGAAACAGCCAGCAGCCCTCCATCGTCGCCTGGTAAGTAACTACCCCTAAAGTACTCGGTAAACGATGCGCAAATGTTTGCACTATCAAAGGAGAACTTTTTTCATTTTCTGATGACATCTCCTGATTTTGAAAATGTCCCACTTTTACGTTTCCGCCAGCGCCACCCCCACCCCTACATAAAACTTCTACCCGAATTGTTAAATCTAAGTTCAAAGTTTTCCCTGTGCGATTTGAAAGCGACACCAGGCAAAGTTTAAGCTGTTCTTTCAGGAGTACAAGATGGAAAGAAAAAAAAATTAAAATAACTGGACCCAATATAAGTGTTGCTGATACCTCGGCTTTCCTCCATAAGGACATCCAGAATGTGCGTAGTCCTATTTTTGGAACTAAACCACTTAAGCCGCTAAACATACTTTGGTAAAAGTTTTACCGGATTCAATCAAAATTCTTGGTGCCATACTAGCTCGCAGGCGGATGTTAACTTTTTGAGAAAATCTACCGTCGGATATTCTCCGACAGTTTGCAATCGCATTGTCTTCTGTTGCGTCTATTAAAAAGTTCTACTCTACTACACCGTAAGCCCCATTCTTGTTCGAGGCAAACTTGAAAGTCAATTAACCCAAATTCCTGGGAGCTAGATTACTCTTGCTTTCTGAAGAAACTCCTCTGCGAAAGCAGACATCCATCCAGTACTCGTACACAGGCGCATTTTCCCTGTTTCTTGTTCTATATTGCACCGGAATGGAATGCACATTCTGCAGTACAAGTATATGGATCCTTGCATGGGCTGTGGAGGAAAATGTGCAAATACAGTGAATCGCATATATGTGCTGGCTTCTTATTCGCACGCATGTGACAGGAAGAAAATCCTTGGAAAGCGCTGTTACACAAACAAAACTGACAAGCCTGGAAAACCCTATACAAGTCCCTTGCCTGTAAGTGTCGGGTCTTGGGTGTGTATTATTATTTTTTTTTTATATTTGTCTCATTACTTTTGGTAAGTAGTAGGGATTTTTAAAGCTGATTAAAGTACAATTAGTGCTTCACGTTTTGCAAAGGAACGTGTAAAAGTATTCCGCCACCGATTAGTTGCAACGCGACGGATTTAAACAGTTAAGTGGCGCATTGTTTGTGTTGGTTTGACAGATATATTTAGCGTATTTATGTTGGCTTAAATTGATGTAAGTCCGGTCATCATGAGTATCATTTGAAACAAAAGATTGTTTTTATAAAGAATAGAGGTTCCGATTTCAAAAATAAAAACAAGGAAGAGCATTGTATTCATTTTCATACCCCTTTTTCATGCAGCTTCACAAAGTCAATTGGTTAAAGTCCTCATCTATTAGAGGACTCTTCGAATAATATTGAAGAAAATTTACACCTTCTCTAAATCCATTTTAGCAGCAAAATTGTTATAATATACTCGTCATCGGCTGTGAATTTTTAATAGAGTGTCCTTGTTCAGCTCTACTCTGTACGCGTGTTTTTGTTTCCTGTTTTTATTATTAATTAAAGGTGGTTTCTTTCCCAATCTTTTAGTTTATAATTAAACAGAAATAAGCTAAAAAGCTG
This sequence comes from Cheilosia impressa, assembly GCA_948293265.1. Lineage (NCBI taxonomy): Eukaryota > Metazoa > Arthropoda > Insecta > Diptera > Syrphidae > Cheilosia > Cheilosia impressa. The sequence continues at coordinate 27,710,781 of OX411883.1, forward strand.
AAAGAAAATAGATCGGTAGCTCATTGGGTCCGTCTGCGTACTGGAAACACAATTCGATACAACGCTAAGAGGCGTCACTGGAGGCGTACCAAATTGAAGCTGGAAGGTGCGAGATGCTAAATATCCTTTTTATCCGATAATTTTACATACAATATACTTTCAAATAAAGGTCATTCGGTCCTAACTGCCAACTTGAGGTTTTTTCGAGATCTCATGCTTATTTAACAACAATTGATTTTAATTGATTCAATTGCCTTGAAAGGATACACACCGGGCAATTGGATCCTATCGATCTAGGTAGAGATATCCATTTCTGATATTAATCAGATGATCGAGTTTCTACAGCAAAAACACAGTGCACGAGTGGGTCGCACGAAACTTCCTCGTTCACCAAAAGTTTGGTTGAATGTTTACTTATTTTATTATTGGTAGGTAGGTAAAAATATGAGACGCAAAGATTAATAAAAGAAACGGTTCATAAGAAAAAAGCCCAACAGAGTGTTAAAGAGAACAAAACACATGTGAACAAAACAACACAATCGGAGACTACCTACAAACGAAAATATGCGTAGCCCCTGACTGCCAAATAGTTGGGTTTTTGGATATACTTGAAAGTATCTTGTTAACATCTGTTTCTACTGACTGCAAGGGTATTTTGTTGTTTTATTTAAATTAACTTTATTATTTTTATCTTTTCAGTCTATAACACTCCAGGGAAGAATACGAATCTAATGACACCTCATTCTTCAAAATCGGTCAAGCCGTTTGGACTATACAGGAGGTCACTTCTAAACAGGCATAGATACGCGCGAAACATAAAACCCTGCTTCTTTGTCCAGTCTGGCACTTGGGCGTACATCCGCACAAGATCCAACTGATTCACGAGCTCAAAAGCTTATGACCATAGACAACTCCGTTTGCTGGTTGACTAGGGTTCGGAGAGTTTGGAAAAGGACACCAATTTATCGTCATCTCTAGTGACGAGGCGCATTTTTGATGAATGGATAGGGTTAACAAGCACAATTTCTGTATATTGGGCTACGCCAACGCACATAAGGGTAACCAGAGGTGGCAATGTTCTATTTGCAGAGTCATTAACAACACGATCACTTGGTTCCGTGCCACCATGAGAAGCATCAACGGACATTTGAACGATTTTATATTCCATACATAAGGTAAACAGGGACCTTTCCAATAAATAAACAGTTTCGGTAATATCTCACACACTGATTGTTCTATTCTATTTTAGCATTGTCCCGTCCTTATTGAAAAACTATTTACTTCGCGCAACAGGTCCGTAAAAGACCATCGGCATAAGAGTAGCTTTCACAACCATTTGTTTTGTGTGATTTTTGTTTGAGAGAGGGATCTACAATTTTATGCCGATACTTAACTACTAGTTGAGAAGCTCTTTCATGACTGTTATACTTTCAGATGTTTGTCAGGCATTAAGACGAAATGCAAATCGCTGCCGCTGATGTGTATACTTTGCCTATTTGCTTTACTTAAATAATGTCCGTTGTTACATAACTTTGGTGTTATTTTCTGTAAAAGTCACAGTCAGCAAACCCCGTCGAATCCTTAGAAAAGAATACATAAACCTTTTTTTGGAAACTGAACAAATACGAGAATATAAAAAAAGCCACAGTAGCCTTCTACTCCTGCAGCAGAATTTTTTGAAAAACCTGGGGACCATGCCCTAAAATTTAACTGTGGATGTACACGGCTATTGTAAGACCTATACTGACCTATGGCTGTCTCGAATATGGTCGCCGGCAACCTATAAAACCACCTTCCTTAAGGCCATTACGAAAGCACAAAGACTAGCTTGTATTGGCACCACCAAAGCGATAAGGATAACTCCTACCGCAGGTCATGAGGCTATCCTCAGACTGCAGCCGCTAGACATCTCTATACAGTTTTCTGCCGCCATTAGTGCCATGAGAATAAGCCAATCAGTACCTAAACTAAATGTAACGAGTCACTCTTCGATCCTATAGAAATATTTTGGTTATGTACCAAACAACACAGACTACAGACTACATTACGCCATACTTAGAGTTCACAAGAGTCACACAAGAGCGCCTATCCCAGTAGGGAAGAATGGAGAGGCGGACTCGTACCTAACACACAATCCGTAGCCGTTTTTACAGACGGTTCATAAATGAAAACCGGGGAAGCGTCTGGCGTCTTTTCTGAGTCGCTGGGTATATCAAAATCGGTTCGCCTCCCCGACTACAGCAGTGTCTTCTAAGCAGGGGTCCTGGTAGTGACAATAGCCAACAGCAGCCCGTGAGTCTGTGGTAAGGGCAATACCCCCTGAAGGTATTACCTTCTTTATCGACTGAAAAAATAAAAGCCTTAACTGCAATAGAAATAAAATCAAAGCTTGTGAAATGCTGTCGCGAAGAACTCAGGGTTCTCGGCACTCAGCATAAGGTATTGCTCTGCTGGGTTCCGGGACATGAAGACAATGAGAAAGCTGACGAGTTAGCTAGACTAGGCTCGGCAGCTGTGAACATCCCGCCTTGCGCTTTCAAGAGAGGCTAAAGCTAGATGGACAGCACTAGAAACTTGTCATACCACAAGAATTCTACAGCCAACCTTCAATTAAGCCAGAACCGAGAGTCTCATGCGAAAGGATAGAAAATCTCTTTGCACCCTTGAAGGAATTATAACGGGGCACAACACTCTACGGTATCACATGAAGAAATCACGCTTGACGGAAGAAGAACTTTGTAGGGGCCGCGGTGACGAGGAAGCTGTTGAGAACACAACCCACTTCCTATGTCACTACCCAGGTCTCCATAACACTATTGGCACAGGTTCCTAGGAATACACTTCTTCCACGAACTAGACAAGCTTTCCAGCACACATATAGACAAGATAATGAGCTTTATCAAATCTACAGGATGATTTGTCTGCAACAGCACAGTGAGTACGTAATCACAGGTATTTATAGACAGGGTTATTGTGGGTAACGGACATCATATGATTTCGCTGAAGTAATAAGTCTGTAACCATTCATGTTGCTGTTGAAATATATTCAACTCCTGTTAAGAATAATTCCAATTGACTCAGGAAGAACCGAACATAATGAAGATAATTTCATTTTCCACGTAGATTGTTTTTCTTTTGTTTTTCTATTGTATTTTCTTTGAACTCGTTAGGTAAGGTTGTCATCAATTTCCCTCGGCTCTTTGTTTCTACTTTAATTCCATGTACGTATTTCCGTAGCCATATGTCAACAGCAAGTACCTACACCTCACTTTCCCCACGTATTGTCTTCGTACACACACAATTTCCTTCAGCAACCACAGGATAATAATTGAAAGTCCTTGAAATTTAAGAAAGCGTAAAACACCTGCAAATTATGTTCCTGCTCTAACACTTTTATCGACTTACCCTACTTGCAACCCCATCGTTCCAAACAGATGGTACCGTAACTCTACAAGGTACTTCCAATCGAAAGTCCCTCGCTTTATGTTGGCAATTTCTCAAAGCAGCATTTGATTGCAATCGAAGAGCATTAAATACACATTCGACACACATTCATGACTCGTTTGATGCGAGGCCATGTGACTGGCAATGCCATGTCGCTTGCAAATAGCTGGAGCGTGAGCGCTAAAGAAGCATAATCTCTACCCAGCACACATCTCATTCGAAGCACATAGACATAGCCTATAACTTTGGAAAGTATCCCTATACTGATTTCACGCCCTGAGATCTTCTTTAAGATTTTTTTTTGCTGTTTTTTTGTTCTTATTTTAGCAATCTCTCACAATTAATACGCAAGTCTAGCATGTGCCAAAAGCTCTGTGTGAGACATCAACTCAGATACATGGGCACCATTAATGCCTCGACTGAACGAGAAACAGAAGAAGGCCAAATGGCGACGGACCCGATGCTCGCGTGAAATGCCATAAAGTTTAGCCCATGTACGAAATTAATGACTTGCCTCGCCATCGGAATTCACATTTAACACTCTACTTAGTCGTGAAGGGGGGCCCTGGGGTTCCTCCTATAAGCGCTGCATATGGGTATTGCTCCATGGCGATGCCATTATAACGCATGGGACTCACGTCTTGTCGGATATGGCGCAGTGTAGTACAGATGATTTGCAGTTGAAACGTGCCTTCAGATCACCCCATATATCCCTCGTTATGTGGAACAGTGAACTCGACGTTCACTCGCTACTCGTGTACGCATACGCATGTGGAAGTCGTTTTCAGATGAATTCGTACACATAATTGTAATTGACTGAGTTATGAGCTCGCCCAGAGACCGCACATTTATGATTGGTGTATATCAGTCGTAAGGAATTAAGCAGATAAGGATAGTGGTGAATATTAAATTAAAGGCGAAAGTTGGCGCGCATTAAATATTTTTTGGGTAGTTTTTGTCAGTGGGACAGATTGGAAGAGGTTTGAGAAAATACATCTTTTACTGTTTGTTTATTGGCTGGCTCGCAAGGCTTCACTATTTTCCAATTGCTGACCAAGTGAAAGAATGGCAAACAAATAAAAAAGACAAAAATGGGAACCGATAAATAATTAAACAGTTGGTGCAACATGTCCGTGCGTGGCGCTGACCTAGATTCGCATAACCATTTGAGTTTTTATTTGATGGGACGAACGGAAGTCCTAAATTGAAAAGCTTTTCCTAAAACGCTAATTATGCCGCGCATGTGGTAATTAAATTGATGTAAGCGGGTAGGCGCAGTGGCTATGTGGTTAGTGTGTCTCGCTACTAAGCCGGGGGGTCCCAAGTTCAATTCCCGAAAAAAAAAAAAACAAAATTCCATATTAAGGTGTTTTTTCTACTGCGCTATTTCTCGCCAACGTCTCACAAACATCCGAGAGTATTATTGCCATGAAAGTGCTTCTCAATTAGCCGTTTGGATATGAAAAACTCACACAAAACGAATGGTCGTGAGAAGCTAGGCCCAGGATCCTTACGATCAGTTGCAGCAACTATTTCTTTTTATTGAAATTGATGCCTTGGAATGCTAAGAGGTCATCATGAGCGGTGTCTGGTTTTGGCTAGGGCCGGACACTCACTCACATTGACCATAAACTAGGCTCCATTATTTATGACTATTTATTTTTGGGATAGATATATAAGGGACCTTCAAAATTATGCCGATTCCGAATTACGAAGATGACAAGACAAATCGGGACGCCTTAAGAGCCAGCCCTGTAGGATGTGAATTTGTGCACGGCCGACAGGGTTAAATTGAAACGACAGCAAACAACTCATAATTGCAGTCAGAGGATGGCTTTGCATCCACAGTCCCATGGAGACATATTTTCCTTAGAAGGACCACAAACTTCTCTTACTGCCGGAATGAATGGGCAATTCAAACGATTCATCCATCCTCTTATATAGTCGCAATTTGTTTACTTGGCATGTATAATTGGAGCGTATAACTCACAACAGGCTTCTGCTAGCAATTAAAACGGCAGGAGGCCTTTCGGAACACCAATATACGGTTTTCGTAAATCACGATCTAAAGTAGTCCCAATTAACGTGGTAACTACGAAAGCTCAAGCCGATAGTATCAGCAGGTGTTCAAAGGGAAGCATCAACAAATACTGGACTGCTTTAGCTTTCGACACAAAATGCGAATCAAGTTCTACCAATTGCGAACGTATCATGAGCTGTCTTTACCGCATGGGCATCGCGGTAAAAGTTGTGGCAAAAACACAAAGTTACAAAGTTCTGGAAATGACAATTCTTAGAGTGTGAGGCCAAAAAGTGGTTTTTCAAAATTTTATTAAGTGATTACAGACGCTCGATATTCCATCTAGGGCGTGTATGAAAGAAGTCATCAAAGAGTGTGAGTGCACTTTCAAGGCTGATGAGGATCTTTGTAGATACGAATCAGAGTAAGGAACTTATTTGAGCAGGAACTGCTGGTTTAATAATTATGTCCCTATACGCAGTTGAAATACTGTCCGGCATCTAAGAAGTTAATTTAAGAGTCTCGTGTAGTTCCGAACGATGCTATACTCATTGTATGGGTGTACTCTGTACTCGCTGAACAAAAAGGGAACTCTAAGAATCGAACGATTCCGAAATGGACCGGTAGAAGATGAAAAAAGGATAATTACAAAAACAGGAATCTGGCAACAACAATGGAACGAATCGTTGAAGAGAAAATGGACACTTTATTTCATTGGTCGATGTATGGATTAAATGAACTCATGGTGGAACAAGCTTCTATATAGCTACGTACTTGACGCGTCACAGCTAAATACGTTTTTAAACGCGGGCGTGAGATCATCCCAAACTGTTTGCATTGCGAGGTCGTCATCATTTCCAATGATACGAAACCGAGAGGATCGGTCTAAGGGACCAAAATGTTGGGTGGCGATAACGTCGTAAGTTGCATGCATTAGACCGACGAAAACTGGGCCATTGTAAGTAATGCGGCAGTGTGCATTGTCAGCGATTTTACGCTTGTATAAGGCCCCAATAATAAGCCGATAGTCGAACTTAGAGAGCAAGTTAACTCAACATTCCGACCAGAAATTTTAGCTGGTTAGGACCCGTATCTAGCAATGGACGTCGAAAATTGGTTAAAGGTTCGAACAAGACGGGGCAACAAGCCATACAACAAGTTTCCTGGTCGCTTAATTTTAGGTTTTGACGACGTCAATTGGCCACCAAGACCATGGTACGTCAAAGACCTTGTTTAATCCCCGAACTCTAGAAGCATTGAAATCCAACATTACTCAAATTATGGCCAAGATACCGCCCGAAATGCGCGTAAAAGTGGTTAAAAATTACCTCAATCGCATGTTGCGAATCTTCCCGAGGCGGCCATTTGAATAATATTGTATTTCACCATTAACAGCAAAGTCCAAACTTTATAATGAAATAAAATGTTCATAAAAAATGTATCGCTGTGTGTGTTTTATTTAGCTTTACTTTCGAAACCGATCAATTGGTAGAATATCATCCGGTCGGTGACCAGAACGGTGGACGGTGGACCCCTTATAAGAACAACAACCCATTTTTTAAATTAAGTCGACTGAAAGTATGCCTTATGAACAGTACCTCCTCTACAAAGTCTTAAGTCACTTTAGTGCCGCATTGAAGATAACACATATGACAGCACATTCGCCCTAAAAATTTAACTCGGACAATCATATGGTTTAAGACGGTTTAAGGTCCCCAACGGTATTAATTCACTACTAGAGCTCAAACAGATGTAGAAGTTCTACCATAATTGTTACTTGCCTTATACAGAGAGGGCCAAATACAAGTTTCTTTTTAAAAATTAAATAAAATCAACAAAATTAATTTTTTTCCATCTGTAATGGCTTTATTAGTAAGAGCAAACATTCCCACTAATTATACATAATGGAACACAACGTCGTTCAAGTGGCTGGTTTCGCAGTAGTGCATTCTGTCACTCCAATTTTCCAAGACATTTTTGATGATTTCGGGCTGTAACTCACATATTGCTTAGATGATATTGGCTTTAAGTGCTTGAATCGTTTCCGGATTATTGGCATAATACCTGTCCTTCACGATTCCCCACAAAACAAATTTCACACAGTGCCTCATCTCTGCTCAATCTTCCCCACAAAAAATCAAGCGGATATGTTTTGTTCAAATCAGTGGAAGTGGTTTTTGGCACTTGGACTTCTGGTCACCGACCGGATGATATTCTACCAGTGCTTATTGAGGTCTGCCAAGGTATCGAACGGCCAAATATTCTCTCTTCGGAAGAGTCCACCGATTCGCATCATATGTGTGGATTTTACGGTCGCCTATCACAGCATTGAAATAGAAATGAGCCTTAAAAAGCCAAGTCACCGTTTCGATATTAAAATGTAAAGAAAAACGTTTAACTCAACAAAAAGGGTAAAGAAACCACTATGGGTATACCCTACAACTGGAGTGCTTAGCTCCTTCTTCTCGGGTAGATAATAATGGACTAATGCTAAAAGCTATCTTTCAAGTCACAACTACCTATCCAGCTGTTCAAACTTCCCTAATTCAATTACCCAAATCCACTTGCAGTCTAAATCCAATCAACAAGCTGTCTAAGAGCAAATTATCTCCGGCATCAACTTTTCATTAGGTCTAATATTCCAACGACTTTTCCATCCAACAATTTGACGAAAATAATCCCACGTCGATGTGCTCCAACACAACATTACCTCATTTCTCACATAATTCTATTCATTGGAAAAAATCCCGCACGTAGAAAATAACTTCAAAGTTCCACAAATACCAACACCGCACACACGTCACCTCAAGTCAGGGACTAGGAAAGACACACCATATCGTCGACATTACCTTGCCACTGTGGTTAAGACCTAAGCAGTGTCATTCCCATTGTCCTTGGAGATTTCTTTCTTATATGGCTCCTTATATTCAATCCATCATTGCCACATTCTACACACCGCCAGTGCAAGCAGGGATCGTAAATTCCTGCCAAAATTGCAGAAAAGGATTTTCATGCCCCAATCCCAAGGAACAGGATGAGGAAAAGTTTTTTTTTTTTTTTGTCCTTTTTACAACCCACACAGGCAAATTCAGTGCAGGTTGCCACTCTTCAAGGTAACGAAAGGAGATGTTATCTCGTTGACGTCGTCCCCAGCTAGGGATCTAACGGTATGTCTGCAATGATTTTCCCTTTATGGATCAATCTGATAAGTTTGATTAAGAGACAAGATACACGAGCGATGGCTGCGGTATCATGTAGTCGGCTTCCATGTCGTCGTACGTCGAGCAGCAATCATCATCATGGGAAATTTTAAGGACACCTTTTAGAGTTGCTATTTTATTTATTTTTTTTTTTTTTGCACTCCACTCCGTTCGAGAGCAGAGAATATAACTTGATTACCATAAACTTGATGGATGTGGTAAATTTTAGGTTTTTATGACTTTTCCACGTTCTACTTAATGCGAATTTGTATATATGGTGGTTGGCAATTTCTGGTTTAAGACTTCCATTTTATGTGAAGAGATACGACACAAAAATATCACTTATTGATTTTGGCCGATGCAATTATGTTCGCAAATTGATATACTTTAATGTTTGTGGCAGAGTGTGGGTCTTAAAATGTTCAATACAAAGTCTGTAACTTAACGATGTTGGGTGCTTTTGCCGACCGAATGCAGTAGAGTCTAGGTAGGTACATTTTACATTTACGCATAGCAAACATTACCTCTAGAACATAAATTGAAGTCTCTACAAAATGTGTGTTTAATTTAATTTGAATGCATTGGCAAGCAATTTTCTTCTTCCAGTGATAATGCGCATCATTTTTAGTTTAGCCATAGAATGGCGTGCAGTGTATTGTATACATCTGTCAGTTGAAAACGTTAACAACCGAACAGATTTTTATTGGTCAGGGCCTTCGCTCCACCTTTTGTTTAAGTTCATTTATTTTATTATTTGTATTTTCTTTCCCACAGATAATCACAATATTCTACAAAAAGTTGTTGTATAACAGATACATCAAAACTAATACCCTCGAAGTCCTTACAAAATCTTGAATAAACGAAATTCTAGAAAATCATTGGTTAAATCTCGTTAGCCGGCTACATTCGATAATTCGGCAGGAATTTCAGTGTAATTAATGCACCTTAAAGTAAAACCCGACAAATCCATCCATTTCCAAGTGTCAAAAGAAAACAAATATATTTTTTTTTAAATGTGAAAATGTAGGTAATAAAGAGTTTTCGAATAAGAGGTGTTACTTTGGTATTCAAAGAAAGATGTAATTTTTTGAGATAAATGATCGGATGTTTTTTTCATAATAAAGAGGAAGGTATGCCGTTATTAATTAAAAACAGCTCTACCAAAAAATGCTTTAGTTTTGCGAACTGTGACTGCAAGATTTTCACCATTTTTTCAGTGAATTTTAATAATTTCAATGCATTGTTGAAGCGTGTATCGTTCCATTTTTAGAAATGGCATAGTTTATACTTGTCAAATGTCAAAGAATAAAAGCTTCAAAAGTGGCAGCTATCGAAAAACCGGGTCATTCAAAAGAACACCTCTCATTGGAAAACCGTTTAGATTTAAATTGTCGCGATAAAAAAATGAATAATATCGCCGTTAGTCGCTTAAAATAACTTAAAATGTAAGCATCGAGTTGAAAACCAAAGTTCTGAAAAAATGCCTATTCTGTTACGTATTTTTTTCAGCTATAAGATATTTTTTAATTAAAAATTAAAAATGCAGAAATTAAATATGCCGCCAAAACGTGAGTTTTTTGTTGTTTTTAAGCGCATTTTTAGGTATTTATTTCCTTATTTTATTTAATTGTTTCCTGGGGCTTTATTTCGCGAAGCCGCAATTCCCTCGTTGCAGTGGAATGCGACTTCTTTTATTGTTTTCGCCGGAACTATCAAAGCAAGTGCACTAAAGTACTCTCTGAAACTATATAAAGTAACTAAGTTTTGACCTCTTGCTTACTTAACAGAAATTAAATAAAGCAACTGCTATATTAGTTCAATCTCACTTACAACCATTGATTTCTTGTTTGATTTTTAAACAATACAATCCACACAATCGCGTTGCCAGACTCAAAAACGGAAGACAAAAAAGCAATTGATTTTATCGCATACGAATGAACTCCCCTTCCGTTTTCCGATCTTTTTTTTCGTTCTAAAATGGTATGTCCAGACCAGCCAATTAAATATCTACATGTTTAATAAATATGTATTTCAAAACATTTATTAAACAAAATAATTTTTATGAAAAATGTCTATCAGCGCTGTTTTTCGATAACTATTTTTTTTTCTAATAAAATAAAAATGTCCAGAAAAGCTTGAAATACCTAATTCATTTAATACACTTTTTTAAATTTAATCGCGTGTCGCCTGATTCCCGTGACCAAAATTACAAAATTAAAAAAACTGTAGGTAGGTACTCGCTGCTAATAATACTACCTGTCGCCTGATTCCCGAGACCAAAATTACTAAAATAAAACTGTACTCGCTGCTAATAATACTATTACATTATTTTCTTCCAGTCCAAAAAAGGATAAAATTGAAATATTGCATATGCATTTAATAAATTAATTTCAGAAATCCTTATAAATGTTTATGAAATGTTTCCGATTTGCTTCAGAAAAATTTCATAAACATTTCTGAAATGTTTCTGGACACATATTTATGCCAATATTGCTTATGATGTGTCGCATATTTGAACATAAAATACTAAATTTGTTTCTAAAAAAATATGAATAAGAAAAATTATGGAAATTTTATTCAAATGGTAACACCCAATGTCGGGCAAGTAAATACGAAATTTGTATTACCCTATATTATCTGTTTTGTTATTGAAAGCAACTGTTGCCACAATTCAAAAATTAAACTTTTCAACGATTTCGATCAGATCAGATTTTTGAATTGTGGCAACAGTTGCTTTCAAAAACAAAACTGCTAATGTAACAACTTAGCTCTTGGCAACACTACCAAAATCATTGCTATACTTTCAGGCGATATCAACACAAAATCACGGCATATCTTAAGGAAATGGGCCTCTTTGTTTAATTCGTATTTTCATTGTCCAAGTTTTTATCTGCGTGAATGAAAGCTACCTATCTTATTTCTGAAATGCCGCTCATAGCTGAACTTAAGTTTTGAAAGGCTATGCGAACAACGCAAGGGAACTGCACCGGCATGTTGTGTTGTTCTTCCACGCTAGGGTTCTGTTATTCGTCCATTGTAATAAGCGACGAATATAAAAACAAATAGGCACCTATATAGTCATTTAGATAAACCATAGAGTTTATAATCTAAAGTGCAAACACAAAGCTCTTATGAAAGCTTTCAAAGAGTATTTAAAAACGGAATCTGCTTTAGACACTTTTGAAGGAGGATATGCATTAGGTTCTACAGGTGTGTAGAGAGTAGATAGTACTTATACGGAGCGTTTTCTATACGAAGCACAGCTAGGTATCTCATCATATTTTAAGATTGCACCCGATTAGAAGGCGAAAGGAAGACACTTACGTGGCAGAAATCCTTACATCACCAAAATATATAAAGATCAAAAGGGCAATAGCTTATGGTTGAATTAGAAAAAGTTGCAACATTTATGCTAAATTGTAAGATTGATTTGTACAGAAATCGCAACAAGACTTATGAAGAGACCTATATAAGATTTTTGTTGTGAAATATTAACTAATACTGATTTGCTAAAAAAATTATTTGTTGTGTTCTAAAACTGAGTTCAGCCGATCACACAGCGTTCACACAGAATACACAACAAAATCTTACATATTATAATTTTTTGTTGACGTTTTACATTAGGTAAAACTTTCCCTACATATACAATATACATATGAGGTACACGATATTGAGGATCTTTTCATCGAACATGCTTATGTATATTGGTTGATGCCCTTCAAGTGATTTGCTGCTGCTCGTTTTGTAGGCCTAAAACTACAGCTGTTCAATTGAATTCAAGTGGGCAATGTCGATATATTCTGGACACTTAAAGTATTTGTCAACTTTGACTTCCATTAATTTTCTCACTATTAAAGCTACCGCAAATAGGTTAAGTGTTCATAGAAGTGGCGACATCACAATCTCAATTTTTAAAAAATTAATTAACAGATCATTCATTTAAAAAAAAAACCCGCAGGAAATACCACACAACTGCCGCTTTTCATCGATAAAACCTTTGCACTTAAAGCGGACATAAAATTATTTTGAACGGCATAAGCCTTACCTATTTAAAAAAAAAAAACGTTGCTTAAAATTGAAAATTACATTCAGAAAAGGTGTCCGGAAACTGAAACTAATACATATTTCAGTACCCGGACAGTCATATTCTCACTAAACCCTGTGAAAATACTAAGTCTGGGTGAAAAAAATTATTCCCTTTTGAAAAACATTAAGAAAACACATGTAGGTAGATATGTGTCGTTTGGCAGCATTTTAAAATTAATTTGTCTCTTCTCTCAAATCTTTAGAATTCAGACAAACTGTCCGGATGCTGAAAATGGCCTTTCAGTTTTAGTTTTAGTATTCGGAAACTAAAAATTAGGTAAAAAAAAACTAATTTTTCAAAAGTTGTTTTTGCTGTTTTCTTTTTTTAAAGAGAACAACAACAACATTTTTTTGAAAATAATAATTCTAAACTATTCTTTTTAATCGTTTCCTATTTAAAATTATATATTTGCGTGAAATATAATAGATTATATATATTATTGCTTATATTTTAGACTTTTTATGTTTGACGTGACGTATCCGGACGTGCCTAGTGCCCCTCCCTTAGAGCGGACTCAAAGTTAATACATCTAAGTATTTATTAAAAGGAAAATGATGTCTGAAAGCAGGTTGTAGCATGTGACATCTGTCTATCGAATTTAGTTTACCCAATCCTCAGCACCGAATCCGAATCTCCTATCATCTTTGTATTCTTAAGGCAGGATATCTCACTCTCAAGAAAAAGTTTCAATCTCTGGCTCTGCAGTACTATACCTATGCCATTTCTTTCTCCTTCTGAAAAGTCAAATTTATTGAAAAATTACGTCCAGTCCGAGTTATATTTTAAACTAGGAAAAGTTTTCACAATGTGGATAGTCATATAACCAGATCATATTGTGTCCTCCACATTACAGTAAAATGCTTCAAGCATTTTTCGAGAGAAAATGTAACCTTATTACCTATACTGCTCAGTAGCTTCCCCGCATCATTTACCAATCTCTGAGAACTAGGTTTAGGTTCTTAAAACAGTCAGTCCCACAGAGATACAAATCTCTAGATGAAAACCCACAAATCATCCAATTTTTCCTTCCTCCGTCAATTGATTTCGTATCCATATCATTCCTATTTTCCTTCCGAGAGAAAAATCATCGTCACATCCTTGGAAACAATTTTTTCTTTTTCGCAATTTTTAAATTACAGTCAGATGTGCGCCTAGATGCTCACATCGCCGTTCTTTTCGTTGTTTTAAACCCCTTTTCCTATAGCATATCCATATCGTATCGAATTCCTTGTTTTCCAATTTTCCTGTCAATCAAATTCTACATTCCCATTTGCTGTTGTTTATTTGTTTCTAGTCCCTCGTCAAACACAACCCGCAAGCAGACTCCATCTTTACGCATAGAGAGGGAGAGAGAGAGTGAGTAAACAAAAGAAATGTTAATCTTATCGCAACATGCACGCAATTGAATTCCAGGACGCAAAACGAGGCGCCACATATTACGCCATGTGTACATAATAAACGACATCTCTGATACTGTCAGCGCGGAAAAGGATTTACGCTGGCGTCAATGGATAGGCGTCGAGGAATTTTCAAATTTAAACAATCGACATTCCAATAGATTTCATAAAACCGCTGCCTCCACTAGGAGATGGAGATTTGCGGTGGATAAATGGGACCCACAGTGAATATAGCACACACGCAACCATAGGCAACTTGGGGATGAACAGAAGGATATCCTTGAACTGCCATCATCAGTTGCTGTGCTCAATTCCATTTCTAATCGCATCCTTGTTGTTTCCTATATATACAGCTAACGTCCGGTCCCTGCCGCTGTCGTTCGTTTGGATATTATCGACTTGGGCAAACTTTGGCTAAATGTCCGGCCATTGTCCTTTTTTATCAGTACAAGTGCTCTTTTTTGTTTATTCTCATTTTTTACAATACACGCGAGGTCCGCTCTTCTTATCGCAAGCACATATCAAGGAGAATGACATTTCATTGTTCTCAATGATTTCAAAATCCCTATACGACAAAAACAAACTGTCGCAGTACGCGGTACACGATACACGGAATAATAAATCAAAATTTAAGGCCCTCCCGCTTCCGCGCCTTCAGAGGGAAGTTCTTCTTCTTTCATAATTAGAATGTAACAGGGAGTGCCTACTTTCGTTCCGATTTTCTTAGAAATATTTCCTGTCCATACAGCTGACCATGTAGGGTGACCCAAAAATACACACCCTTACCCGAAATTGTTTTGCTACATATCCTTGAAATGTCCGGTCCCTCTTAGGCAGGCGGTTACACGGCTTACCGACGAGTATTCTTTACCTGTTTACCTCTCAAGTGTCAAAAGAAAAGTGACACTAGCACTCACCAATTGCAAAAGTTATTTCCATTAGGGTTATACATTTTGGACCGCGCGATGTTTTCTGAATCGACAAAGAAAGGCACAACCTTATTACCACTACTCTCTGTGGGACAAACTTGTTCCAATGGAATCTACCTAACCTTTTCGCATTGTTCCACATCAACTGACAATTAATTTCCACTGCCACTTAGTGAGCTCAGAACTTTACTAAGGCCGCATCGATCGGAACCATGACTCGGTACAAATTTTATCTCTTTCATCCACACAATACCTCCTATATTCTTCCAACAAATCTTGTCAAAACTTTGTCAAGGCTTTCAGTTACATTCCCTGGATTGACTGCGACAGACTTTCACAATGCTTTGGATTTCTGCAGCAACTCGGCGACATGAAACGTTCGTGCAATATCTTTTGTATTTTTTTTTGATTTTGAAAGGTGGCGCTAGAATCCAGGATGAATCTGGGTTTGAAGCCTGAACTAAAATGTCTCTCCAGCCAGTTCTGTCTTTGGTTATATAACTGCCTCAGTTCACGTTAGTTGAAGCCCACATTCACTTAAGTACCGCTTCTAAGGTGAGGTCTTTTTTCTAAATTGGTTCTCCCCTTGGGTTCGAGAATCATCGAGCGCCGGAGCCTTAAGGACACCTCTGTTAAAGGAAAAAATTGACAGTTGGGGATATGATAGCGTGTTGTCTGGAGCCAGTCTGAACTTCAAGGGTCTCAAAGAGCTCTTTTCCGGCCCCAAGAAAGCAGCTATAGATCACCATCCTTACCAACCTTTCCAACCTTACCAACCTTACGAGGTAAGCAAGGGTATCACAATTAAATATAGTTCTATATAACCCGTCTTTATCTTTTTCAGACCCAAATACAAAAAAAATTATCGATTAGGGTAAAACTTTGCTATTTTTTTTTCAATATTTTAACGGAAAAAAAAAAAAAATCTTGTATGTACAGTTCTCCTAGGAAGGATATCACACATTTGTTTAAATTGTTTCAAAAGATTTTAAATGAAAAAAAAAATAAAAAAAAAAATTTTTTTTTTTAAACACATCTCACAGACGAGTACTGTGAGTCTGAAAGGGCTATGAATGCTTTCATATACCGCTTTTAAATCCATTAACAGACTCTGGACTTCCGGTTTAAGACTACAGAGGCAGGGGTCAATAAGTTGACAATTTGTTTTAGATTGTCATACAATGCAGTATAGATGGGATTTTGAGTACAATATTTAACACAATATAGCTTAAAGGGTCTCCCTTCTCCGGACCAGGCAAATGATGCCTATAAGTTCTCATCAAGCAAATATTCTTTCAAAGAGATATTGCCGATGAGTTGGCCTATTATCTACAGTTCCCTCAGCGGAATGTCTAATCCAGCTGCTTGTAGGCTTGTCTCTTTATAAAAATTAAAATTTCCATGGTCAGTTGAAACGCAGCACATAAGTTGCGGTGTCTCTTGGTTTCTTGTCTGCGTTTTTTTAAGCCCCTTGGCTTCGATACCATTATTTGTCGTAGGCTCCACAATAAGTTAAAGTTTACGCGATCGGCATCAATTTGGCGGTTTCCTGAGACAAATCCGTTTCAGTATCTGTATTGGTCACTCGGAAAGTTGGGACATCTAGAGTACTTAGTCTAACGACGATCGTAAAATGTCGACACTAGCGGAATAAATACCCTGTGAGGTAGTTCTTCCAAAACCTTAGCAAACTCACCACAGCATAAATATTATATGATTGCAGAGTACATACATATCTAATTACAGCACAGGGCAAGGTTTTGTGAGGGATAACTACATTGGCCCGAATGGCTTCAAAGTAGATCAGTATGGACCTATGTTTGGTACGGACTGCTCCTCTCTAACCTAAGATCACAAATATACCTTCAAATCTATTTAAAAGAGGTTAGATAACCCCAAAGATATATATACAAGAAGGGTGTTCTAGAAGGGATCCGGTCAAAATTCAGCATTGCAAAATTCTGTCTTCTCACACAAAAATTCTGCTTTGCGAAATTCTGTTTTTTTTAATTCTGATTTTCAAATTTAAGGCAATAAAATTCAGCTTATTTTGCTTTTTTCCAACAAATGTAAACGACGAGAAAAAATTGATTAAAAAAACATAAAAAATTATTACATTTTAAGTAAAAATAAAATTCAAATTAAAATCAAACAGGAAAAAATAAAATAAATTATAAGAAAAAAATAATTGAAAAAAAAACAATATCTGTTGAAAAAAATTAAAAAAATACTGCGAAATTACATAAAAAAAAAATAAACAGTCAGAAATAACAATAACAATTTATTATAATTTTATTTGTTTTATTTTTATACTTCATTTCGGCAGTACAGGGTGCGGCAAGAAAACTTGCTGATTTGTTTTTGGGGGGGAGGGGGAGTGTTCGGGTGTGGGTGGAGAGTGTCTCATTTTTTAGGGGACTTCCTGAAGTTTCATCTAAGCCGCATTCGTAGATGAACGCGCATTTACTTTTCTAACGGTCGTTCCATGATTTCGACTCAACGTGTTTTCCGTACTCGCTTCAAACAGAGAGATGATTATAGAATTTTTTATCCCAAAACTCAATGAACTGGACAACATTCTTGAAGCAATAGCGAACATACCTATCGATATGCTTCGAAGAGTTCAGAGGAGCTTAGAAAATTCAGATCGTGTGTAACAAGAATAAACAAGTTTTGCAACGGTATGTCCACTACTTTTGGTTTTATTTCCTTTGAAAATCAGCAAGTTTTCTTGCCGCCCCTGTATAAAAGGACAGTCGAAATGTTGTATATTAAAAATTCCTCCGACAAGCGACTCGGTACGATCTTCGTTGTAATTACTGTTGCTCTGCGATTGATGGTTTGGTGGACAGACAAGGACTTTTCCTCAATCTTTCTAAGCAATAGCAATAACAGTGTCGCTTCTATTGTTAACTTTCGTATTTCTATAATAAAAATAAAAATAAAATCGTATTTTTTAAAAATACAAACGACGTCTCTTATTTTCTTCCCATTTGGAAATATAAGGCTACAAACAAAATTAAGAAAAGAAAAGTTTAAATTAAAAAAAAATAAAAATTATCTTCATCTCTGCTTTACAAAATTCTGCACGCGGTTTTGAACATTTTTCAAACCTTTTTTTATTGTTTGCAGAATTTTGTAAAAAGAATTTTGACCGCAACCCGTTCTAAATAGAAGTACTTTACCTTTACCTACCTATTGGGAAACTGAGTTCCAATATAAAGTTAATAAATAAATAGTTGGCGCAACAGGTCTATAGGGACCCATAGGCCTATCTTCTCACAACTATTCAGTTTGTGTGAATCTCAATTTTTCAAAAAAGCGAAAGCACACGCAAGCCATTAAAAAAGGGCCATTGTTTGAATTCATCTGACATTTAACCCTCTTTTGTACATATATCCTAAGCCCACTCTCAGGGACTTTCGAAAATCCATGATCAGTCCACTCGATAATTCGTATGCTTAGCCAGGAATACAATAAAAGGACTACACCGAGTTCGCGCATAAACATTTATTTGTATAGCCTCTGACAGCGAATAAAAGCAAATTAAAATTTAACGGGTAATAAAACGTTGGTATCGCTCCAGCCCACTCTGGGTCCTGCCCCTTCAATTTGGAAAACATAAGCTTTGCCGCTGAAATATTAACGCCATTGCCATGCCCCATGCGTTTCCCAAACTCCAAACGCATCCCGCGTTAGGTACATAATATCTATCACACGCGCACACCCGAAAAGCAATAAAAATAAAAATATACATGCATAAATAATTTGCTGCCGCTCCAAAAACGTTTATGCTCCAACAATTGTTTCAAATTTTATGACAGCTCCATTTAATATCCTTTCACACGCCCACCCAACCACAGTCCCAACAATGGAAACGATGTCGGGGCGCAAGTAGGTAGGTATATATAATATGTAGTAAGAAAGCCCATCGAAACGAATACTTCCCGGGCCGTATGAGCGATTTTGGTAAATCTTGCTCGCCAGGCACCACCGCCTTCGGGAAGCCGGAGGCCGCCACGAATTGAGAATACAAAAACGGAGCACTCATAAGAAATTAATGAGATATTTACGGACTGTTAAGTGTAAAATAAGAACCCTTAAGTGGAAGCCGATGAAATATTCACAGCAATCGGCGATACTGTTATACCGTTGTAGTCGACTTTAAACGCCCCGTTGCGCCCTTATGCCTACAACAGTTACGCCTCAGAGTCGCACTTGCACATTCTGTAAATACGTAACGTAGATATACGGGGAATGGAAATTTTAAGAAAACAATTAGACAAGCTGCGGGACGCTGCGAGGGCAGATGCCGCCCCAACTGGATTCGAGAAAAAAACAGAAATTAAAATTTAAAGGCAAATTAAAAGCCTATGCTATGTCGGTGCTAAGGACGTGTTTTACGACCGCTTCGCTGGGGATATTCGAATCCTCTGAGAAGGGAAACCCCTGCCTCCAGCGCTATTCGCAGGCAATAATTAATTAATCAAAAGTGAAAACGAGGCTTAATTGCTGTAGTAATGGAGCCGTATCAAGGACAATTACATTACTTGCCGTTTTGATGACGAAAATTCTTGATGAGATTATTATTGCTGTTATTATGGCTCGTAGCGGAATAATGAACGAAGGACATAGCGACACAAGCGCAAAACTTTCGACACATTACACTGTGTAGGTGCTCGTATAATTGGGGATTGGTATCATAGCGATGCTGGCACGAAGTAGTTGGAACGGTTAACGAATTCCGAGATGAGCGCGGTTCGATAGATATTTCCGTGTGAAAATTCGATTTGAAAATTTGAATTAAATTTATTTATCTCGGAGGAGATTGACAGCTATAACTATAAAGATGGAAGTACTGAACTGAGATTGAGGAAATAGTTGTAGCGTCGAATAATAAGTTGGATTTCCGAAGAAAAGATTTTTGACTGAAGTTTCAGTTTTTAGTCCTAAAGGTGGAGACAGTTTGTAAAACTGAATTTGTGAATTAGCGTCATGGTCATTGAATTTTAGGTTTCACGGGATTCGAACGTGGGACCAGTAGCGTAGCGAGGGAACAGGGGGCACAGGCCCCGGGCGGCACTTTGTTAGGAGCGGCAATTTGGGGCGTTTATAATTTTAAAATATAAAAAAATTACAAAACGGATTCTTTTTTTAGTCTATCGAATTTTTTTTTAAACAAAATCTTGCTGCTCCGTAGTATACAACTACACTTTATCAGAAATGACAACCCTGCACAGCATACACAAATTATAACACAATACACAACATCTGCATTCGAAAATACTTTCTTTCTCTTTGCTAGAATTTGTGTGACTGAGAGAAGTTTCTCAAAATTAAAGCTTTTTAAAAATCATTTAAGGTCCACGATGATTACGATGGTAGAGGAACTCAAAAAAGTACAGCCTAAACGGCTGTCCGGATCTCGTTCAAACTTGGGATTTGTAGTTAAGGGGCTTTAGTTTATACATACTTAGAGTAAAACTGAAGTTTTCAAAATTGTTGTGTTTCTAACTTTCAATTCGAACCACCGAAAACGCAGATTTTAGAAACTGCTCGTATCTCGAAAACCCCAATTTCGATTTCAAATAAAACTTTAAAGACCAAGGATGTAAGAACTCATCCACAACAATAACTTGTACTCAGTTTTTAGCTAAATAGTTAAGCAATAGTATTTTTTAAACTAAAAATTGCATTATTTACTACTCTTTCGTCTGTAAAATTTTACAAAAACCGCTCCTAACGATTTTGGCTAAAAATATCAGAGAAGACAAATTTTTTATATGTGTAGGTATAACTGGTTGAAAGCGTAGACGATGGTTTTGTTTTTAGTGTGTAAAAAAATTATGAGGGGCGGCATAAATTAGGTTGTGCCCCGGGCGGCCCCAACCCACGCTACGCCCCCTCGCTTAGTAGTCCAGCACACTAAGCCACTGCGCCGACATTGGAATGATTTTATCGACACAAAATTGAGTCATATATATCTACCGCGTGTTGACTATAATTTAAATTTAATTTGGATAATAGTCACAAATTTCTACTTGGCCATTTAATTTACAAAACCATTTTTGGATTCACCATGATTTAAAATGTTGCAATTGCAATCACCGCATAAAATTGAATAAGAGAAACCGCAGATGAATAAGTCTCAAGAAAACTGCAATTGGTAGTTAAATCGGTATTTTTCTTCGGTCTACACATCACACCTAAGAGACATTTGCTTATTCCTCTTAATACAAACTTGAATAAAAAATAAATCCAACCTACTGATTTGCAGATCAATTCCAGGGCTAGCGAATTACGAACGTAGATGCGGCAACACATCCCACAACTCGGTCATGCCTATCACTTGTGAAAATCTTATTTATTCCGAAATAAACAAATTTTTTCAATATTTTTTCACACACATTAAAAGAACGAAATATTAAACACAATATTTAATACACAAAAATAAAGTATTTTATACAGTTACACGTATGGTATACATTGGTGGCATCATACCATAAATCTTTTGACAGGTTGTGACAGCTTCCGATGCGATGCGTGTGCTCTGTGAAGAACGCATAACACCATTCTTTGGTTATAGCAGCCACGAAGTTTACACTTGATATGCCTGTATACAACAAAGGTGGCGCATTTAGTAGGGCTTACGTATAGCTCCGTAGTTTTTTAAGTGATATAAGTGTTTAGTTCTTGGGCTAAAGACGCTCCTCATCTTATGCCAAACAATTTATTTAGGCACTACTGTAGGGGATTTGTAATAACCTCAAGTATTTTCCACAACCTTATCCTGTTTATACATTTTTTGTCCGCGCTAGCTATCCTTAACTGTATTTTAATATTTTTTTCTAATTAGACAAATTTAGGGACTCCAACCTGAACCAGTTACCTGTACTACTCATACTTAGCACACATGCATTATAATTCAAAATACTTCATATGCTCTTTGTGGAAGTTCGACATGTTGAACTACAGTTTTTAATGAAACTATAAAAATTCTATGTGGATGCAAGAGCCAATACAAAGTCCAAAAACAAACTGGGTCAATATTTTAATCAATTTACATTTCCAGTTCAAAGTGCGCAAAAAGTAGCGACCTTAACATAAAAACTATGCACACAGTCATAACATCACATCATAAATTTCTATGAAGGAACAACTTTTCATACTCACGGGATACAGGAACATGACCTTTACAATTCTACTGTTTTTATATTTTCATCCTAAGCTATGCCTTCATAAGCACAACCGCAAGTTCAAGGAAATCATTACTTTGCTCGTAATGAATGGGAAAAAACAACCTTTTGTAACTATGCGCACAAGGACGAATGAAGTAAAATGTCAATGCCAGTCGAAAGACGAGGATAAACAAAGATATGCAATTACACTAGGCTACTCAAGGACCAACTGCGGATCTTTAGCCCCTCTTTTAGTAAATAAATTAAATTATTATAATACCTATAGGAATAGAAACTTTAAGTAGGCATTCATAATCTATCTATTCAAAGTGAATTTTATAGAATGCCTATGTATATAAACCGTATCCCAAACGGAATAATAAAAATAATACCACTGTCGTGTATAGTATAAGGAAAGGGGTAATACTTGATGATACGCCATACGATACAACAGTGACAAGAAGTACTTGCTGAGTTGATTAAGTTTTTGTTTTTTAAAGGCCCTGTTGCCTATCGGCGCGTTAAATTGCTTAGATGTTGCAGAATTTATTATTTTAGCTGAAAGCATTGCAAAAATTTAATTCTTTTTTTTGTATTGCGTATCGTTTATTGATAGACTTAGTTGTGACAAATATATGTTTAGGTTGAGTATTATTAATTGAGGATATATGTAATTTTCTGGTTATGTCCTTATGGGGTAAAAGTCGTCGTTTACATTTTCTTGAAATGCTTGTTGGTGAACTGAACCTTAACTGGTGTTAAACCCATATTCGTATACTGTCCGGCGAATGCATTCAGATTGCTGCTTCGGATTGTCCTATCGAACGGATAGCCCATGCCTCGCTTATCGGGATACAGCTTATCCTTAAGGCCACAGAACGAGGAAGCATCCCCACATACATCAGGACTGAAAAAGGACGAAAAATCAGTTCATAAGCATCTTGTGTTTGCCCTGAATCAAAACCACTTACGCATTGCTAGTCTGTTGAACTTCATCGCCCACAAAGTCCGAAATCATGACGAACAAATCAAACTCCATGCCCTCCGGTGTGCCCTTCGGCAGTAGCATATGTTCCGGCCAACCGCAACCACAGAACCGGAATTCGGCCATAGCGTCAGCATCCTTGGGAACGAATTCGTCTCCGATGCGTCGGAATGATCGTTCGAACGGAATCGTAATGCTGGACTCGCTTGAGCGCCTCATTATAGTGTTCTGACCCGGTTTCACTGCAGGGAGTACAAATATTTAAAAACGGCCGCTTCAATATTGTCATGACTTACAATTGACAGTGAATTTATCCATCTCAATAGCCAATGAACGGACATCGGGCATCGGCAGCACTGCACCGCGCTCATCGGCCTTTGGACACAAGAAAATTCGGCATGTGCCCCTTCGTGCAGCTCCGGTATTTGTCACTCGGATAGCATACTCAAACGGAGCGTGCTGCAAGTGGCTGTACGAGCCGTAGATAGCGCCGTTGGGTCCGAAATCCAAACCAGCACCGATATCGATGTCTGACTTCTGCCAGAAGGTGAGCAGTGTGTTTGGCTGAGTGCCCTTCAACGAGATTTGCACCGTAGCGCCATCTACATTCACCCCATCGAAGGCGAGCTATAGCAGAGAGATATGTCAGAAAGTTATAGAAAATCATTGATGCGCTGCCTCAACCTACCTGAGTTTCGTCATACTCTGGCAGCAGTCCCTTGAACTTGCTGAAAATCTGATCGATGAACGTATGCCACCTATAGAAGATCGGGTCTCGCATAGCGGTGGTCACGTCACCCATCACACTGATGTCTTCCAAATGCCTCTGGTCAGGATCGTGGGCTAGCGAAATCAGATTGTGGCCCATGTTGTGCAGATTGCCATAGAGCTGACGGTTAGGAGTGAGTGATGATGCTTCCAGAATGTCACCCAAGATGTCAATGCCGCGGACCTCATCCAACGGAATTTGTTTGTTGTTTCTCTGAAAGGAAATACGTATGATCAGTGGGATGATCAGATGAGCGCAGCTGTACTCACATCCACTACATAACCCTGATCGATGGCCTGATGGATCCTGTCTGCCCAACGTTCAACCTCAGAGATTTCAATTTGATTGTCTACCCGTTCGACGTTGCGTAGCGACTGTCCACTGATACGTGCAGGATAGGTACGATTGTTCAGACTGCTGATGATTTTGGGGAAGTAACCCTCGGGGATCGCCTCGCGAAGGTTGCTCAACGGGCGTACTCTACCCAAGCCGTTGCTGAAGCGCTCAACATTGTAGCGTGCCATCAGCTGATGATGCATGTAGTAGAACAGCTCACCACGACGATCCTTGCGAACGACTTCCTCGGGACCCTCGCCTGGATAGACCAAATGCCAATGCCAGTGATGCATATTCACGCCGATATCCTCACGGAAGTAGGCCAGCCGCTGCTCATCCTCACGATCGGAAGCGGTGAAGTTTTGCGGGATGTCAATGCGCATCTGTAAGTATACATTTTGTGTTACATGTGGTGGATAAATGATGATCGCTTAAAGTCCCAAGCAGCTGGCGCGTAGTGGCATACTTACACGACTGCCGGCATTAGTGATCAACGATCCATCGGCGCGGGCCTCCTTAAAAACTGATGGTTCGACAAAGTTCGATGGGAATTGTTCAGCAATTGGTGGGATCGGCACTGTAGCTGTATCCTTGCGATGTTGTACGGCCACCGTGTAGGCATATTGGAAGAGCATTGGATTGATACGATCCCTGTAATCAAACAAAACATTACCACATCTGCGGGTACATTTGCTTCACAGTCACCCACTTGACATAAGCAGCCAGCGAGACAAAGTTCCAACGATCCTTCTCATCAAGAAACAGCTTAATCAACTGTCCAGCGATACGTTTGTGCGAGTCGCTAAACAAATCGAACGTTTGCTTCTTATCTATTGGCGCTGCAAAGCTCAAATTTGGCTTCTTAATGTCACGAAGGGGAATCTGAAAGAAAACAAATTTATGTACACGCTCGCAATGTATCCTTGTATAAAAACTCACCTTAACATCGACATTATCACCGAAACGACTCTGAAGTTCTACTCCCGTATCGCTGTAGCGATCTGTATAGAAACTGTCGGGAATGTCAAAGGCCGCCTTGCCATTGTCCCTAGAGGTAAACACCGGTTCCAAAGGCCGCTGGAAGAGTAGCTCCAAAGCTTTCAAGTCCATAATTGAAATTTGGGTTTTTGTTTTGCTGTTGTATGTCACTGAAAGGCGTCCAAGGAACTGATGTCGATTCGAACGTTGTGTCCGCTATTTATACAAACACTGTGTGAATTACTCCCAACCGCAACTTGTATGGATTCAAAAATTGTCTTACCGCAGTCAAAGTTATGTTAAATGGATAGGAGATATTCATCCAAGTTCTAAACGATACAGGCTGGCGCAAAAGTCAGTGGAAAAGAAAAAGACTTTGTAAATTCTTTGGCCCAAAGTTTAATGTATCCGAGAGAAGAATTGACACTTGAAGTGTTATCTATAATACTGCCCACATTTATTATAGTCAAAGCATAGAGATGACTTATTTGAAGAAGTCTTCAACTTGTCTTGTTAAGTTGGGACAAATAAAAACCCCAATTCCCCGCTAAGAATGCGCTGGTTATAGCCAAGGCTTATTTTGCGACTGTACAAACATACAAAATACGAGAGAGTTCGGCAATAGATGGTATTCAAAATATTATTTTTTTTTTGTTTTGATTTATTTGTCGAAATATAACCTGCGTGTCTTCGGGAGGGCATTTTTTTCTAAGCCTTTTCAAAAGATTAGACCTATTGCTAATAGAATAGAAAAGTTCAATCGGCTATTTTTTGGAAACATGTGTAACTAGACACGATTGGAAAAAAAATATTTCCTCTAAAAATGTAAATGCCTACTGTTTTTATTTACAAAAAAGTGTGTTACTTTTGTCCCAGCCTGTATTTCTTAAGTCGCCGTAGCTCAATTTTGAATTTTAATTTAAGGCACCACAGAGCGATAAGAACGGGAGCGACGGATTTTTGTTTATCTAGTAAAACTCTAAATAAAATATCTACATGCGGCAAGTGTTCGCTGTGGTTTGGCAATGCTATCAAAGTGAATTTCTTATCGGAAAATAGCATGTTAAGAAAGTACATAATTTCGCAGCTACTGTAAAGTGGGTGCAGGTGTAGGCTGTCTATGTTGATTTTCAGCCTTCTAATATTATGGTGTCGCAACTACTACACTCTTCACCCACCACCAATAGTGATAAAAGATAATTTAAATTTAAGTGTAAATCAACAAGAGATGCATACCAAGCTATGCGAGCGTGTTATGCGGTTAGGTTCGCAGTGATAAGGAGGGCATTTTTGGAATTTTTAATCAAAAGTTGAATGCAAGTGGTGGTGTGTACTGTTTATGAAAATTATGTTTATTTTCAGGATTGTACAATTTTTAGTCAAAAATAAGTCGAAGCGGATAAGCTGCGGAGATTGAGAAGTTGATTGATATAATTAAGAACTACATATTAGTGAAATAGGCACGAAAGCCGCCTTATTCGTTCCTAGATGCATTGCGATCTGTTATAATTTCAAATGTAGGAAAACTGCGATTTCAAAGTGTCGTTATTTGCGAATTGTTTCATAAGCTCGTAGGTGCAGTGGCTATGTGTTGGGCTTCTAAGCGATCAACTTGAGGTTTTTTTTCAATGCACTTCCTCTCGTGAACGTCTGACAAACATCCGAGGTGTCATAAAAGAGCATCTCAATTATCCGTGTGGATTCGGCATAAAATTGTAGATCCCTTCCAACAGCCTTCAAAAATTAAAAACTCACGAAAGAGAATAGTTGTGTAAAGCTGGGCCTAGGGTGGTCCCTACGGACGTGTTGCGCCAACTTTTAATTTTTTTTAAGCTGAAAACAGCATTTGTGTAAGAGCGTGTCCTTTCACTGTATCTGCTTCTTGCACTCCTTTGTTTTTTGGGAAGTCGACGTTTCATCCCAGTGCCGTCGTTTTAAAACCAATCATAGCAGCACATTCAACATTCTCTCCCATAATGTAGGGGCACAAACATTTTTTTAAAAATATGTATGTTGAAACACATTTCGTTTTTTTTTTAAATACGATGGCGGACGATGTAATTGTTACTGCCTTGAAGGTGCAATAATTGTACATTCGCAATCAAGGACCACCCAAAAAATGTTTCAACATTCCATTGACCATCTCCAGTATCCCAACCCAAAGCCCCATTGATAGCAAAACAATGTATCAAAACAATTACCTCAAAAATACTGACAAACTGGGACAGTAAAAGATTAGGTTTGGAACAGTTGCAATACAAGATTGGGATAGTTTTTCGGTCGAATTAGTATTATTTTTAAACAATAAACATATTTTATATAAATAGGCGAAAGCACTTAGTTAAGACTTAAGAGCCACTTTCACATTTTTATTTTGAAGATTGTGAGGAGATGCAATGCAGGTCGCCATAATGGTAGAAATTGGACGAACTCTAGTAATTGTAAATGGCTGCCGAACGAGCCCACTTTTTTCAAAGAGGGATTTTCAAAGATTTTTCTTCCATTGTTCTAAAATTATTTAATATTTGATTTAAAAAAAGAAAATAGGTAACTATAGCCATGATACTAACATCTTTAAGATCAGCGTTGCCGCGCAACAATTTTAAAACGGGAAAGAGAAAGGAGCCCGAACCAAAAATAGGGTATTCACATAAAAAATACTAACATAGTAAAAACAAAACAGGAAAATATTTATTTTTAATATTCATTACCAAACACCACACACGTGAAACCAATACAAGTATTTTGCTTTTGCAGTACGTTCGACAGCATTGTTCCGATTTCTATTTTGATTGTTGACCCGCCAGCTCTCTGAGCAACTCAGGTTTGCAAATACAGCTACCACGGCTGCAGCGTTGGTTGAAATTGAAATACCTCATTCTTGGCAGCATTATGCCAGTCGGCACCACTTACTAATCCAAGGGTTTGTTGTGGTCGTCACTTCAAGTGCCCTTTTTGCGGAAAGCTTCCTTTGTTGCATCGTCATTCTTCTCTGCTGGAATGTTGTGGTTGTCAGCGCAACAGAGTGACTCATTCAGGTGGATTCTTATAGACTAGACGAGAGCCTATAGTCTTACAATTCAATTCAGACAAAATTGCATTACGCAAATAATTATTCAAATCAATGCACCTACAAACATGCTCGCTTAGTTACTTAGCGTATCTTGTGTGAAATAATTTACTATAAAAACATAGATCGAACGATAAGACAGTTTAACCTTTAAATTTCCTGGTAGGTGTTGTTTTTCACTGAATGTCTTATATAGTGCTTCTTGAATAGGCCTTCTTCTAATGACAAATCCACCAACTAGCAGACAGCAGACACTGCCCTTGCTGCCCTTAAAGTTTATTTGGCTTCTAGTGTTTGATGGGCTGTATGCAAAGAATTTAAAGTATGTACCTACAAAGCCTCCACATGCAGATGCGAGGTTTGTTTGCCTTATTTAAGGTTTATTTAGAGGTTTCCTTAACATTTGGATACATTTTTTAAGGAACTATATAATAATATATCATCATTAAAAAAATTGGTGGAAATATTTTTAAGATTTTTTTTTCGAAAACTGGTGCATTTTTATATTTTTTTTTGCTAAAGCCCAAAAACACGGCTTTGAAAAATTTGATAAACTAAATATATTCTGTTCAAAACTAATGACCTATGCCAATTCTATAGGCATAGGTACTACGACTGCAACTAATCATTTGAGAAAGGTAACGAAATAACCTTGAAATGCTACACTTGAGCGCCATACAAGAAAGGCAACTTCTCAGTACACTTGACAACAGCGAGGACATTACTTTCAAAAACTATAAAAATGCCAGAGGATTTGACCTTTCATACAATGACTTCCGTATGTGATGCGTGGGCAGATTGAAGAAAGCTCATTCGATAGCTGTTTTTCTACTTGTTTCATTTCGAAAACGTTTTCCTTGGCAATATCGGCGAATCGCAGCACTCACGCCCCGTCCCCGTAACTTTAATAAAAGCATTGAATCGATTACTTTTATAATAGGGTTACCACACTTTGGTTAAATGAATATGTGGTATTACAAAGGACCAACTTATGGCCAAAGAGGGTCTGCGGCAAATAGCCAGCAACCCTACATAGCTAAGTGCTTATCCCACAGCGATTTCTGCGCTGATACTTCATGTATCGCAATGTTCTGCGCATATTCTTGAGAAGTATCAATTTATCGGGCTAGTGGGGGCTATCGCTGTGGAAGGCTTGACAACAATTATGGAAAATGTGCATACTAAACAAAAAAAAACTCTGTTCTGAGTTGTCTCCAAGACACCGGGAATAACATTAATCAGTCTGTTGAAATTTTTGTTTACCCTCTTGGAACAACTCACTGGCCCTTAAGACCCCTATGCCAGTTCGATCGATTTAATACAAACATTCCCGCAGCTTGTATAAAACCAATTGGGAATGTGAATCCGCGGTCCATTCATGTTTCTTTAATTTCTTTTCGGGATAACTCCAAATCAAAAATTTAAAATTCAACAGTTTTCAGAGAGACAGTGCGTCCTTTCGTCCATTCGGTGTGGTCCACTAGGTACAAATAAATCTTTTCCCTACGCCGATATTGCTTGTCTCCCGTTTTTCGCACCCTTCATTCCGAGTAATCTTACCACTCCTGCAGTTACGTTAATTGCAATGAAGCAGGATCGACTGCGAAACCGCCCTCGGTATACTGATAGATTAATGGATGTCTCCAGCGATGCGACGCGATGGTGACAGTATCCTGCCTCGGGGACGCCATTTTCATAGACTACACTCCGCTCGACCGAATAACGCATTTTCCTTTGGGAATGCGGACTAAGTTTTTGGCACCGACACAGAAACAGTGCGTGTGCTCAAAAATTCTTGCACTTTCGGATTTAGTCAATTTTTAGTCGATGTGTCCACACTCTCGCTTACATGTCACCCATTTGTAACAAAACACATCCCTCACGTTCTTGCAGAGAATTTACATCCTGTATGCAGTATGCAGGCAGCCTCTTTTTTTTGCCACGGAACACCATATAAAGTCAATGTTTGCATAAACCATCCAGAACGTCGGATTTATGCACGTCGGACAGGCGCAGGGACATGGTGTACAACAGCAATTTTGCTGGCCTCATGCGGATAGCGTAAAATTGCCGGCTGTACCCTTGGGCACTGCTCTTGAATACTTGTGGTTTATTTTTTTTTATCATTTTTCTTTCATGTGTGTATCGTGTGCACACAGGTCCTGTGAGTGCTCTCATTCAAATTTGATGGTGATTTCATGGTGAGCTATTCTGTGGTGTACGCAGATTTTAGGAGGCTGTGTAGAATACAGTCCCACCGCCGGCCGCCGCCGCCATGCATATAATCATTGTCAGAGTCGATTTATTTGTTTTGCACTGCAGTAGGTAGGTGATGCCAACGTTAGTTATGTATGGCACTGCTGCAATGAACAATGAAGGTTGTGTTTGTGTGCCAGCAGCAATTTTTAACTCTCCCGCTCTCGGATGTTTATCTATACCTTATAGCTGGAGTTTGAATTCGTTTGAAAATTTATGCTGGACACTTGGACTCTGGACTGTATATTTGCACAAGGTGTGTCTCTGTGTGCGATTACTTATATAATCCAGGCATGGTTTCTCATATGTCACAACCTGTCAAATATGACAGAGTAGTAAAAGTAATCCCGCCAGCCACACATTACTCATCTCACGATGCAAATTCAACTGCGAATTGACGAGATACCTATCCCCGAGCGGGCTGCTTTCAACATCCGCAACACTCCACATTTATAAGACACCAGCCTCATAAATCAAATATCTCCAAGGGGATGACTGCACGAACAAGCAATAATCCCCCATCTTGCTCAAGTATTTCCCGCAGCTAAGCCGGAAAGTATTTTGATTTATTTTTTCCCACAAACAAAAAAAATGGATAAGAAAAACCCGTAGTCACATGTCAGAATCGCATAGAGCTGAGTTGACTGACGAACATTTTAATCGAATATCTATTCAAATGTTCGAGTACATGCAGAGCTAGGGGTATGTCGCTCTCCACTAAAAGTGCCATGTAATTTCTCATTCGAATTTTCTGGCAATTTTACTTCTTGATAACGTACACCTTCTACCATCAGTGCGATCTTCGGATGACAGACGGATGCTATAGTGGTGGAACCTAGCTGGTCCTTGGTAGCGGAATAAAAGAACCCTTTCCACTTGATTTGCAGCACATATACTAGTGATCCTGATGGTCATTTATCATGCTCATGGTTGGCTCTTCTGTATCCCGATGAAAAACAATTCGTAAGCGCAGCAATTTTACAGCTGCTCATCAAATATTCTAATGATTCTATGCTTGCTGGGTGCCTTTATCGATTTGGACTATCAGGAGTTTTGCGACTGGACCCCAGTGTTAGGGATCATGGTCGGAAATTGCACACAGCGGCGAAAGAGAATGGAAACTTGTAGACGACTGAAATTGCTTAGCGTATAAAACGTTGATTTGCATAATGGATAAGAGCCCTGAGATTTGCTTGTGCAGTCAGCACAGGAGCAGACGATGTGCTAACGGGTGAAGATGGAACATTTTTAACTGCATTTTATTATTGCATCTATATTATATTATATTACCTATATTGACTCCTAGAACTAACAAAATATTCATTCTGGTAAAATACTGGAAATGTATTTAACGAGCGACGAAAATTTATGTCTGCCTCAAAAGATTAATAATTGTAAAGAGTTACAGCAATTAAGGAAAAATAGATGGGAGTAATCCTCGATAGAAAGCTTCTTTGGTCCAAGCATGTTGAATCAAAAACCGATAAAGCGCTATCAACTTTCTGGCAGTGCAAAGGCGCTTTTGGTAAGACATGGGGCTTATCTCCTAAAAGGGTCCTTTGGATGTATACGGCAATGATAAGAGCACTTCTCTCATATGCATTGGTTGTATGGTGGAACAGGCTTTCGCGGAAACATGTTACTGCCTCTTTTGCCAAACTTGTGCGAGAATTATCCTTTGACCCCTGTGTTTTATGGATATGCCGTCTGACGCAATGATACCAGAAATCCTACTGCGACGAAACTACCATGTGAACTTTCCTCACATAACGGAATGGCTTCGGTCAGACTCTGAGGCTGGGAAAGAATGTCATTGTGTATTCACGGATTGCTCCAAAACCGGACAATTGTCTGGTTCTGGTGTCTTTGTGGAAAGCCAGAACATTAGACTACACTACCCCTTAGGTAACCATGTGTCTGTCTTCCAAGCGGAAATTTTCGCTATTCTTATGGCTATGCGCTATATTGTGACAAACAGGTGGAGGGCTAGAAGCATATGCGTTTGCAGTGATAGCCAAGCTGCATTAAAAGCGTTGCTTAATCCTCTTACCTCGTCCAAGTTAGTGCTCGAACTCAAGCTTTTTCTGAACTTAGTCGGAAGGCTCAACACCGTGAATCTTGTTTAGGTCCCAGGTCACACTGAAATCCAGGGAAATGAGATCGCTGATGAGCTTGCCAGACGGTGTTCAGAAGAAGCTTTCTCAGGACCTGAACCTGCGTTGGGTCTGCCTGCATCTGCTGTGGTTAGGTCATCCATTGATACTTGGGTTTCTTGACAATCGGTGGCGTGACTGAGCTGGGTGTAGGCAGACCAAACAATTGCGTCCGGACATCTGTAAAAGGTCCCCGTCTTTCCTTCTATCTCTTAGGAGAATCGACTTAGAACAACTGTTTGAGCTCTGAAAGCAGAGCTCTTACGAATTCTAAAAACGGAATCATCGAAAGGGCCCAGTACACCACTTTTCTTTCCCCTGCTTAGATCGTGGATCGATCCCAGATTATTAACCATTAACATTGGCTTGCAGCAATGTCGGGTAATAGACCCTTTATCCAATAAACCAACTTTCGCAAAGTGTCTCGTGCGGTTAATGTTATATTCGTGGACAGCTTGGATTTATGTTTTGGTTTATGTTGATCCTATTCCACGGTAGATAACCAATGTTTCTACTATGGCAACAGTATTGCTACATTATTGAAAGCGCCTAAACAATTGATGAACTCTCGCTTAAGTTGGGAACCTTCATACTCATATTTCCCGCAACTGTTTATAATACCTGGAAATGTTATCGATGGAAGCGGCACACCAATATCAAGGTAGATCCATTATTAATTTAAATTTCTTAGAAACCCTGTACTGCTTTATTCAATCAAATTTGTATTCCTTGACGTTCTACGAAAACCTATTATTGGTTTGGTTCCCAACCGATTTGAGATAAACACAAACTTCTTGGTAAATTTTTAAGAAAAAAACATTTCTGTATAAAGACATGAATATTATCAACACTGACACCTAATCTTAACATAAACAACTCATATCAGTCAAAATTCTAATAAGATATAAGATTTCAGTCCACCGCAGCCCCAAAATGCGTCCTAAAATTGCAATTAAAATCCATCCGAAACTCGACGTGAAAAGCTTTCCTTAAAGTTCCCGAAGAAGCGCTGTGTTTCGGACTACATGCTACTAGATCATATTTTTAGTTTTTCTTTAATAACTCCGAGCTTAATTATATTTTAAATCCTACGAATCGGTTGATAGTTTCAGCGGCTGCACTCGAATTCAAAATGTTAATTCAGTGGGAATCACATAATCAAAGCGGTTGCGTTCTACCATTTAAATTCTAAACAGCTGCCCTACATTCCCATTAACTGCGCAATGATAAATTTATAAACACAGTACTGTCGATAAAAGTGGATATCTATTATAAATAAAAGTACCTACTATCCAAAAGTTGCATTGAATCATTTTGTGTAAAACAATTTCGTATTAATTCGCCACAATCAGCATGCGATTTAATGGGTTTGGAAAACAATTGTTTTTAAATTAAATACAATATAAAATGCTAAGCAATTTTTTTTAATTTTTTTCCGCTAACTTCCGCTTTGCTTTAAAAAAATGTTTTTTTTAGCCTCACTCTGGTGGATATTGTGGTTTTATAATTTGTGTACTTAACGTGCTCCCAGCTCGTATCACATGCATTCCATCTGTTTCGGTCTGTTTGTAATTGACGAACAATATTATGACTGCTCTCCATTTAGCTGATGTGTCTGGTATTTAACATAACTAGCTATCATTTAAGAGTAATAACCCAAATTAATAGGCTCTAAAGTGGCATTCGCCTTATTTTGCAACGCTTACATTGAATAATATGTTTTTAATTAACGACACATAATTGGATTAATGTAAAAAAAGTATCCCTCTCAGCGGATAAACAGCTTAATATACTCAATTTTCAATCACAAAACTATTAAATGAAACATGAAGATTAATGAACATAATTTTTAAAGGTAATTTTGTCATTGCCAGCCAAGTGAAAATGGGGAGAAATTTTACAAAATTAGTGCATGTTGCTCTTGATTAAATTAACTGTAGTAGTGCATCAGTGGATGGGAAGACTATTTGAATATTTAATAATTGCAGTACTACCGATAATACTCCAAATATGAGTGCTAAGCTCTATAAATTCTCTGCTATTCAGATGTAGCGACTTCCGCCCCGAATATCCATTGGAAACAGTATTACTTCCTAAAGTAGCTTAGATTTAATGCAATATGCCTTTTGTGATATTAATTTTTTTGTCAAACAAATCATCATTATATTTATAAATGGGCTGCACGTTTTTGTAGTACCGACTATGGCTTCATTTGCTTATTTCCTTCCTCTGTAATGCGTAGTCCCTCCGGGTTTGGAATCGAATACTCAACTCTACATGTCCTTGCCATCTTAGACGACTGATGCGTACTTTTCTAACCAGGTGGATGTCGCTGTACAGCTCGTAGGGTTAGCTGTCTAGTCTCGTCAAATTCTGTCAATGCAAACGAGACCGAAAATCACTCAAACAATTTTGCATTCGGAGCGACCTTTATCCGCCTATATTTTTTAAGTCCATGCTTCTGCACAAAGCAGGACTCTGATGATGAGGGTGCTGTGATGTCATTTTCAGCTTGAAAAGCTCGGCAGTTAAGCCGTCCGTGTCAGCAGCCTTGCACTTCAGCTTTGATAGTAACCTCCGTCATCTTGGCAGAGCGCACATATGTCAAAAATCGATTTTGAATAGCCCTGAATTATGCTGCCAAGTTGACGGAAGTTTTATAGTACTGTGGTCAGGTGGACGGCAGCCTTAGTTTTGATCGCCTAGGTTGAATATTTCGTCAGCTGGGGCGTTTCTGCTGGCTTCTTGGCATCTACGTAACTGGTCCTTAACTTTATTCCGGCTGCATATGATTTCTCCATAGGTTGAGGAATGCGCAATTAGCAAAAGTTAAGGCGGTTTGTTCCAGTTCAACGTTAAATCTCCTCACAGTATTTCCTTATTTCCTTATTATCGCGTGTGGGATATCCGCATTCGTACCTTGGCTACAATAAAGCAGTGGTCCAAGTCTATGAAGGTCGCTCGGAAATTTCGGACTTCTAGAACACTGGAAGGAATGCCTTGCGTCACCACGCTCCTCTTTAAATACTGAAGTGAAGAAGTGTGCTGGTAACATTACGTCCCACAACAGCAATTATTAGCCAAAGCCATTTCCAGACTTTGTGTCTTGTCAGCTGTGTTTCCGATTGTGCTATTTGCTTTCTTTCCACCTAAGAAGATTTTAATGTCGTATTGTTGGAATATTGCTCACATGTTTTGTCGAAAAGCTCTTAGAAACTCTCTTTGGCAGTAACAACAAAGTTTTCCGTGATTGGGTAGTTAACCCAGGCACCCTTGTCCTGGAGGATCAGACACTATTGTGTGCGAGCTTTCAAATATATTGGAAAACGATAATAAAACTACAATCCGTTATATTATAGCTGGCCTTGTCTTTAATTTATATCAAACTGCTTGTCTGAAAACGGACGCTTTTAGGACCATTCGGTTGGTTTTTCTTCTTTTTCTTCCCTCTGTTGCAATAATAAAAACCGTCACTTAAATAGCGTTTGCAATTTATTATTCTACTTAAAGACAGCAGACCGGTTGTACTGCAACTCCTTCAAAAGCGATGTGTGCATTTCCACGAAACCATTATCTAACATTGAATATGTATCTACCATTAAGTAGCATTTTGGCTAATACATTGCTACCTAAAATTCACTCTCAGAAACTCCTTACATTAAGGCAGTTTACCTACAGTACTAATTCTAATCTGAACTGCCCACTTTTGACCAAAGCGTTGGCCGAGAACGCAAAATTCATCCGATAATTGCTAATTGCCATTCTCTACATCTGTGCTCCAGATCAGTTGTGTGTGTACTGTGCATCTCTCTTTTCATAGGCAAATGTGAATCAGCAATGTAAGCCGAAGACAGGGCCAATGAATCTGCTAGCTCACTTCATAATTAAGCGCTTTATAGATACCCCTTCCAAAAAATATTCCGTACCTCATGCGCTTTCACTAACAGCTCAGAGTTGCTAGTCGACAACTCGTCCATATGGCCAGCACTGCGGTCTGACTGTAATCCCCCTCTAAACCTTTTATACCTTCGACTCGAATCTACACAAACATTTGTGCGTGTTTATGAGAATAACGTACGATCTTACCTATATGGACTCGCATGGCTAATTGCGTTAAAGGTGTATCACTGCTCTGCCAAACAACCAGAAGTCAATCCCAAATGTAGACTCCTTGTCCACACCGGACTTTTCCAAGGTACACACAATTCGGCACACCCCGTTCGGACTGTGTTTACTCTGAAGAGAGATACATTTGCTCTATCCTGACCTCCTAACGAACCGTTATTGGAACTTCGAAATACGAGAAAGGCATGTTAATGGCTGTTATGATGATTACACTCGAGACCAAGTTAAATACGAGCAATTTATTGGGGCTCAGCATTCATATCCCAAATCCAAAGGATCTCGGTTATGGTCGATGTTCTCTCCGGTCGAAACACTGGAGGACACCACCAACTCCATGCCGCATATGCCACATGGTGCTTAGTTTATAATTTAGTGGGCAGATTTAATTAAGATAACTTTTCGGTTATTATTTTGCATACCGAGTATGGACATAGGGGACATGGTGCTCCATGAGGGATGTCGACGGGAAAGGGTATCCCTGAATCAACAGCCGTATGTATGTATACTCATGCGAACTAAACGCCAACTAAAAGACAGGCATAGGTAATGTGTAGGTACGTTTGCTATGGCCCATAACTGGAGAATAGTTTTGAGAAACCCTTTTCTTCCATCTCTGTTTGTATACATAGGCACTAGGCAGATCTGATTTCCGCCATCAGTTGAATGGCTAAGTATAATTAAGTTATGAACCCTGATTAGGATTTGTTAGGTAGATATATGAGTATATTTCAGCTTCTGAGTGCTGCTGAAAGGAAGTTTGGATAGACGTTGTGATTGGAAAGAATTGATTCTCCAAAAATGATGTCGTACACATGCATTCAAAAATAATCGAGTCAAGGATTTTCTGGCCAGTTCAATTCCTTTCAGCTTCGATGAGCAGTTTCAGCGATTGGTTGATTTGTATACAGCTATATACAAGATAAAGACTTCCAAATCAAAGAAAAGTCTATATATTTGTGTCTTTGGAGTCGGTCATCAAATATCAAGAAGCCGCTTTTAACAGTGAAGGATGAGGGAGGTACCTATTGATTGACTTGAACGGTTGGAATGCAAATGTTGATTTCATGTGTTGTTTAATCTTATTAAAGCAAAGCAAAGTCGAGGCAGTGGCTTATTGGTTAGTGTGTTGGACTACTAAGCGAGGGGTCCCAGGTTCGAATCCCGAGAAAACCCAAATTCCAACTCAAGGTTTTTTTTCCACTGCACCACCTCTCGCGAACGTCTGACAAACATCCGAGAGTATAACTGTCATGAAGAAGCTTCTTAATTAGCCGTTTGGACTCGGCATAAAATTGTAGATCCCTTCCATTCGTCCCAAAAATGAAAAACTCACACAAAGCGAATGGTAGTGAGAAGCTAGTCCAGGGTCCCTACCGACCTGTTGCGCCAACTATTTATTTATTTACTAAAGTCGAGGCAGATACGAGTACGTATTAATACTGGAGCGCCGTAAGGAATTGTTAGATTCTAGTACAGGGTGGCGCATAAGCAGCGTTATGACTTAATTGTCGATTTTTTTTTCTTTGTGATTTTTTTTTAGAATTAACTTTAAAAAAATTGAGAAATTTATGATGGAAAGACTCGGTGCAAAACAAAGGACAAAAGCTGCTCAATTGTATTTCGATAGTCGGCATTCGATTACTTCATCTTCGAAACGCGCCTAGTGCTCACACATTTCACCGAGTGGCTCAGCGTTTTCAGCAAGAAGGGTGAGGTTGGGTTTACGAGTATGGTAGAGGAGGGTAAACCCTACTATACCACAGTTAGGTCATTGTGGATGTGGCTTAGTAGAATTGTTTTGGATTGTGATGCGTTTTGAGTTGTAGATGGTTAGCTCATGTCTCTTCTTCCTCTCCTTCCTGATGTCCTCAAAAAACCTGTAAGGATCAGAAAGTATGGCATCAGAAAGTTCAAGTAAGTTATGGAAGTAATGACTCCCAAGTGTTCTGTATCTCAAGTGACAAAGGCTAGGGAAATGACAGAGGAAGTGAGGTGTGTCCTCATGGACCTCTGCGTCGCCGCAGCATCTGCATGCATATATCGTCATCTTTGAGATTTAGTTTCATCATGTTTTTTCTCAGGAAACAGCAGCTTAAGGCCAGTATACAAAATGAAGTTTGTGCACTGTGCTTGATAAAGTTACAAAAGGGTTTTCACCGAGGTACCTTAGTTTGGACAAACCAAGCGTTTTGTCGTGAAGCTTGTCTGCTGGAAATGGAAATGGAAAGCATCTACTGCAGAGAATTCAGCACAAGACGAACCGAACCAATCAAGATTTCCAATTCAATTGCAATTTTGCCAAAAGGTTATTCAAATTGTGAAAGGTAATAAATAAACCACATATTCTAATGAGTTAATGAAAAAAAATACGTTCTCATCTGGCGTGTCCCATTTCGATTTCAACTACAATGTAGTTAAACAGCATTGGCAAACTTCGGCCTCTATATAACCAGGAAAATCAATATCCACAGATGGTTCTAAGATGGACTGTGGAACCAGTGCTGGAATTTTCTCCGAAGAATTAAATATACACCACACAATCCGATTGCCTGATCAGAGTAGTGACCTCCAGGCAGAGGTTCGTGCAATCGCCGAGGCTGCCCATATGGTGTCTATGTTGGCAATACCAAATTATTATATTACCATATTCATTGACAGTCAGGCAGCTATAAAAACAATGTCTGCTTTTCAAATGAAGTTAGTTAAGGATATCTGCTCGCCGCATACCACGCATGTCTGCTAAGTTCCTGGAAACAGGGATAAAAACGGCTAATGAACTGGACAGAAATTGGTCTGTAATGGACCCTTATGTGTTCTCACTTCCTCTGTCAATTCCCAAGTCTCTGTCTCTTGAGGAATAGAACCCTTGGAAGTTACTACTTCCATGACGTATAGGAACTTTCTTCACTATGTAATCTACAGGTTTATAAATATATCAGGATGGCTGAATGTAAAGTAACCAGGAGAGGGAACAAATTTCATCGCCAACAACAACGGCTTACCCCCAACAAGAGGGCATCATGGGTATACATGAACCTATGTGGGGTACAGCAAGACTCGCTATATGCTATATCCACCTCTCAAACAAAACTTTCCTAAAGGCAGTTTAGGTTTGAGTTTATTTTTTTAAATTTCCAGTAGATTTTTTTAAGCGGCAAGTTAGAATTTCGAGGTAATTTAATTACGAAAGTCAACAATATAACAGCGCGTTCTTTTTAAGACCCATCGTAGTGTACCAAAAACATCAAACTCAACACAATGACCCGCGTAGGTCATATGCGGTAACTGGTAATGAAGACTTGCTTGAGCGTACTCCACACTTTCTCGGGCGACACCCAGCATTTTTCAGCACTTTCTGGCGATTGTTTGTATAACCTTAAAAGTCTGTTGAAAGCCACAGAATATCTTGGTGTGATGGGTGATAAAATAAACAAAGTTTCTCTAAAAAAAACTCGATTCTTGCAGCCTTAGCAAAAATAAAATTCACACATTTTTCCGACTTATTTATTTTCATAAAGGTATCTTTAACAAAAAAAAAAACAATTTACCAAGCCAAACAAGTCTGCTGACCTTACCGACACCAATATTAACTAAGTGATTGCTACTGCCGAAAGTCGTCAAGCATAATTTACACGCACATAAAGTAATGTTGAAAGGATACCCATAAAGTATTTGCCACCACTAATCCCCCCTGTTTACCACTTCTTCATTTAGAACGGTACAAAAGTCTCACCAGCATAAACGACCACTAAATCTAAGTGGCATAAATTTTAACCAAAAGCAGTAATTCTTATCTCCAAGCGAAATCTGTAGGCGAATAAATTTTACCATCACCATATGAATAGAAGGCACTTATCCATACATAGACACACCCGCAAGGAGTAAAGAACTTTAGTCGCAAACAAAAAGACAGCAAAAAAATAAAATTCATGGAATAATATAAAGCTTCTGCCTCCAGACTGTGCTCTATTTTCAAATGGCCGAACTCCGAATCTGGCTATTATCGCTCGAAATTTATGGGCTATCTCATTACGAAGTTTAACATACGACAATGTTCACGCCGCATTCGTCCTGCACATAAATTCCCAACGGAATGGTAAAATTTAAGGTGCTTCCAACCGCACTTTGTCTTTGTTTGGTCCTGCATTTGTTGGGTTCAAGTCTAGAACTCAAAGGTAATTGTTTTCTGGATTCGTGATTTC
Source organism: Cheilosia impressa (assembly GCA_948293265.1). Taxonomy (NCBI): domain Eukaryota; kingdom Metazoa; phylum Arthropoda; class Insecta; order Diptera; family Syrphidae; genus Cheilosia; species Cheilosia impressa. The sequence continues at coordinate 27,751,910 of OX411883.1, forward strand.
CTTTCGTCCTTCTAATCGGCTGGGGGTGTTTAAGTTCTAACCAAACCGCAGTCAACTGCAAATGAATCTTTTCCAGATGTCGTGATAAAATGCTAAAATAAAGAAATAACGATGCAGGAAATTATTTCAATTATTTGGAGCTTATGTTGGGAAAATTTCGCGACCAATAGAATAGTAATGAAACCACGGTGACGGTGATATGCGCTTTCGAAGAAGGGGTTAAGGAACGCACTCGTCAACATCCATATGTCCAGAGCCAGACCGCACCCACATCACATGAGACTCAGCTGCAGACTGGAGACGTGAGTGAAGTGCATGAGCATTCTGTTGTCATGCATTCGAATTCGAACCGGGTATAGTTTTTTTTTCGTTTTTTTTTTGTCATTGTTTAAATAATTCCCCCAAGGATGGGTCATCAACGCCAGTCGAGCTTTTCTCGTCCTTCTTGCACTTCACTCACCCACCGTTCGTGTGGGTACGTTGGAGCACGGTGATGCCATTTACAATAATAGCATCCGCCAGGACTTCATTGCTATGCACGTGCGGTGCCGTGTGCACCAGGTGTTGTACATTTTAATTATGATTAATACGTTGGATGTGGTGCGTTCATAACTTTTCGTATGCAAAACGCGTTCCACGTCGCCGGATTAATGGATTATCATTGGGGTCTGCATGGTCCTTATGGACTGCACTAGGAACAAGTTGAGAAAGACGACATCTTTATATATTACCTATAAAAAGAAAATGGTGTAAACTGCGCTCTTCCGCTGCCGTCGTCGCAGCCGCACGAGTACTCGTATTGGCGAGTTTATGTTAAGAACTTCAATTAAAATGCCACTACTGTCGGTTACGTGGAAGTAGCTATGCGCGGTAGCTATTCTACAGCAATCCCAGCACACCGATGGTGGAGCACTATGCGTGAAATAAGTGCCATAGGAAGCAGTGCATGGTATTCAAGCGGCTGTGTGTTCGTTTCATGAGTTGAACATTTATTTGGCCAAATCCTTTTTCAGTTACAGCGCACGCGGCTTGAATTTTGTTAATCAGTTAATGGAGGAGGGTTTATGCAAGGAAGTAAATGAAGAACATATGAAGAACAAGTAAGAGAAGTTTGCTCTGCAGTTTCATAAGTAATTTTCTATCAGCGAGGCTTTAATAGTAAGCTGAGTGTTTCTTTACAAGGGCTTTACCGTATACGTTGTCAATAATACATATTTATGACAAAATGGTTTTTATATCCCAACCAGTGTCTTTATTCTATCTATATATATAAAAGAGAGTGACGTTAGTTACGCCTAGACCGATTTGGATGATTCACATCAATTCGGACTGGTTTCCGGCCAAACAAGAAGAATACCCAAGAAAATTCCAGAAAAATCCCGGGAAAAAAAGCAATCTTTTTCAGATTTCAGACCGCTTTTGCGAATCTGGATTTTTTTCTTAGATTTGCTTCAGATTTACCAATACAAGTACGTTTGAGTTTGTGCACGCTTTCGTGAAATTTTTCAACTGCAAAGAAACGCATTGCATCGGGTGGATCTATTTTTGTTAATTATTTATGTACAAATGTTTAGAAATCAATCTGGGCGAGCATCTCGAATTAAATTAAATAATTAAATAAAATTTAACCAGTAAATGGAAAGCGCTTAGAAAAGTGTCGAAGGCTACACATATTCCAATCGTATTAATATCAACACAAAGAGCAAGTGACGTTTTTATGGTCGATTATACACACGGGAAATCTGAAATCTGAGAGAGAATCTCAAGAAGCCCAATCGAATACCACATTAATATTATAAATGCGAAAGTCAGAATGTTTCCTTTTCACGGCCGCAAACCAATTTTTATAAATTTTGGTAGCTATAGGAATAGATGGGACCTCTGAGAACGTGAAGGGGATGAAGTTTCTCAAGTTAGGGATAGTAAAATTCATCATGGGTATCTATAGTTTTGGTAAGAAATAAATACATTTGCTGCGTATTTTACTAATTTAATTTTAATTTGTAAGGCTGATTGGTTGGATTGAAAGATAGGATAGTTTTGAGCCCGATAAGTGACGGTGTTGTTGATATGAATATTTTAATTGAGTTACCCGAAGTACCAATTCTACGCAGACGAAGTTGCGGGTACCAGCTAGTTCCTTTATACATTTCTCGTAAATAATACGCTGGAATCTCAGAAGAGTACATTAAGCCCTCACAGAAATACAAATTTTGAAACTCAGCAAGCAAATTTTGAGCCTCATTGACATAGCGAGGGGGAAGGGGGGAGGGGGGCACAGTCGGCAATTTGGAGCGGTTAAAATTTGTAAATATATAAAATTTATAAAACGGATTCTTTTTCCAGTCCAACGAATTTATTAACAAATATATTTACAAAGTTTACATTACTTGTGTTGCCTATAAAAACAAAATCCACGGAACGCTGCTCGCTAGTATGCAACTACATTTTACCAGAAATGACAACTGTGTACTGCAGTGTTGCCATTCTGACCGGATTCCGGTCATATCGGAAAGAAATCTCTTCACTCTGATCGGAGAAAATTTTGAAATCCGGTCTAACCGATTTCTAACCGGAACGAAAAAATTCTTTAACCGGAAAAACCTTTTTTGACCTGAAAAATAATATTGTTCTATGACTAGACATAAAGGATAGATTTCTATACTTTGAATAATACTTGGCCATACTTAATGAACACACTCACAATTTCATACAAAAACCAGTCTCATTTGAATGCTCCCACCAACTGTGACTGGGTGTGTGCATTCAAACAAGACCGAAGTGAAGATTTAGCATATTTTGCTATTTCGGTGTTGGTTTTACGAGTTTCAAACGCCGAAGTGGAGTGGAAACTGGAAAGTTCCTTTTTCTGCAAAAAATTGCATAGCTTTTCAATGAATTGTTTGTTTTTTATTTTACTAAATTCAATATTAGTTATATACATATTATAGTACAATATATTTTTGGTTAAAATATCTTATTTTATCTTTTTAACGGATTTTCTGACCGAATTAAAAAAAATAAAAATCGGTCATTCGGTCAGATTTGACCGGATTCACTTTATTTTAGTGGCAACACTGGTGTACTGTAGAGCAGAGACAATAGCCGTATTTTATTATCAGCGTGATCTGATCCGGATCAGATCACGATAATAAAACAATACGGATCATTGAAAAGTTTAATTTCTGAATTGTGGCAACAGTTGCTTTCAAAAACAAAGGAGATAATAGAGGGGTATTACAAACTTTATATTGCTACCAGCCAGTTGCTTTCAAAAACAAAGGAGATAATAGAGGGGTATTACAAACTTCATATTGCTACCAGCCGTATTGCAAATATATTGCTCAATGTGACGTCACACAAGGCACATACATTTCACTTGAAATATCGGGGTTGTTACCATATTTAATCAAATTTGCATAATTTATCTTTTCCATATTTTTTTTAGAAACAAATTTATATCATATACACTTATGCAACACATGAACAATATTTTCCAGCTAGCACTTGAGTTTATCTTGGCATATTAAGGTGTGTCTAGACCAGCCAAACATTTCAAAAATGTTTATGAAGCAAATCGGACACATTTCATAAACATTTGTAAAAGATTTCTGAAATTTATTTATTATGAAATATTTAAATTTCATCCTTTTTTGGATAAGAAGAAAAATATGTGGTAGGATTATAATTAGCAGCGAGTAAAGTTTTTATTACTGTAATTATGGTCTCGGGAATCACGCGACATGCGATTAAATTCAAATAACTAATTCATTCATCACTTCCTCATTAGGATTCCCAAGCTTTTCTTGACATTTGTATTTTATTTACAAAAAAAAATAATCGAAAAACAGCGCTCATTTTCTGCTGGGAAACTTGCAAAACAAAAATGATTTCCCATCACGATTGGGAAACTGTGAAACATTTCATAAATGTTTTTTTGGTGTCCACATTCAAACCAGCAACACATTTCATAAAAATTGTTTTGTTTAATAAATGTTTAAGAAATATTTAATAAATATGTAGGTATTTAATTGTTTATCAAGTGTTTGGCTGGTCTGCATATACCTTTAAAGAACGAAAAAAAAATAACTCGGAACTCGAATGCGAAAAAATCAATTGATTTTTTTTTGTTCCATTTTTCAGTCTGGCAACGTGATTGTGCGGCTATCGTTTGCAGGCACACCAACTCTTAAAAATTAAACAAGCCATCTAGTGGGAAATAGTGGAAATAATTTTCAGATCACGATTCATGATCTCGATGGGAAGCAGGATCATGTGCTGTTGTTGTAATTGCATGTAAATCGATGATCTATATGGATCATAGCTGATAATAAAAAACAGCTAATACTGAGACCCCCAACTTTGCCGATTTCCCGTTACTTAGCCTACAAGCTATATTTTTTCGGAGTGGAGTGGTCACGAAATCGAAGTTAATTATATCCAAAAGCGTGAAATACACAACCATATTTGTCCTAAAATATTTATAGTATATAAAACATCTCCTTTAGATAGTTTTATTAACCACACATTTCAAATTATTCACCTTCAAAAAATTTATAATTACTAACCAATGGCATTCAGTTATGCTAAAAAGTGGTATTCGCGAACTGCTTCACACATTTCCCCACGGTTGCCGAGGTTGGCAGCATTTATTTTTGTATTTTTTGTATGTTTTTGCAAGTCATTCGGATTCCGAATTGACATAACACCGATAGGAATACAAAATCGCCAATTTGAAAAAAAATTAGGGGCCAGCGGCAAGAGGATTGTGAGTTGATTTGTCTATGCTGTAGAGCTCACATAAAATATAACACAGTACACAACATCTGCATTCGAAAATACTCTTTGTCTCTTTTATCGCTAGAATTAGTGTGTGTACTGTGTAGTGTGTGAGAGGAGTTTCTCAAAATTGAAGCTCATTAAAAGGATATCTAATCGTGGCTATAGAGGAGGAAATCATAGAGACCATCGGTACTGAAATAATAAAAAATATGTAAAATAGGTAAACAAATTCTTAAAGAAGTTTCCTGTAAATATATAAAAAAGTTGATTGTAAATAAAAGAAAATCAATTACAAATGTACCTGCATTATGTAGCTTACCTACCTATTAACTTTTTTCCTTTTACTTAAAACTGAATTAAATGCTTTCAACAAATTTTAGTTATGAAATTATTTATTTATTTATTAATGAATTTATTTAATTAATAACAAAAACGATCTAATTTAAAAAAATAATTTAATGCAATCTAATTTAATGTTATTAAATTAAACATTTTAAATAGTTGAAGAAAAAAATTTAAGTTTAATGGGAAATACAGTTAAAATTGGGAAATCCAATTGTAACCAATATGTGAACATTTTAAATTTGTGGCTTCATTTTTGCTTCACTTGCTAAAAAATAGTATAGGTACTAACAATAATTGACAAAATGTTAAAGCGAAATTTTACCAAGCTTATTGACATACATATGTGCAGGTATTACTGGTTGAAACCGTAGACGAAAAATAAATAGTGTGTGAAAAAATTACTAGGGCTTGCATAAATTGGGTATGCCGCGGCGGCCCCAACCCACGCTACGCCACTGGTTGGACTACTAACCGAGGGGTCCCAGGTTCGAATCCCGAAAAAACTCAAATTACAACCTTGAATTTGCACCACCTTACTGTCATAAAAGAGCTTTTCCAATTGGCTGTTTGGACTCGGCATAAAATAGTAGATCCCTTCCATTCGTCCAACTCACACAAAACGAACGGTTGTGAGAAGCTAAACCTAGGGTCCCTAAGGACCTGTTGCGCTAACTATTTATTTTATTTTTTTTGTATCAATCCAATCGACATACTATTGGGATTAAGTGATTATCTAGTAGATAGTCGCAATAGCAGATTAGTTTTTAATGTACATTGTCCTACTACATACTTCGGTTGCGTAAAATTAAAAAAAAAAACAAATAAAAGTGTTAAAAGTGGCCTGGCCGATGCTTTGATACCCTCCACTGCATACAAGACATGCAAAATTTGTTTATGGGAGGTACCAGATCTAATTGACCGAAATATGCCATTTTTAATACCAACTTAACGACGATAAAAAGAAGTCCTTTTACAAAACTCCATTCGCCTAGGTTGATTTCTTTGGACGCTATCGTGCTTTCAACAGACAGACAGACAGACGGACATAGCTAAATCGATTCAGAATATATATACTTTATGAGATCTCCGGTAACTACTTCTTGGCGTTACAAATGTAATGACGAAGTGAATACAACTTCCTGTGGAGTGTTTAAAAACTAAAAACATTACCTGCGAAAAGTCTTGCAAAACCCTAAATTCGGAGCTTGATGCTTGCACTAACAAATTTCCTTTCCTAAGCCGACTTAGTTGAAGGATTTTCCGAAAAGCATACACACTATTATAGAATTTTCGCAAATTTATATTGGTATTTGGTGAGGAGATGCAAGAAACTGGAGTTATATATCCCTCTTTGAAACAATAGCATTGTTTGATGTGATTTATTCTACCGTATTACCCCTGCGTGTGTAGTGTATTTAAGTAAGCTGGCTGCATTTTGTTTCCCTTATTGTATGCAACAAAACCAAAGAAGGATCATCCTTCGTTTTCTTCAAAATACGTAGGGTATACCGACCGTATATTACATATACAAATACGTTTATCTTTTAATTTTTGATGTGATGTAGAAACCTAAGATAATCAAGAACCTGTCTAAAACAAACCAAAAATCATTGCCTCATATCTCTTCATCAAATCCGTATTAGTTTATTCGCATCAGATGTTTACCACAACAGTTTCACACTATCTCCTCTAATACACGTATAGTCGACAATCATCATATTTACCACCCAGCAGCAACCCATTACCGGGAATTACTGTTTACGCTCCTAATAGTTGTTATACACTCTCACTTGCTTATCCATAGCTATCTTTCTCGGCTGTGTGTTAATAATGGAGACAAAATGGCATCCCTCCTCGTTTCACTTAAAAGGATGTAATACCATAGCTCATGACTTCATGATGCCACCACAATGGGTAGTCTCAAGGATATGATGAATGGATGCAATATTTTCACGTTTCCAGGGATATTTATGACAAAATTTCCTGCATTGGCGGCACTCGAATTTGGGGCAGACCATTGAATAGAAATTTGATGAAGGAGCTGAGCTTTGCATAGACCGGATGATGAAGGAGACCCCTAAGAGATCAGAGATTGCATTTCTGAAATCCTTTCGGGATACATCATATATACGATGCGGTGGCTGGATTAAGATCAATGAGATGAAGGTTATAGCATCTATGGCTGGTATACGATTATAATCCTTTTTTTATCCCTCTATAGATATGTTTCCCGTTCTGAAATGGATGGCAAATTTAATTGATTACCCAAGGAGGAAGGTAAGTTGTTGCTATCATAATCAGCTACCATCGGTAGTTTATCAGGATATCTTATTGCCCGAAGTAGCGCTCAAAATCGCAAGAAAATAAAAACTCTGCTGAAAGGACGCGCAAAATTGGATGTGGTGTATTAAACAGTAGAAATATGCACCTAACACTTTTGGTGGTATATAAATCATTTTGGACACGGCTCTTTACTGCTCTACAGAGCTGTCAAGGGCTGCTCTCCAATCCATGAATAGATGGTGGGTTGAAAGCAACTTAGCAACACTTTGAGATCAAATAAATATAATAAATAATTTGTGTGTTTCATGAATCTTAGCAGTCGTTTGAAATTATTTCAAAAAGTACTAAAAGGCATTCTAGAACGCATTTTAATAATAAGCACTTTGTCCTCTGTAAGCAATTTATTTTTGGATAAAAAATAAAAGGGCCTACGAAGCTTGTTGATTTTATGGCAATCAAAAAGACTATGGATTTAACAGAGATATAACTTTCCAAAGGCGACTGCCTACAAGCGATTTGTGATCGTGAGTTATCGGGATACTCAGCGTAACTTTGTTGCGGTAGTTTTCACATCTGCAATCGTAGTTTAATGGCTCCAACAAGGTACTGATTAAAGTCACTGTAATCTCCTCAAAATGTCATCTTTAATATTTCATGGAGTGAGGTACGTCGTCGTTTTGTTAAGGTGGTTGAAAAGTTTATTTATCCGAAAAATCTCAGCTCCCTTATGACTACAAAGATAAGGGAGCCACGCGATTACTCCAGCTATATGCCGCCCCCAGCCAAGTCAAGTAGCCTAAGTCTGTTTTGAGATGCGGTAACGTGGAAGTTGTGCTTGCCAAATGCCCGATTATACAGTTTTCATTCGTTTCAAGGGCTATTACAATGCCACGCAATAAATTTAGTCGGTTGTCATAATTTAGGGGACCTCCTGCGCCCTGAGCAATGAGATGTGAAAACAGCTGCATCTACATTGAGTTCCACAAGGAATAACAACAAGGAATTCTGTTTTTGTCAGAAATTTTATTTCTCGAGTACGTAACAAAAACTGTACATTCCTTGATGCAAAACAGATGTTTTTGATAAAGATCGTCGCTTTCGACTAAGCTGATGAAGTCTATTCCAGTCAATTGACAACAACATACCCGTTCTTTGTAAGAATTAGAGTACCTACTAAATATTTATGTATTTTTACGTTAGAGATATACGTTTTTTTTCTGTCGTGTATGTTGCATTGTTGTTTCAAAGAAGATTTTTATGGTGTATGAAACAAATCTTTCCCTAAAATACGGGCAAATATCGTTTTCTTATTACCCATTAGATCGCGTGCTGAAATGTTACTTTAATTTGCTTTGCTGAGATCGAAGCTCAAAAAAAACACGCCTAATGAACAAAATTTAAAGTAAAATACGGTTTGCATGGAAATACTGCATTTTCATTATTTTTTACAAGAACAAAATCAAGGGTTCTCTTTATTTCTGGGCAATTTATAACAGCCAACATTATATTTTTCATAATGGTAAACTATCAACTTTAAAACAATGTTTGCTCTAACTTTCTTCCTTACGGCAATACCTAATCAATGAAAAAAAAACAGTGCACTCCGGGAGTGCCGACAGAAGAATCGTCAGGCAATTTTTTATTGTGCAGGAAATACTTTTAAATGAAGTGTTATCCAATTCATTATTAGGTATAAACTATCTACTACTACAAAAATTATACTACAATTTTCATTTTCGTTTACTGCGCTATTGTATACATGAAAAATAATGCATGCTAGGTAATACATGCGACTTCATCTGCGTAGAATTAGTAATTCGAGTAACTCATTTAAATATTTATATCAGTCGGGTCTAGAATTTATAATATTAGGACAACTACTGACAACAAAACTGTTTTGAAATAACATAACAGCGCTCCTTTCTATCCGATTCCCCCGCAAAAATTTTGAAAATTCTCCTTAGATTCCTATGACTGTAACTCTCTTCGGCCGTTGACTCTCTTTCGTGGCGTCGTTTGTAGGGCTACGGCGCTACGGGCATAATGAATGAAAGAGTTTTTTGCTGAATCATAGTTTGTACACAACTGCGAAGTTGAAATTTTATGTAGTAAGATTCAGCTTTTTCAATTGTAAATATTTAAAAAAATAAAAATGCAAAACCAAGCACCTCGAAAATCTCTTATTTTTGACACTTCATTTATTAAGATTGGTTGAGTGTGTGAACAGCAAGAGGTAAATATACTACTAAAGAAACTACAGAAATAAAAATAGAATGAATGGATGAATGGACTATTTTACACACAAAAATTGCAATCTATTAACTAAATGGTATTCTTTACAATGAATACCAGTGAAATTTATGAAACCACACGCTCCCTTGCACATTGCACCAACCCGATTGCCCCCCAAATTTCAGAAATAAAATTCTCTCTTAAAGTACTTTAGCATGGCAAAGGCAAACACACTTTCCCACATTAACATTGAAAACAGCTTGTATTCAAATTCTCTTAAGTTGTCTGAGTCGTCAAAAGTAGTTGGCAAATGGCAACGCGAACACTGGTATCACACACTTGTAGGTAAATTCCCTTAAGGCGTGTTGTGCCATTGTAAATATATAAACATTAATTGGGCAAAACAATTCTCTTAAGTTGTCTGAACTGGCGGCATCGTTGCCAGCCACTTTTAACTTGAAGAAAAGTGATCAATATATTCAATTCAACTTTAGTGCTTTAATATTCTTTCAACTGTGCTCGCTCTGGAATCTGATTCAAAAACGCACAGTGAGTAATTTTTGTCCTTTGAGAAAAGCAAACAGTAGCAGTTATGTAAAACACGTAAAGTTCTCTTTTATAATAAAAAAACGAAGCATTACGTTTTGGTAACGCTTTGAAGATCAAAGTAGGTACACAACTCCATGCGTTGGATCTGTATTCTATGAAATAAGTTGATGGATATACGCCAAAAGTGACCTTAGAATTGGCTAGAGATATACCCAAAGACATATTCGGGAAGAGTACGTGCGAAAATATAAGCCTACATTGACAACTCAAAAAGTGCATTTTGGTGTATATGTACTTCAAACTAATTCTCGGGCGACGATTTCTCCTTGAAAAACAAATATCATTTTCGGAGCTCTTAGAAATTCTGCGGTCTATTTACATACTTTCAGAAGCAAATATTAAGTGATAAAAAAAGTATGATGGCCCCATCCATCATCTTTGCTCTTCTCATGATGTAATTATGACAAATTAAAAAATCACTGGAACATATTTATAACTTGTGATTGACAATTTCCTCTCCAAGTCATTTCCATTTTCAATTTCATAAACTCAAAACGTCATTAGGAAGTTTTAAGCTAATTTACCTATTGACATCACTTACCCACTCCCTCCGAACACACCTTTATTTTCACTATAGACTATATCTCACTGTGGCCCTTCTGGTACGTAATAATGTAAATTAGGACAAACTTTCCAGAACAATTAGCCAAAAATGTAGCTGCTCTACGCTTCAATTCGGGAAAAACTTTACCATCCTTATCTCACACAAACACCATAGGTAGACAAAACATTCTCGCACGTCTCGACCAATATCTTTGCATCTGCAAAATTCACGTTGTTTTTCAACCCTCAAGGCCAGCGACTGTCCTGTTAGATAGGCAAAAATAATATCGCTTGTTTTCGCTTTGAAAAGTCTATTAAAGTTAAAATGTCGGCCCTGTTGGCAATTTGTAAAGAAACTTCTTCACAAAGTATCTGGTAAAAAGTCTAAAGACGATTCCTACAACGACTTGTATCTATCATAGCTGGGCGTGGTGGCTATGTGTAGTCTGTAATGCAGCAGCGCCACAAGGATGGGTCATGAAACAAATCTGAAATTACCTTATGGCCCTGGGTAATTGATGGACTTGCGCTGATATTTGGAATATTTTCGGTAGGCATGGATATAATGGTGGCAAATTTTTCATTTTGCGAAAGAGCAGATTCCCTTCTAGTATATGGATGGCTGACGGTGATAAAGTTTTTTGATAAAATATTTAAATGGCAGAGCCGTTATTAATCTTGAATGTTCACGTTTAACAATGGGAAGGCGTTGAATTCTGCGTTCAGAAGTCGAAGAAATAAACCGTTGGTCAACGCTGCGTTCGAATTATGCAAAAAGTTTTAATTTACTCGAACTTAACCACTTTTTTTTATGGTCGGTGATGATTCATTTGGAGTGTCAAATACAATTCATTGTCCGTGATAATTATTGTCGGGATTAGCTAAATGTTTTTGAAATGGATTTGCCTCGAATTTTATGAAGGATATTATTGACTTTAGGTCAACTGTCACTGAAAGTTGGGTATAGGCTTAGGTACATTAGAATCCTCAATGAAATGCAATTCGAATGAAGCTTTTTGATTTTTTTTTTTGTTATTAATTTTATTTTTACTTTCACTGGGACAATTCAAATACAACTTACTTGATATCAGTCTAGCCAGAGTGAACTCATTTCAGGATGATCAAATTCAATACGACTTTAAAATATTTATTAGGACAACTCATTAAATTTTAACAACAATTTTTTAGTAAGACCTTGTCCTCCAAAATGAAATCAGGTATTTAAATATTTGAGCTGAAACTTCTTATAGCTCGTTGGGCATTAACTTCGAACTCTGACGAAACGAAAAAGCGACGGGAGTGGCTAGTGCATTCTGTAAGTCATCTCATAGCAGGATTTATTTGAGAAAGACGAACGAAATTGAGAGAGACTCGACTTAGGAAGGGTAGGCACAGGCCCATTCCTTGAATAAAAAGTTCAAACTCCAAAATGTATGAGTATATCTTTGACACAAAGTTCGGTCTCCTTGATAAGAGAATGGTGTAAAACTTGATCCAATCAGACCAATACCATAGGGCGATTAAGCATTGCTCCTTCCAGCACTTTTAAGAACTTTTCTGGATCAAAGAAACCTTTTTGAAAAAAAAATATGTTTTTTCTATGTTCCCTAAACAATTTGGCAACACTGACCGTACCCAAGTGTGCAATAATCGACTACGACGCTGTTTGGAAAAACATTTGGGCAATCGGCGTTTGAACCTCGAAACAAAAACATGTTTTGATGTGTAGGTACCTACTTGCTCACGAGAAACAATATACAGTAGTGTCCGCTTATAACGAACTCGAAGGGACTGACCAAATTGGTTCGTTATAACCGAAGTTCGTTATAAGTGATACGCTAAAAAATTCATCAAGTTTTGTTATTTGTCTTTTAATGTGAAAAATTTTCTTTTATTTTTTTTTAAATCTCACATTTTACTTAAATGATTTTTAAGCGCGTCACTTCACTCAACCTTTTGTTTGTAAACATAAGGTTACTCGGGGAAGTACCGAACAAATTATATTGAAGGACGAAATTTTGACGTTTGGGAATGTTGGTTCGTACGCAGCTATAGATACAGTTCTCGGGAAAGTCCCGAGAAGTTGGGAAAATCTGGATGACAATGTGAAGCGACAGATTTTTGGTTCGTTATTACCGAACATTATCTTTATTTCACGCAGAAGTTCGCTTTAGGCGGGTTCGCTATATGCGAAATTAAAATTCATAATTCTTATGGGGCATTGATTGGGACTTCATGAAATGGTTCGTTATAACCGAAAGTTAGCTTTAACCGGGTTCGCTTTAAACGGTTACTACTGTATCTGAAAACCAAAAAAAAAAAAAATAATGAACACTCCGACATTGAAGGACTCTATCTGAAAAGTACCTACTTTGACACATTGACATTCCCACTGCAAATGGCTATACCGTTGAAATTCATTAACAACTCGTATATCGTTCTTCCGCACGAACTCCACTCAGAGTCATTTATCATTCAAATTGACACTCTAATCAAGGACAAACGAAGCTATCAAATCACAATCCCCACAGATCTGTCATCTCTCTACCACTTTTTCGATGCTCAAGTTAAAGGTGAAACGTCCAATTGTACGAAATGCCGTCCACCTATAAATTACCTAAACAATTGATTGAACTTTTGTATGCCCATCACAGTAGCATATCAATCTTTTGTGTGCTCGTATGCGTTCTGGCTTGTAGATGATAAATCATTACGTGCGTAACATTTTTTTCCTGCTCACACATGCCAGATTAAAAGACATGTGCCTCATACTTGGGGGGTTGCTATATACAATATACTCCGACTTCGTGCTTCTGACATTCTGCGGAAATAATTGCAGGAAAATTTAATTACACTCGCGTGTGTTGAAACTTTTTCCTTTTCTATACCTCTAGAGCTATTTTCTCTATCCTCTGGGATGTAACAATGCAGGGTATGGCATCTGCTATAGGAATTTTGAACCGCAGCATTTGATATGCTCTTCCCTGCTCCATCTTTATGAAATCTGAATATTAAGCGAGAGTGAAACGCCTATGACTATGTACGAGTGTCTTCTCACTTGCAAAACTTGGCCTTATTTAATTACACCTACAGCCTACGTAAGTTGATATCTTGGCAGCCTCATTATGAATTTTGAGCGTTATATGGTTGACTTTTCTTTTGGCCTGTGCTCCTTGGGCTTATGACTAATTATATGTGTGCACTGAATATCTACCAAGTCATTTTTGCAATAGAGAATTTGTTGAAAGTTATCCATGATTACTATGCGGTGCGGATAGAGTATCGTTCTGACTTCTAAGCTATTTTCACTGTGCACCGCATATATACCATACCTTCACACTACTCATGCATACGCGCAGATATATAATGTTGACTTGCTCCCGTGAGTGCCTTGGTGAATGGCAAAATGCCAATTGGTACCTACTAAGAAACGTGATGCGTTAAGAACTCAGGATCCAAAAATAATGTTTTGCTTACGAAATTATATATTTTTTTGGCAGTTTGGGATTTTAAGGAATTTTCAAGTGAATTAAATGGGACTGCGGCTTCACTTCAGTTATTTTAAAGTTGATATTTAGCACTTCCCACCAAATGGTTATAGTCATCGCTTTTGAACACAATTTAACGCATGTATGTAGATACAAAATTTGTTGGTGTAGAAAACCCAAAACAAAAGCTATTTCTTATATAAGAGATATCTTGAAAAGAATGGTACTATACGTACTTCTAAAATAATGTAGTTAAGTGTCTTACATAAAAAACTGTCTCCAATTAATTATAATAACAATACCTTCAACGAAATTAAATATTTATTTTAACTATAGGGTAAAACTATACAAAACGCCCCAGTACACAAATGTTGTTATGCAATCGCGACCAAACCTGTTCAAACAAGTTTCAGTCGTTTGCTAATTGTGTTATTAAGTGGTAGTGTTCTGTGTGCTCTGTCGAAAAAAAAACTACAAAAAAGAGTTTTGGTGCCAAAACATAATTGCGGTGAGTACAGTAAAAATTTATTTTTTTCAGAAACTATCCGCATTTTATTAAAATGATATATATATTTAGAAAGTATGTACATACCTTTAAGTTTATTTTTTTATCAGCTTTAATTTTGCTATTGCGTTTTTCACTTCCAAATTTACAAAACGCCACAACAAAGTGAGTGTAATGCGCACCAGTAACGCATTGAAATATAACACTCATCAGAGCATTTTTATTTCTTAATTGTTTATAGAGATGCCACGAAATGAGGACGACACTGCGGGCACAATGGTCCGAAAAAGACCATAAGTGCATTGAGTGCACTGAAAATTACTACAAGACCGTTTCTATATAAGGCTGTAATCTTGTAGTATGTACATACCAAATTGCAACAGCTTCGACCACAGAGCGAAGGGACAGGCCATAATGAGATGTGAATCTCTTTTCCATATGTTGACTGATTTTTTCTCATCTTTTTATGTAATACATTTTTTCACGTTATTTGCCATTATTTACCAATTTTATGTAAATGTTAAAAATGTTTTTTTTTGTACAAAATTGTCCATCATTGTTTGGTTAAATAAATGGGGTCCCATCGCTAATTTTATATGAGAAACAAAAACAAATCCCGTCACATAATGATCTTTCACGGACGACGCGATTCAAGGAGGTTAATCACCAGTAGTGCTTGAATCCCACACAAGGTAGTAAACTCGAATTACTTGTTTATGAGGTTTTCGCCTTCGGTAAAAATAAAATTCCCTAAATAAAATCAAAAATTCGGATACGAGCTCTATAAATAATGTACAAATACGAATCCCCTTTACTGAGCCAGTGTATTGCAAAACGATTGTTGGTGGACGAACCCTTATAATGGGTCAACAACCGCAGCGCTTACATCCCAATGGGAATGCGCCACCGGAATATCCGGCCTGCTGTCCTAAGCTTCAGATTTGGGGCTATTGCCGTCGGGAAAACTTCCAGACAATGGGTAAAAAACGTCCACTGGAGAGAGACGCAACCAGACTCGGTTTGTGGAACTCCTCAATAGACTACGGCATGAGAGTATGTAGTATGTACCTGGAATATACGCTCCATACCCCTGGTGCTACTCATAAACTTGAGTCTGTCCTCGTGCAGCACAATGGAGATATTACCTCGATCCAGGAGATAAGATGGATATAGGATAAGGTATGATAAACGGACAAAATCGCGGTATTTATTGCAGCTGCCGTAATAGACTGCATGTATTAGAATGCGGGAATAAAGTTATTAACCTTAAGCTAGTAAGTATAGGTAAGCACAGAATTCACATAACAAGAACAGACAACTGCAAACCGCTAAAAAGAATAAATTCGACGATGGACACCCTAGCTCACCTGGACCAGCCGGAGCCTTTAGACAACGCCTGTGTGCAAGACCCTAAACAGTGCACGCACCTACCACAGACGACCACAACTACATATAGTGGTGCCAGCATCGCGACATCATCAAGGAGGTAGTCGAAACTAAAATTCAAATTGACATTGAATTGATTTTCATCCGAATTGTCAGGGAAGTTGAAAATGTTTTCTTGGAGATAGATTTTTGTGCTAGATAACTGATAACTGATAACGATTCTTGCTTATCCGTTTTCAATTGACTTCATCCGTTGGCAAATAATTGTCAATAAACATTATTGTTTCATTTTTCATATATCTTACATAAGTAGCCATATTTGTCCTTGCGTTAGGGAGTTCCGGTTATTAGCTGGATGTAGTGTTGTTCGTAAGTTCAGTGCCAAAAGGTTCCTTAAGTGCAGTCGTGGACGTAGTGCGAAGGAGACCAGTAGAGATAATGGAGTTTGTAGTTGTTCTTTTTGTGATCTCTAAAAAAAGGGCCCATGCAAGGCAATACTCCATTCTTGGTTAAAAGCCCGAATTTATTCCTCAGCGCTAAAGTTGCAATTAAGCTCCCTATCTAGTACCATACCAAGATACCTACTTTGGTTGGGCTATCCCATCAGAGAGAAAGCTTCACACCAGCAAGCCTTGGTAGTTTGAAAGGAGGTATCTTGTTTGTTTTGTACTGGTTTTCCGCCCATTTTCTGAGTTTATGAAAGGCTGAGTCCATCATTTCGCTGGACGTTTTTAAGAATTTTCCCGAACTAAAATAACAACGTCATCTGCATACACGCAGAAACTTTGACCTTAACCGAGTTCGATTTTTGCTCGGTTAAAACAAAAATGGGTTAAAATTAACTTAGTCTCTGTTGAAAATAAACGAGTATTTGTTGTTAAAAACTACCGAGTTAAAAAGGTTAAATGCACACTGTTAAAAATAACACTCTTAATAAGTTTTTATCAACCAAGTTAGTAGATTAATATCAACCAAACATTTTTATTTTGGTTTTTGTTCAAATCTAATAAGTAAATTAGTTGAAAACAACATAGCCAATTTGAAGTTTTAACACATCGATTGGTTATTAATAACCGCCCTTCTTAATAATTTTTAACCCATTCAATGTTTGTTAAATTCTACTATGCATATGAGGTAGAAGTTCCATCAATACCGAAAAAAATTATGATGTTTCTTGAAGGATTTGCATCGCCAATTAGTAACACGATTAGTATTTTACCCAACCGCAGGCAGTACATTATAAATGTACCATTCTTCGGTAAAATTATAAACAAAATGCATAAGAAAAGCATGGAATCTGTAATTAACATACAATACTTATTTAAATTAAAGTAGTAACTACTACCAAGTTAGGTTGTTTTTTACGACCGAGCAAATTTGGATGAGAAATTGGTAAATCGGTTATTTTGAACCGAGTTTCTTTAAATAAGTTGACTCGGTTATTTTTAATCCAGTAACTTTGTAGGAGCTATATTAACAGTAATACTTGGTAGTTTTAAACCGAAAGTTGATTGATTTTAAATAAGTGAATTTTCTGCGTGTATAGGCTAGTGTTTCTTAGTGCTTTGAGTGTATCGTCTATACAAAAGAACCCATCAGCTAAAAGAGTAACCTATTTTCTTATTAAACTCCGCCTAAAGAGTTGAATTCATATTTATGTCGGAGGGGTAATCAGATAGAATTTTTACTTGGATGACAGCCGTGGATAACACGACTACTGACTAGTGAGCGATACGAAACCATGATTAACAAGCGCACAAAGCTGGCGAGAAAATACAAATTTGAAGGATGGGTTTCAAGGTCTCACCGGCTAGCAAGATCGCTATAGACTTCACGAGTCTTTGACAACAAGTTATAGACTCTGGATTCTAAAATCTCTCATAGGGAATATAAGGCAGGACAATAATGTACCGCCTGAAGTTCTCGAGATAAAAATAGTTTGAAGATGGAGATCAAAATCAGCGGCGTCGGCTTGACTGTTATAATCTCCAAAAAGTTACTTTTTCAAACGAAAATTGTTCATGCTATCAAAATGGCTGTTGATCTTACTGTATTTATCTTATCTATATATATCTCTCTTCAATTCCTGCACTCTTCAACAGAGTACTTCCGCTGTTCAGAGCTAGCGAAGTAACAAGAAAACGAGCCCAGCCAAATGATAATCCGTAGTGTAAGCTACTATCAAAGTCCATCTGTAAAATCTAAGGTAACAACAAATTCTAGACGGAAGTTATATAAGCAACGAGCATTCACATGAAGCTATTTGTTTACCAATATGCCAGCGTTCCGTGTATCTAGTTCGACAAGCTCAAGATAAAATTAAGTAATCTTTAATTCCGATAACAAAACGCAAGCTGTCGTGTGACTTGACAAAGTAATTTACCAACTATGAATGACAATCATTTTTTTGATAGACTACAACAAGATTGTGTGTGTCTATCGAATGTGTATACTTCTTCCTCATCCGATTTCGATGGGCCGCCGCGGCTACCGAAAATATGACGGATGGCTGTGCTCCGCTCAATGAAGTTCTTTGTACGTACAAATTTCGGCAACCTATGACTATAAGAATGCAAATTGTTTTTGTTTAAAAGTCCTCTCTATAGGGTAAACCTTATTTGACGGAAATCTATTAACATATAGAATCCCTTTTGTCAGCGGCACCTGAGAAAAGTATGCATTCAGCATCTTAATCTGTTTATGTACTGACTAAAGCGTTTGAAAATTTTAATGCCGGCAAATGGCCTCGTCAGCTCTGACCTTGTTCATACATATACCTATAACAATCCAGTGACGTAGGGTACCCCAGTATCAATAGCTCAAACTCACCATCGTGCCTTATCTTTCTTTGCTTAACGTTCCCTTGTGGTCTGGGTTGCCTGACAAGGCTTTACCCGGACTGATTGATTTGCACCTGGTTGCCGTTAAAGACATTGTGTTAACCATTTATGTTCTCTGCTTAAAAAAATATATAAAATGAATGAATCATCGAGGGCTTTCGCAGACAATTGAATCATTTGTTGACAAACTTATTATGTCTTAGCAAATATTTATTTCCATTTACCTACATCACATACTTCAATACCCATTCTAAGATAAGAGCCTACTGCGAATTTGGTATAAAAGGCTGCGAATTTATTCAGTTGTGAATATACCGAAGGTACCTCGCAAAATGTTCTCCTACAGAGGCTTACTCGTTTTGGTTGCTTTGTGCGCTTTTGGTGTAAGTTATTTTGTTTCGAGTATCAGCAACAAATTTGATTGAATTATTCTTATAGGCCATTCAAGCATCATTTGCTGGCGGGGAATATCATAAGTTCAGGCCAGGAAACCACGATGGACACTTCAATGCGTCCAATTCGTCGAGTAATTCAAATGGAAGCTACACTCATCATGGAAACTCAAATTGGAATAGTTCGAGACCCATCCGCAGTTATAAACGTCCCTTCAACTCGAGCCATGTTAACTCGAATTCCAGTTGGAACTCCAACCCACAATGGCCGGGAATAAGACCAATTCCCGGAGCTTTCAATAAAACTGGAAATTATAGCTCGTCATTCCCACGGCCAGTATTTGGTAATAGACTTTTCAATTCCCGTCCACAGAGAGCTGTGGCTTACAAACAGTCAGGATATGGACGGTTCAACTCGAGCCGACCGGTATATCAGCCACAGTATCAACCACAGTACCAGCCACAGTATCAACCACAGTATCAGCCCGCATACCGCCCAGCAGCTAACGCTTCGTGGTCCCGCCCAAGCAACAACAGCTGGCATTAATCGATGAACCAAACCCATTTGCTTGGTATTATTATAATAGTAAAATTATAATACTAGATAGTACGAAGTTGTAATGATAAAAATTATATATACTTATTTTGCACCGTACTAATATTTCTGATTATTTCTCTTGGAACTTGCATATCCGCAGTCAGCTGTGCAACTAACTATAGTGGTAATGCATTTAATAGTTTTTGGTGATATTACAATTTGCTAATTTGACACCTTCGAAATCAGAGATGCATTTCGAAAATAAGTTGAATTGTCCGGCGAACTTCGTACCGCCTAAAATTGATTAAATTAATATTATAGTTGAACCTCTCTATTGAACGAATGAAACTTCCTTGGAATTAAATTCAGTTTAATGCATAGAAACATAGATTTGCGGACCGGCTTCTTGATCGTTTTTTCCGCGCTAATGATTGAATCGAGTTGGACCGGTCAGATTTTCTTAATCAAATAAAGCAGAATGTGGGCACAGGCCTCGCTTCTGATCAGTGGCGATTCCTGGTCTTAAGCATTGGGTTAGCTACGTGCTCACTTCTCACAAACAAAACAACAAAACAAAAGCGCACTCTCATATTCCAAAAGCACGACAAAAATAATTATTATGTATTTACTCAGATTTATAATCCACGCAAATATAAAATTATAAATCGCACTTAACTTTTGGTATGGAATTCAATAAGACTATTAATTCAGTCAAATAAGAACACATCGACACATTCTTACTGCAATTTGACTAGAAAGAGAAACACACAGAAGTACAAAAAAAGATAACGCGCAAAATATACCTGCTTGCTTACACTAACACTCTACTTTCAAGTTTTATCGCATTTGTTTTGCGCTTACCATTCCGTATATTTTCCTGTGCTTTGCTTACGACTGGTAGAGGTATAGTCAAATTCCACACTTATACAGAGTGGAGGAAATTCGGTAGCGCAACTTTTTTACGCTAAAATGCTACAAGCAGGAGACTTTTCTATGGGAGTTTTAGATTGTGTGTGTGCGTGCAGGCAGGGAATTTGCGGTATCGCAAGTTGTAACGCTAAAGAGTATTTCAAGTGAAACTTATTGCATGGGAGTATTGTGTTGTGTGTTTGTGTAGGCAAATATTATTTGTAAATGATAGTTTTGTTATTTAGTATGTCATTGATTATTGCAATTATTAATCTTCATAATTACTTTAACCTCGTTATTTGCTGTATTTTGCGTATATGTATTTCAATTTATTTTCTTGGTTTAGCGCCGCTAAACTAGCTAACTGAGAGGAATCGCCCCTGCTTCTGATATTCAACCGAGTTTATCCAGAAACGCTATTGTCCTTAATGATCGTTTTGAGCTTTTGTTTAAAAAACCGTGCGGCGATGTCATGGCGGTCGCTCGAAGTTTGCGCGGGAAGTAAGAATCACCGCTCAGATATTTTTTTTCCACTTCACATTCGATAAAGGTAATACAGAACATTAAATATCAGTAGTTGCGACTTGTGAACACGGTGGCTCAGTATGCTGAAATACTTGGGCAAGTGGTCAATTTTTAAAAATGATATTAGAGAATATACCTTCCATTTTTTTAATGCTTGCGATTTGCGCCCGCCACCACAAAACTTCATTGAAATTGTTTGAGGGGTTTTGGACTTCGACAACGGCCCAATCAGGCCCAAAACTTACTATCCCTTAAGATGCACCCAAACGAAATAAAAATATAAAATATTCAAATCCACTGAGCCTTTCTTGAGTTTTTACCCTACTAACCCTCAGCAATTGATTTTAATATAAATAATGTGGAAATGTACTGAAATTCATATGTTTTTTTGACGCACGCACAACACACGCATACGTTTTCCGATTTCAACCAAACTTTACAAAAATGATACAAAGACCAATACCAAAGATGTGTGAAAGTTTGGTTAAGATCGGTAGATGCGTTAAGGCGTGAATCGGCGACAAACGAACACAATTTTAAGGCTCAATTTATTGGCGTAACATAATAAAAGTGGTGGATCATGGCAGAGTTCTTTAAAGTTAAAATTTCGGCTATTATTAGAGCTTTCATTTCAGCTTATATATAATGTGCCATTTTTACTTGTACAAACTACAAAATCATACGCAAGTATCTGTAAAGATTTGTCTTATAAAGGGTGATTTTTTAGCTGGTTTGGTTTTGGCAACACTGGTTTTGACAGCTGACGTGTGTTTAGTACCTTGTGTCACTGTCAAACAGCTTCAGTTTGGTTTGCAATTTAACCATGGATCGTCTTACAAATGAACAACGCTTGCAAATTATTGAATTTTACTATCAAAATTCGTGCTCGGTTCGAAATGTTCATCGCGCGCTTTTTTATCGAAAAATTGTGTTCAGCGATGAGGCTCATTTTTGGTTGAATGGGTACGTAAATAAGCAAAATTGCCGCATTTGGAGTGAAGATCAGCCAGAAGCATTGCAACAGCTACCAATGCATCCCGAAAAAGCCACTGTTTGGTGCGGTTTATGGGCCGGCGGCATTATTGGGCCATATTTCTTCAAAGATGATGCGAATCGCAGCGTTACTGTCAATGGTGAACGCTACCGAGCGATGATAACAAACTTTTTTTTGCCCGAAATGGAAGTTCTTGACTTGCATGATATGTGGTTTCAACAAGACGGTGCCACATGCCACACAGCACGCGAAACAATGGCGCAATTGCGAGGCGAGTTTGGTGAACAGTTAATTTCACGTTTCGGGCCGGTCAATTGGCCACCTAGATCGTGCGATTTGACACCATTAGATTATTTTTTGTGGGGGTATGCCAAGGCTAATGTGTATAGGGACAAGCCCGCTTCGATTGACGCACTGGAAGCCAACATCCATGCATTCATTCGTGAGATACCGGCCGATATGTGTGAAAGAGTATGCCAAAATTGGACTCAGCGGATGGGCTACCTGAGACGCAGCCGCGGTCAACATTTGCATGAAATTATCTTTAAACATTAAATTGCAAGGTTCAAACTATCGATTCAAATAAATATTTCATTCATTTTTTCGATTTTTTTGTGTTTTTTTTTTAAAAAAAGTTCTAAACCTCTTAAAAAATCACCCTTTATTTATTGATGACCATATTGACTTTGACTTTCACTTAACTCAGAAACGTCTCCATTATTTACAAAAGGTTTTCTTTATTTCTGTCACATTCGGTGCACAATCGGGTGGAAAATGCAATGAATTCTTTCTTGTGTTTCATTCCTTGGTATAGAAAATAATGTACCTAGGTAAATCAAACATTTTCTGTTTTCTTAATTTGTATGGTATATGAAAAAAAATTCCTACTTTCAGAAAATTGCCTACGGAAATTTAACCTTCACTCGATTTTATGAAAAAAAGTTATTAAAATAACGCTAAATCGGTACGAGTACGATGCGACAGGAAATATTTAAAATTCATATTTATGGTCTATAATTAGGTTGTCTGCGAAATAATGTAGGTAGGTACATGTTACTCAGCTGTGGTCTGAGCCAATGAAGAAGTTTGGTTTGAATAGTGAAACATAGCAAAAAAAAAAACTCCTACCAATAAAACGTTAGCTAAGAAAAAATTCAAAGTGCAGTTATATCCCAGCAAAAGTTTTTTGCTTTCAAAAATGAATCTTAAATGATTCATTTAAATGAAGAAAACCTTCAGATATGAATTCATTTATGATTCAATTTCAAATCAATTTCCTGGGAAATGGGCGTTCATTTATGAATCTTTTGAATGATTCATAAATGATTGGAGAAACATTCACTAATATGAAAGCACGCTTATTTCATCAATTTCATTAATTTAAGTCAAGGAAATTTAAATGTCGTTATAAATTTGGACTATACAAGATTTTATTTTTCTAGATAACTACCTCATAATCATTTTTGTTCATTTATATGAAAGAAAATCCAAATTGGTTCACATAAATGAATGTTAAATGAATGTAACTATGTTCTTAATTTTTACTGAATATAAAGTGATTCTTCATAAAATGTTTGATGGGATATCCAACTACAAACTCCAAAAATTAAATGAAATAAAAAAAATTATTTTTAAGCTAAAATAAAATAAAAAAAATATTTAAAATCATATTCGTTTTAAAAAAAAATAGTTAAGTAAACGATAAAGGTAAAATAAACAGATTTGGTAAAAAAATCATTGCACGTTGTATCGACCCAGATCAACGTCCTTAATAAAGACTAGGTTAAAAAATTTTGACGATCCAGCTGGGTGCCGAAAATGCCCCATGTGCTCTTGTCGAAAGTGTCCCATCCTTTGCTTTAGTAAACGTTATTGGTTTTCACAAAACTTATAAAAGTAATTCAATTAAATGTTATAAATAACTTCAATATATTATAAATACAAACGTTTGACACTCACAACCAAAGAATTCCCATAAGAAACAATTAAATATCACTTACTCGTACCTTGTGTTGCAGGAAAAATTGCAAAATATCACTAAACAAATTAAAAACCGCCTTACCAATCATAACTGCATAAAGAAGAACTGTCATAGTTTGTGTACGATCTAAATGGACAGTGTGGCACGAGCCATCAAACATATTATCTAAAAACTAAGCCCTATCTTTCGAAATTCAAAAATGCCCCATCGTCGAAAGTACCCCACCCTACCCTACCCTACTCCGCAAAATTGGATCAAAATAATTAAATAATTATTAATGTCAGCGATTTCTGAATGATGATCAAAATCCACATCCGGCAAATGCTGTCAGTAGTTAATTAAGTAAATTAAAAGTACTGTCATAAAATAAAACTCTGAGGAACTCCAATATAGATACTTGTGTTTTTTTTTAGCTTCGGCAAAGCAAAGTAAAGTAAGATTTTCAGCACGCGATTGCAACAACTGCTGTGAGTCTCAAAGTGTAAAGTGTTGTAATTGCGTGCAGAAAATCCTACTTTAGTTTGCTTTGCTACGATCGAAGCTCAAAAAAACACGCCTATTATAAAATTTAATATCACTCCAATTTTTCATCATTCTTATTTAAGAAGTGAACCAAGTTTTTTTTCTAAACTCCTTAATATTTAATTCGCACTTTTCGTAGCAATTTGGACATAATATCAATTTGGTTAATTCAATTATCAACTTTTTCACATTTAAAAAATGTTTGCTACGGTCAAAGAATAGGTACCATTTTTTTAAATGTTTCGCATCTAATAGGTTAGAAATATTTAGCTTCGAAACGGTTTAATTATTGTGATTACATATTCTCCGTAGGCTTTTTGTCAGCCATATACGAAAGGGTTTATTGTGAAGAAGGCGATACACAAAATCTAACGGACAGGGGGCCTACTCTCGAAGCTTGCTTATTCCCCTGAGATTAGAGCTAAAATTTTGATATAATACAGACAGCAAACTCTTTTGGATAATGCCGCCTTTATTTATTTTATATAGTAGCTAGTTGTATATTGAAGTTCCTTTATGAAAGAATAACGGAACTTATTATTGTTACTCAACTATAACATTTATTAGGTTCGAAAGCCATTTACAGCAAATATTCAAGTCATAAGCTATGAGAGTTGAACTTGCCATTGACTTTCACCAGTTAGTTTCCATTGAATTCCATTGGATCTTTAGGAGTGATCTTCACCAGAAACTTGGGGTGGCGATTGACTGTCACTTGGACCTTGCGATTGCCACTGGCTTCCACTGGGACCCTGCCATTGCCATTGCCATTGACTCCCGCTATCATCAGAGCCTCCTGATTGACTTCCGCTTGGATCTTGCGATTGCCACTCGTTTCCACTGGGACCTTGCCATTCCCATTGACTCGCACCATCACCTGAGCTTTCCGATTGACTTCCACTTGGTTCTTGCGATTGCCATTGGCTTCCACTTGGACCTTGCCATTCCCATTGACTCCCACCATCACCTGAGCTTTCCGATTGACTTCCACTCGGACCTTGCCATTGCCATTGACTCCCACTATTACCAGAGCCTTCCGATTGACTTCCACTTGGACCTTGCGATTGCGATTGACTTCCACTTCCACTGGAAACTTGCGACTGG
Organism: Cheilosia impressa; assembly: GCA_948293265.1. NCBI lineage: Eukaryota > Metazoa > Arthropoda > Insecta > Diptera > Syrphidae > Cheilosia > Cheilosia impressa. Next base: position 27,777,888 of record OX411883.1, read on the forward strand.
ATTCCACTAGGAAATTGCGACTGCCATTGCTTTGAACCGGAATGCTGCAATTAAAATTAAGCTCCATTAAGTTCTGAATTTTATATTCAGTGATATTACTATTTACCTCGGTGATACTATCGAGGACCGTGACTGGTCCTGAAACACTTGTTGGAATGCTCTCCACGCAGGTCCGTAAATTATTCAATACCACTACTGATTTCGACTTTGAATTCTGAATCACCAAGTCAACGCAAGAATTTCGTGTAAGCTCTACAGAGTCGTTTAAACCAGCTGAATACAAAACCGCCAGTTGAGAGTTCGTAGTCAGATCGTTTAGGCTCATCAGGTTTTGATCAAACTAAACCATTTATAATCAATCATTTAGAATCAATAATACTTCAGTTGGAAAACAAAAATCGCTTACCGTTGATATGTAGCACTTGAAGACATCATCAGTAACAGTTAATGATGCGCAAGCAGCAAGCTGAGACTGCAAGTTCAGAGCGAGAGAGTTCACCAAAATCAGTGTCGAATTAATGTTCTGTGTGTAGTTTGATAAGGCTGCTTCGGCAGCGTTATTGCAGTATTGAGTACCGATTAGAGTTTGATTTTGAATATCGGCCAGCTGGGAATTATAATCGGCGGAACAAATCTCGGTCGTGTTGGCTGGGGCCGAAGGTGGATTGGAATTTGAATTATTGACATGGCTATGGATGTGGTTTTTAATAGTATTGACGGCATTTATTCCTGCATTTATTGCGTTAGAAGCTACATTTTCCGTTGCATTTACTATTTTGCCAGCTGCATTTATTGCGGAATTCGTTGCGTTTACTGCTGCGCCCGCCGCAGTATTTACTGCATTTCCAGCTGCGTTAACTGCGTTACTTGCGGCACTATGAGCTGCATCCACTGCTGAATTTGTTGCGTTTATAGCTGCAGCTGCTGCGGCATTCGCTGCGTTTGCGGCTGCAGTTGCAGCGTTAGCAGCGGCGTTTATTGTTGAATTGACTGCGTTGCCAGCTGCGTCGACTGCGTTACTTGCTGCGTTATGAACTGCATTTGCAGCCGAATTTGTTGCGTTTATGGCAGCAGCTGCCGCGGCATTCGCTGCGTTTGCGGCTGCAGTTGCAGCGTTAGCAGCGGCGTTTATTGTTGAATTGACTGCGCTGTTAGCTGCGTTAACTGCGTTACTTGCGGCACTATTAGCTGCATCCACTGCTGAATTTGTTGCGTTTATAGCTGCACCTGCCACTGCATTTGCTGCATTTCCTGCCGCATTTAATGTTGAGTTCACAGCGTTGCCAGCTGCATTTACAGCGTTACTTGCCGCATTTTCTGCTGCGTTCGCTGCTGAATTGGTTGCATTAATCGCTGCACCTGTTGCGGTATTCGCTGCATTCGCTGCTGCATTAGCGGCTGCATTGGCCGCGTTGGTTGCGGCGTTACCCGTATTTCCAGCGGGGATTGCTGTAGCATTCACTGGTCCATTTGCTGCGCTTACTGCCGGATTATTGCCGTCAGTTACATTGTTTGAAGCTGAATTCGTTCCCCCATGAATGCTATCAAACGCTTTGGCTGCTGCATTCGCTAATTGGTCCGCTGCATTCGCAACGTTGTCAGCTACATTAACTGCTGTCTTCCCCAAGTCTTTAAGAGTATTCGCCCCCCCTTTAATTAAGTCGTCCGCTGCATTGGCAGCTGCGTTTGCAACGTTGTTTACTACGTTCACAGCCGCATTTTCGACACTACCAGCACCGTTGGCAAGGCCGCTGACGCTCACACCAGACGCCTCCAAAAATTAAAAAAACTTTCGATTAGAAAACAACACAACCCAGTCAACGAATTTAACTTACTGTGTAAATGCAAACGGCTATAAAAATGAGAGATCCGAATAACTTCATGTTTTGTTAACTTATGACCAAAAGACCTTGCAGGAGTTATTTTATATTCTTTTGCGGAATTGTGTTTTTCACTACTATCTGCTTAGATTACATTCCAATTGTCTTAAGCCCTATGAGCAAACGGTTTATCGTGACATAGCAGCTAAGGAAGATTGATCGTCGAAAGACGATCAGTGGTGGTCAACCTCAGTCTGTGTCTTCGAATTTCGAATTGAATATACGACTATTAGGTAAAGGGTTTAAGAGGTTTAGAACTTTAAAAAAAAAAAAAACACGAAAAATTCGAAAAAATGAATGAAATATTTATTTGAATCGATAGTCTGAACCTTGCAATTTAATGTTTAAAGATAATTTCATGCAAATGTTGACCGCGGCTGCGTCTTAGGTAGCCCATCCGCTGAGTCCAATTTTGGCATACTCTTTCACACATATCGGCCGGTATCTCACGAATGAATGCATGGATGTTGGCTTCCAGTGCGTCAATCGAAGCGGGCTTGTCCCTATACACATTAGCCTTGGCATACCCCCACAAAAAATAATCTAATAGTGTCAAATCGCACGATCTAGGCGGCCAATTGACCGGCCCGAAACGTGAAATTAACTGTTCACCAAACTCGCCTCGCAATTGCGCCATTGTTTCGCGTGCTGTGTGGCATGTGGCACCGTATTGTTGAAACCACATATCATGCAAGTCAAGAACTTCCATTTCGGGCAAAAAAAAGTTTGTTATCATCGCTCGGTAGCGTTCACCATTGACAGTAACGCTGCGATTCGCATCATCTTTGAAGAAATATGGCCCAATAATGCCGCCGGCCCATAAACCGCACCAAACAGTGGCTTTTTCGGGATGCATTGGTAGCTGTTGCAATGCTTCTGGCTGATCTTCACTCCAAATGCGGCAATTTTGCTTATTTACGTACCCATTCAACCAAAAATGAGCCTCATCGCTGAACACAATTTTTCGATAAAAAAGCGGATCCTCGGCCAGCTTTCCAAGAGCCCATTCACCAAAAATTCGGCGTTGTGGTAGGTCGGCTGGCTTTAGTTCTTGCACCAGCTGTATCTTAAAAGGCTTTACGCCCAAATCCTTCCGCAAAATTTTCCACGTAGTGCTGTAACAAAGGCCTAACTGCTGGGAACGGCGCCGAATCGACATTTCGCGGTCTTCTGTCACACTAGCTGATACGGCCGCAATATTTTCTTCACTACGCACAGTACGTAAACGTGTTGGTGGTTTAATGTTCAACAAAGTAAATTTGGTGCGAAATTTGGTCACAATCTTCCGAATAGACTGCTCAGAAGGTCGAGAATGCCGATCATAAAATGGAAGCAGCGCGCGATGAACATTTCGAACCGAGCACGAATTTTGATAGTAAAATTCAATAATTTGCAAGCGTTGTTCATTTGTAAGACGACCCATGGTTAAATTGCAAACCAAACTGAAGCTGTTTGACAGTGACACAAGGTACTAAACACACGTCAGCTGTCAAAACCAGTGTTGCCAAAACCAAACCAGCTAAAAAATCACCCTTTATATACCTACTATGCGGCTGTAAATAGTTCCGAAATTGCTTTTCAATCTATAGATACCTAGGTATAAATGCAGTGTGCAACTTTGATCATATTGCTTGAAGTATTTGCCTCTCTTTGGAAGCTTGAAAATGTAGGAAGAAACGAAGACCGACATGAGAAAGAGTGTGATATGTATTTTGAAAGTTGATGCGGATTTCGTGTAGTATTGGGCACATTGCTCTCGCTCACCTCTTAATTTTAACTTGTAAGATTGTGTATATCTTGTCTGCCGAAAAACTGCTAAAATAATATTTGTCGCTCTTAAGATAATGGTCCAGCTTGCTATGGTAATCTGCGTGATGGGTTGACCAAACTATACATTCACAAAATCATCATAAACTTGCTGAGCGAGCAGTCCTTGTGAGTAACTTTCTTGTTTTCTGCTTTATAAAGCCTGCGGAAAATTTGGTATAGACATGAGACTAGAACCACATTTCCGTCCTAGCATTTCCCACTTTTGGGCACATTTGATCTTGTAACTTTCAGTTTTTTCAAGCACTTATCTCAGTATTTTTTCTTGGCTACTCCCAAATACCTTGACAACATAATACAAATGCAGTTTAAGAGTCTCTATAAACAGTCTTTAAGATAGGAAAACTACTTGGAAAAATATAAAGTATGGAATTAGCGGATAAACTTTTCCACCGCTTCCGATAATCAACTACCTAGGTTACAGTGACCATTTCTTCAATCACACAAAAGAGGACTTTTTTTTAACTGAAAATAACTATGAAGTCAAAAATGGTTAAATAATATTTTAACTATTAAAATTTGTAGGTTTTTGTAGGTTTGATAAAAGGAATTGACTTGATCTCAGAAAATCAATACAGGATTACCGTCTTACTTCAGCTTTGTAAGAATTTAGAAGGTACCTACTCGTAATCCCGCATATTTCTTATGGTAAAGATGGTCTTTTGGGGGAAAAGACAACATTTTTGAAAAAAGAGGACAATGTATTGGATTCTCTTAGTAAAAAATAAAGAGGACTGTCCTTTTAAAAAAGCGGACGAACGGTCACCGTATTTATGGCGGATGGATAAACTCAAGTGTTCGGAAAATATGTGCCATATCGGGAACAGGTATCAGCGGTCCAATATTTTTTTTAAGAAGACAGCAGTCATAAGAACTTCAATTCAGTACGTTATTTGAAGGGAGCTTTTCTTAAAGTAGTTTGTGACTTCCTTGATCTTTTTGCCTTCATACATTTTACCTTTCTAGAGTAGCGAAGGTTCTGGCAGTTTGTTGCTAAAGCAGCCTTTCTAAATTAATTCTCCTCACTATAATTCTTTTTTGGGGTTGCATCGTATCACGGTTACAAAAAGTTAGTAGTTAGAACCAATATCAGCGTAAGTAGATTTAAACTCATTTAATGATTTTGAAGCGTTGTAAGTGGTAACTGTATTGGCCTCAGTATTAATTTGCAAGTTAATTTAGGCCGTTTTCCCATTTTCTGTATGTATCACAAGGGTTCAAGTGTAGGACAAAATTTAAAAAACCATTGTTATAAACTGTAGTTGAAGTTAATAATTTTAAAAACTTAAGTCAAACCTTGACCCAGAACTGCTTTCAACTGGGTGATTCATTTAGAATAGGTTTTTTTGATAGGTTGTTTTATTGACAGTTTTCACGCATAACTATAATTATGGTTATTCTTAATCGATATTGTTTGACAAATCACCATAGAAAGGCTCACCCACCTCAGCAACGTCTCCAAACTATTCAGCTGAATTACAAAAACAATGCACGCTTTTATTAAGAAATATCTTTGGTGGACAGCTAATTTCGCGTTTCGGCTCTCAGCTGGTCAAATAGATCGTGTGATATCATACCTTTAGCCTTTTTTCTTTTTGGGGTTTGTTGAAGTCAAAAGTCTTCGCCGATGAGCCTGCTTCGATCCACAAATACCGGTCCATCGGTCGCAGTAGTCCCAAATTGGACGCCCAGAATGGACTATGTACAGCGTAGTCGCGGGCAAAATTTACATAAAACTATATTTAAAAAATAAAAATCATGCACTGTTCTTGGCCATAAATCTGGTCTTAATGAATCGCCCTATATAACCAGATACTAAAATTTGTTTGGACTTGTGTTATACAATTATGGGGTCGTACAAAGAAAACAATTGCACAAACGAGCATCTGCAAGTGTTTATCAATTGTGAGAAAGAAGGATTACAAATTATTCGTAGGTTCAGAAGAGACTTTCGCATTTAAAACACCGAAAGAATTCTTGCGAAAGCGAACATTTTTTTAACTTAACTCCCTTTATTTGCGTTCTTTTGCACATTATGAACATTAATTTCGTTTTTCAAAGTTACATCAAGCTAAATATTCGTATAAGCGAAAATGTTTAAACGTGTTTATCTTACAGAATCCTACCACTCCATTGTTATCAACTGCCTGTTGAGTTATTAATTTATAATTTTGTGTTACAGACCTCTGGCGTGAAGGTGTTCTTTTTTTTAATTAGGAAGGATATCGTTTATCACTTTCTATTTTCCACTGAAAAGTTTATTTGTACTCAAAAAGATCATTTCAATTCAGCACAGTCATATAATAACAAGTCTTATCAGCCTTAGCTGTGTGAAAATGAAATGATTTTAATTTCTTTAGCTAAGCAATTTATCAAATTTAAGCTCATATTCTTTAATTGATTATAATTATTACTTGTAATCTATATATATAAAAATTGAGCCTAAAATTGTGTTGGTTTGTCGCCGATTCACGCCTTAACGCATCTACCGATTTTAACCAAATTTTCACACATCTCTGGTATTGGTCTATACGTATATCATTTTTGTGAAGTTTGGTTGAAATTGGAAAACGTATGCGTGTGTTGTGCGTGCTTGGAAAAACACATGAATTTCAGTACATTTTGGTTTTTGAATGATTTGTTTAGTGATTTGACGTCTCAAGATGTCGTTTGAGAAGCTGAAGACTACTAATTGGAAGATTATGACAATTTTTTTACCAAAACCGGAGCAAAAAAATGTGTTTGTACTGTAAAATATGTTTTTTGTTTTTATGAGAAATCAATTTTTATTTTGTCAAAATACTTTTTCGAGTTTTCAATCAGGTTTTTCATGTCTTCCCAACATTTCGAAAAAGTTTAGTCCTGCGGTTCCTACGCTGGTACCTTTAACTTATTGAAGATTGATTTCTTATAATTTAATTTTTTCTTTTAGTTTGTATCAAAAATGCCACCTCAGCGGAGAAGTAATATTGGAAGTCGGTCACGTAGAACGCAAAATAGATCAAATGAAAGGCAAAATCAATCACAAGAAGAGCGAGAAAATCAAAATCGAATTCAAAGAGAACGTATGGCCAGATCATGTTCAGGTCCTTTTTAACTTTAACTTAATTTTTACTCAATACATCGTAATGAGTAAGAAAGATTGAGAATGCAATCGCATCGCACAACAAGAAATGTTAATGAAAATGCTGAACGAATCAATGTTAATGTTGTTTTAAATGGTGCAGGATTTCGGTATAATAGTGTCATTGATAATATTTTGAACAAATTTGTGGTTATTGGCGCAATGAACTAATTATGTCAATTTTGTAATGCATTCAAATTTGGAAATGAAACTTCTGGAATGTGTTGTGCTTCTGGGAAAGTTCGATTACCAGAATTGCAATATCCACCTGAACCATTACGATCATTACTTTCTGGCACAACACCAGAATCAAAACATTTTTTGGATAACATTCTAATGTACAATTCATACTTCCAAATTACATCTTTTGGAGCGACGAATATAATACGAGATAATTATGTCGACATTTATGGTCATTTCGGCATCAGGCATTTCAAATGAAACATTGAATTGACCGAATTACATGAAGCAGTATGTCGGCGCAGTGGCTTAGTGGTTAGTGCGTTGGACTACTAAGCGAAGGGTCCCAGGTTCGAATTTCGAAAAAACTAAATTCCAAATTAACATTTTTTTCTACTGCTCCACATCTCGCAAATGTCTGATAAACATCCGAGAGTATAATTGTCGTGAAAGAGCTTCTCAATTGGCCCTTTGGACTCGGCATAAAATTGTACTTCCCTTCCATATGTCCTAAAAATCAAAAACACGCACAAGACTAATGGTTGTAAGAAACTAGGCTTTGGGTCCCTACGGATCTGTTGCGCCAACTATTTATTTATAGTATGTGCATACTCGGAATTATTTATATTCATTTCATTACTTTCTAAATTTAAAACTATTTGACATGAGTTGTCACCAAGAATAAGAACTTTGAACTTTGCGCTAATAATCATATTTAGTGCCAGGCTCGATTTAACGTGTTCTCAATGGCGAAATTTTCCATACAAAATTACCAATTTTACTCCAGAGGTCAAAAATGATTATTAGGAAGATACTATATATCTGACACATGAGTTAATTGTTACCTCCTTAAAGGATGAATCTTTCTCTAACAAACTTTTTTTTCCGGCGTCTTGAGCATTCAAGGATATATCAAGTCAATTAGTTTACGCTGAGAGGTTGATTGGATCTTGTCTGATCGAAAATACCTAGATGAGGTTCAACGGCGCTCGTTCCTAAGCTGTCATCTTTATTCATGGATTTTGAGGATTAAGCACAACAAGACCTGTATAACTATGTACAGAAATAAATCAAAATTTTTTTTAAAGTTAAGAGGATAACAATGATTTTTTTTTATTTTTGCCAAGAGAATTTGTCTTTATCCTTTTCAATCTTGGACTGCATTAAAAGACGGGTCAAGGACATTGTTTTTCTTTGGACATTCAAGCGGTTTAAGAACTTTTTTTTTCTTCTTATTTTAATCCATCTGTTTTTAAGACAATCATCGCCAGAGGTCCGCATAGAAATGTGAATTTTTGTTATTGCGACGAATGTGACGAAGCTATCCACAACTTCACACATATTTTAAAAGCGTGATTTGCGAAGCTCTCTGGAACGTGTTTTCAGGCTTCCGCCAGAGGCTGCGAATTCAACGAAATCTCTAAAGACGATTTGTAATTTCCCAGCTTTTGAAGTTGGTTGGTAAAAAAGCCGAATTTTAAGCAGAAATGTTAAAAAGGTACATATATCTTGAATTTTTATTTCAAAGACTTGGATTTGTGTAAAGAACACAACATTCTTATTGAACGATATTTCCTAAAATGTTCTATTGTTAGTTAGATATGAAGAATGACAACAATAATACACGCTTTACATTGAAAACCAAATCAGGTGACTGTTTTCCGGCTTCATGCTAAGGAAAGTAATGGTAGTTACCTCGAAATTGGTGAGTTGATGAAGTTACTACACTAGATTTTGTCTGAGTATGAATGGCTATATAGGGCCAGGTGCAGGTACTTTACGAGAAAGTGAAACATAGTTTCATTCACATTCATGTCTGCATAGCTACTTGTTCTCTTCTTTGGTAGGGCAATCTTTCTCCGCATATGATTTCCCAAAAGCGGAGCCATGTCTGAAAAATTCCTCAGCTTTCCAATTGTGATGAGTTTGGGTAGTAAGCTTAGCCAATGGCCAGGCTTCCGACGAAGATAACAAAATTTTTGTTTAGTAGTCCAACTGCATTGATCAAAACTTATTTCTGTCAATGTTCGCTTATGAGACAAGCCAATGTCGTAAAGTATCGTCACCGCACCGGGGTTTCAGCAGAATTATACATAGAGAGGCATGTAAAAATGGTAAACCATTGATCCTTCCTGCTATAAGCGTTTCTCAAAAGCTTTACAAAAGTAAGGAAGACTAACGTGGAGTCAAGCCAGTCAAAATTTTGATCCTTACACTGCAAGGAAAAACCTTCTCTAATAGCTGTACAAAGGTGCACAAAAATCGACATCTTACAAAAATACATCCAACCCACCTAAGGGAGTTGGGCTGATTTTGTTCTGTAAAAGAGAACCTCCAAGCAAATAAACTCAACAATATGATATAAAATGTTTTAACAAAAGATTTTACTTAAACAAAATCAAGGCCTTTTAAAATACATATTTACAAAGGTCCTTAAATCCCACGATCAGTTTTGTTTGTTTGGCTTGCCAGAAGTTAATTAAGTGTATTTATAATTCAGAGTTAAACTGCGTTATATGTAAATGGTTTTATTGCTACATCAAAATGTAGTTCTTCCTGATTAAAGTTGATTGACTTTATTCTCTGCCCAAATGGTAGAGACATCGGCTGCGTTGACTGCTGCACCTGCTACTTGACCAGCTACACGTGCTAAATTGTCGGCTACGTTTGCCGCCGTATCAACAATATTGCCACCCACATTTTCGGCAGTGCCTACAATGCCACCGAGGCTTAAGCTGGATGCCTAGAATATAAATGACCAACTTTTATTAGAAATATTGCCTCTAGAAACCACGTAAACTTACGGCGTAAATGCAAATGGCAATCAAAAGAACTTGTCCTAGTAGCTTCATGTTTAGTTAACTAATGAGTGGATGACATTCTTATGAGCATTTTATACCATTTTGAAAAGTGTATTTTCGAGCTATCTGTTTATAAACAGAAGATTAATTTCTATTCGTGTTTTTGTGCTGATATCGACGGCTTACTTTTGATTTAATGGGTAATTGATTGCTAATTTTGGAATGCGGCTCTTAATCTTTCCATCGCTGGAGCATTTGCAAGCAAATTGAAGTAATGAAGAAAGTTTGTTTTGTTCTAAAAGAAGAGCATTTTTATACATAATGTGGAAAATTTTAAATATTTTGACGCATGGGACTAGCCGAGTCTACATTTTTGAAACTTCGAGTACCTGTACTTGAACAGTAATGTCATAAAAGGATCTTTCCAATAAAGTAAACACCATAATTTGTGATAGTGTACATATATCTTCGTCACTTTAAAAAAAAACCACACACACTTTTATAACTATTTAGGTACTGTTGTTATGACTTCACGATCTTACCTAAACGATGGTAGAGGATCTCAAAAATGTGTGTCTCGCAATTCTGTCCGTCGGCTCGTATAAAGTGTGTGGGCCTAGAGTTCGGGACGTTTTTTTTTTGCACGGTAACCTCAATGTTAATGGAACTTCCCAAAACAAAATGTTGATACCAGTTTAATTTGTTGCAAAACGGCTACAACGATTTCAACCAAAATTGATATTTTAACTGACCGCATAATCAGTTTAACGCTGAAAAATCGAATAACTGTACTTTTGAAACTTGGACGGTCGATTGTAGCAAAAATTCATCCCTAAGGTTGATAGCAAACTCAAAATTTTACTTTAAATTATCAAACAATACATTTTTGAAAAAGGCATTTAAAAAATTGTAAATTTTTTAAAGTTCACTTTCCCAAAATGCAAACACTGAATAAAATTGACATATTTTGGTATTTTCATATTACCGAAAACGGTACTTTTAAAAATTGTTCATTTCTCGAAAATCTTATAAGGTTCGTATTTTGAGGAAACTTAAAAAAGCAAGTAATGCTTACAACCTAAAGCCCCTATGACACTACATTTTTTCCTCATTTTTTTAATGCTGAAAAGTCAGCAGTGTGTAAAAGAGACCAAAAGTGTAATACGAAAGGGGTGGCAATTGTTTGCAAAGTAACCGCAGATTTTCAAACGACTTTATTTTCAAATAATCTTGAAATGTAAAAAAAAAGCTGCGAGCAGCTGAAAAATATGATTTGAATACACTTTTTTGACGTAGGTATCTACATTAATAAAGCTGGCGTGTACGCACTCACTCCTATTGGGAATTTTCGTTCTAATGTTTCGTACTCCTCTAGTTTCATTTAAAAAGTGTGATAAAATGCAAAAAAAAATATAGTGTCATACGGGCTTAAACAATAACTTGTACTCAGGTTTCAGCTTCGCAGTTTTTTTCGAGCTAAACATTGCAATAGGTACCTTAGTATTTTCTCAGCATAATTTTACTGTACTGATTTTGATCGAAATCGAAATTTAGGATAATTAAAGAATTCTAAATAAGATTTCAAACATAGTTTTTTCTTAAAAATTGCATAAAAGCCGCATTAAAAACTTTTCTCTAAAATGCAAACCCAATCTCGATCTGTGTGCATATACGGTATATTTTTGTTAATTTCACTGCCTCACTTGCAATTAAAATAGAATAACAACTACGCAAAACATCATTTTAGCAACTATCGTTCACTTCTGCTCTTCTTCTAAACACCATAAAATAATAATCAGCAACCACCTAGAACTTACACGATTGAAAACACTTTATTGGTACACCGACTGCTTTACACTACAATCGGCCATTTTGCATGATAACTAAAAAAAAAAAAACTCCCAATTTTACGTATTATCGGTGTAACACCACGACTCCACAGGAGACAATTTCTCTCAACATGCTTATCATGAGATAAAATATCTTGTTGAGTCATTTCTCTGTGCGATTATATCTTGTCATGGATGTCTGGCATGAATTTGACAGATATTTTTATACCCTCCACAGGAAGTTATATTAACTTTGCCATTACATTTGTAACGCCAAGAAGGACTCATCGGAGACCTAATAAAGTATATATATTCTGAATCAGGATCACATTCTGAATCAATTTAGCCATGTCCGTCTGTCTGTTGAAAGCACGATAGCGCCCAAAGGAATTGACATAGGCGAATGAAATTTGGTGAAAGGACTTATTTTTACCGTCGTCAGGTTGGAATTGAAAATGGGCTATGTCGGTCCAGAAGTTCTGGTACCTCCCATACAAAATCAATATTAGACCCACGAATCTCTCTTTCCGTTGAAAACACGATAGCTTCCAAAGGAATCAACCTAGGCGAATGAGGTTTTGTGAAAGGACTTCTTTTATCGTCGTTAGGTTGGTATTAAAAATGGGCTAAGTCGATCAAGGAGTTCTGGTACCTCCCATACAAAACCAATTTTGCATGACTTGTATGCAGTGGAGGGTATCAAAGCATCGGCCAGGCCGATGATAACACTTTTACTTGTTTTCTTGAGTTTTATCTCTGGAAATTCCATTTTTTGACCCATGTCGGTGATGTTCTTTGGCGAACTTAGTATTTTTATTTTGGTTTCGTGATTAATCTCATAAAAAAAATTATAATTACAATTACAAATAATGCGATCAATAATTACCTAATACAATTCTTCGTGGATTATTGGGAGTAAAGCAGGTAAGTAAAACAGAAGGGTACCTATAGGGTGGGCCAAAAGAAGACATCCGATGTTGTTTGGCTCTCATTTTTTTCTAAAACTTCGATTCTGTTTTTTGATTATGTTTATTTAAACCTTTATAACTTTATTGGTCAAGTATTGATTGCCATACGGGCTCGTTTTATGGCATTTTTCATCACTTCGGCGAGAACTTCGGGCGACAGATTCTCGCACTCGCGTCGAATGTTGTCCTTGAGGGCTTCTAGTGTCTCGGGCTTATTCACGTGAACACGGGACTTCAAAAAACCCCACAAAAAAAGTCTGGAACGGTTAAATCGGGCGATCTTGCGGGCCAGTGCAAATCGCCAAAACGAGAGATGAGGCGACCCGGGAACGCCGCTTCAGAATATGTTGGAACCACATGTCCTCCTGTCCTAATTCGTCCAATTGCGGCAGAAAAAAACTTGGTTAACTGGCTCTATAGCGCGCACCGTCCACTGTTGTCATACATCCCATTGCTAAAACAAGCCCGTATGGCTCGTTGTTGAATAAGTCGCTTTTGTATTATATGTACCATAGTTTTATTTGCAGTGGTACGAACTGTTCTCAAATAAGTTTAAGTATTGTTTGCTAAATGGGTTTTAACTCGGTCGTAATCGTAATCGTAATAAGTAAAATAGGAAACTGACTTTAGTGGGTGCGGCTGGTTCAAGTAATTTTCTAGCTTCACTAATGTCACTTGCGGTGAAGAGGCTTGGTGGAAGAATCTTCAGAAAAACGACATTTGGCATTTTACATCGCTTTGTCAGTTTTTTTTTTTAAAGAGAAATATATAATATCTCTATTCTTGTTAAACATGACCTTTTTCATGTTATCTTTTGCGACTTAAGCTATCAATAAATAGTTCGCCTAAAAAAAATGTGTTCCTCCTACTTACATAAAAGGCATTTTGATTGATGATATGCCATTCATATTGTTCTAAGCGGTTCTCAAATTTTTGAACTTACGAGTACCTTATGTCACGACCACGACCACGACTACGACAGGAGCGAACGATGCGATGATGTTAGACGAAGTAAATTCTCGCCGACAACGTTTGCGTTAGTCCCACTTTCCCATTCTTGCATTTGGAAATCGGCAAGTCTTATTCAATAAAAACAAATTTAAAAACTAAAAAATTATCAGAAAATTGCAATTTATTCACAATAGGTAAATTAAATCCTGATCCATGTTAAAGTTGCTTTACTTTGTTCTCTGCCCAAATAGTAGAGACGTCTGCTGCGTGAGCTACTGCATGTGCAACTTGACCAGCTACACCAGCTAAATTGTCGGCTACGTTTCCTGCCGTGTCCAAAATATTTTGACTTACATTCACAGCTGTTTTTGCTGCATCAGTAGCTTTATTTTCTGCCCAAATCACAGAGTTATCAGCCGCTTTGGCTGATACATCTACTACATTGCCAGCAACACCAGCTAAATTATCAGCTACATTTGCCGCAGTATCTGCAACACTATCAGCCGCGTTCACCGTACCGTTTACAATTCCGCTGAGGCTTAGACCAGATGCCTGGAAAAATAAATGTCAAACTTAAAGAAGAACTTTTACTAAGGTACAAATTTAAATTTACAGCATAAACGCAAATGGCAATAAGTAGAACTTGTCCGAATAGCTTCATGTTTGATTAACTGATGAGTCGGTGGCATTGCCGTGGGCGTTTTATACTCGCAAAAAAATTAGCTTACCGGCTATCTGTGTACAGAATATTAATATTCGGGTTTTTTAGCTTATTTTTAATTTAATGGTTAAGGAAGATTGATTGCTGCTATACGACCAGCGGCTTTTAACCTTTTTGTCGGCTGGCGCAACTGAAGTCATAGGTATTTATATAAAGTTAACTTTCTGAATTATAACTGTAATAAAAATATAGTTACCCAATTAAGTGTTGTTTAATTAAAACTGACATGATTAAGTTAGTCGCCTTCTTTTAATATTAAAGCATATAGTGGCCCAAGCTCGTCCGCTTGTGCAGGATGACAATGGAGAATGCACGCTGCTCCATTAAGGTCGGTAAAGAACTTACCGAGACCTTCTATGTCAAAAAAGGATTTAGACAAGGCGATGTGCCATAGACAGATATAACATTGAGGTGGTAAAGGACTTTGTCTACCTAGGCTCCGCTATGACTTCAGGCAATGACACCAGCGCTGAAATTAAACGAAGAATAACTCTTGCCAATCGCTGTTTCTTTGGGCTAAGAAAGTAATTGAGTAGTAAAGCCATCTCTCGAACAACTAAAGTGACCCTTTATAAGACCTTGATCATCGCAGTCCTACTTTATGGTGCAGAGGCATGGACTCTATCAAAAGCGGATGAGGCTACTCTTGGTTACTTCGAGAGGAAAATTATTCGAGTAACTTTCGGTCCCGTCTGCATAGACGGTGAATAGAGGAGGAGATATACAACGACGAACTGTACGGGCTGTACAGCGACATCGACCTAGCCAGAAGAGTGAAGGTCCAACGACTGAGGTCGCTGGGTCATGTAGAGCGAATGGACGTCAATGCTCCGGCCCGGAAGATCTTCGAATCCGCACCCGAGGGACGGCGCAGTAGAGGAAGACCGCGACTCAGGTAGCGCGCGCAAGTGGAAGGGGACCTTAACCAACTTAGCCTGCGAAACTGGAGAGAGCTGGCCGGAGACGCTTGTTGGTTGAGGCCCAGGTCCACCCCGGACTGTAGCGCCGCCTTAAGAAAGTAAGTAAGTATAGTGGCCCAAAATTGGTTTCGAACTGCTTCAGTCTCCTTACCAGAATACTAAGTCATTAGGGCCGATGGAGGGTAAAAAGACTTCTCGCCTTCATACACATACACAACATACACTCGAAAATCTGAAAAGGGGATGCTACTACAACTTGCTGAGCTGCGTCGTAACTGAAATCGGCCCTGGATAGGCAAGTGATTTATAAATCCAGCTCATTGTAGCAAATCCAATAGGTTACTTTAGAGAGAAATAAGGTTTTTCAGTCTTAACTGGTTATCTAACTGTATGTACTGTCTTAAACATACTGTCCCTATCGGTACGACAAGAAAAAAATTGTATTTCATATTGATATAACGACGGTAATAAGTTTATACCTTTTATACATCGCAAATTTATAAATAACCAAATGGGTTGCTAACAGAAATGACAGCTTTTGTACACAATTTACGGAAAGATACGAGGGCAGTTTGATAAGTCAGTGGCTTTTTGAATTTTTTGCTCAGTAACTGTAAATTATTATTTTATACTATCGTCAACTGTCATATCTTATTAGTACTGTATAAAATTTTGAGTAGCCTGCGTCCTTTACTTTGTGTTTGAGAACTTACTACTTACTTACTTACTTAACGGGCTCCCGACCCATGGAGAGTCTCTGCCTGAGACACTGCAGCCTTCCATCCTCTGCGATCCCGGGCACGCTGCTTCCAGTTATCCAGACCAAGCGCTCTGGCATCCGCGATGGCTTGGTCTTTGAAACGGAGGTTCGGTCTTCCTTGTCGTCTCGAACCTGGCGGCTGGGATTCGAAGATCCGCTTAGCTGGAGCATTATTGTCCATTCGCTCGATGTGGCCGAGCCAATGTAGTCGACGTATTTTGGCCTTTTGGACTACATCCACATCTTGGTACAGCTCATAGAGTTCGCGGTTGTATCTTCTCCTCCATTCGCCCTCCTCGCACACAGGACCAAAAATCCGCCGAAGAATTTTTCTTTCGAAGGAGCCCAGTATCAGCTCTCCCTTCCTGCTTATCGTCCAGCACTCGGCGCCATAAAGCAGAACTGGCAGGATAAGGGTTCTGTAAAGCATACATTTTGTCCTTCGAGTTAGGAGTTTTGAACCCAATTGTTTTGCCAAACCGAAGTAGCAGCGGTTTCCTAGGGTAATTCTTCGCCGAATCTCCACTAGGATGTCATTTGTGGAGTTCATGTTTACTCCGAGGTAGATAAACTCCTTAACTACCTCGAAATTGTTGCTATCAATAGTGACGTTCTGTCCTAGGCGGCGGACAGATGCTTGTTCGTTTGTTGATAGCATGTACTTAGTCTTGTCCTAATTTACTACAAGACCAACGAATTTCGCCTGTTCTTCAATCGCCGTAAAAGCCTCTATCACGGCACGCTGGGAGCGACCGATGATGTCAATATCGTCTGCATACCCCAGTAGCTGGACGGATTTGTTGAAGATAGTGCCTTCCGTGTTGACACCTGCCCTGCGCACTATCTGCTCTAGCACGAGATTGAAGAAGTCACATGATAATGCGTCTCCTTGCCGAAATCTGGTGCATGTTTGGAATAGCTCGGAGGAACTACTTCCAAATTGCACATTGCAGCGTGTGTTCTCCAGCGTCACGCTGAATCAGTTTTGCCGGGATCCCGAATTCGGCCATCGCCACATAAAGCTCCTGACGATGAATGCTATCATATGCGGCTTTGAAGTCGATGAATAGGTGGTGAGTCTCGACTTGAAACTCATTGGTCTATTCCAGGATTTGCCTCAGTGTGAAAATTTGGTCTATAGTCGATCTGCCGGGCCGGAAGCCACACTGGTACTTGCCGATTAGTGTGTTGCAGAACGGTTTGAGACATTCACACAGTACGTTGGATAGGATCTTGTATGCGACATTAAGCAGGGATATGCCTCGATAGTTCTTGCAAGACATAATGATCGCCTTTTTTGTAGATGGGGCATATGAAGCTGATAGTCCAGTCATCGGGCATACTTTCTTCCACCCATACTTGGTTGATGATTTGGTGCATGCGCCCTACCAAAACATCACCACCGTATTTGAAGAGCTCCGCTGGTAAACCATCAGAGCCGACGGCCTTGTTGTTCTTTAGCTTTTTTATTGCTAAGCCAACTTCTTCTATACTGGGCGGTGGAACTGGATCTTCATTGACTGGACGTGGGTTCTCTTCTTGCCCTATCACTCTCTCTACATGATGCCCATTTAGCAGCTGCTGGAAGTGCTGCTTAAACACATCTACTATTCCCTGCGCTTCGGTGACTAGGTTTCCATCACTGTTTCGAAGAGCCTGCGTTCCGGTCTTGAAGCCAGCAGCCAGTTGCTTGGATTTCTCTTCGATCTCCTTGAGCTGGGAGACTGCGTAGGCCCTCTTCTTTCTACGCAGGATTTTCTTCTCCTCCCTCCTCCTGGCTCGATACTCTTCCCTCGCTGCCCTTGTTTTGCGCTGCAGCGCCTTCATATGTGCATCTTCTGTCACCTTTTTCCTGCGTACGCATTCATCATCATACCACGGGCTCTTTCTCTGGGGTGGCTGGTACCCTAAGGTGGTTTCGGCTACCTCTTTGATGATGTCGCGATACTGGGACCACTGGGTGTTGGCATTTGTGGTAGGTGAATGCACTGCGGAGAGTTTCTCACTCAGGCGCTCTTTGTAGACTCTGGCTACTCCAGGTGTGCTAATGCGTCCAACGTCGAATTTCTTCTTCTGGGCGAACGCAGCTTCTTCTCGTTGGATAGTCGAGCTCTGAACTTAAAATGGTCAGAGTCGACGTTTGCCCCGCGGAATGTGTGCACGTTGAGGATGTTGGATGCGTGCCTCGCGTCGATTAGCACATGGTCGATTTGGTTGGCGGTTCGACCGTCTGGAGAGCGCCAGGTTGCTGTGTGGATCCTTAGCCTTGGAAACCTAGTGCTACTTATCACCGTATTACGAGCTGCCGCGAAGTCAGTTAGTCGGTAACCGGTGTTTGAGAACTATTTAAGGCAATAAACCTCTACCATTGTAATAAAAATGGAAAAAAAGTGAATTTCGTGTACTGATCAAGCATTATTTTTTTACGTAAAAAGACCATCACCGAAACCAAGGAAAGGCTAGATAAATGCTATGGGGTATCTGCACCATCAATTTCAATGGTTTAAAATTGGTTTACTGAGTTCCGTTGTGGTCGTACCAGCACAAATGACGCCGAACGTTCAGGACGCCCCAAAGAGGTCGTTACGCCAGAGATCATGGATAAATTCCATGGAATGATATTGAACGATCGGAGAATTAAAATTCGTGAGATGGCTGAGGCGTCAGGCGGGTACATCATATTTTACATGAATATTTGGACATTTGGTGCCGCGATTGCTCACAATCGACCATAAACGCAACCGAGTGACCATTTCAAAGAATTGTTAAACGATATTTACCAGTAATCCCGTGGAGTTTTTGCCCCATTTCGTAACCGTTGCCGAAACATGGATCCACTACAACACATCAGAGACCAAGGAACAATCAAAACCAAAGAAGGCTAAAGTGGGTCTTTCTGCCAACAAGGTCATGGCCACAGTATTTTGGGATGCACGCGGTATCATTCACATCGTTTACCTTGAAAAGGATAAAACGATCACCGGCGTCTATTATTCAGAGCTTTTGGATAGCTTTGATACTGAATTGAAGCAAAAACGTCCGCATTTGGCAAAGAAAAAAGTGCTGTTTCATCAAGACAATGCCCGGGTGCACACGTGTGTAGTCAGCATGTCAAAATTTCACAAATTACGCTATGAACTGCTACCCCATCCAGCATATTCTCCAGATTTGGCCCCTTGCGACTATTTCCTGTTTCCAAACCTAAAGAAATGGCTGGGCGGAAAGAGATTTAGGTCCAATGAAGAGCTCATCATTGAAACAAATGCCTATTTTGAGAGTTGTGAGAAAACCTATTATTCGGAGAGAATAAAAAAAAAAATGGAAAAACGCTGGGCTGTTGAGAAATAAAAAACTTTTTGACAAAAAAAAATATGCATTAGGTATCCAAAAAGTAACTGACTTATCAAACAACCCTTATCACAAATAAAATCCAATTTATAAGGAGCTAATATATACATATTTTATTAATTTTAATTATTTAACAAAAGTCTTATTTATATGCAATATCAACAAAAAAGTATAGTTCCTAATTAAATGTGCTCAATTTGATTTTCTGTCCAAATGCAGCGCGAACTGCTGAATTTGCAACATTGTCTGCTACATCTCCTGGGGGATTTACTATATTTTAGTTTGATGCAGTCTTAGCAACATCGTCAGCTACAGTACTGACAACTTTATCAGCTGCATTTCCTGCATTTGATGCAGTATTTGCAACATTTGCAGCTTCATCTGCAGCAGTACTTGCAACATTGCCAGCTACATTTACAGCAGTGTTAGCAGCATTGTTAGCCACATTCTCAGCAGTATTGGCACCTTTGTCAGCTACATTTGCGGCAGTATTTGCTACATTGCTAGCTACATTTTCTGCAGTATTTACTGCATTGCTAGCTACATTATTAGCAGTGTTAGCAGCATTGTCAGCTATGTGTCCTGCTGCATTAGCAACATTGTTAGCCACATTCTCGGCAGTGTTGGCACCTTTGTCAGCTACATTTACTGCAGCACTGGCAGCATTATCAGCCGCATTTCCTGCAGTACTCGCTACACTGTTAGCTACATTTGATGTATCTTTTGCAACATCACTGGCCTCTTCTCCTGCACTGCTGGCAACATGGTTAGCTACACTTCCGGCAGTATTAGCAACCTTATCAGCGGTTTTAACTGCAGTATTTGCTACATCATTAGCAGCGTTCACTGCACCGTCTAAAACACCACCAAGGCTAAGGCCAGATGCCTAGAAAATAAATGTTAGCAGAAACTTCAAATATGATATAGTTACCAACAAAAACCTACGGCATAAACGCAAAGGGTAATAAATATAACTTGTCCGAATAGCTTCATGTTTGATTAACTGATGAATTCACGGCTTTGCAGTGGGCATTATATACTCCCTCGGAAAATAAATTATTTATGGACTATCTGCACGATGTTAATAACACAATGGCTAATGAAGATTGATTGTTTAAATTAACTGATACATGTACTAAGTAAAGTATAGTACAAGCGAGGAGGAATTAATTATTTTGACAAAATGTTTAGCTTAATTAATAAGAAGGTATTATATACATATTATACCATTATACCACTTTTTCTTTTTTTTTTTTTAACTTTGAACTCGATGCATTAAAATGTTTATAATCATGTGACGTTTCGCATTTAGAGACAAATTTTTAACACATTTCTAAAAATTTTACATTGCTTTTTGTTTAAAACTAATGCTAGATATACCTATTCCCAGCGGACACAAAAATCGGATTTATTCTTTTGAAATGTTTCCACCAAATACGAGAAGATTAAGTTAACATACTATTCTCTCTGGCTCTCTCTATTCGAGGGACTGAATGACATTTCACCAGATTCTCTCCATTTTTGACGTCTTCGTTTTTGTTCTTGCGAAATGCAGCTCTCTTTTATTTCATTTCATTTCATTTCATTTATTTCGATATGTCTATACACATTAAGATATAATAATGAAATAAACTTTGTTTTACATTTTTAACATTCCGATCTGTAGAGAGAGTGTTCACAAACCGTACTCTACATGCCAACCTGAGATTAACATTTTGTATGATAAGCCACGAGATTTATACGAGTTTTATGAAAATGAAACCTAGTTTCGGAATTAATCTCCAGTAAAAGGCATAACTCTAAGTTGTTGCTGTATGTATATAAATGTCATTTGGGTGTGAGTAATAATTTACTTACTCACATGGCTAGACATTTCGCATAAAAAATCTTTACTATCTATAATCTATAAATAGTTCAAGCAAAAATAATGTTTCCTGTTAACCTATTAAAAATTATTTCTATGGTCATCAAAGAAACAATTTTGAGTTAAAGGCTAGGGCAATGCTTTTGGAAACCTGATTATTTTCGGAATCGACCGCTGGTCGATAAGTAAACACATCAGGCTTCCTCAACATCCTATACTGTAATATTGAACTGTTGAAAACAGTTATGCACAGGCTAACACAGCAACACCTCCCATCGAAAATTTCCTTTATCCTAATATGGTTGCATTTCTACCATAGAATTGGCATTAAAAATGTATTTTGGATATCCAAAGGAAAACAAGGTGGAGTTCCCCTTCTAAAAACAAACTTCAGACGAGACAAAACCCATTCATATAGCGGCTAATGCAAAATTAATACAACCGCACCTACAAAGTCTTAGATTAACAAAAATTTTATTTCTGAATCGGTTTCGCAGAAACTTAAAAAATATTTGAATTATTATCATTTAAAAAAAGAACCTTTTTATAATATCCGCTTATCTATTGTTTTTGTTTACTTCGATAAAATAAGAGTGCGGTTTATTTTTATCAATTACCCGCTATTTTTATGCCAACGTGACTCAGTGACTTTGTATAAATTATCCCAGTGTTTGTGAATCCGTAGTCCGCAACCGACATGCGCTACCTTAAAGTTATTGCTGCTTATGTTCTTAAAGAAAGAAGCAGCTAAAAAGCCAGCTACACAATAATCGGTAGATATCTGTATTTGTTGTGTTTCCCCTTTCCACCCACAGTAATTGTTTACTTCGTTTGGAACAATTGCTTTTCTTTAACATACAAAATCGAAACTATGATTGAGTGCCATATATGAATTATTTAGTCCGAATAATGCCTGTTACTAAAAATAATTTTGTATAGGTACATGTGCAGTCCTAGTTATCATTTTGTTATGTCTGCAGTATTTTTTCCAAGTAAATCGGATTTTAATTTTGTTGTTGCTTTTTCACATGAAATTCTACTCAGCTGTCAATAATGAAAACAAATTTATTTTTAATCAATGGACGATAATTAATTTTATTGTTGTTGACATCACGTTAAAATGTCATCATATGGTTCAATTAAGTTGAAGTGTATTTCATAGCTACAGAAAATCCAAAAACAAAATCAATGAGCTGTCATATATATCTTGTCAGTTATATTATGCCCCGAGTCATAAAATTTTCCACAGCCTATTGAAATTAAAGGAATTTTTTTCTTCAACTCACATTAAATGCAAGTTTGGCAAAGCCTTAGACAAACCCGATCTTTTGACAGTTAAATTTAAAGGTGTTCCTTGAGCTATGATTACACGCCTCTCAGGCAATCGTTAACTCAATGATTGCAGTAAATTGAGTCATGGCAGTTCTATATCACCCCACAGCTTTAATGTTTTCAAGGTACACTATTTTAAATTAAAAAGCTTTAGATACATAGTAAACAATGTTGCCTTAAAGTATTTCTCAAGCGAAAAATATTTTTTTTTATATGCTTCTTTTTGGGGTTTATAAGGAACTTGCATAAAATCTGTTTTTGTTTGCTGGGCGTCTTTGAGAAGTGCTATGTATGATAAAGTAATTGTCCCGACAATTGATATACTCTTATTTCATCGCTCGAGGCAATTTAGGGGCGTTCATAGAAGTAATTGGTTCAGTGACAAATAAAGAAATTGATCGTCATTACTATCATTATTATGTAATTGCGATTAATTAGCTTAGGAAAATTTAAGCAGTATCATATCTGTTAACAACTCGAGTCTACGGTAGTTTCATCGTACTTATGTACAAGCCTCCCCAACTGGCCTTGTTTTTGGCCAAATGCCCCACCTGCAACTCTATAAAAGGATTGTGCAGCGTGAAAGCCAGACCTAGGGTAATGTCTTCGTCTAATGCGTTGTCAATCCAAATAAGACTTGAAGACTTTAAGGGTCGTAGTTTTGTAATCGATTTCGCTGAAATTTCGCATACACCTTTAGTTTTGGTGACAAAGCAATTCTTTCTAGTGAACATTTTTTAAATTTCAGCTGCGAAAGGATATCTCAAGGTTCATTTCCTAGCAAGAGTGATATGATATTTTTTGTTTTTTGAAAACTTGAAACTGATAGGTACACAAGATTTAATACTTGTATAATGGAGTACAATCTACAATGTTTGAAAATATATAAATATGATATCGTTTAAAGGTGAAGAAGTATAAAAGGGGCTTACTTCCAAATGGAATAAAATTATTTTGAAAAAAAGAATCGTTTATTTGTTGTATTCTTAAAATGACCTGCAACCACTTTTGCACCCTACATACTTTCATCACCATAGCTTGCAGTTTATAACTGCTATAGTCGGACTTCAAATTTAATGTTTTGAAAGCAAAGTCGATTTAATTTATTATTTTTAAAAGAAATCCATTCCCTACCGACGAATTCACTACCTAGAGGAAAAAGCTTTAGTTATGGTAAAAAGATCTTTAATTTGACTGAACGCATGATGATTAGATAAATTAGTACGCTTTTAAAAATATGAGGGTACATACACAAAAAATTAGTTTTCAATATTTCCAATTTATTAAACTTTTTTTTGTAACATATTCAAATTGGAATTTAATAATTTTTTCATTAGAATGCTCATTTTAATACGATTTTTCTGAAATTACAATCTAACCCTGTCTCTATTAAAATAATATTTCAAACAAGAACTTATTACAATTAAGTTATAGTTGACCTGAAATATAACATCTACCCTGATTACATGCTAATACGAACTTATTAAAGCCGTCAATTTTAATACATTTGCATTTGGCTTTAATACAGGATCTAATTAGATTTAAATATATCGGTATTACTTTTAAACCTAAATATAATATTTTGTTTGCTTGTTTAAGAATTTACAGTTAGTTTGAGCGCCATCTTCAATTGAGTTGATTATTTGGATAAAGTTCATAAAAGAAAATTGTTTTAAAAATACAAATAAGTGAAAGTCATGCTGGAAACGGGGTTACATTGATATCCAATGAGAATATTCTTCTTACAAGTAAGTAACTTAAATTTCAAAATATTCTTGTAAGAGTAGGTACCTATATAATATTTGCTTTTTTTCTTAAGCTTTGAAGCGCAGAGATGTTCCTAGTGGGTTTGATTTTAAAAATAAGGGCGATCTAGAAATCCGCGTTCATTGCCTCAGAAATATAGCTATTTCATTCCAAGAAGTAAGTAATTGACTGAAAAATTAATAAAATAATTCGGGTATTTATGAGTTCTCCTTCATTTAAATTTTTAGAAAAATATAACACTAAAGGAATCACAGCGGCACTCTACAGGATTATTTTTAAGGACATCGGGCATTTGCCTAGAATTTTCTATATAATTATGTTGTAATATTTAAAACCAATCAAATTAATATTAAAATAAAATATTGTCGGTATTTAAATATGTCCCAAAGATATCTAAATCGAATCTAAAGAAGTACTAACATAATATAATAAGATTGTATTATATTTTAATATCGCATAGGTTTATAAAGAGCAAAA
Organism: Cheilosia impressa; assembly: GCA_948293265.1. Taxonomy (NCBI): domain Eukaryota; kingdom Metazoa; phylum Arthropoda; class Insecta; order Diptera; family Syrphidae; genus Cheilosia; species Cheilosia impressa. Next base: position 27,802,637 of record OX411883.1, read on the forward strand.
GAAGCATTGAATTTGAGGTTAAAATATTACATTTTATCTGTAGTTTATTTAACTTTAATACAAATGTATTAAATTTTGTAATTTTTCAATATAAATAAAGGTTGAATTTAAATACTGTTGCATTGAAACCCATCTCCACCCATATTAAAACTTAATATTGCAGACATATTTTGTAGGTAATAGCAGACATTATTTAAAATTAATAAATCTTTTAATAGTTCTTTAATTTCAATGTATGCACAATATGTATATGTAGGTATGTAGAGTGCTTCAGCTTAACTATGGCCGATTTAACTTCGCTTTGATTTGTTAACGCTGATTGTATCGAAGAATTTGTGTTCAGTGTTTTCGTAGGCGCATGTTCAATGCTGACATGATAAGCTATTTGTTTCTTTTATGGTAAAGAAATGAGCGAAGTAGAAACTCACGTCCACGTGTTTCCGACCTGATGCGCAGTCCGACATTTTTCTAATTTGTGAATGTTTTTGCAAGCGCTGCCCTGAAGCTTGCCACCACTTTGGCACCAAACAAACGTTTAATACGATTTTAAGTCATTAATTCTAGGATCCATATTTATGTTGACAAGATTAGGAGCCTCGTAAATTGACAAGGTGAAGGCTATCAAACCGAATCAATAACTAGTGCAGCGCCCAACTATATGAATCTGAAGCTTTTATACTCATAGCAAGCAATAATGTGACTTTGATGGCCGATTTACGATTAAGCCAATCAATCAATTGAATTCTAGCAAAAGTTTTAAAATCAAAAGTTACTGATAGTGTCACACTGATTTTTAAACAAAAATTTGTTGGTGAATTTTTTGTGTTACCTAATAAATGAGTAATCAGCGCCTTATCATCTTTTAACGATTAATAGATCCACATTATTCGGGCACGGGGTTAGTGCACTAAGCATGAAGCAGTAGATAGATAGGCACATTTAGAAATGTCAAAGAATTGTTTGATTTTTTTTTAAAGTATTTGGTAGAATTGATATTTAACTTCTAAAAGCCGCATGTAAATAACGAACAATGAAAGTGGAAAAAAATGCTAATGCCGGAAAAGGGACTATGTTCATATCTCGCAAACTCCATTTTCGATTTGGACAAAACTTTAAAAAAATAAGTAACATTAACATCACAAACAATATCTTGTACTCAGTTTTCAGTTTAACTAGGTGTGTTGTTTTTTGCTAAGATCGAACCGGCTTATTGTTCACAAACAGAAGCTTTCGAAGCAAATCTTGCAAATCATAATTATCTTTGAAGTTTTACATAAACGGCTCGACATTTTGTAATCCTCTTCATAAGGTTCAAAGGTTTTTTGAATTTAGAGCGGCTGCTTACTGCTAATGGTGTGGAATCGTTGTAAGGATCGAGACGCAGTGTTCTATATACATAACCCCATTCCATTTTGACAATTACACTTTTTTTTGAAGCCACCAGTTATTATAGATTAATCCAATTCTGTCTCTATCTGCCTATATCTAGGCTTTTTACTCAAGTATTTTTCCAATAAGATCTGTATTCAAATACGTTATTATTTTGCACTTAGCAATCTTAAAATTTAATAGTGTCCTTTTCCAAAGCAAAGTGTGTTTCCTTCTCGAATTGCAAATATGATTTTCAATTTCAAGTTCCAACATCATTGTCTTTGTTTCATAACTCTCTATTGTAGAAACCATACTTCTATTGAAGAATAACTCTAAACCTTTTAAATTACAGTACTGCTCTACTTCCTTCAAGTTCCATTCCAAGAACCGTAACAAATCTCAACTTCTATCCTCTTAATGAAATATGTTTGGTTTCTGTGAACTCAAAAACTCATTCCAGATAACAGTCGGATTTTGTACTTGTCTACCTTCTCTGCAGCACCTTATATTGTGTATCTTTTTACCGAGTGCAATTGCACAGAATTTTCAGATCAATGATATAAGATTTAAATAACAATTTCTGTCGAGAGCATACGTAGGTACTCGCTTGTCTTCAATTGCATTGGATAATTGTTCCGTCATGCTGTTTTGCATTTAACGAAACCAAGAGCCGATGCAAAAAAAAATCTGGTTTCCCACATTTAACTAGCTCGTATCTTGCCTGTCCCTTGTCATATCACGCAAGGCGTTCACTTTAGATTTCCTTTTGACTAGTGTTCATTGTTCAACTAGGTACTAGGTAGTTATGATAGCGCTGTACAAAGTTTTGCTGGTGGCTCAATTTGGAATTGGATTCTCCGTTATAAATTGAACTATATTGTGTACCTCACGTATGCTGGTAGTAACAAGCACAATACCAGCATGTCCCCGCGATCTAATGGTTTCGGTAAGTGACCACATATGTCATTCCCATAAATACCTATTTAAGGAAAATTTGGAGCAAAAAACCAAAGTGAAGGCCGATAGATCTTTGTATATAAGTTCGTCTTTCATTCTTACTTTAACAAAAGTGCTACCTCTTTTTCCGACTTTGAGGTGTTTGTTGGATTTTAAGACATTTGCGATCAAAATATTGCACGTTGTCGTGAAGTTGAACAATAAGCATTCAAATACAAATTTTCAGATTTGTTTTCTCCTTCCTTAATTTGAACTGGTGCCTAAGTGGTACTACATACATACCTATGGCGCAATTTTGTAAACAAACTCGACGTTACATACAGTAAAGTCAAGTTTGAATAATGCTACCTACCTGCTGTAAGTGTCTGCCTGCCAAAGCGAGGTGTACACGAGTATCATCTAAAAATGCCTTGACGTGTCAGTGATAGGTTATGTTAGAATGTTTAGGGTTGTAAGTTCATCAGAAAGGACTAGTCACCCCTCTTTCTAAATTTTCAAAGAAATACCTTCATAGGTGTTCCATTGCTTGACATTCACAGAGGAAGTGACTTGGACAGGTCGTCACAGTACCTCTATCCGTATTGGTTAAACCTAACCAGAGAATACGCCTATCGCTAATCTTAACGTTGTTATGCTGCGTTTTATCAACCATTCAGATTGTTTTCCGATTTGAAACACGACACAAGCCCTTTAAAGCTATGAAACCGTGAAAACCTAATTCTATGTGCGACCATCTTAAGGCGTATTGTAGGTTTTCTTTAAAAAAAAAGCTCCTCGATTCATCGGCTACCCCTGCATCAACGTCAACTGAAACAGCTGCTGATATGACCGATTTCAGCCTATCAAAACCGAGATATATCACAGACAGCTGGCAGACTTACTTAACTTATAGTTACTTCAGCCTCCCGATTCAATCGCTATGTCAGGGTTGTCAAGGTTTCAAAGCCTTACCTTTTTGTGTTGTGAATGAAAGTTGCCTATACCTCAATGTCGTCTGTGCTTGGAATAATATACTATAGTTCTTATACATAAACGTTAAACTTGAAAAACATTCAACTAAAGGCCTTCAAGTCGAATATAAGTATTAGATCGCACCTTTTATATTTAAATCTGACATAGGAGGAACGAGTAGATTCATTGCTCCTCTTTCTAAAACCGCGCACAATTTAATTAGGTATACCTAACACACTAAAGTTAACATTCTGATTTATGCACCGTAAATCAAAATTTTCCACCAATGAAACGTATATGGGAAAATAGATGGAATCCTATGATGTTGAAATTCAAGTCCCAAACAATAATGATTAAACGTTTTGGATTACCCCATGCCATAAGAGCATTGTCCTTCCTCGAATAGGAACAGTAAGACCAGTAGGATTGGTATCATGCACTCATCGAAATACGTTGCAGAAAATGTGAGAAACCCTTATATCGCAATACCTATACTCACAACGATACGCAAGCCTCCAATTAGCGTCAGACTGAACCGCAAATTAACACAAACAACGACAAACGACCGACGCGTCGCGAGGATTTGGCGATAAGACAACGTTGACATGACAGTTCTGCGATCATTGTGCTCTATATCCGCACATCCGTTGCATAACTGGTGTAGTTACCAGTTGATTGAACTCACCGCGTCTATCTGGCGATATGTTCCACCCACATAACACATCAATTGATCTATATACATATGGATTGGATGCGTAAGGACATGTCATTCGCATCTGATGGAATATCGGTGTATGTTTGCCTGTGAACCCTGTGGGAGAAGGATGCCTGTTGAAGCTATTGGTCCTTTGTCGCTTTCGCTGTCGTATCGATGCTCGTCAATTATTCGCCGACACGATGTATACGCAGCTCTTGAAAAGACGATATACAACGTTAACAGGATTATCTCCATATTGTGAGTCCTGCCATTACATTGATGCACGTGGTGACTGCTGAGGTTTCTGTTTGCTGTTTTTTTCTCCTGTAATCGATGTCGCAACGAGGTTACAACTGCGGCTTATGGAAGGCGATGATGGTTTGGTTTTCCCCCCTTAGGTAGATATTTTGTATCCCCATAAGGTGTCAGGATCAACATGTTTCAACTGTGTGCTTAAAAATTTAAAAAAATTTAACCTTTGGCGAGGTCGCAATGTTAAAATGACATGTACTCAAATTTCTGCTCATCGCTATTGTGCTGCGTTTCTGAACGACTGCTCACAAGTTTGTCCCCCTTCTATAGTAGTTGAGCTTGAGTGTCCAAACTCTCGATATAAATCGTTAGTATTTTGGAAAATTCCTTGAATTAATCTCGAAGAATGGCACATCTATAGGGTTCTAGCTGCCGGGTGAGTTCTTCCGTTCGCCCTATGTCGATATGGAATCTCAGTAACTTAAGAGCTCTTTCGAGTGAATAATGTCACCCCCTTTAGCCATCTATTTATATCAATTTAAAATTGAAATAAAGAATACGGAGGAGCGCAAAGCCATCTGCAAGAACTGGAATATTTATGTAAATGTCTTACTTGACAGTCAGCCAAAGCGATATAAAGGGAGTTCGATCGGAAAAGGGAAAATAAATGAAACACAAACGTTTCGAAGCAAATTTATGGGAAAACTCAATTGAGTCAATAGAAAAACGGTGCGGCAATATGAGAAAGTAGAACAGACTTAATTGCATTCACTCCACTTGCAGCCCGCCAACGCCAACGCCAACCCCTGTCAAATGACAATAAGTGTAAATAATTCAAAGAGTATATGCAGCCCCCAACCGGGGCATCTGGTAAAGCTGCTGATGGGGCGTATATTTAAACTGCCACTGCCATTGCCGCTGCAAGTGCTTTACTGCTACACACTCTGTTCGATTCGACAACGCGGCCAATGGCACATCGGTTGACATCTTTTGCTCGGCAATGTTCCAGAAGATTTATCTTTCCTTCGACGTTTTCGATTTAAAGATACATTGCAGTTTGTATCTAATAGCATCTTCATTCACAGTGTAAAGTAAATCGAGAGGAAGCCAAGTAGCGGGGCGTTTAAGGGATTTTTGTTTGAAAAATTGTTTCGAGTGGAATTGGAAAGTATGTCGGGAATTGGATTCGTGAAAGCGATTTGTCATCAGTGCTGGCCAGAGTGAGTTTACTTATTTAAATCTTGACCCGTTCTCATTTCAATTGTGCGCATTTATTTGGAAGTTGCTTTTGTGAAAAATAAGGTTTATTTGACTGAGTGGAACCAAAAAGACTGCGTTAAATATCCCTCAAAGGAAACTCTTATAACAGTTTAGCTTTTGTATTAAATCTGTGAATCAATGAAATCACTTCAAACATGTTTACGCAGTACGCACTCAGGGCATACATATATATAAAGAATATTGTGGAGCAGAAACACTTATCACTTTGCCAAAAAAAAAATTGTTTGGTAAGTGCAAAGTGAAAAGTTGATAATTTGTTTTGTTGAATAGGGCCCAGATCTCATTTCACATTTGAATCTAGCTTCAAAATCACTAAGGGCCGACGACAAGTGTCCAAATTGGGCTTAAAGTTCCCTAATATCCCGCCAACTGTACTGGCAAGGCCTTGGTTTTCCAGTTGTGTTGTAGATATAGCTTTCTAACGACGAAAAAAAAATCGTTCACATCTAAAAGAGAGACAGGGGTTGAGTCTTAGAAAACTGTTGCTCAACGGTCAGTGGCGGATTACAAAGTTAGAATAGTGGTACGCACTGGAACTTACGCGCACTACAGGCAGCTTTAAAAGCGATTCCGGAGATATAATGAATGCGATAGGATAATATAAGAACATGGCCTAAAATATTTTTATTTTGTGTTTGGATATCCGATGAAAGGGGAATGATGCTGAAGGACTTTAACGCACCCTGATAAAAATCCTCTCGGGAGGAGAGACTTTGCATCTATAGTTCAACGAATCGTCAATTTATATTTGCATAGTTCTTAATTTTTAAATTTTTTTGGAATGTGCACAACTGTAGCCCGTAGGTTCATACTAATTGTTTCAGAATATTTTTGTAATTGGAGAGAGATGATCCCAAAAAGTTTGTGTTTTTTTAGAGGTATAGAACTTCGAATTGAAATAAAACACAAGAAACTAGTTTTAATGTCCATCAATTTGGCTTTATTGGAAGGATAATTTTATGCCATTAATGTGTTAATATGATTTCGGACATGTGGCCGCCGCGGCTGGTTCGAATAAAGCCAAGTCTAGAGGTCAAATTTTGAACCACTTCTTCGAGCATTTGGGGGCTGTATGTCGGCAATAACGCCACGAATGTTGGCTTTCAAGTCCCCTAACGTTTCTGGTTTGTTAGCGTAGGCGAGCGACTTCACATATCCCCAAAGAAAATAATCCAATGGTGTCAAATCACACGATCTTGGTGGCCAATTGACAGGTCCATTCCGCGAAATTATGCGCTCATCGAATGTTTCCTTCAAAAAATCGATTGTGACGTGCGCTGTGTGGCGTGTAGCGCCGTCTTGTTGGAACCACATCTCATTCACATTCATGCTATCCAAAATCTTTCATAAAGTTGATGGAAAAAGCTCTATTTCCTCTTCAACACTTTGCTCTACAGCGGTGCGCACTGTTCGAAGTCTCTGCGGATGCGTATTATCACATATAGTAAACGTAATGCAAAAACGATCCATGGTTAACCGAATTAATTGCTGTGATGGACGATTATGTCGACCATAAAATGAACGGAGCTTGCGGTAAACTTCGTGAACTGAACCATTATTTTCGAAATAAATTTGCACGATTTGCAAGCGTTGTTAATTTGCCAACCTGTTCATGATGAAATGGAAAACCAAACTGAACATAAATTACATTAGAGTTGCCAGATTTGACCACAAAATGTCAGTTTTATCTCTATTCCAAAAATCAACCTCTAAAAAAAACACCCTTTATTATATACAAAGCTGAAATGTGTGAAACGTTTCTATGGGGGTTGGGGTCAAAATTCTTTTAACAAATTCTTCTTTCAAAATTCAGCTTTTCTAAATTCTGTTTTACAAAATTTGGGTATGCGAATGCTTGCTGGAAAGAAATTTAATTCCAATGATGAAGAATTGCTGAAACTAAGGCCTATTTTGACGAGGAAGAGAAATCGTAATATAAAAGGGATATCGAAAAGATAGAAAATTGCTATACCTACTCATTGTATCGCCCTCGAAGGCAACTTGTATGTTGAATAATAAAATCGAGTTTTGTCAAAATTTTGTTTTTTTCTTAGTTCCTACGGACTTATTGAATGACCCGGTATTGTAGGGGACAACTTTTTCTTTTAAATACTTTTACGATTTTATCTGTGATTCTATGCACCTGACCAATTGTAGAGTGCTTTTCTAGTGAATTGGGACTAGCGATTTTTCATCAACTTTTTTTTGTAGACCTTTTACCGACAATTTTTTCAAACACCTTTGACAACAATGGAAGTATATCCATATTCATTCGCGTTCATTCACTAGGTGGGTTGCGTGGATTTGCTATCATAACTATACCTCCGCGACTATTGGCTTGGCACATACGTTAACCAAAATGCAGCATTTACAAGCTATTTTTAAATCTTTTTGTGGATATTGTTTTTAAATTTTATCTGTATAATTAAATAAACCCAGGGCCTTTTTATAAATTTATCTATTTTTGAAAAGTTGTGTAGCTGTAACAGCTTTATAAGTCTATCTTTTTCAATTCCTTGGTAGCTTTTATCTTCATAGGGTTTAAAGATTTTATCAAGATATTGTGAAAAGTATTTACTTGTTCTTGACAGCTTTCTGATCTTCATATATCAAAGGCATTTGACAGCGTTTGGCATGATGGTCTTCTGTCAAAAATGCATTAATGGCAAAATGTAGGGATCAGCTCGCTAATTAATTGGATTAGAAATTACTTTTCTGGCAGTTGAATTCAAGTATCGTATGTTTCAAATTTGACACTCCACATATAAATACTGGTAAAGCTCAAGGCACCGTTTTGTCCCTGAAACTTTTTCTCATTTTCATAAATTAGCTACCGTCTACAATTATTTTTTATCTAATCCTATGCCAGCACTATCAGTTACTAGTACGCATATACAAAACTGTACGTCACTCCTATTCGACGTTTGAAATAAAATGGCAACGATTGTTGTTACTCTTAAGCGCATTTCAATAGTGTTCTGTCAATAGAGTAAAATTTTAATTTTGATACGTGAGGTCGCCAATAATACTGCGCAAGTTCTGGATTTACTCAAACGGTACATGAAATATTTACCAATTTAACCATTTCTTAGCAATTTTTAAGGACTTTACTCGGCACGCACTTGAGTACCTAAGCATGGATATAAGATAAAGAATTATTCGTTCAAATTGATCACATACACCAACATTGTTAGCTCTTATAAATTGTTTGAATGTGACAAATATCTTACGATGGCCTCGATGTTCTAACGTTTGTTTTTTAATAAACAGCTTAATTGCCAGCTGCATTTGTCTCTTAAACACTTTGAAGATTCTTAGGGAAAAACAATAACCTTAGGCAGTTTCATCTCACAGACACATTTTAAATGGTATATACATACACTAAGAGAAAAAATAGTCATTAATTACTATTTTTTGACTATTTTCATAGTCCGAATCGTGACCACTATTTTCATTAGTTAAAAGTAGTTACTTGTGACTATTATGGTAGTGAATTAATTTATTTCTCAAAATCAACTATTCAATAGTCAATTTCGACTATAGTAATAGTTACATATCTTTTACTTTAATAGTTGTTTTTAACTATGCACATAGTAGTTAAACAACTATTAGATTAGCTGTTTCTGACTATGCACGTAGTAGTTACATAACTATTACAATAGCTCTTTCTAACTGTTCACATAGTAAGAAATAACTATTACAATAGCTGTCTGTAACTATGCACGTAGTAAAATTTAACTATACCAAGCGTTTGTTGAATAACTATGAAAATAGATACCTGTTACTATCTGACTATTAGACAAACCTATAAATAGTTAGGTGGTTTTAGCTATACAGAAATAAAGTTGTCCTAAAAGGATAGTTCAGAAATCAGTAAAAGTAGTATCCAGCTATACTTTAGTAAAATTGTATGTAAATATACTTACCTTAAAGTATTTCACCGCCAACGATTATGATAAAACAGTGAAAACGATTTGTTTCCTAAAAATTGTCCGGAGCTTAACAAAGAAAATAATGCAACATATTTTTTTTCAATAATTTTATTTTATATTCCACAGGTATATAATTAATGATACAGTTTAATATTTCTTAAAGTGTCTATTTTATATCTTATGTTAGGTTTATCTTATTACATTAGGCATTACAAATTATGTAGGTACTTACGTTGTTCTCTGTAAAAGTCGATGATCTACTGCTTGTGTTGTTTAGCTTGAGGAAGATGACTGCTCTGTTTCGTCGTTTTCCAAAAATGAACACTACCATCCATTGTGGAAGCATTGTGGAAGATATTGAATGCCTTACAAATCCCTTTAAAAAGATAGTGAAGGAGGTATACGTGAATTAAATTAAGTTGTTGCAGTTACCTGAGATTTTTTCCACTCCAACGAAATTTCCCTTAATTGCACATACTGTCCGTATGACTTTCTGTCGCTTCCCACAATTTCCTTCAAGTCATTGTTGTTTAAAAGTCTTAGCTTTTTAAAATCAAGACCTAATTCTTAAAATCACACATCAGTCGGGCTCAAAATTAAAACAAGTCAAATATTAACTTACCAATAAGTTGTTATAAATAGAATGTTTCGAGGTCCCACGACAATAAAACAGTCTACAGCTGTTCGTCAGTTTGTCTCGCTTGGATCTATTGTTTCCTGATTATCTTCAGGATGGTTGGTTTTCCTTAAATTTACAACTTGGCAGTGCCCTTCTATAAGATTTTATACATCAAAGTTATCACTATCCAAAATATCACTTGGCTCATTAATAGGATTAAATATTTATACACTTCTATTTATATAGTAAAGAACACCACGAGTCAAACATTCACTGCACAATGATCGAATTCGAACTGAGAACTTGTTGCACTTAATTACGCAGGGGTTTCTTATTAAATGACTACGCAGTAATCATTTTTGACTATTTTGTTGTGCTGTTTGACAACCAAAATAGTTATATATATATTATACAATAGCTAAAAATCACTGGTTAATTTGCTATTTTGCAAAAATTATATAGTAACCATCCATGCTTTGCATATAGACTATCAAAATATTCGCAGTTAAAAATATGTAGTCATTGTAAATATAAATTAATTACTTTCTAACAAATTAAATGTTTCTAAAACGTTATTGTTGAATAGTCAGAATTGATTGTTTAATTGTTACTTTGCAAAAATTGTTTAGTTACCATGTTCTGCATAGCTTTACTATTAAAAAAGTCACTGTTGATTATTTGTATAGTCATAAAATGAAGTGATTCCTTTTTAACTATTTTATTACTATTTCCAACTACCTCGGCCTACCTTTGACTAATTCAATATATGGCTACATACTAAATGCACCACAAAATGTATTTTACATCAACAGTTTTGAACTTCAATTATACACCTACAACCCACATGTGTACAATATACCAATAGTCAGCACCGACGTTTCTCAACTAAACTTTCCTATGAAAGGTAAATGTTGGAAAAAGGCAAACTTCCTAGGTAATGCAATCATCATTCGATGGTTTTCCCTGTTAGGTAAATATCCTTTGCTCCCCGTGTTAATGCATACTTCGGCATGTGCACCAACACATGCTCTGCAGTAAAGTAATTGTGAGCTGCTGAGCCGAGTACTCGTCATACGTTATATATAAAAAGAACCCGAAGCGACAAGCGTGTAACCCAGGAAAACGCAATCCGTAAGCTAACTTTATCTAGAAAATTAAGGAAACATTAAAGCTTTTTACACCTTTTTCTAATGGAGAATACTGGTTACCTCATCTCTGAGGATGAAACATGAAACTCACTTTTGCATTCACGTCTTATGGTAGGGAAAAAAGGGAAAATTCGTAATTTCCTGAAAAACTTTTTTTCCTTTTTTCGTTGCCTTCTTTCTGTAGGTACCAATCCGTTTTGAACAGCTATTGCAGGATGAGTGAACGACTTTTTTGCGGTTGGTAACTTAATGCAACTGCAAATCAGAGGAAACCGGTTTAAGCAAAAACGTTAGCAGTCAATAGAAACTCTCACTTAGTTTTATTTAATTTTACCCAACACTTTCTCGGATGGGGAACTTGAGGTCGCATTGACACGGCACTCTTTTATAAAAGGTAATTGCAATCCGGTTACGTTTTTCTTATGGTGGGATAATGATTGATCCTTATAAAAGAAGGAAGCACCAATAGAAGGTTTTATATCCTTTCGATATGAGAATGGGAATCGGTCAAGTTTTAGAGCGCTATGAACACAATTTGCTGCAAAATTTATTGGAATCTCTCGAACATAAATTTGGTCCGAAATTTGAACTGAGCAAAATGACCATCATCATTTCCGGATCCCAACACTGTTCCCTTTCAACGAAAAACAATTATGCCTAAAATGGCCCTTCTGCTAGTCCATCTGAGGGAGATTATTAAATGGAGCGTTTGTTGTGATAAAAATTATGTCGCCCTAAATATACTTAATTTTAAAGAGCAATGCGACACCTTCCTCAGTGACTATAATAAGGACAGAAAGCCAAATAAAGCAACCGAAAGCACAGGCGAGTCACTATTTTTAAGAAACTTTACAGACCAGTCCATTGCGATGGCTGAATTACCGCAGTGCTAGTTCAAATGAGTCTGAATGAGATGATTTTCGGTCGTAAAATTGGATATGAGTCGATCAACGCATCTGGAATTGAACGTTACTCGGCCAACAAGTAAAAGTGTTATAATCAGCCTAGTGGATGCTTTGATACGCTCCACTGCATACACGTCATGTAAAATTGGTTTTGTATGGGAGGTACCAGAACCACTTGACCGACATAGCCCATCCAGGGGCTCATTACTGGATGCGGGCTCAGATTAGGGGCCTTTACCCATGTCGCGGCAAGAATGTAGTTATTCGGCAAATTGATTTGAAGCTGAAGGATAGTCCTTATTTTGGAAATCTAGCTAAAGCTATCCACTTTGTTACACTCCACAGAAATCGATGATTGCTCCAGCACTTCCACACGAACTGTTAAAGCAGCTAGCGTTTTACCAATGTCATCAAACCGACTGTCAAAGTCAGTGACAATTCTGTCCAGCCTCTCCATTATTTTGTTTTGACTATCTATTATGAGGCCTTTTAATTCAGAATTGCATTCTTTAATTTGTTTAGCGAGGCGTTTGTTTGAAGAACATGGGACTGCCATTACGGTAAGTTTCGCGCGTACTTGTTCGATGGCAAATGTAAGATTGGAATGCCCAGCAAATTAATTTAATTTTCAATTTAAATTGATAATTTATCACCATATGGAGGAGACAGTATTTATATGTAATCGATTGACTTTTTGTAATTAATGGAGATTATTAAAGAGTAAAGAAAGACTTGGAAACAAAAACCGCCACGGAGCTTTAGTGTTATCCTGACTCAGCTGTCATGTCCGATTGCTTCAAGGCCTTGAAGAATATTAATTTGTCTTCTTTAGCCCTTGAAATTGTTTCAAAGAATAAATGCAGCTCTTGGACAATATATACACAACATTTTGCAAATCAAAAATTAAAAGGGGGTTATTTAAAGGTCCAGTGTATTCTGCTCACTTAGTTTCTTTTTTGAAATGCATTTGACGTTATTTCGTCAAGTAGGTACTTAGTTCACGAGATTTTCTTCACAGCAGTAAAGCGTGCTTGACATTTACCGCTTTTTTTCCTTTTCCACTCAATGAAAGTCCTCGTAAAATTTAAATTAAACATATACCTTCCTTTATTAACTTTCCTTCTCGAGGCTTTGAACAACACCCTTTTGACACATTCGTGTTATAGTTTGTCAGTAACGGAACTCTATTATCGAAAACATAAATAATATATATGTGCTTTTAATTCTGAGAATTTCTTTCAAGCTATACCAGGTTGGTATGTAATATTTATCCATGTGATCATTGTACAACGATTCTGGTGAGATTGCGAACCGTTCGAGTTTGTGCTTTAATTTTGGCAAAGTAGTTCCAAATGTAAAAGTTGCAGGTTCGTTTCTGAGATTTGTTTTATTTTTCTACGAAATTGGGGCTTCGTCCTCGATCTAAGAATAAGAAACTAGAGAGGTCTATAAAGTTCCTGGCGCTCCAATGCTGACACTTTTCACAATCCAGCTTGTGGACTTTTTTTCTATTTCGAAAACTTGCATAACATACAAATAGAAATATGTGTAGGTTTTAGGATAACTTTATTTTAAAAAATACAACATTTTTCATTTAACAAAATATTTTTTTAGTGCATTTCAACGAATAGCAAGAAACAGTTAAAAAAATATATAAGTTACCAAAAAATCATTAAAATCATCAAATGGAAACACGAATATTTTAAACAAAGTAAAGAAAACTATTAGACAAAAATTACGTTTTTAAAATCTCCGCTTTTATTTGATTTAAGATAAATGTTGGTACAGTGTGTCACATTGATTTATAAATGCAGATGTGTTAGTATTTCTTTCTGGTCTTTAATTGAAGAAATTCATGAAACTATAACTGATAACAGAAGACCAGAGAGCTTTTAGTGAATGTTGATAATTCCCTCTATTTTGTTCCACACGTTAATAATGCTTTCAATATCAGTTGATGTGAGGGTCGATTGTGCCTGCAAATTACAATATTTGTTTGAATTCACTGTAGTATGATGTCATTGTACCAAAACTTACTTCAGGTTCAATATTCAATGAGTGAATATTTACGATTCCTTCGATCTGGTTGGCAACATTGATAATTTCATCAATTTGGGCTTGAGTAAGTGAGCTTCGTGCCTAAAATACAAAATACCAGATTGGAATGTCTTCAAACTATCAAAGCTTATAAAGCAGACTTACGCTGGCTGAACCAATGATTGACTGAATAGCATCCAGGAAACCGGGGATGTTGATAACGCCACTCTAAAAAGATGTGAAACAATTTTACTTCGAGCTTTCTTAGGGAAATAACCAAAACATCTTTCGAAATGTACTAGATCATACCTTTGGTGCATTTTCAAGCGAGTGAATATTTACGATTCCTTCGATCTGGTTGGCAACATTGATAATTTCATCAATTTGGGCTTGAGTAAGTGAGCTTCGTGCCTAAAATACAAAATACCAGATTGGAATGACCTCGAACTATCAAAGCTTATAAAGCAGACTCACGCTGGCTGAACCAATGATTGACTGAATAGCATCCAGGAAGCCGGGGATGTTGATAACGCCACTCTAAAAAGATGCGAAACAATTTTACTTCGAGCTTTCTTAGGAAAATAACCAAAACATCTTTCGAAATGTACTAGATCATACCTTTGGTGCATTTTTAAGCGAGTGAATATTTACGATTCCTTCGATCTGGTTGGCAACATTGGTAATTTCATCAATTTGGGCTTGAGTAAGTGAGCTTCGTGCCTAAAATTCAAAATGGCGGATTGGAATGTCTTCAAACTATCAAAGCTTATAAAGCAGACTTACGCTGGCTGAACCAATGATTGACTGAATAGCATCCAGGAAACCGGGGATGTTGATAACGCCACTCTAAAAAGATGTGAAACAATTTTACTTCGAGCTTTCTTAGGGAAATTACCAAAACATCTTTCGAAATGTACTAGATCATACCTTTGGTGCATTTTCAAGCGAGTGAATATTTACGATTCCTTCGATCTGGTTGGCAACATTGATAATTTCATCAATTTGGGCTTGAGTAAGTGAGCTTCGTGCCTAAAATACAAAATACCAGATTGGAATGGCCTCAAACTATCAAAGCTTATAAAGCAGACTTACGCTGGCTGAACCAATGATTGACTGAATAGCATCCAGGAAACCGGGGATGTTGATAACGCCACTCTAAAAAGATGTGAAACAATTTTACTTCGAGCTTTCTTAGGGAAATAACCAAAACATCTTTCGAAATGTACTAGATCATACCTTTGGTGCATTTTCAAGCGAGTGAATATTTACGATTCCTTCGATCTGGTTGGCAACATTGATAATTTCATCAATTTGGGCTTGAGTAAGTGAGCTTCGTGCCTAAAATACAAAATACCAGATTGGAATGGCCTCAAACTATCAAAGCTTATAAAGCAGACTTACGCTGGCTGAACCAATGATTGACTGAATAGCATCCAGGAAACCGGGGATGTTGATAACGCCACTCTAAAAAGATGTGAAACAATTTTACTTCGAGCTTTCTTAGGGAAATAACCAAAACATCTTTCGAAATGTACTAGATCATACCTTTGGTGCATTTTCAAGCGAGTGAATATTTACGATTCCTTCGATCTGGTTGGCAACATTGATAATTTCATCAATTTGGGCTTGAGTAAGTGAGCTTCGTGCCTAAAATTCAAAATGGCAGATTGGAATGTCTTCAAACTATCAAAGCTTATAAAGCAGACTTACGCTGGCTGAACCAATGATTGACTGAATAGCATCCAGGAAACCGGGGATGTTGATAACGCCACTCTAGAAAGATGTGAAACAATTTTACTTCGAGCTTTCTTAGGAAAATAACCAAAACATCTTTCGAAATGTACTAGATCATACCTTTGGTGCATTTTCAAGCGAGTGAATATTTACGATTCCTTCGATCTGGTTGGCAACATTGATAATTTCATCAATTTGGGCTTGAGTAAGTGAGCTTCGTGCCTAAAATTCAAAATGGCAGATTGGAATGTCTTCAAACTATCAAAGCTTATAAAGCAGACTTACGCTGGCTGAACCAATGATTGACTGAATAGCATCCAGGAAACCGGGGATGTTTATAGCGCCACTCTAGAAAGATGTGAAACAATTTTACTTCGAGCTTTCTTAGGAAAATAACCAAAACATCTTTCGAAATGTACTAGATCATACCTTTGGTGCATTTTCAAGCGAGTGAATATTTACGATTCCTTCGATCTGGTTGGCAACATTGATAATTTCATCAATTTGGGCTTGAGTAAGTGAGCTTCGTGCCTAAAATTCAAAATGGCAGATTGGAATGTCTTCAAACTATCAAAGCTTATAAAGCAGACTTACGCTGGCTGAACCAATGATTGACTGAATAGCATCCAGGAAACCGGAAATGTTGATAACGCCACTCTAAAAAGATGCGAAACAATTTTACTTCGAGCTTTCTTAGGAAAATAACCAAAACATCTTTCGAAATGTACTAGATCATACCTTTGGTGCATTTTCAAGCGAGTGGATATTTACGATTCCTTCGATCTGGTTGGCAACATTGATAATTTCATCAATTTGGGCTTGAGTAAGTGAGCTTCGTGCCTAAAATACAAAATTCCAGATTGGAATGGCCTCCAACTATCAAAGCTTATAAAGCAGACTTACGCTGGCTGAACCAATGATTGACTGAATAGCATCCAGGAAACCGGAAATGTTGATAACGCCACTCTAAAAAGATGCGAAACAATTTTACTTCGAGCTTTCTTAGGAAAATAACCAAAACATCTTTCGAAATGTGCTAGATCATACCTTTGGTGCATTTTCAAGCGAGTGAATATTTACGATTCCTTCGATCTGGTTGGCAACATTGATAATTTCATCAATTTGGGCTTGAGTAAGTGAGCTTCGTGCCTAAAATTCAAAATAGCAGATTAGAATGTCTTCAAACTATCAAAGCTTATAAAGCAGACTTACGCTAGCTGAACCAATGATTGACTGAATAGCATCCAGGAATCCGGGGATGTTGATAACGCCACTCTAAAAAGATGCGAAACAATTTTACTTCGAGCTTTCTTAGGAAAATAACCAAAACATCTTTCGAAATGTACTAGATCATACCTTTGGTGCATTTTCAAGCGAGTGGATATTTACGATTCCTTCGATCTGGTTGGCAACATTGATAATTTCATCAATTTGGGCTTGAGTAAGTGAGCTTCGTGCCTAAAATACAAAATTCCAGATTGGAATGGCCTCCAACTATCAAAGCTTATAAAGCAGACTTACGCTGGCTGAACCAATGATTGACTGAATAGCATCCAGGAAACCGGGGATGTTGATAACGCCACTCTAAAAAGATGCGAAACAATTTTACTTCGAGCTTTCTTAGGAAAATAACCAAAACATCTTTCGAAATGTACTAGATCATACCTTTGGTGCATTTTCAAGCGAGTGAATATTTACGATTCCTTCGATCTGGTTGGCAACATTGATAATTTCATCAATTTGGGCTTGAGTAAGTGAGCTTCGTGCCTAAAATTCAAAATGGCAGATTGGAATGTCTTCAAACTATCAAAGCTTATAAAGCAGACTTACGCTGGCTGAACCAATGATTGACTGAATAGCATCCAGGAAACCGGGGATGTTGATAACGCCACTCTAGAAAGATGTGAAACAATTTTACTTCGAGCTTTCTTAGGAAAATAACCAAAACATCTTTCGAAATGTACTAGATCATACCTTTGGTGCATTTTCAAGCGAGTGAATATTTACGATTCCTTCGATCTGGTTGGCAACATTGATAATTTCATCAATTTGGGCTTGGGTAAGAGGGCTTCGAGTCTAACAAAAGATTTACCACGTCACTTCGACCCAGATCTTTAACACTCAAATCAAAACTTACTTTAAGGCCTTCTAAGATGCTTTCAATTTTTTCAGCAACGGCTTCGACAACAGGCCAATTTACTACACCCGTCTAAAATAAACAGCTTTGAACTTATATGCATTAAAATGCAGTCAAAAAAAACTTACATCTGGAACAGATATAGCCGGTTGGGCAGCTAAAATGTTATTGTTCTGGGAAACAGGCAGACTGTACGCCTACAAGATAGAAAATACCAAAAATATTAGAAGATCACTAAAAGAACACTGTGCTATGTTACGTACACTGAAAATGCACAGTGCTAGAATGAGGAACCGCCGGGCCATATTTAAATTTACTTTTTTCTGTGACTATGATGTTGTGAAAAAATTAATAGCTTGAACGCCGTCTAACTAATGACTTTGGAAGAAGTTGTTGACTGTTTTATACAAAAAGCAAACATTAGTAAGCTATCGGATTAGCATTCTAGCGTAGGTATCGCCTTTTATTATCTAGACAGGCAAAAGTTATTTTGGAATAATTCGAATTTAGAGACTAACCGAGGCAGACATACGGTACTTGAGATTCACTTCAGATTGATTATTATCTGCAAGCTTAATATATACTTTCAAGAGGTGCGCACCAAAAATATGATTACAATCCGATATGCAGGTCTATTTAAAGGTAAACAAAGTCACGAAATTCTTAGACACTATTGCGTTCAACGACAAAAGAAATTTTCCGTAATGAAAAACTTCGTCGTGCAGATATAGAAAGCCGTGTAGATGACCGACCATTTGGTCTGCAGTAGTAATTTTATGGCGTAGCTGTCTGCGTTCATGGAGAGAATTCGATGGTGGATGTTTATAAAATTAGAGGGATGTATTGCTTCAAGTGTACCTTGAATATAAAATGTGTGAAATTACCTGCAGAAAATAAGAAATCAACATTAGTGGGACAATGATTGTAAGCAAGATTTTTATGCCAAGGCGTTCTTTATATTATTTTGGGACTTTTCATCCAGACGCGGAAAGATAATCTACACAGAAATCTAGGGTTAGAGTATGTATAATGACCTTATCCACGAACATGCAATTACTTTAATACAACACATGGTGGAAGAAAATAGAAACATATTAGGAAGGGTTCAGAGACTAAGTTCAAAGGTTTTGGTTCCTTTTTGGCAATAGAAAACGAATAACGATCCCTTTTCTCCTCCTTTTAATTGCCCATCGTAACCCCAGTAGCGTATTATTCACTAAATCAAGATAGTTAAACGACAATAGACCCGAAATAACAAAAGTAAAGTAAAATAAATAAATAAATAAATAGTTGACGCAACTGAAATGAAAGGGAATCTACAATTTTATGACAAGTCCGAACGGCCAATTGAGAAGCTCTATCATGACAATTATACTCTCGAATGTTTGTCAGAAGTTCGCGAGAGGTGGCGTTGTGGAAAAAAAAGTTGAAATTTAGTTTTTATCTATATGCCACCAACTTTTCACAAATATAAGTTAAATAAATAAAAAAGGGAGGTCGTTATTGGGTCCCATACTTGTAGCTTCACTAGTGCCTTTCAAGATTTCCACGCACCCTATGGAAGAGAAGAAAACACTCCACGCCATAAAGCAGAATTGGATCATATTTTTGGTAAATCCAATCATCCAGGAGTTCTTAAGCGACACAATAATAAGATTATGTCATTCTTAAAGTTGATGTGTTCTCCTGGTATTCCTACTTCGAACTTGGTACATCGAACTCTTTGCTAGATCGCTGGATAAACCAAATATTGTTAGATTGGGTTTCTAACTTCAAAACCAGCCATCTGAAAGCTGAACTACTTTTGAAGCACAGTAAAGTATTATCACAGCTATGGCTATACTAACAGTAAGCGAAATACTGATTGCTTTGCAGAAAAACTGTGTTGGTTGCAATTCAGTCACAAGAAACGAGAGTTTAAGTTTAGTTACGAAATTTACGGAGCTCCTTCACGCACGCTCTTAAATTTACCTCTTGAAAAACAATTGAATTCATTTTAAATATTTTCATGTTACATACCTACTTCAGTTTAGATTTTTTTTACAATTTCTTGTTATTGTATATTTAAATTGATTAGTTCTAAGTTAATAACAGCACGTGGTCTTTCGCCATCAATGTAAAAATCGAAAAAAGAGCACGTGGCGATGCCTCTGGAAGTCGTGTCAAAAAAGATTATGTTAGACGCTGTCAAACTCGTTTGACCAGTCCGGCCAGGTTCGCTTACAAACTGCTTGAAATGTATATAGCTCTCACGGACTTCCAACCTTACCTTATGGAGCAGGCTCCTGCGCTGCTACTGAAATCGAAATGGAATCCATGGAATGCAAAATGCAAAATTTTTGTTGGACAGAATGGGTTGATGAGTTGTGCAGTGAACGGCGGCCATCAGAAAATGTATATTGGCCAGCAAATCTCAAGTAAAGGTAAAGAATAAAAATGCCCGCTGGCGCTTTGCTGCGCTCCTTGTCACAGAGAAATAACAGACTTTATTCAAATAATAACTAGCTTTTGATGGCATGAAAGTGTAGCTCTCTGCTACAGCCTGTCGAAATACTGTTAGTATGAGCAGCGGATAGACAAGATAGATATGGCTGCGACTAAGTCGGCGCAATGAATGCTTATGTATTTTAACTCTTTACAGGATATTAAAAGGTCAGGGAAAAAGAAGTTTCCTTACAGTATCATCGGTGCGTGCATGCCTTTCACCTAACTCGACCTGCATTATCCAACATAAGAAAGCAATAAATATACCTATAGCGATATCTGTCTCGCGGTAACTTGGAGGTATGGAAACAAGCAACGCGTGGCTCTGTTGAATGCTCACCTTTCCCTATAAAAGTATTGATACCACCTAAATACAAAAATTCTTTAAAAACTCAAAAAGATTCCATGACTATAGTTGATAAAGAACTATGTAAGCTTAACCTGATTTTACCTAGCATGGGGAAAGCTAGAAATACTTCTCAAACGTTTTTCCACGCAAACGATTTAACGCATAGCCCTGTTGAGCACGCCTAAGACATTGACACGCTTCTTATTTTCCACATTTACTTTTTTTACGCTCGAAAATAGTAGCATCCGCACACTGAAAGGATACATTTATTAAATCATTCCTGCTCCAATTTCCGCAACCATGCTTAAATGATGCCTTCAAGTATAGTGTTCTGAATTATGTAACACAATCGCGATCAAGAGTCTATAAGTCCGGTGGCAATTGACATCAACGTCATCTGCCATGTTCACATCGTCAAACCGAACTAATGTTTCAGTTCACACTTAAACGGTTGTCTATCCTTAGATGACTTGTTACCCGTCTCCTATCAACAACACCGGAATCATACCATTCGACATCCAAATCTAACCTTCCTCTGTGCATATGCACAGAAGATGAGATTTTCTCATTTTTCCATGTAGGTGTGGTATAAAAATACAAGCATATCACAAACCATTCAATATTGTGCTGTGATTTTCAGAATTCACTTTGACTGCGGGACTTGTGCTATGCACATAGTCCCCTCCTCTGATGTTTGTGCATGTAAACCATGTTGATCTGGTTTTTGCCAATAAAAGACATCTACCCCATAAGTAACAACGACTGTTAGAGGATCGTTCATTCAGATAGAACGACAAAGTGTCAACATACAAGTTGCAATTAACTATTTATTTATGCAAGCGAATATGTAACCATAGGTATCGTCACTAACATTTAGTGGAATTGGAGTCCCACAGAACAGGTTTACACAGGACTCCCTAAAACAAATATTGACTCTCAGGCGACTTGAATGGTTGCATAAAGTTTGGTCATAAAGGATTTGATTATTTAGTGGTAAAAAACGTTCACTTTACATTTAGCTGCCGGGGATTTAAGTGAAGACGATGTCTTAGGGCATTATTGTCGCCATCCCATATACATATAGTGTAAATATTTGCAGGCAGACGTATATATAATATGGACTGATGGATTCGGGTCATCAAAGAAAGTATTTGATGAATTTTTCAGAATGACAAAAGTGCAGAACAATTTCCGCTCCGTAAAGGTGGGAGACAACCAACAACTTTTACGACATCACACTTAACTAAATTGAGTCAAGAGTGCATTTCTTTAGAAGTCCGTGCAACTACTTCCAAAAGCGGATGACATTGTTAAGTTGGTAGAAAAAAGCTAAATGTAACTGATTCGTTTGTTATTGTCAAAAAGGAAGTGGCTAAAACACGTTTTATGGAGAGTCTAAGACGAAGTTACAGCATTAATAACAGGAAGAACCCATCTACATCCAATAGGATAGGACAGAACGTTACAATAGATAGATGAAAGTTCGAGGAATCAAGGAACTTTATCTGCTTCGACTCCGCTTTTACATAACCTGAAAATGAAATCTGTGAGATGAATAAAAACTCTTGGCAACCGCTGTGTTTTTTTGGGTTAAGAATCCTTAAATTCAACTTAAAAGACAGTAAACAAAATTAACATTGAAATTGTTTGAAATAGTTATATTTCATGCAGATGACATTAACTAGAACCAAAAGAACAAGGCTGTATTGTGTTAGGATGACCTCTCCTTAGGTAGCACATACGAATAGAAAAGGACTTAAAGTAGGGTTACATAGAATTTCTTAGTCCAGCCCCAAACTGTGAATTGCAAAATATAAAAGATTGGTTGTTTTTTCAAGCAAAAACAGTCTTCAAAAACGCAATAACAATTTTTAAAATAAATGTTTAAAAGGCATTTCAAAGGTTAAACTAAGCACATCAAAGAACGCTTCTAAAATGCTAAGCATAAATCACAAAAAATGCCTCAAATATTTCTAAGAGAAATGCGTCCAAAACCACAAAATCATATATCAAAAATACTCGAAACAAAAAATCAAAAAAGAAACATATTTTCTTGCGTTTTTTGACTAAAGTCTAATGCCGTTTTTCAAGGGTCTTTAAAGCCTTTTTTTAAAGTGTTTTTTTACAAGTTTGCTGATGCAATTTTTGAAGCCCTTTTTTATTTTATTTTGCGTGCCGTTTTGAGTTATCGGTTTCCGAATCATTGTTAAACGAATTTGAAGAGTTTTTGTAGCATTTACTCTAACGTTTTTTGAGGGTTTTTTTTTTTAATTTGGAAGGCATTTTTATAGTTTCTTTGACGCTTATTTTGAGCCGTTTGTTAAAGCGTTTTTGACGTATTTTCAATGAGCAATTTTTTGTTTTTCTTTATTCATTTATATTGAGTTTTTTTTAAAACATTTTCTGATGAATTTTATGAAATGCGTAAATTGTCTAAATAAATTTTATTATTATAAGCGCAGTGGCTTAGTGGTTAGTGTGTTGGACTACTAAGTGAGGGGTCGCAGGTTCGAATCCCAAAAAAAAACCCAAATTTCAACTAAAGATTTTTTTCCACTGCGCCACCTCTCGCGAACGTCTGACAAACATCCGAGAGTATAACTGTCATGAAGAAGCTTCTCAATTAGCCGTTTGGACTCGGCATAAAATTGTAGATCCCTTCCATTCGTCCCAAAAATGAAAAACTCACACAAAACGAATGGTTGCGAGAAGCTAGGCCCAGGGTCCCTACCGACCTGTAGCGCCAAATATTTATTTTATTTATTTAATAAATTAATACACATAACCCATCATGGGGTCAATTCATATTTATACTATATCTATCATTTTGTCGCAGTGACATATTGCTTCTTGGCAGGCAACGATAAGATATTGAAAATTAAATCCTAATCTAGTGATCATGGTCCTCACAGGTGTGTGGAGTAAAGAGTATAGGTACGGACGGGTGTTATTTATTGTTTGTTTACGTGAAATGTTATTAAGAGCGAACTTTTAAGAATTAATTTGCATTACAGGTATGATTACCAATGTCACGTTTTATTGCGGTGACGTGTTGTTTTTTGTTATGTGAAATGTGACGCACAGTTAATTTGATTGTACAGCAAAAAAATATTCTAATTGGGTTGCTTTTACGGCTGATGGCAATCTGCTGTTACAGGCAGTTTCAGTCACATCAGGGATACGCGTTATATTATACTCATGAAAATTATAAACGGGTCATTAAAAAAATGTTCCGTTTATATGACTTTATGTGCTTTTTCACAATCATAATCAAAAATCAACCCTTTGGGTATAGGCTGTAGGCCAGTGACAAAATGTTGACGTAAAGAGTGTTTTTTTTTAATAATCATGCCGATTTCGTATGACCGCCAATGACTACATAATGTCAGTTGGCATTTGACAGTCGTAGAGAGTGTTCGATAACAAAAAAAATTATATGAATCAGCCAAATTCGAATTATGTCAAGAAACCGAAATATATAAGATTTAAAATGTAAAGCGACTGCTTTACATTTGTGCCACTCATGATAATGATTTGTCGTGCAAATGATGGCTATATCAGTCATTTGAATGGTTGATAAGGACAAAATATTAAATATAAGAAAAAATTCATTATTTTGACAGAAAAATTAACAAGAAATTACGTGTCGTAGTTACCTGATTTCATAACCAGTTACCAAGCTCAACGCATTCAGCACAAAAAAAACAACATTCAGTATGGGCAAGTCTTGCATTGCTTATCGCGCATCTTAAGTTTTTCCATAGAATGCTGTGGCCCAAACCTTGTTTGAAATCTTAATGGACTGACGACTATTTGCTCCTTGAGACCGTTTCTTTTATTTAAAATGAATTAAAAACATTAATATTATCTTTGAAGGCAATTTTCGAAAATCTTGTATTCCTCTACTATTGACAAGTATTTACTTGCAACTTCCTTTAGTATCAAATGCTGTAAGTATGACATCTGTTGCACAATCTACTCGACTCTGTTGTGAGTGAGACAAAAGCAATTGCCTCTTATCCTTTACTGAAATCATATTTCGTTATTATGTGGTAACCCCGTGAGAACCCTTATGCAAAATGTATAAAAAGTTATTTGCTTGCATATTATATTGCTCGGCAAGTCATTCTGACCTAATTCGTAGTTGCAGCTTTTAAAGACCCTGAACACAGTGCACCACACACAACAACCCTCTAAACTGTAGCCAGTGCCAGTTGAGGCCACAGTACGAGTACAGACTACTGAGTCATTGCACATGCACATTCATACTGTTGTGTTTATAATATCGCTCATGTTTTGCATCTAAAATGAGTTTCTCTAAAAGAGAATTAACGTTTTATGAAACAGTCTGCATAGTTTCAAAACAAACAATGGACCTCGAAAAAGGTTGAAAGTATACCTACTAGCATCTCATACCCATTTGATGGGCCACACTTTAGAGAGATGAAATATTCCAACATTTTAATTTCACTGAAATTCTTTTTTTCAGTTGTTTGCTATTATATTTCGCATTGAAGCCTGAACCGTCATAACAAATAATAATTCATTTTCATAAACTTTTATATTGAGTAGCGGTAGGTGGGTAACCAAATGGTGTTGGCGGTTGCATGCGGCACCAACCTGCCCCCAGTTTTATTTTGTTTACTTAAATAATCTGTGATGGGGAAAAATCGCTTTGGCTAGCATTTCATTGCTCTATCTGATATTACTTGAATGCTGTGCCTTCATAGACATCCAGGGAGCATTTGACAATACATCCATCGATGCCATAAAGAAGGCTTTGATAAGGAAAGCCATTGCCCCACTAATCATAAAATGGGTTCAAAACATGTTAGAAAGCAGAATCATTAATCTGGCGTATAGAGGCTCACAAAAGACTGTTAAAGACTGTTAGGGGATGTCCTCAAGGAGGAGTACTTTCTACTCTACTGTGGACTTTATAGTCATAGATGAACTCCTATAGACCACCTCACATAATCGGGGTACATAATACAAGGTTATGCAGATGATGCGTAATCACTGTTAGGGGCAAGCATGACTCCACGATATCAGAGATCATGCCCCAAACTTAACCTATAGATGGTGTCAGAACAAAGGATTGACCATAAATCCCTCAAAAACAGTCATGATGCTATTCTCAAGAAAGAGTAAACTACAACTGAAACCGATCATGCTGAATAACGCAGTAATCGACTTATCAGGAGAGGTGAAGTATCTAGGAGTAATCCTAGACAAGACTCTCACCTGAAGTTCACACCTTGATCAAGTCACCAGGAAGTCGACAAAGGTAATCTATATATGCCTTCGTCTTTACGGCAAAACAAGGAGCTTAAAACCAAAAATGATCTATTGGTCATACAACGATCATCAAAGCAATGGTCACCTATGCAGCGATATCATGGTTGCCAAAAACCGAACAAATAACGGCCCAAAAACACTAAACAAGATTTATCGCTTAGCATGTGTTGGTATAACAGGGGCAATGAAAACGTGTCCAACTGCAGCCATAGGGGCAATGCTCAGCCTTCTGCCTTTACATATTTCTGTAAAGAAGGAAGCTGGTCTCAGTGCTCTCATGCTCCCTGATATATTAAATCTTAAAGCAGGAAAACTCACAGGACACCTTCGGGTACAAGAAATGCTTCAAGATGATCCTGTGATGAAGGTATCAGACACCATGCTTAAAAGGCTTCGCTTCTCCAGAAAATTTAAGATAGTCATATCTGACAGGAGAACTGGAGAACCTGGAGAACCAAATAATTCGTAATACCATCAGGATAACAAATCTGGTACACCGACGGTCCAAAGATGGAATGGAAGGCGCTAGGGTCAATGGGACTAGGTTCCAAAGAGCTATAGTATTGGGAAAATCCCCAGACATCTTTAAAGCAGAGGTTCACGCCATAGATATATGTGTCCGAGAATGCTTACGAAGGCGTACTAAAGGTGCTCTACATCCTCCCAGACAGCCAGGCAGCTCTTAAGGCCCTAAGATGGTATTCGATCAGATCAAAGCTGGTTTTGATATGATACCAGGTCATGAGGGTCTTGATGGAAATGAACAAGCGGATTGTCTGTCAAGAAGAGGCGCCCTACTTCGGGTTAAATTTGAGTTACGTACACTCAAAATTCAGGAAATGGGAAGATGATAAACTTGCCGAATACTGGACGGATCCAAAATCCAAAGGACAAAGACAGGCAAAAAGATTCATGAACCCAGCTCGTAGAAAAACAAAAAAGTTACTTGAGCTAAGCAAAGGATCCTAACGGGCTGTCTTACTGGACACTGGTCACTAAGATACCATCTTAAAAACTTTCCGACGAAGACTCCTGTCGACTCTGCGGAGAAGAGGAAGAGACAACGGAACAGATACTCTGCGAATGCCCTGCTGAGGCAAGGGGCAGAGCTATCCATATGAAAGGGGCATTCTTAAGTCCTGCAGGCATAGGAAACATGGAACCAAGTAGGGTACTGAGGTTTATAAAGAGCTTCAACAGCTCCCTGGTTAATTTTCATTTTCCAACGCGTCTGCCACTCTGTAAGATAAATGTAACTTGAATTAAAATCACATATTATATGAAGCAACAGTCCTGGATGCCTCGATTTAAATAATAAATTTAATTAATACCTCTCAGCTAGGAATGTACTGCCATGGCGAGGATTACCTTATCCAAGATAGATAAAAGGTAGTAATTGAATCCACCAGTCCACCTAATCGATTAAACGACATACATTTCTATTTCCATTCTCAGTGCGCATATATATCTAAATCACTACACCCGGATGCACTGAAAGAGTTCCTTTCAAAGGACATACATTCATGCTGCTGTTTCCTTTTTTTGTAACTCTTTCTCTCCTGCATCGTGCTACAATTAATACCCTGAACTATCGAGAGTGTCTGTAAAAATTCGTTAAACTCCTTTTACACGATATACCTACCGTTGTTAAGGCGATTGGACAGAATGGATTAGCAATTGCGGCAGCTATGCCAGCCGCCAGTGTATGGAGGATATATCGAGATTAACTCGGCTTCGAGGGAACTTGTTGGTCTTTGCTGTAAAACCAAATGAAATTCAATTGTCCCAAGGATACGTTGTGTGACTTTTCATTTTCATTTGTTCGCAAATTTCTATAGGTTGCCTGTTAAAAAAATAATTCATTCCTCTTAAGAAGAAATTCCATTTTCTGTCATTCATTTGAAGCGAATAAATTCCCTTTAGTGTGGAATTTATTTAAGTGCATACATTAGGAGATTAGCGGACAAACGGTTCTTGGAAAAGCTTTACTTAAAAGTGATGACACAAAACAAAATCCGTATATACTCGTATGACCCAGGCAAGCATTTCTGTGTAGAGTTGCTTAGAAAGAATGGGCAACCATCTGTTCGATGACAAGTTTCTTTTGAAAAATGCAATAAAATGAACAAAATTAAATGTATTCCATGTATTTTATGTTTATTAGTAAAAGCAAACATTTCCATTAATTATGGAAATAATTATGGCTTCTGAGTAGCGCATTCTGTCATTCAAATTTCCAAGATCTTGTTGATGGTTTCGGGCTGTGGCTCACGTATTGCTTTGATGATATTGGACTTAAGTGCTTGAATCGTTTTCAGATTGTTGGCATAACATCGGTCCTTCACGGTTCGCAACAAAAAAAAAAGTCCAAAGGGGTCAACTCGAGGCGGCCAATTGACATTGCCAAGACAGCTGGTAATACGATTTGGGAGGGATCCGGTCGAAATTCTGCTTTCAAAATTAAGTCTTCTCACACAAAAATTTTGCTTTGCAAAATTCTGCCTTACAAAATATTGATTTTCAAATTGAATGCAAGAAAATTAAGCTAACAAAACAACTAACAAAAAATAGTGTAAACGACAGGAAAAAAATAGATATAAAAAAAAAATTTAAATTTTTAAAACATTGAAAATTATTTATACTTTTCATTTTCAAATAAAAATAAAATTAAACTAAAAGGAAACAAGAAAAAATATGCTTAATATTTACAAACAAATTGTAATAAAAAAAAACAATACCTACGTATTTACAAAACAACACATATAATGTGAGATTAAGTTGAAAAGAAATATAAATGTATTTTTACGTACTTATAAATGCATCATTTCGGCAGTATAAAAGGACAGCTGAAATGTTGTTTAATTAGAATTTCTTCGACAACCGACTGGTAGCATCTCGAATACTCTTAGACCATTTTCCTGGGAGGTTCGTTGTGATTTAATTACTGTTACGTTGCTAATGATGGTTTGATGAACAGACAAGGACTTTCCCTCAGTCTTAATAAGAAAATATCAATAAATTTTGCTTTCGTTTACTTTCATATTTCTATAATTAAAATAAAACAAAATTGTATTTTTAAAAAATACCCACGATATCTTTTACTTTCCTCCCTAGAGAAAATATAAGGCTACAAATAAAAACTAAGAAAAGAAAATTAAAATTGAAAAAAAAAACGAAGAAAGAAAAATGTTCTCTCCATCTCTGCTTTACAAAATTCTGCAAACAATAAAAAAAGGTTTTGAAAATGTTAAAAGCGCCAGCGCAAAAGATTGATTGTGACATGGCGCACCATTCTGCATGAACCAGAGGTCGTCCAAATCCATGTCTTCAAATTTCAGCAAAAAAAAAGTCAGTTAACATGGCTCTGTAACCAAAACGAAGAAAAACGGTACAATGATGCTACCACTCCACAATCCGCTACAGCAGCCACATTCTCGTCTGTGCGCACCGTACGACGACGGGGACCATAATCGTTGTCAACTAGCATACCAGTCCCACGAGCATTTTACACAAACTTGCGTACAGCAGGTGCTTCGTTTCGGCAAAAACTTCTTTTCAAAAAACGCACTGTTTGGGCTAACAGCAGTCACTTTGGAAAAAAGTTCTCAATATTTCCCAACGTTGTTCAAGCGTAAAGCGACTGATTCTGTTCCGCGGTATGATACTGATTATCTGCCAAGATTTCGAGCGGGAAACAGCTGTCAGTGTCAAAATAACCTATTATTTAAAAAGAAACCACTAGAGGGTAGGCCCTCTATACTCAGAGATGTTTGTCACATGTTCGCAATAGGTTGTGATGTAGCTAAGTCATTTAAATAAAAATCCATTCTATTTGGTGGGTGATTCAGTTTAACGTACCTAATCTAATCTACAAACCCTCGAAATAGGTATAGATATAGAATGTACTTCACCTGGTCGGTATCCAAACGTCATGTCATATCTCACATGTATTTAATCTTTCGCGGTTATTATTCCCAAAGGCTACTCAATAGGAACAACCTTGATGAGATCAAAAGTAGATATTATTCTAAGAAATGGGCAAGTACCTACTTGGGTTTTTTCTTCTATGCCCTGTTATCTCTGATAATTTGCTTAATTAAATGCAGATAAACCTTTCTGTAGCTGTTTTCATTCCAACCAAATGGGAATATATAAACGATCTCAAGTAACTTTAACAATCAGTCAGCCTTTACCTTCAAGAGCAGTATACTAACGTGTAAGAAAACAAAGACAGTCATGAATTTGCTCGGTCGTGTCCTCATAATGGCAGTGTGTGTGTTCACCGTAAGTTCAGGCTCTTCTCCGAGGTGTGCCCTTATCAAAAAGAGGTTTTATTCCAGGCATACGCTTGGCCCAATTTAGGCGAAATCCAAGTTGCGAAGGAAAGTTCCTTGCTCAAGGCAATGATCTCTCAGCTGAAGTCACCAAAGACGGAGGTCATTCCCCTAGCTAATGCCACCAACAATAACACGCAGGACTCGTGCTTTGCCGCCAATGCTGTTCGACAGGACCAAATCAATAAGGCGACTGAGAAACAAACTCAAGCGTGCTACGATTCTGCTAACAGTGCTATGGCCACGTACCGTAATACTACCAATCAAACCATTTCCAAGGTAAATGGCTTGTCCAAGGACTTACAAGCCAGATTGGCCGGTTGCTCAGCCAAGAACACATCTGACGCAGTTTTCGATTGCTACGTTTTAACCGTGAGTACTCTAAGAGATTTTTTTCTAGACCTCATATTCACCTAGCACTGTACTTTTTTTTAGTTTGACTTAAACTTGGCAAATTTGAACTCTTTGACCGCTCAGTCTCAGCTCGCGGTAGCATCTTTGTCCGGCTACGAGTATGAAGTTAATTTCGCACGACAAGCTTGCATTAGCAACGTTTTCATTGCCAATAAGAGTAACACCACAGCCGCATCCAATGATCTGCAAACGTGTTTGATCAACTCGAACTGGAATAACAACACCTTAGGGGGTTCGAATAGCACCAAACCGGGAAACAAGACCATGGTCTATTACTTGGATTAATATCAATAAAGATATAAAAAATATTCCATAGAAAACAGGTTATATTCCAAGTTGTCTTTATTCCGTTTGCAGGTTGTATTGAATGATGGTAAGGATAGGTGCTGCCATTATTATTATATATTTTTTTAAATCTTACATGATTATATCAGCTCCAGTATTGGAAAAAGTTTTCAGTGCTACCAATTGGTTTCTATTCAATCAATATGCTTTTGCCGTCTTAGGAGATGGATCAGCATGCTACACTCGGCAATAGTGTCGTTGCTCAACCCATAAGCTAATAAAAGCTGTCATAAACAAATCTGCGTCTTGTAATAGTTTAGCATTGTTGCCCAAGCAATGGAGTTATCCTCGTACGACGACCTGATGCTTATCAGGCGAAATTATCCAGAAGTTCTAATCAGATCTGTAGGTGAGCGACGAGTATTTAAGATCACTGCAAGCAACATCAAGTAAGTTTCTATGACGCTACAGCTAGTAGGGATAACTATTAAATCTTCCTTTTTTCGAAATCATTTGAACATTTTTGCTAAACTCAAAAGTTTGACTTCGCTAATCTGCATGCATCTTGGCAAAATGAGATCTTATGTAGAGTAAATATCGTAGCAGTTTTGCTTGATGAGGACTTCCAGCCCAGCAAATTACTTCTTTTTCTTTTAGTATTGAAGTTGGTACAGGTATAGTCTCAGTGAAACTGTTGCCGAGGCAAATGGAGCAGCATACGGCACCTTCAGTCTGTACGATCTGAAAAGTATGCGTGATATATCTTAAACTAGACCTTGATCTGTACAGCTCGTCTCTTAGATGACATAAAATCGAGATTACTCCAATCAAATGAAAATGAGTTGTTGTCTTTCGCTGCCTTAAATAGCTCGTCACGTAAACGAGTTGGTCGAATTTCTTTGTAAAAAAGCTTCGGTGTTGCTGTCTTCAGTGCTATGGCTCGCTCAGTACAAACAACTTTTTCTGGTCAAGGAAAAACGAATAAATTCTTCTTTTAGAAAATTTAAAGATAATTTTCTTTTTTTATAAACTAAGCTTATAAATTTAAGCAACATTTTAAGACCAAGATTGAGCTCAAATATTTAGCTCAAGTGGTAAAAAAGAGCAAAAGAAAATTTGTATGGTTATGTTTTACGTATGGTTTTGACTGGGGCCTTTCTTTCTCTATAGAATCTTCTTTATTTCGCACGTGTTTGTAGAGCCAAGGAGTCCTTCTCATACTTATGTGCAACTGCGCTTTGCAGGCGAGATTTGCAACTGCATGTCTCCATCTCTACAGTTGCAGCTTGCCATGGAGCCGCCTTCATACCTTTGCTACAACAAGATGGTGGTCCGATCCTGACCAGAGCTGACATTAAGAATATTAAAGGAGTTCCATCGATCGCAATTTTATTAATTTGGTTGTCGGTTTGATGGTCTGGAGACAGCCAAGTTCCTTAATAAAAATTTAAGTGGGCATATCAAGTGAGTTCGGCTCCCGTTGAGGTGTCCCGGAGGTGATGCTTTCCTATTGTCCAAAAGCGTCCGCCTTGCTTATTAGTTTTGCTGAGAAGATCCTAGAAACAGTTTTTGGTATAGCATTGCATTTTTCCCCTTGAGGATGTAAGACAACAGTAGCTTGTAACAATCTGCTTTGCACTCTAGGAGCCATCCTATTGTATAGGTTGATTCATTCCGCCGCACAACTTGCATGGCGGTGATACGTACTTTGGCTCCGATAGTTGTTGTGTTCAAACAGAGATGGTTGCATTCAAATATTAATTAACAAAAGTGCAGATGCTGTGCAAGCATCTGCAGTTATATTTCACCTGGAATTAAATCAAACAAAAACAACTGAAAGCATTTTGCATCTGAATATACAAGAAATGGGTAGGAATTTATTTGTTGGTCCTGTTCTAGGCTAAAAAGGAAAAGCTAGACAGTAAGTAAACTTTAATAAAATTATAGAGTTAATTAAAGAATACCTTACAGCATCCTTTGAGCGAAAGACAACTAGGTACCGTTGACATTCTTTCGCCATACCTTCTGTATAATATTCCGATTAAAATAAAAATGGGAACGATATTATTGTGAGAAAAATATGTATAAAAACTCACATTTATTATCCCCACTTCCTCGAAGTTTACACGTCTCTCACTTTCAGAGACCGATCAAGAACTAACTCTTACATATCATTTTAAAAATGGAGAACACGTCTGGCCAGTGTTGTCATACGTAACACCTTCCCTTTTTCAAGAGTATTGAAAATCCTTACGGACTTCAGTTCCAAATACTTCAAAACAGCCTACTAATAGGTATTCACAGTCCTGATACCACCGTTAATGACTTGAATTCATTCGTTGTTCGAAATTTTTCGAGCCGCGCATCAAAAACTCACGAAAGGGTTTTTTCCGACATTTCATAAATCATAATTGTGTTGCCTTTTTTTGGATTTACAAAACTCGCGCTTAAAAGTTAAAAACTAAAACTGAACAGAACAGAACAGAACAAAACCTCCTGGCACCACGTGAAGATAATATACGCATCAGATAGTTGCAGCATTGCGGACATCACTATGTCGGCGCCAAAAAATGTATCACTATTTATTCAACAGCCAAGCATACCGAATAAAAGTTAAAAAAAGAGACCCAAGTAGAGTTCACAAAAATACAGTTTCCTATAGGTATCCTTTAAAATGTAACTTTTTTTTCACGCGCATTCAATTTTCAGTGAAAAGTCTTATTGTGATGAATATTAGTCGGTGTTGCTAAAAACAACCGGAACATTTTCCACTGCAATTAGATGTCGATATATCCTATCTCTATGGGAGGCTGGCATTGCATGTAGTGTTGCTTGCCTTTGCCAAACTCATGGGGGTCTAGCTTTTTTTTTTTAGTTTTTGTTCAGAAACTATTCAGACAATATCATAAAACATTTTATTTTATTTTTTTTTGGAAATGCACGGTAGCAATCAATTTAAAAAAAAAAATAATAATAAAAACTTTATGAATGGGGGAACGTGTGAACATACCCAGCCGTAGATGAATTTAGAGAGCCCCAACAATTTCGTTTAAAATTTTCATTTGAATGTGCGCGGGGTTGGGAGTCGGCGTGTTTTACTGCTTCAGTGGTGAATTAGGTCATAATAGTGACTAACATGAAATGGGATTGAAATAAAATCTGTTTCAAACGTTCCGAGGTGATGGAGGCTCTTTTTTTTAATAATTTAAATTTTCATAAATTTGATATTAAATATTTGCGTAAGCTGATGATATGAGGAGATGAATGGTTTCAATAAACTCAGTATTTTATATACTAGGTACAATTATTTTTTTTTTTTTTTTTTTTTTAAACTTCTGTCTCGCCAAGGCGAAAAATAGGCACGTCGACCTAAAAAGGTCTATTGTGCCGGGAATGACAGAAAAATAATATCTAGGTTAGCAGTGTCTCTACCTCCCTAATGTAGCTGGTAATGTTTTCAGCAGAGGACTTCTTCAATTCTTCTGGACTTGATATTTCCCGAAAGAAGAATTTCCTTCTGATTCTAGATAGAGCCGGACATTCACACATGATATGCTCAGCTGTTTCGTCTTCTTCAAGACATAGCCGGCACTCCGGGGAGTCGGCTATATGAAGTTTGTGTAGGTGGTATCGCAAACCGTGGTGACCTGTAAGGTAGCCTACAAGGTTTTTGATATCGTGCCTTCGTAGATTTAGGATCTTTTTGGCATTTTTCTTGAATGGCAGGATTAATCTTTTGGCTTGCCTGAGGCCTGGGATTTCTTGCCACTGTTTGATACACGTGTTGTGTTCCCAACTATTGATAGTGGAAGTGATTGCTGATTTAGAGACGACGCAGAAAGGTTCTGGTCCTATGAAAGGGGTTCCTGACCCTTTCCTGGCCAGTTCATCAGCTTTTTCGTTTCCTTCAATACCCTCGTGCCCGGGAACCCACCACAATTTGGTTTTATTTCTGGAGCAAAGAGTTTGGAGAGCATTGAAGCAGTGCATGACTGATTTTGAGACAATTATTGGTGAGCTAAGGGCTTTTATAGCTCCTTGACTGTCTGTGAAAATATGGATGTCTGCGCCTTTGATCCCTGAAGAGTAGATAAGGTTCGCGCATTCCTTGATGGCATGGAGCTCTGCCTGAAATACACTGGGGCTTTTCCCCATAGGTATTGAGACGTTGCGATTTGGTCCATGTACGCCAGCTCCTACCCCCGAGTCCATTTTGGAACCATCCGTATACCACTTTAAGCCGTTTTGGCAGTTTGGTGGGTTATTGCTAACCCATGCTTCTCTCCCAGTGATCTCCGTGGAGAATTTCCTGTTGAAGCATAGTGTTTTTGGAAGTCGGTCTGTTACCGTGCAGATCATGTCAAGTTCCGGAAGTTCCGAGATAAGAATCATTAGTTCTGGATGGTCGCTAAAGCTTATCTCTTTCACTTGTGCCAGACTTGCTGTGCTGCGTATAGCCACTTTTTTGATGTGAATGTGGAGGGGTGTTAACCCTATTAAGGCCTCTATAGCAGCTGTAGGACAGGTACGCATTGCGCCGGAAAGGCCCAAGCATGCGAGTCGCTGTAGCTTGTTCAGCTTTGCAATGGTGTTCTTTTGGATAGTTTTGTTCCACCATATTATAGAAGCATATGTTATAATAGGTCTGATCATGACTGTGTAGATCCAGTGTGTAATTTTGGGTGTTATCCCCCAGGTTCTACCGTACATACGTCTGCAGGCCCATAAAGCATTGGTAGCTTTGGTAATTTTGTTGTTTACGTGGGAGTTCCAGTTCAGTCGTTTATCTAAGATGACTCCAAGATATTTGACTTCATCGGAGTACTCAATGAGTATGTCATTAATTGAAATTTGGTTTAAATTTAAATTTCTTCTCCTAGTGAAGGGAACTATGATAGCCTTATTGGGGTTAATAGAAAGGTCCTCTTTGCGGCACCAGTCTAACACTATCTTAAGAGCACTTTGCATAAGTATTGTGACTTCATTTGCTTTCTTACTCTTAACGATGATGACTAGGTCATCGGCGTAGCCTACAATATTGAAACCTGAGTGACTCAGTTCTCGTAATAGGTTATCTATCACCAAAGACCACAGTAGAGGTGAGAGTACTCCTCCCTGCGGGCAGCCCTTTACGGCTGTAACAGATGCTGTGGTTGGTCCTGAAGAGGCCGTTATTTTTCGGCTTACAAGCATCGCTTTGACCCATTTGATGGTTGGTTCATCTATATTTCTTTGAAACAAAGCATTTGATATGGAGTCATATCCTGTGTTGTCAAAAGCACCCTCTATGTCGAGAAATGCGCATAGTGCAATCTCTTTACAACTGTACGCATCCTTTATGTGCTTAGTTAGCTTTAAGAGTGCACCTTCAGTTGATTTGCTTTTCTGATAGGCATACTGACAGGGGTGTAGAGGTATGCTTCGAGTTAAGCATTCTCTGATGTGTACGTCGATTATTCTTTCCATTGTTTTCAGGAAAAACGATGTCAAGCTTATGGGACGGTATGATTTAGGTAGCTCGCTAGGCTTGTTACCTGGTTTGGGGATGAATACCACATTTACCTCCCTCCAAGTTTGTGGTATATAGCCCCAGTTAAAGCTAAACCTAAATAAGGCGATCAAGGTTGGTAAAGTGAAGTCCAGGCTTTTCTGTATAAGGGCCGGAAATATACCATCTGTACCTGGTGCCTTGTATGGTTTAAATGAGTCAACTGCCCATTTAACCTTATCCGGGGTAAAGAGTTTACCGGATAAACTATTGATTCTATTTAGGTTAATCGGACGTGAGTCCTCGGTGACGTTTTCATATGATTCGTCTATGATAGTTGACCCAGGGAAGTGCACTTGAAGAAGAGTGTGCAGAGTTTCTTCCCGGTCGCGTGTGACTGTACCATCAGGTTTAATTAACAGTCCCATGCAGTTGGACCGATCTTTTGACAGAGCCTTTTGCAGTCGCGCCACTGCAGGGAGCTCTTCGAGACTCTCGCAGTGCTTTCGCCAAGTATCTCTTTTTGATCTTCTCAACTCCTTGTTATATTGGGTGAGAAGAGATCGGTATTGATCCCACTGGCCGTTGCGTTTGGCTTTGTTGAAGAGCTTTCTCACTTTTTTGCGAAAGTCTTCAAGGGTTTTATTCCACCAAGGTACGCACCTTTTCTCTTTGATGCGCTTAACCTTGCAGCTGTTTGCAAAAGCCGTGAGAATAAGTTCATTCACCTGACTTTGTCCGGCTTCCATTTCACCTATGCTACTTGGAGGTTCTGGAAGCAAGTCAGATGTTATCGCTAAATTTTCGCGATAGGTTCGCCAGTTCGTAAGTTTATTGACGAAACGGACTGGTGCCTGTTCAGTGTTACATCTCAACTTGAAGCTGATGTGCATGTGGTCTGATAAGGATGCCTAGGTACAATTATAGGTGACTATGTTCAGTTGTGCATTTTGGTTATACGGTTAAAAATATAGGGGTGTTTTTTAATATATCCGCAGTATTACAGGTCTATGCAATACAAGAAAAAATGGTTTTCAAAACTTCCGATTTTTTTTTGTAATATATTCATATTGAAATTTAATAATGATTCATTAAAATGCTCATTTTATAGCGAATTTTCTGAAATTTAATCTCTAAAGCTTAAAATCCAGTGTTTTGTTTTACAATCTAACCTGGTCTATATTAAAATAATATTTTAATCAAGAACTTAACATCTACTCTGATAACATTTTAATACGAAATTATTAAAGCTATCAATTCAATACATTTGCATATGGTTTTAATACAGGATCTGAACCAACGTGGCTCGATTTAAATATATCGGTATTACTTTTTAAAACAAATATATCATTTTGTCGCTTGGTAAAGAATTTACAGTTAGTTTGAGCGCCCTCGTCAATGGAGTGGATAATATCTATGGATAAAGTTTTTTTTAAAAAAAAAAAAAAAATGTTTTAAAAATACAAACATTACATTGATATCCAATAAGAATATTTTTGCTTTTTTCTTAAGCTGTGAAGCGCAGAGATGTTTTTAGTGTAATTGCTTTTGACAGTCCAGAGGTTCGAGCTCATTGCCTCAGAAATATGGCTATTACGTTCCAAAAATAATTAATAAGATAATTCGGACATACATGAGTTCTCACTTCTATTTCTGGAAAAAAATATATCTATACTAAAGGAAGCACAGCGAAACTAAATAAAATAAAATGTTTACTCCACTTCTCAGTAGAGGGGTAATATCTTGATCTCTCGATGATAGCAACAGGCGGCAAAATGAAATTGAAAGTGGCGACGAAATTCTTCGTCCGGACCAACTCGATTCAGTCATTAGAGCGGATAAAAACTGTCACGTCAAGAAGGCGACCCGGAAATCGATGAAATCTATGATCTATGTAACGAGATTTTTTCCCCCCGAGAACCTAAGAGCCAGCGAACAAACGCTCCGACTGAGGTACACTTGGTCCAAGTCCACTACTTCTAGAATATTGGGTATAGAGCCGATGTGAAAATCGGCGAAACACCTACCTATCTACACAGTTTTATTTTATGTGTAGGTATTTTCGGTACAAAATGTTGTGACTATTTTAACAGGAAAGGTTGTTTAGGATCTCTACCTGTAAACCCCTCACCACTGGTTGTCTGCAGATTACTGGGGCAAGATATTCTGTAGCCTTTTGAATACAAGAACAAATATTGATTTAAAAGACCAAACATTTAAAAGAAAAACGGCCAATTAATTTTACAATTACGCTTTTGTTTCATTTTCGTATTAATGGCTGCCGTTTCCTACATCTCTCACAATAATTAACCCCAGACCAGGCACTATCGTCAAAAGCCCGGCTTTTACATTTTATTTTACTTTGGACAAATTATGTTTGCACCCATGAACAACCAGAACTTAAACCACGCAACTGTGCATGGTTCCCTCTGTGTTCCCACTAATTTTTTTTGTCAAATTGAACCACTTGAGGTCATTTAAACAATTAAATTTAATTTTATAGGGTTTTCTCCAAAAATTAAATAAAACTTATTTTATAAGAGGACTTCAGAGACAATTTACGATCTCAAATGGCAAAGTCCACATTGTTTCAAATCGCGTGGTAATGCATACATACACCTAAAGAGACCTTACACGATATACCTATATTTTCCAAGGCGAGACAAAGCAATGTATCTCATCTCGAAACAAAGGATGGACTACGTTAATCCAATTTTTATGCGTTTTTTTTAACAAAGAACGACATCCAGATTAGCCAAAGTTTGCCTTCCCATTGCACTGCACGGAAACGGTCATAATCTAGGTATACCTATAAAAAGTGCATGCCATACTTTTGTTAAATGCCCTTCATAAAGGAAACACCATGCTTGCTCACTTTTTTCTGCTTAGTGCCATTATTCAGCAACATTTTTTGCATGTGGCCTTGTTGAACCTCGGTAGTCGGTATACTGTGCTGTGCGTTCAACCTCTATGCTGTGGCAACGATAATGAAGTGACCAACCACCCATAGCCTACTTCAAAGAGCCGTTGTAATAAATTTTCAACGAGCGGATACAGATTTCCGCAACGAATTCAGAATAACAATTGAAATTGTCCTGCTCCTGCATGCGGTGTTTGTAGTGCCTCCAAAGATATATACTCGTATATACCCAAACACACCTCTGTCGAATGGTGAAGCAGTTAGCGAAAGCGTCACACCTAGAACGACCGGTTTTATTTAATTTTCATGCAAATTATCTCCGGATATACACATCCAGTCACCCACACTAACTACGTCACTACCACCCTGTGGGTGATGAGCAAGAGAATATAGCATGCACACAATGCGATCGACTGATTCGTATTTCGTAGTTCTATCCCGTTCTATTATGCGCGGACATAGTTTAAATGAACGAGTAAATGCAGCGGTGGGTCTGTGTGCTTCGTCTGTGGGTTTACTTTTAATTTAATTTAGTATTTTAATATCAATCGCGTGGTAACTGGAGTAACTGGAGAAAGTCTGGCGCAGTGGAAATTTCTCAGGAAGTAACCCATGACACCGAATGTTGTAGGTGATTTAGGGAGTCGAAATTAAAAATAATTTCGCAGTTACTTTTATTAATTAGTGAGTTGGGTACTTAAAGTTATTATATAGTTGTAGTGGTACGAGTATACTAGGGAACTTGTTTTGAAAAAGTTTCCAATTCTATTAATAATGAATGATGTCAGCAATAGGGACAACCAATGTAACACGAGATAGGTTTAGCTTCTTCTCAAAGCGCCTCAGACAATATAGGCAAGAAATGGGCCCATACTGGAACTTTCAATACACTTGTAATAGGATCTCTATAAAATAATTACTAATATTTTATTTGGATAGTGGCGGAGGTAATAATGATACCAAAACCAGGCAAACCACCAAACGAAGTTACCTCATATCGCCCAATATCTATTCTACCAATGTTGTCCAAGTTGTTCGAAAAAGTGCTGGCATAAAGTCTACAAAAAACAATAGATGAAAAATCGCTAATCCCAATTGACTAATTTGTATCTAGAAATAAGCACTCTACCATTGATCAGGTGCATAGATTCGCAGACAAAATCGAAAAAGCATTTGAGGAGAAAAATGTGTGCTCTACAGTATTTCAATATAGCACAAGCTTTCGATAAAGTCTTGCACAAATGACTGATACAGAAATTACAAATGCAAATGCCGAAGGAGTATTCGACCATTCTGAAGTCTTATATATCAGATCGATTCTTCAGAATTAAGCAAGACACAGAGTATTGAGTATCATTAAGAGAGATTAAAGCCAGTGTACCACAAGGCAGTGTACTAGGTCCAGTTCTATACCTATTTTTCACTAGCGATCTGCCTGAAAATGAAGAAACCACCATAGCTACTTTTGCAGATGGCACAGCTGTCCTTGGTATAGGAGCAACTGTCGAAATAGCAAGAAAAGGCTTCAAACAGCAATAAACAAAATTTCAGAATGGACAAAGAAATGGCAGATTAGATTAAATGACCTTAAGTCAGTCCATATTAATTTTACGTATAAAAATGTACCATTAACAACAATCTAGTGGAATATTCAAACACAGCCAAATATCTGGGCATGACTATAGACGCTAAACTGCGTTGGAAAGCAAACGTAAAGAAGAAAAAAACAAGTAAAAGTGTTATCATCGGCCTGGCCAATGCTTTGATACCCTCCACTGCATACAAGTCATGCAAAATTGGTTTTGTATGGGAGGTATCAGAACTAATTGACCGAGATAGCCCATTTTTAATACCAACCTAACGACGATAAAAGAAGTCCTTTCACAAAACTTCATTCGCCTAAGTTGTTTCCTTTGGACGCTATCGTGCTTTTAACCGACAGACAGACAGATAGACGGACATGGCTAAATCGATTCAGAATGTGATCAGAATATATATACTTTATTAGGTCTCCGGTGGTTCTTTCTTGGCGTTACAAATGTAATGGGAAAGTGAATATACCTTCCTGTGAAGGGTCTGAGTTGAACATGCGATACAGTAAAATATATTGGCTTATTGGGAGATGCTCATCCCTGTCCAACTACAATAATATATTGCTATGCACGCAAGTTCTGAAACCAGTATGGACCTACCGGCTCCGGTTGTGGGCATGCACATGCCAAACAAATTTACAAAAAATTCAGGTTTTCCAAAATAAAGTACTAAGAAACATAGTTAATGCACCTTGGTACATACGCAATGCCGATCTGCATAGAGATCTAAATGTTGAAACGGTTGATGATTAGGTTAAGAAGGTTGCTCGGAAGCACAGAAGTAGGCTTCTTAACCACGTAATCACAAAAATAACAGTACTTTTAAATAATGTCAATGTAATCAGGAGATTGAGACGAATAAAACCTCTTGATCTATAAGATTTAGCTAGGGCTAAGAAATCAGGTATTGTTTTCAAACAAAACAAGTTTATAAATCCGACAAACCGCGGATTTATCTCTTAATTCATAAA
The DNA here is from genome assembly GCA_948293265.1 of Cheilosia impressa. Lineage (NCBI taxonomy): Eukaryota > Metazoa > Arthropoda > Insecta > Diptera > Syrphidae > Cheilosia > Cheilosia impressa. The sequence goes on from OX411883.1 coordinate 27,844,793, forward strand.
ATAATTCAAAAATAAATAGCTGATTAGTCGTACGACTAGGTGCAATCTTATTCGGGATGGCGAATGTCAGTCCACCGAGAGTTTTTTTAGATGAGTTAAAGTGCATCACTATTGCAGAAGCATCCCTCGCGTACTAGCTCTGCAATGTCTTTCGATGATTTTTTACTTCAAGCAAATTCCCAAAACAAAAGAAAAAAAAAATATTTGTGATCGTTGTCCTTATGGCAAATTGGGAGTGAACAAAAAGATTTTTGCGACCCAGCCATGTGTTTTAGGTTGTTAAATCAATGTCGCTGATGTGTTAATGCACACCAGAAATTTCAGTGCAGTTTACTTGCACTTTTACTGCAACCACAAGAGGAGCCACATCTTTTTTGGCAATTGCAACAAAATATTCTAAGGATATGCTCTGAAGCTAGTTGCTGGTTCGTTATAAGCGACATTGGAAGATCCCGTCTATATTTCTACTGAACATTTCAAGGAGTGTGCTACACTGTGCCGCTCGAAGTGCTCTACTTATGCAGAAAGAAACTTATGCTTAGCTAGAGGTAAAGTGTCAATAAGTAGCTAATTAAATGTGGTTGCAAGTCGAGTTTCCTTGCAGGCGCACTTTTAAAAAAATTACTTTCTGATGGCTGTAGTCCGGTAGATCTGGCCCTGCGTTTTTTGTTCAATTTCGGGTTGTGCCTCGTGCGTGTGCAGCTTTCGAGGAAGTTCTGTTGAGATCAGCATTGCTATTAACTTAGAAACTAACTGGGGAATGTGATTTGATTGAACGTCTTAGCTAGACGTAGGCCAAGAGCAGCACATATATGCTTTCCTAAAAAACTAGGTATAATGGAATTTGCCGAGATAATGGTCCCAATCCACGGATGTTCAGAGGATTCTTCTATTTTTTATACATGTTAGGCGAGCGTTATTTAATTTATCCTCGATGCGGATTATCAAGTACCGATTGCTTAAGAATCGGCGCAGTGGCTTAGTGGTTGGTGTGGAATACAAAGCGAGGGGCCCAGGTTCCAGTCCCGAAAAAACCCAAATTCCAACTTAAGGTTTTTTAAACTACGCCACCTCCCGCGAACGTCTGACAAACATCCGAGAGTATAATTGGAATGAGAGAGCTTCCCAATTGTCCGTTTGGCCTCGGAATAAAATTGTAGATCCCTTCCATTCGTCCTTAAAATGAACAACTCACACAAGACGAATGGTTGTGAGAAGAAGGGTCCCTTACGAACCTGTTGCGCCAATTTTCTTAGTCTGCTGCTAATTGTACGGCTCTACGTGGTCTCTTAAGTTATGAATGTTCCATCTGCAGATCCGAGGGTCGTTGTCCCTATTTTACTTTGCAGAGTTGTCAATAATAAATATGTCCTGTGTAGAGATTCTCCTTCTAGAATCAACATAGTTATGCCATGCCTGGCGACTTCGCATTCGCAGGCCCTTGCCAAGGTTATAGTTGTGCTCGAAAAAGTGCTGCAGCTATTTGGAAAAAAAAATCTGATATATGAGTAGTTCGAGGAATCCGCCGCAAGATGTGGACCACCACCTCTCTTCATATATGTAGGTATCTTAGGAACGGGGAATAAAACCTTAACAAGATTTCAATATTTCAACAAAATCCAATCGGTGGTCTCGCGAGATCGCTTTTGGCTTGATTCAAGAGCTGCTTAACGTTTTGATTATCCAGATCCCACCAAGTGGGTCAAGGCTTGACTTTCGTGGTAACAAATTAAAACACCCTCCGCTAGCATCCATCCAATCCAAGTTCAAAATAATTTCATCGAAGTAAGTAACAAGTTTTGCTGTCACTTATATAATTTGAATTATGCCACTACATGCGATTGTGATTAACCAGGACCTATTTATTTTGAGCTTCAAAGGCTGAGCATGAGCATTTCCACCTTCTGCAGGTGAGTTGTTATTTTCGGCAGGATTTCCTTTCATCCACGTTGAATATTTGCCAAATTTCAAAAACGGGTGACTATGCCATTTCCTGGTGGGTGCTAGCTAACACAACCATATCACATACCCCATGCTCTGCTTCGCACTCAAAACCCGAACTACGCACGCGGATCTGCACCACCTCTACCACCCTAATGTAATTTTCTCGTTGATTTTCCCACAATTTCTTGAAAACATATCACCATATATGCAGACCGAGTGTGTATAAGTATATTATCTTCATCGGCATGGTGGGGGGCAAATATGGTATCCATAAGCTTCAGTAACCGTCTGCTGAATCTCGAGACACCACAACCACCATCGACACCAACTTATTCCGTGTTCCGTATGTTATCTACCGGAGATATGAGGACTTGTCCTGCAGCCGCCTCTTTTCGATATCTCCTCGAATCACATGCCAGGATGAGCATATTTCCTCATTTCCTCCACATCCTTGGTTGTGTGAAAATAAGAAAAATGAGTTCGCAAAAACGCTTCAAGGCCAATGATGATGACTTAGAAGTGTGAGCACAGAAGGGAAACTTCGCTGCCGACGTTGAATTTTCATCAGCGAATTACATACGATGTGCGACAAATTTTCCCTATCCTGGTTGGCAAGCTGGCCGTTTTAAGAAAACACGAACTACACTGGATACAAAGTTCTGAAGAAAATTTCCACCGAAATGGTAGAGTAAAAACAATTTTAAACTTTGCTCTTCCCTCTGGAGCGCTTTCCGAGATGTGTACCTTTTAAGCGCGAGTAGCTTTACGGGTCGTCTATATGCATCGAATTATAGATAACGGATTTACATCTTGGAAGGGGGATCGCAAGTCTGCCTGATTCGAAACATACGCTGAAGGCAGCATTCTTACGAAACCCCAAGCATTTTAGTCTCCTTTTTGTGGGTCGTCCTTTGAGCTTATTTAGAGAGACGAGAAAGTTTGATTTATTTTTTTTGTTTTATATTTTGGCAGTTGCCTAAGGGGGGTGAGTTTGGTAAAAGGACTGAAAGTGCATGGCCGGAAATTGTATGAAAATAAGGAATTCCGTTTTTATATATTTTGGTTTCGAGTTGATAAGGGAATCTTGGGTGAGCTGCCTTGGGAAGAGCATTTGATGCTTCATTAGCTGGAAAGAGAGACGTACGTTGCAAAATTACGTGTGCGCGTATAGGGTTTGTTTTTGCGAAATTTGTTTTTCAAATGGAAGCGCATGGTGTCGGTTTGAGTAATAAAGTCCTCATTAAGGGCATTTGTTTATGCTAATGCTAATTAAATATTTTTTTCTGTTTTATGTCTCTAGGGGTGTTTTTTCCTCTTTTTGAAAAAGTAATATTTTACGTGGAAAAGAAGTAGGTATTTTCTTGGAGATCTGTTGAAAATTGCGCAGAGTATGGGCGTTTACAGTTATGAAGAACTGCACGTGCGACATTTTTTGTAGAGGGTCGATATATTTATTATTTCATACCCAGCAAACAATGTAATTTAATGAGTTGTATGAAATTGTCGTTTGTTGTTGTTGCTTGTTTAATGTGACTGTTAGAGAGGCTCAGTATCAGTCGGTAGGAAGGGATTGTGCAGAAGCAAATATATGTGGGCGTATAAATCAACTGATTTTTTGAATGTCCAATTGTCCATGTTTCGTATTCGCGAATGGTGTCTTAGATATGTGCGGCAGAATATAAATAGGGACCATATAACATGTTTGGTACTGCTTGATACCTTTGAAGCGTTTGTCAAACACTCTGACACAGCTAGTCGCAGTCTTCTTAGCAATTGTTACAGATCTGATTTTTAAAATAATGCCAACTCCTTACCGCCATTTTTAAGATTTCAGTCATTTTGGACACACTCAGGAGAAATTCTTTGAGCAGGAACGTAAGTATTAAGGAAGTATGAAGAAAATGAGGAACAAAATGATCTTTGAGTGCCTAACACTTTTCTATTTTGGTGTTGGAACCGAGTGCACGTATGTCTTTTTTACTAAATCATTGCAACAATAGCTGAAGTGATTAAGTTGTACATATCTTTTATATTTTCTACAAAAAAAGAATAGCTAACGTAAGCTCCCTGATATACTTATATTAGATACCTTATAAAGTTTCTGCATCCCTACTTAACTCGTTCATTTGTTCAGGATGACGAAGAAGAAATCTTGCTCCTCCGCAAAAAATGGCAAGACACGCATCCAAGAACTTTGATATCGAAAATGGTTTGAGACGCAAATAATCACTCTTGTCAATCGCTGTTTTTTGGGATGAGAAGACATTTAAGAAAGAACCAAGAACCAAGAACCAAGATGCTAATACCCTAATCATCCCTGTCTTTCAATCTAAAGCGAATGATTTTTATTTACTATTAATATTTTCGAGCTGTAACATTTAACTAGACTTATAGATCCCCCTTCTGAAGCTGACAGTTTCACGGGGGACAAATAATTTGGTCAGTAAACTACTGAACTAAAAAATAAATAAATGGAAAGTTCATCTGCTTTGCTCTCACTAAAGCGACTTACACAAGTGACTGCACCCTCTTGTGTGTCATGTCAAGTAGCTTTAAAAAAAAAAACCTGTTACACACTCAACTTCCTTGTCAAAAGGCGTTCACTTTCAGTGAAAGACGACATCCACTATAACACCTCGTATCAGCACTCCTGTTTCTGAGCTGTATAGATACACGCTCGTCGCAACTTGCACCCCACAACTATATTCTTTGGTATCCCAATTCAACCCATTCAAGATGTCAAAACGGGAAACCAATTTATCAAAGCAAACCTTACAGTAAGCGGTATCCGGGCAAAAATACCCCATACGTGTCTGTGACAACGAACGCCTCCGCAATTACTTCTGACAACGTGCCAAGGGTGTTTTGTGTTGAATTTATTTCTTACCGCCACTCGTGATGACTTGCTTGGGATAAAAAAAGGACTTCAACACTGAAAACTTCACTTTATTGCTCGCTGCTGGTTAAATGAAGAGAAACTTTTTTCGAAAATTTCAACTGCTAAACATGCGCCACATTCAATATCACCTCAAAGAGGGGAAACAACTGTCAAACGCAAAATGTTATCCGATTTGTCAGGGATGATCCGCAACAACTTCCAAAAAGTGAATTTTTCGCATCGCTTGGAGTCGACACAAATTTGTACCAGCAACAGCGATGTCGCACCTAAACTCGTCAAATTATTAATAAACACCATCATGGATGGTCCTCAAATCGCCTGAGGTGTATTTGACACTGAAAACAGTAAAAAGCGGTGGACAGGGGAAAATTTGGTTTTCGTTCTCTGCAGTATGCATATTGTATACATACATAGGTACATTCATTTCGGCTAAAATTGGTCGCAATTTTTCATTTGTTAGAGCCCTCAAGGCAGGACACATCAAAATGGAGATTTCTCAAATCTGCATGGGTAGATGTGTATATGCATAATGTCACAATCATCTGATGTTCGAAACAGATTGTGGAAAACGCCATAAGTAAATTGGTGATACTGATGTTTGTAGCATGCAAATTATTTAGGTACCTATATCCTTTTGGGAACATTGCCAAATAACACCGTAGGCGCATATAAAAAACTATTTGGGGAGATAGGGTGTAAAAACATTAAAATAACTTCTTTTTCTTCTCGAGAAATTCAAACAATCAGAAATAGATTCTTTTCAAGTTATTCAAACAGAATTCCCTTGGGTTTAAGTTCTACTCTTAAGCATTGGGTCCATCTACATTTTAAGCAATAACACTTCCAAAAGTCCCAGACGTCAGAAAATATTAGTGTGGTATTCTTGACATTCAGTCCAATACTGACTTTAGTTATCACTCAATTCAGTTCATTAACTAGTGTACTTCTAAGCTTAACCTATACATTTGTAACCTTATATATCTAACTTAACCACTAACACAATTAGTACGTATAACTTTATTAAAGTATCGAATTTTAAGGAGTGGAAGAAGTTGACTCCGATTGTTTCCAAATCGCATGACTTTGCCAAATATAAATGAAATGAAGGGCAGTTTTTTTTTTAATTAGGAGCTCAAAAAAATATACCCACTTTGATACTCGTACCAATAAAATGTGCAAAACTCTTTTTATTGGTAAATTTATATGACAAGATTTCCGATTGCTTCTGTTTTTGTAAGAGGATACCAGACACACACAGATAAAGGGGAAAAATCCAAATATAGAAATATATTCGGTTCAAAGAAAACTTGAGCATTGCTGTCGTTTTCTACTACAAAAGTATTTTTGAACTGCACATCAGTCGTCCGTACTACCCTTGTCTTCATGTGTACTACCCCACCAGGTAAACAAAATATCAAAGCAGATTTTTTTTTACTTTATGTTTCCATAATGTGTATCATTTATAAAATCCTCTTCGAATTAATTGATAAAGCCTTGCATTTTGTTCTCTACCGCGATATTGAGTACCTCTGATTTTAAGAGTAGCTAATACTTTGAGAAATATCTTGTAAAGTCTGAAACTTATCTTAAAACCCTTCCTACTCTTTGAATGAATTATTGATATGTACACGTAAATGGTAGAATCTACTCTTTTTTACTATTAAGGTGAAGAGTATCTACCCTTGCAGATATATTTATTTTCATACATTTTGTATGAAAAAAAAACAAAAATCTCCTTGGTTGAAATATAAATTGACACGAAAAGTAAGCGCTGAACATCGACTAAAATAAAATTTGAAACACACAATAGAACATTTAACATTCTGTATTTCAAATGACATAATTTTAGAAAAGGTATTGACTTCAATTAAATTTTTTTATTTTGTGAACGAGGACCGGTAAAAGGCGTATCACGTAAAATATAGTGCGCTTCTTCAAGCCTAGGTGGATTTGCATACCATTTTGTTTCGTCCTTGCCGATAAAAAAGTTACGCAAATTGCAACTGGTTTCACCATTATCCTTATCATAGATGCAGTCAATTGCTTCTTCCAATTCCGCGTCATCGGCTTCGGAATTAGTACTGTCATTAAGCTCTTCGTCTACCAGTTCCCCACCGATTTTAGCATCAGAATCAGGAGTTTCTTACACTTTATCTTCATCATGAGACTTACTTTCAAATCAATCAAGATTACCTTGATAAGATTTTGAAAATACTGTTGCTGAGTTTGGAAAGACAGTCAACGTATGATCGAAAAAAATAGTATGACAATAATTGCCTTTTCGATTGAAGAGAAATATTACCCTTTCGAATATATATTTTTTATTTGTTTTTTATATAACATTGAAGAAAAAAAGGGCACTTCCAAGTAAATTCTTAACACTATAGAAAATTCCGGGATATTTTTGTTAAAGAATTGCCCTTGCCCAAAATTCCAAAAACACAAGGTTGTCAAAAAGCTTGACAAGCTTCGTTTACAAATTTTAGTTAAAATTGACTAAAAACTAAAAAAGTAATAAAATATTGTAAAAGCTATAAGAAATCATTGCATACTTAATATATAAGAATCTAATGTATCTACCCGGGTAGATACTGTTCAAACGGAAATTTCCATTCATGCGAAGGTTAACTAAAGAAATTAAATTATTCGCCTTTTGAAAATATATAATAACGAACCAATAGCATTCCGTAATGTTAAAATATTTTATTCCCCCAAAGTTGGCAGCATTTTTTGTTTGCATGTTCTTGCATGTCACACGTATTTTAATGTGGTATCTGGTATTCAATTATTATTGAGCTTCTTCAGATTCGCTCTCAGATTTCAGATTTCGTATGAGTCAAATTGAACATAAGAACGTCACTTGCTCTTTATTTTGTTTATACGTTTGCGATTTGATTATCCATCCGATACAATGCGTTTCTTTGCAGTTGAAAAATTTCACGAAAACATCAACAAACTCCACTAGTCGTCAAGTGGCACTGGTATTGGTAAATCTGAAGCAACTCTGGAAAAAAAAAACAGATTCGCAAAAATGCATTGAAATCGAAAAAAGATTTTTCGTACCACTCGAACATAAAATATGACCTAGAGCAAATAAAGTGCTCTGAGACTGCCAATCCGAATACCAATTGAAAAAATACCGATAGCAAAGATTGTTGCGAGTTGGGGGTCTCAGAATGGTTTGCCTTTGGTTTTTAAAGGTTGACTTAACCGCAACTTTTAATAGACAGGACTTTTGAAAGAGAAGGACAGCACTATACTACTACCACAAACTGAGTTGTCTACCATACCTACCTACATACCTCCTACATCGCATACCTTATAGTTATAGAGGCAGTTCGTGTTTAGTTATCCAAAATCCGTTCAGTAAAAACTGGTTAAAATAATTCAGATATTCATTAAAAGAGAACATTGAACAACCCAATAGCTCGATATTAAACAACCAACCCATTACCCATGACAAAGTATGGAAAATCACCCAAATGCTTTCAATGCAATTCAATTTAATGTAATTTACACAATCTGCCACAGCGGTCCCTCCCCCAGCAGCATAGCACACACATGTATAATTCATATCTTCTGCTTGTGCTCTGCCTAGATTAAAGATGGCGTGCTATTAATCAAAATGCCACCGAACATTGTGGTAAAGCGAAGAGTGTCAGCCTCCCTAATCCCTCACCCGCCCAGTAGGGCTTTCAATCCGCATTGTTTTCCGCTTATGCGTGGTTTTAATTTTTTCTTTTAGCAAAAACCCTGTCAAGCACTCACCTCGGGGACTTTCCCCTTTTAAATCCCATATCGAATAAATATCGTGTGAAATCCAACAACCGCATTCCAACCCTTTATCTAAACGAGGTGCGGTGAACAAAAAAAAATGAAAGTAAAAAAAAAACCCCGTGAAATACGTAAACTGTCGGCCACAAAAGGTGTAACCGTAGCTTTCACCCAAAATTGATTGCAAGACCGAGTTCGAGCCCATTACGAAAGTGGCTACCCAATGGGTAATGCCCACAAAGAGCCAAATGAAAAGTTCAAAAACTCATTCAATTCAGCGGACCCGTCCACGGATGAAAATGAAAATAATGTTTGAATTGATGCTTTTACACAACTTACTACCCCAGTTTGTAGGTACTGCCACTGCTGTGTGTGCCTGTCCTCAGAGCCGGGAAATATACACTTGTGATTTGGGGGCAATGCTTCGACGAACTTGTCGTGTTAAATATTTACGCGACAATTTTGAGCGGCGGGATATCAATTTGAGGAATTCCGATTGGAATAAGTACAATAGATCCAAAAATAGGATTCCGAAGAGAAGCAGGTACACGCACTTTGTCCTTTGTGTATTAAGGATTCAAGTGAAAACAGAGAACACCAGCAGCTTAGCGGTTTCACTGACACGGGAGAGTAGAACGTAGATGGGCGCCGTGTGTGGGGAATTGAATTATCCGAAAGTGGTTTTTGAAGTGAATTACAATTAAGTTTGAATGTGCTTTGATGAATTTAATTATTATTTCCAGATGGTGCCCGACGTAATGAAGTTCGACAAAATTAAATTCTGAGATAAATTTGACTGTGTGCAGCTAAATAGGTAGCTGGTTGTTGGTATAGAGAATTTGCGGTTCTGCAGTAATTTTGGCGAAAATCTGTGTTTTCCAGTTGTGTTCCGATAATTGATGTACGTTTGTATGTGCCTTGGTTCTTTTATTGCAAAATATTTGTTTGCAATCGAGTCTGCAAAGTACATGTACAATGTACATGTACATCTACATGTACAACGTGGGCCAAAAGTAGCGACATTTTGCGAATGTGCGATAATTTATTCAAATGGCGCTTAATATTTATCGTTGTATTTACATTGTCCATTGACGTGTACAGTACTGATCCAGATCAGATCACGCTGCTAATAAAATACGGCTAATGGAGCGATATACACACTTGCAAAATGTTGATTTAAATGCGATTTTCGACGCATTTTTTTGGCTAGGTTTTTTGTCGCGTTTTTGAAAGCGTTTTCGAACGCTTTTTAAGAAGCGTCTTTTGTTGTTTCTGACTATTTTTTTTGATGCGAGTTTTTGTGGGTTTTATGAAGCGTTTTCTGTACGAAATTTTAGAAGCATTTTTGAGGAGTCTTTCGAAATTTTTGATGAAGTTTTTGAAGCATTTTTTATGAAGTTTGAAATGCGCTTTTAAGGCTTATTTGATGCGTTTCTTTATGCGTTTTGACTCGTTTTTTTAACTCTACTTTCGACGCATTTTTTGCTGGTGGCGCTTCTAATGCGATTTTTGTCTCGTCTTTTCGAATTTTCTGGTAATTTTAAAAGTGTTTGTAGGTGCGCTTATTGAATCATTATTGGGCTAATTTTTTTGGGCGCATTTTTGATGTGTGTGAGTACGGAAATAAAGTGTTGAAGTGAAATGTATACATATATGTATTTGCTCTAAATAAAAATAAGGAATCCGAATTCGACTTTTTAGAACGACCTTATTGTGTATTCAATGTCTATCGTATCTTAAAAGCTTCAATCTTAACTCATTCCACACCCCAGCACTAACAGCACAGCTTGAATAAGAATTACTGCATGACACGTAGCCGTTATTGATAACTTAACACAAAGTAAGTCCAAGATCTTAGAGAGTGAAGGCTCAGCAATTCAATTGTCCAGAAAGAGTTTTTCATCAAGAGCATAAGTACAACGAACTTCTCAGCTGAATTAATTATTTTCTTTACTTTTCATTTTTTTCATCTTAACGATATCCTGCAAAAATAACACGATGGCCTCGGTGTAAGAGGATTTATATTTTGATACAATGACAAGCATAGCCAATACAAAAGACGGTGGAATGAGGTTAACGTTTATGAACTTCGGTAGGGAACAAAAAAAAAAAACACAGAGCATAAATGACAGCAAAATACCGTTTACTTTTTTTCCTCTTAAATATTTCATCTCATGAGGGATAAGCACGTCGAGTTCTTGGTTAATCCTGTTTTCTTTTGTTGGAAAAGAATGAAAAAAACTAAAGTACGATAAAAACAACAAAGAACAACAAAGCACGTACAACATGCCACGAATCGACCACAAACTCGACGATTATATATTTCCTTTCGCTTTGGCATCTCCCAGCAATATTCGGGACAGAGTTTCGACCCGCCAAGTAACATCCTTAATAGGTTTGCTGTGTTCGTTCGGTTTAAGGAAGATACTTTCCCGTCTCTAATCTCGTTGGAGAATTACTTTAGGTGTAAGGTGGAGAAAAGCAATTCATAGAGCGCAAGTACATCTTGTTTTGGAATCGTGTGCGGAGCTTATAAGTGGATCGGAGATGACAGACGACGACCGAAGCGACCCACTGAAAATGGCACACCTTTATAGATAGTGTTTGAATGGAATACCGAATGAGTGCGATAAGGGGCCGACTTCTCATTGTGAACGGATTAAATCAGGACTGAAGAGCAGGAGAAGAAAAGGAAATAATTTCCTCCCAAGGATGTGTTAACACCCAACACCAGCTAAGCGTGGACCATCTTCGATTTTATTATGCCGAGGATGGAAAATCGTTAAACGTTTTTTTTTTCGAATTTTTTTTTCAATTTATTCCTGGCTTCTTTTTATTTTTCACCACAATCCTGTGGCAGCGGAATATTAAACTCATTTGCATCAGCTTCGCATTATAATAATATATTACGGAACCGGGTTCTTAAAACCTTTTTTACCATCGACGGGTTTGACCTTAGCCATGTTAATGGAACACAAACCGGAATGGTGAATGAAATGAAAAAGGGTGGCTTGGCTGGAGTATGGCTATATATTTATACAGTTGTAAAGGATAATCATTTCGATTGAAATTATTTACTTTGCATCCGAAATATTTAAATGGGTTTAGGTATTGCACGCAAAAAAATAAGCGGCCGTGGCGTAGGATTTAAAGAACGAGTTTCATTGATATTTTAATGTGGGCGATGCTACAAAATAAGAGAGTTGAGGAAATAATTCTATGAACGGAAATCGTTTTCGAAATAATCTACATCCTTGCGGTGCATTTTTGACATGGCTGTCGACTATGGGCAGTAAAATGCAATAAGAATGTTGAATGGTGTCATAACTAGAGATACGATGGTACTTAGAATCTCAACTTTGTGGTCCGAAAAGAATCAGTTGCTTGAGTGTTCCCTCTTACAAGAAGTTTACAACCCCATGGACCACAGACTTCGGTAGTCCGTTTTCCTTACGAAATTTCAAGTTGAGATGAAGGTGGAATATAGCTGCCCGTCCTCTTACAGATATGGGTGATTCGGAGATCTTTGTACGGAGGCTCCTTATGGAATGCAAACACATGTTTCGCATAACAAGTAACATTCTGCCATTGGACTAAAGCTATGGGAATACACCTTGTTTGAAATTCTCATCAGTTCACGAGAAGGTCGTTAGACCAATGAATATTTTGTCAAACCCTTTTATGCAAGTTACGAAAAAGTCAACTATTCTCTACGGTACAAAAAAATACATACAGGGCCGGTCTCTCTTGTATATTGGTGGCAGGCTAGATGTACTTTCTTAGCATAGCACATTGGCGGCTAAAAATAAATACGGTTCATGATCAAGCTAGTCAGGGTCAACACCACCCTCCAAAGATCCTTTTGTCAACAACTTCAAGATTAGTGCAGACTTTTGAGAGCTCTAAATGTTGCTAACGAATTGAAATTTTACGCAGCGTATAACAAAAAATTAATAGATATTATGTGGATATGCCATTAGAAGCGCAACAAACGGCGGAACCCACAACAAGAAAAGCTCTTTAACAGAGGCTCATGTTTTCATATAAAATCTAACCAGTGAATGAAAAACGCTACACATATTCAAATCGAAAACATATCAACAAAATAAAGAGCAAGTGACGTTCTTATGTTCGATTTGACACACGAAATCTGAGAGCGAATCTGAAGAAGCTCAATAATAATTGAAAACCACATTAAAATACGTGTGACATGCAAAAACATGCAAACATATTAACCTCACCTACTTAAGCTCAAATATTTTGGTTGAGATAGTTAGAACTGTTTTCGAACATATCAAACTTGTATGAACATTTAATATGGGAAGTACCATTAATATTGAGGTTACCGTGCAAAAACAAAAAAAAAACGGCCCCGAACTGTAAGCCCCCAAGCTCCAAATCCGAAGTTGGAACGAAATCCGGACAGCCAGGCTGTAGGCCTTGGGAGCATACGAACAAACAGACAGAGAGACAGAAAGACGGACAGAATTTTGTGGCAGACTTTTTGAAGTCATTTTATCATAAAAAAGAACAATTAGATTTATGTAGTATGGAGCCTGATGCTGAAGCCGGAACCGCGAGTCCAATGGACAACAGATGCTAATTAGATACTCATCATATCATTGGGAAAAGTCGTCGAAGATTGCGTTAACTAGCTAACTAGAAACAGTTGCTACAAGTTGTTCTTAGTTTCTGTTCGATGAATTTCATTGATTGCAATGTGCGTTGTTATTATTATGGGCATGGAGGTCGTTTTATATTACTGTAACATGAAACCCAGTATAGGTATAGGGTAATGGACATCTATTCGAAATCTTATTAAAAAATTTCCAGTATTCTTTTACCAACTTGTTCTACCCGTTATTTATATGTCCTAAGAATAGATTTCTATGCATTTTTGTACCCCATTCTTATTTTCTTTCATTTATTTAGAAACTCCATTACATTTTTAAGGACCTCGGTCTCTGGTATTCTATATGCTTTTGGTGCACGAATTGTTTTCAAAAGATAATTTTAATCCCGAATATGTGACAGCTATGCCTACTCTCGGATGTCTGTCAGTCGTACGCTAGAAGAGTTGCAGTGGAAAATAAATGTGAGGTAAGGTTTTTTTGCTTTTCCCACCTGAAAACTATTTCCTTTAATAAAAATGTTCTTCAGTAGTACAGTACACTAACCACTGAGCCACCGTGTTCAGCTTATATACCTTTAAAAAAATAATCAACCTTAATTATCTGCATTCACGATGTAAACGAATCTATAGTACATCTCACTAAAGAACTGATACTAATACGGATTGTTTCTTTCTTACTCTCCACTCGGGCATACTCCTGGCCCCAAAAAAAAAAAAAGAGATTTAATCAGCTTACCGCCACTTCACACCCTACAGCAGTGCAAACATATTTTTTTACGGTTGGCCACTAAGCAAAATACTGGAGGATTGCTCGTAAAAAATCTCAAACATTTTCTGAAACGATGTGGTTGAACAAAGTGGTTTCTTTATTTTTTTTAATGTTGGTCAAGACTATATTATTTTTTGTTTCTGTAGTCTCGCCTGGCGTTGGTGTTTTACATCTGACTGCACTTACAAAAAAAGTTGGTGCGTATACGGTGTACCTGTAGCTATTCTAGAAAAAAAGAACAAGAAAGAAATAAGACAAACTGTCCCTTGATATAATATATTTTCCTAAATGTCTTAAATTTCTCTTTTTTTATGATGAATTCCAGCAATGATCATCAGTCATTATGGTGTCTGCCATGGTGAAGAGTTTTTTCCTGGGAATGTTTTTATTAAATTGGGTGTTTAATGCAAACTACGAACGAGCCATGAGCTGAAAATTTAATGAGATACTGTTGTATTAAAAACACATCGTGTGTAAGGTTTTATCATCGTGACAGAAAAGCTGCTTCCAACATATTGTTCGACCTTGAAATGAAAGCCTGTTTAGAAGGAATGCAATCAATCAGGATTTACCCAAATCTTGCAGATTGAATGTGTTGAATGTGTTGAAATGATGGTAAGGAAAAAATAAATGAGATAGGACAGCTTCCGCGCGCTTTACTGCGGAAAGAGGTGGTTTCACTGAGTAAAAAAAATACTGACGATCATTTCTTAAGCACGGTTTATGAAGCAGGGCCACAAAAATGTAGACTCTCTCGCTATCAAATTACTAGCGCAGAGCTCCTTCTCCTTCTTCTCCTTCTTTTTGTCCGCCCAAAATCTCTGATGCTGATTTATGATTTGCAAATGGATATCAACATATCGGTCTCAAATATCCAATGGTCTGTTTTTCTACTTGGTCGATATCGCTATACAGCTTGTTAAGTTTGTGGTCAAATTAACTATCAACAAGATACAGTACTTTAAAAATATTGTTTTGTTGAAACAGTAAGAGGTCTTTTCATGGGCCTTCGGCTGTACCCTCATTAAACTCATTTTATAAATGAATACTTGCAAACGAAAGGGTGACAGCTTGCATTATTCTGAGAAATGTGTCAATAAATTCGGCGCATGAAAGACTTTTGAAAGACGTCTTCCTGTATGTTGGCCGAAGAAATTCGCACAAACGGCTGAATCCAGGGGATGCGGGCATGCTAAAATTAGACATGGCTTTGTATTGCAAGATGCTGTCACTAAGCAAATCCTTTCAAGTCTAAAAAAGGATGGTATTGATTTGGATTTTTTGTGTATTTTTGGAGGGGGGATCTGTCGAGGTCCGGAAATTGACTAAGGTAGTTGGGTTGGAAATCCAAAATACAATATATGGATGTCGGATATAGAAGCAAGTCAATTAGCCTAAGTTTTTATCAGACGCCACCGTGTCTGTATGAACTGTATGTAGACCAAATATCTCATTCTTTCTTTTATGGCAATATAGAATCACATAAAATGAATCCGTCATCAGCCGCCTGGAACAAGAGCATGCTCCTTATTCAGAAAATACCGTCCTACCTTTCTCATCCACATGCATCATCAAGTTGGTTGCCCAATTTCTTGGATCACCAAATCCAAAGTGAGTGTAGGTTGACCTTGACAGTTATACTCTTTACTGAGAACCTTTTGAATGTCTGAAAAGTAGTAGTGCCTTCCGCAGATACATATGCCGTGTTATACCTACTTTAGTTCAATAAATTACCGTTTAGGCAAAAGAACAACGTATCCGGCCAATGGATTTTATCCGACACTTTAATGACGAAAGGTTGATGCTGCATTTAAATGTCAGATAAGGAATTTGGAAAATCGATACCACACTTAGTGCTAGATTAGAACTTCCGATACTGTTTATCCTGCTATGTATTTTTTTAATTGACTCACTCTAGCTAAACCAATATAAAACTTTTCGAGATCCTTTCAATACGTATTGAGTTACACATGCGAAGTATCGGAGAATGTCAAAAAAACAAAAACGTTCCTATCTGGTAGACAGATCTTTTGCTGCTGTCCAACTGTGAACTAAATTTAATTTATACGCAAGAACGAAACAAGAAACTTTCGACAGAAGAGCCACAAATCAAATTGAACAGTCATTCGCAGATTATCGGTAAAGACGAAAACAATATAAGCAACCGCGTTCTACAGTTTTATTTCTCTCTTATTTGGTCTTGATTTTTTTTTTATTCAATAGGGATATAGAGTAGGATATGAAAATAAGCACCAGAAATAGAATAAATAAAACAAAGTTGGGTGTACTTTTAATCCAAGCTCAGGTTTAAGCTGTAAACTAGATGCAACTCCAACAACATCCAAAACGTTCGTTGGAAGTTCACCTTATTTTTTTTTGAAGTGAAGATTCTTAGGCGGCGGTGAAATTTTAAGGACATTAAAAACGTGTTGAAGAATTTCGTTGTACGAGGGAGAAGAAAGATTATAGCGTAGAGAGAAGGAGAAGGAGAGCTACTTATCATATCCAGTATAGTAATGCCAATATATAGAAACATTAAAGTATCACTATCACTTCGCTGGGGGATGTGGCGGTGAGTTATTTTAGCATGGATACTCGACGGCCGTCAAAGTTGTTTTGAGGCAAAAGGGTTTTACATGGCAATATCATTATTATATCAGCCCAATAGAGTTTATGTTTATATAAGGCTACACGTTCTACAACATCACCATTAATCATCGCACGAACACCAAAGCTAGGATCATCTGACAGAACCACAAAGGAAAATGAGAGAAATATCCTTAGCTCCGACGCTTATTGACTAAGCCATTTCAATCAAATTCAATAAATTATTTCACAAAGAAGTACTAAATTAGTTAAATTAAATTGTACGTTTAGTCTAGCCCTTTCCCTCCTACACAATAACAAAAGGATATAATATTCGTCATTACACTTTTTTTTTTTACTTGAATATGTATAAGAACATCTGAAAAAAAAAAATTTTAAAAAACCTTTTGGATGTCCTCGAAAAAGGACACTCACAATTGTAAGCTTCAGGAGTGCACCCACAACAATATTGGCAAAAAAAATAAATTATCATTTTTAAGCAACGGAAATTACGATTTTATTTAACTTGAAACTCATAAATATTTTTGGTTGTTTTTCCAAGAAAGTAATAATTTAATGCAAATAATAGTTTAACTTTTGGTGTGAAACAATTTAAAGCAATTGGAGTCTTTTGTAAGGCAAAGGTATACATCGCACTTCTCACATTTAGTTCGCGACCGGCTTGTACAATTGGGTAAGCGGCACTTGAGTGGTGCTTTTAACTTATCAACAACTGGCCAGTGATTGAAACCATCAAAGCGCTTATCTTGCCCAGGTAATGAAGAACACCTTTTCCTTTTCTTTTGAATCGCCTCGTCTTCTGATTCGAAATCACTTTCAGAGTTCAATGATTTTTTCTTGCCCACACCACCCAATAAATATTCTCCCACCTCCAACCTAAACTCCAGTAAGTCCATTTTGTCCTTCCTTGCGTATTTGTTTTGTTTACAGTCGTATTTGTATTCCAAAAAAACTGTTAACAATGGCTAAGTCAAACATATGAAGAATTGTTTTCACTGTCCATTTTTTAGTTTTTATCCACGTCCGATAGCACTCAATAAGCTGGTCACAAGTGTCGACACCTCCCATACTAGCATTGTAGGAGGCAATGCAAGGCGGACAGGGAACATTGATTCGGGCCTTCGCTGTTTTGTCCCAGCGTTTTACAGTGTTAACAGGTTGAATGCCAGTTAGACTTGAAGTCATTAAAACGCTTTTGTTGTCCTTCCATTTAACCATACATATAGAATTATCATTGACGCATATTTCTTCAAATTCTCCCCTTCTCATCTTGGAATCTTTTGTGAAAGTATAGCTGTTCTGTCGATTATTCATTAGAGTCCCCGTCGCATAGATATTATTTTCTCTCAACTTTTGCATAAGCGGAAGTGTTGTAAAATATCTATCAAAAAATACGCAAGAATTCTTTGGCATTGTTTCCGTAAGCCGTAAGATAACTGCCGGTCCTAATCCGAGACTTCTGTCTCTAAGAGGCGTTGTTGCACCCTGATAAATTTCGAAGTCCAATACCATTCCGCAAGATGACGTAAGCACAAAGTTCTTTAGCCCTACAGGGCGCGGCTTATTTTTTACATATTGCCGGAAAATACATATACCTAAAAATGATATCATTTGCTCGTCAATTGAAAATTCTTTGAAAACGGTTCTATCAATTTTCAAACATCTGCCTCGTACACTGTCTATCACTGGCTGAACCTTCCAAAGCAAATTTGTCTTCTTTTGTTCTTCGGATACAGCGTTTACATCTACAAAGTGGACATTCACACGCAGTAAATAAAATCTATCACGCGGCATCGCTTGGGCAATCAAATTGAAACGAAACTTTGAGTTCCAATACATATGAATGCGTGGGAATTTAATACACCCAATTACTGCATGCATTCCAAAAAATACAGACATTTCTTCGAAAGTTGTTTTAAGCTCATGCCCAGTTGTTGAAAGATAATATTGAGATGAATAGATAACTGCCTTTTCTATCAATTCAGCCGTGAAATATTGGGAAAAATATTCGTATGGTGTTCTAACAGCCTATAGTAAAAATGATACACCCTGTCAAACTAGAACTAACTAATGAAACCTGAATTTCACCTGTATCTTCTCTGGAACATGGAAGGGTATTGATATATGAGGCTTAAAGGGCCTTTTGACCCATTGAAAAGTTCTTTTCCGTGAAGTTATGGCACTGGTAGAACCTTCGTTGGCTGTTAGATCAGGATGCTGGGCTAACGGAACCTCGTCTTCGGAATCAAAATCGGATTCGATTCATCACCTTCTTCGTCACAAAAATATTCGTCATTTTCTTCTTCTTCTTCTATAGGCAAAACATCACTAGCAACAAGCATATCGAAAATATCTTGCTCGGCAAGAAACCTTTGCGCCATTCTATTCATACAAACGGAAAAAAAATTCAAATTTGACAGATAAAAAAAATTACTTTTCGGCATTATTAAAAACTGGAGCTCACGATTGTGAAAATCGAATTGATCTATGTAAAAAACACTAATCTACTGTATAATTTCAATCTTAAAGTTAACAAAACTAATAACTTACATTTAACGATGATTAAAAACCAAAAAATATATTTAAAACTCCGATATACGAAAAAATATGAACAATTTTTGTTGATAGAGCGTAACACTTGTAAAAGATACTTTTCAAAAGACGAACTACACACATAAACAAATGGCAAAGGCCTACTATGTTACAGAAAATGAATCTATAACAAATTCACAATTGTGTGGTGCGGGTGTAAACCCAGTAAATTAATTTGCAGAGAGAATTCGAAAACTCACAATCGTGAGTCCGGGGAGGGAAAGGGCTATCTAGATTTCAAACCCTTGTTAGGTGTTATTTTGATGAAGAAGCTTGAATATAGGAATAGTTGCTGTTGCTGAACTACATTTTACCGTGCACAATTCGTGCATATATTATAAACATAAAAAAAGTCAGAACTGCTCAACTGATATGTGAAAAGGGAATAGGAATTTCATTTTCTTATGGCTGACCCGAGCCTTATGTGGTTTTCCCATTGGGACATATTTTTTTAATCTAAATCACCTTACATGTTCCATTGGGCAAAATTTAATCTTTTTTTTCTGATGCGGATCACGCAGATCGAGATATTTTTTTTAATTTACTCATACCTACTGCCACAAATAATAATATACTTTGGACAGCTGTTTTGCGTCATTTTAAGAAGTTTGCACAAAGTTTAGTGAAAACCAAAACAAAAATAGGCATGGTTACAATTTTGGACGAATAATTATCTCCTTCGTCTTCCTTGTCATCTGAAGACAACAAATTACCAAAACTACTTCATTTTGTATTTACAATAGAGGAAACATTTTCAAATCGATATCCGTGTTTGTGATTTTCCCAAGAACGAATGCAACAAATAATATTGATTATTGCTGTCAAATAACGTACTAATCCATTTACAAAAGCAGATCAATATCGTTGCATGTTCCCAAAGGAAAACGCCATTAAACAGAGCTATAAGGTAAATAACTGTAAATAATACCTGATTGCCACCCCAGTTCTTTCTTTTTGTTTGCTCTTCTCATCCGATCCATGTGCAAAATTAATGGCAGCGGTAATTAATTTAAAATTAAATACGGTGCAAAAGCTACTAAACGTCGATTTGGGGTTTTTATAGCAATACAAAGCTCCTTCTAGGACTTTGAATTCAGCTGCAAAAAGATAATAAATATTTAAGAGTTTACTTTTATCCATCGGAATGTGCGCAAGCTGAGGATTTTAAATGCCTTATTATCACCAATAGTCTGAAAAAGCCAGTGAACTGTATACATCCTTAGTCATGGAAATCTGGAGCCAACTTCCAGCTGTGACGAAAAATCAATCCGTAAGCCACATGCTCAATATATTGAAAAAATTGTTTAACTCAATAAAATGTTCCACATACGCCACCGAAAAAAAATGGTCCACATCCGCCACTGTGTCGTGCCATTCGAGTCAACTAATTTTAAATGCTCATTATGAAAACGATGATGCACCAAGGGATTTCACCAACAACCACTTAATTCATAAAATGAACTTACACAAGCGCTGGTCATGGAATGGGGCTTATGTCACTCTAATAGAGTTAGTTAGTTAGTGGCTCAACGTAGGAGGAGTACTCGTAGAATGCTCAGCTAAATTAGAGAGGATAGTCGGTTGCAGAATAACTTAGTAGCCGAGTCAAACTGGTGACTGCTATAAAATGCATAATACCACAGTAACAGTTTGTGCAGCGCAGTATACTAAACCCTCATTAAACCTAGAGACACGTTGTGTTGCTTTAAGTGCTGGTTTGGTATTCTTTGATGCTAAAACACAGCAGTATTTAGTTAATTAAATAATTAAAACAACTACTTTACAGATGGTACCAATTCTTTGAGCTTGGGTGGTTTCTGACCGGAAGTTGAGGTAGGTACTTATGTTGCAATGTTAGGTAGTCGGAACAGTTTACTCTAATTACTGGTGAGTAGCAAATAAAGATGTGAATGTTGTCATCACGCTGGTGTGTAATGTAATAGCGGTCTTGAGCGGGTCTAGGTGGTTGGGTAATGCAAATAGGGAGTCCTTCGTTTCAAAGTGTTCTAAATAAAATTGTAAAATAATATGTGCTTTTCCTGGAATTGAGAAGGCGTTTTAGAATACCTCGTATATAGCACTAGATGAACAGAGGCTTTAAAATCTTCTGCAATTAATGTAGTAAACATTACCCCGAAACCTCGAAGAAACCTTTGGCGACATTATCAGAGCAGGCTTAGAAAAGTGTACGGGAAATAACTTCACCACTCAAGGTGAAGTTATTTCCCCGCACCGATCGAGAGCTTGGCAAATATGCGCCATATGTGCTACTGAGACTGTAACAAAGCGATAATATTGGACAGCAAAACCAGCCAATAAGGCCTTCGACTAAGGTTATAAAGGAGATGGGTACGCTGTGTACAAAACACTGCGGTACCATATGGATATATCACAAAAGGTCGTACACATACTCAACACCTAAGCCAGGCGTTGGCATTAAAAAAATTAAGGATTCTTGGCTGGCAATTCGGCAAGGTTGCCACGTAAAATCCTCTGAAGTAGAGAACTTTGCTTAAGAATGAGTCAAGACAGCTGCAGAAATTATGATTAATGATCTTAACCTTTTACTTCTTCCTTGTGTCTGAAACAGAAGTTTTTGTAGGGTAGGTTGAATCTTCTAGCACGGTGGTCTGACCACAAAGTTAACATAGTTAACACTGAATTAGCCAGTAGCTCTGAAAGCACGGGTAATGGAAAAATGTACAAGTAGTTCTGTTTTTTTCTGCTGGAAGATTTTCGGTGAATAGCATTTTTGAATATAATATATATAAAGGGTGTTTTTTTTTAGAGGTGGCAACACTATTTTAACTGGCGGCCATTTTGTCAGCTTGTCAGCGATGCTGGTCACAACGTTACAGTCAATGGTGACCGCTAAAGAGCCATGATTACTGACTTTTTCGTTCATCAATTGAATAACCATGATGTGCAGTAGCTGTGGTTTTACCAAGACGGCGCAACATGTCACTCAGCTTGTGCCATAATTGATTTTTTGAAGGAAACCTTTGGTAACCGCATAGTTTCAAGTTGCGGACCCGTAAATTGGCCTCCAAGATCGTGCGATTTAACGCCGCTTGACTATTTTCTGTGGGGGAAACGATTGACCACTTGGCGGACAACATTATCCGCGTTATTCCCGGTATACGGCCACAAATGTTGGAAAAAGTCATCGAAAATATTGGACCTCCAGATTAGACTACGTCCGAGCCAGCCATGGCGGTTATATGCCAGAAATCATATTTAAATTTTAATGCCAGAAGATTATCTTAAAGAAATCGTTAAAAAAATCATCTTTGTTATATTCCATTTGAAAGTTCTATACCTCTAAAAAAAGACTCTTTAAATGATTTAGAGAAGAGTTCTGATGAGAAAAAAGAAAACAAACCAAAAGGCGCTTTCAATTTAAGCATCCACATTTTTATTTAAGATCTATGAATCGTTTTAAAACATGGACATGACGTTATAAATTCCGGGCACCACATGTTCAGAATATCGTCATCCCTTTAATATCCATGAGCTTAAAAATGAAAAAATGCTAAACATGCAAGGCAAAGAGCTTATGCCGATTAGCTGTTGGAAAATCAACAAGTTGACGTAGGGACCCGTCAGCTGCGCATTTCCAATTAAAACGAAGGTTTTGAAATTCATACAGAATCGAGATATAATTTCGAGGTACCTACTAGAGGACTTGGCCAAGGCATTACCACACAATCTTTTCAGTATTAAACACAGAAAAATTACTTATTTGAAATCAACCAGCTTTCGGGCAAACTAAACACTATCAGGTAATACTGTTAATAAAGCACAAACAGAGTTTTTGGATTAAAAATAATGGATTTTTATTTTACCTCGTAATTTTGTCGGGCGTAAATAATAAACTCATTCTCTGGAATGTACCTAATTTAATCAACTTACTTTGTGTGGCTAATATTCATTCGGAAAGTTGTTTAATAACAACTGGTAAAGTGTGTTTTTTTTAAATAACGCATTTAACCTTTTCTTTCAGTCTTATTTAAACAAGGAATAGCTACACGTTTCATAATTTTTAACAGAGACTTTAATCCTTTTTTTAAGAGCAACAATCGCGCTCGGTTAGAGCCAATTTTGGAGCGTCCTACTGTAAGATGCAGAGATATTGTAGAAAATGGATTCCTAGGACGTTTTGAGAAAATAATTTATTTGTTAATGTTTTTGAATTAAATAATGACCTACAGGAACTTAAAGGCCTTCGACTTAACCTAACTCTATGCAGGCTAAAATATTTCCGTAGGTATTATTTATTATTGTATGAACCTACTGTACACTATATTGACAGAATTTTAAGCAGAGAGAAAAATAAAAGATTAAGGATTCGATGCCAACTATAATTTATTATCAACGAGAGTGTGTAGGCAGTTTTAAACTTTTGCATTTTGTTTTCCACTTTCGAAAGCAAGTAAAAACCCTTAGAATGACCAGACGACCCGCAGTCATCGAAATAAAAGTTAGAAAAGCTAGAAAACACGTTCTGACACAGTATCAGTAGATTTCCTCTGCGCCCATTCTCTACAGTGAACTTACATGGCTTTTCACCTGATTTACAATGTAGCAAGCCTTCGGACGTAAAGCCAGACCACGACATCAGTCCCACTAAATATAATGGTTGTCTAATCGTCTGGAAATGTCCTTCATAAATTCCGGTTGTTCCATTTCATTTCGTGTAGTAATTTCAAAATTGTGGCCCAGGACTTCCGGCTACATTACATCCTTATCATGGGCATCAGCAACTTTCCGCCGGAAACTCCTGAACTTTAATTAAAATAATGCACCCGCACCAGAGTAAAACTGTAGCGAATTGAAAAATAAATCCACTTCATATCCTCACAATCGGTGCAAGAACGAACGCGGCAAAAAAAACACACACAGACACTCATAAAAGTGTTAAAAACAATGCGAACTCTCTATACAAAAGGAAATATTTCCTTACATTGTAGGTATGGAGTTTTTTTTTTCATTTTCAGCGCATAGGGTGGTCTGATGGGGTGATGCTGTTTTTGGACGGTTTACTGCCGAGACTTTGGGTAACAGATAAATTTTCCGAGCGGAGTGGTGGCGGTGCAATAAAAACTTTTCAAGCGGAATTTATTTTTGCCAATGAAAAGCACATTATTTGAATGCTGTGCAGAATATTACGCTCGACTCACACTACGCCCGTCTGTGTAACTATCACTGCCTGCATACAGACGTAGCAAATGTATAAATCTATTTCTGGATTTGCGGCAATGGCAATGGGCGAGTGGAAGTTCTATCAAATGTGGGCGGGAGCGAGCTATATGCCGAACTAGAAAGTGAAATTGTGGATATTATTGCGGCAGTACATTTTCGGAAGGATAATGACGCTGCTCTTCGATGGAGGTAGAGAGGGAGCCAGCTGTGGATTACTGCAAAACTTTATTCAATGATCCCTTTAATGGCCCGTTGGTACTTTTCAATTTTGAAATCATCCTCATCTATAGAGTACGTTCTGCTGCCGTCATCGCAGTCATCATGCTTCTCGTACTCATCGTGGAGCATAGGAAATTAAGGAGTAGAAAAAAAAATACATTTTTTATCTGATAATTTAAATGCAGCCCACAAACACAGATACCCATGCATTAACTGTAAATGTGAATTTGAGATATTTTAGAGTATTCGCATTCTAGAAACCTTTGCATATGATATTCAAGTGGATTTCAGTTTCATAATCCTGCAGCTACAGTTTTGCTGTTTGGAAACTTGGATGAGGCACAGGGGATGAGAAGGGAAAAACACATTGTTTGTAATTTACACTTGAAACTATTGCTAGGATTGAGTAGTTATGAGCGTAAATTGATGCGGCTAAAGTATATTTCGGATGGAGTAGTTACTTTGTGTGTTAAATGTTCTAATGAGGTAGTGAGTTAGGTTTAATTTTACTCATAACTTTAATTTTTTTTGCAACGATAGATATGAATTACTCGTTAGAATGAGCTCCCCTCTTTTAAATATGAACATTTGGCTTTGATTGCATTGAAATCTATACAAAATCTAGGTCTCTTTCCCCCACCCTCTTCCTGACCGGTTTTCAGATTTCGGCCTATCAAGCGATTTCCGTCTGTTATCTTCGGGGTGCTCCCATTTCGGTCCAGCGGGATGACCAAATCATATTATCCAAGCGCATATGGTTGGTTGGAAATCTTTTATCGAATCGACGGTTAGCCCTCACTTCATAGGCAGAAGAAGCACCCTATTTCGATAACCAAATGAATGGAATATCATCGAAAGACTCCATGTCAACCCTTTTTTGAGCCATAAATATAAGGCAAGTCAGTCCTCATCGAACCAAATAATCGGCTTTTTTTTTCAATACTTCATCTTTGCTAAATAAGAACCTAATCTCTATCTTCCCTTAAGCCAGGGACTACGTGGCGCTCTTATTTCAAGTTCTCCAACCAATTTTCTTCTTTTCTCCATTCAAATATAGTACTACTGTCATAGGACCTAAGTAATGGTAGATACGTAAAATGGGTACTCTGGTGGCAGCTTCACTTAGGCCCTGAGTTGGTTCCATTAGAGTACAGAGCACTGAATAGTAAAACAATTATATTAACTGTGTAAACGCGTCAGTTTTAATGATTGAAAGAGCCTTATGAAGGATAGCAACTACAACCAAAATGTTTGTCGTCAAAGCTTCAGAGATTATAGCAATTTTCTCAACAAAACTATTATGCGATGCGATTATAATTTCCCAATAGACATTTGCCGGAGGCTGCGTGGATGTAACTTATTCATTTCCATATCTGCATTCATTGCCATGGGAACTTTCTGTTATTGATAACAAGTACAGCACATCATAAAAGCTGTCATACAAAGCTATTGATAAGTTGTTGCAGCCATTTATTCTAACTACATTGTAAAAACTAGTTTCAATGTTACGAGTTGACTCAAATACCGCATCAACAAAATCGCATCCAGTTGCTTTACTTTATGTTATCTACGTACTGTTTGCAGGATTGTTTTTAACTTTCTACATCGATGATTGGAAAAGTAGTTTTATTTCGAATCGTCTACTCCCAACATTGATTCGAACGACAAAAAACAAAAATAGTCTTGGTACAATGTAACAAATCACTGCATTGATGAAAGTTTTGCTTTCAAAGGACAGCAGGGAACAGGGAAATAATTTTGTCGTTCGAATTTTAGAAAGCAAAAACTTAGACAAACAAGTTAAACTAGCTGGTACCCGCGACTTCGTCTGCGTAGAATTAGCACTTCGAGTAAACTCAATTAAAATATTTATGTCAACAACAGCGCCACTTATCGGGTCCAAAACTAACCTATCTTTCAAGCCAACTAATTAGCCCTACACATTTAAGTTCATTCGTAAAATACACAGCAAATGTATTATTTCTTACCAATTATAGATACCTATGATGAATTTTCTAATCCCTAGCTTGAAAAATAATTGGTTCGTCATTTAAACTTCAATCCCCTACTTCATCCCCTTCACGTTTTGTGAAGTAGCCTATGTCATTCTCAGTGGTCCCATCTATCCCTATACCCAAAATTCATAAAAATTGGTTTTGCGGTCGTTAAAAGGTAATAATCTTATATTCGCATTTATAATAGTTGGATTATATCAAGGCTATCTTGAAAATGACAACTGACAACAAAACTATTTTTGGAAATAGCATAATAGCAGACAGCACTCCTTCCTACTCCTACCCGATTCCCCGCAAATTTTGAAAATTCTCTCTTAGATTTCCTATGACTGTAACTCTCTTTTGTGGCGTCGTTTGTACGGGCTACGGAGCCTTCTCCAACAAAAAAGGGCCAAAATAGCAAAAAAAACCTCGAAAAAAGTGCCAAATTGTAACTTAAGTCGCATAACTTAAAATAAAATTTTCTCTTAAATTTCTTATTAGTGCTCTGTGATTCTTACGACTGTACTCTCTTCGACCATCGACACTCTTTCGTGGCGTCATTTGTGGGCAGTGATGCCAGATTACAAGATATATCTTTTTTTAAGATTTTTGAGCTCCAAAATAGGTGCAAGACTTTTTACCTCAAATTTCAATACATTTGATATCAAGAATTTTCGAATTTTTTTACATTGAAACTACCTTTTCTATTGGAGAAAACCGTTTTCTATAAACTCCATAATTATGAGTAATATGAGTCGAACAGAGCCCATGTACAATTTCTGTTTTACTAACGTTTCCATCAACTCTTAAGAAACATAAATTTCAACGAATTTGATAAAATAACCGATGTAATATGTTTTTGGAAAAAAAATATAGTAGAAACAGCCAATGAAAACTTCGCATATCCAATTTTTAAAGATTTTATTTTACCAGAACTACTTGACCGACATAGCCCATTTTGAATACCAACCTAACGACGATAAAAGAAGTCCTTTCACAAAACTTCATTCACCTAGGTTGATTCCTTTGGACGCTATCGTGTTTTCAACGGAAAGAGGGACACATGAGTCTAATATTGGTTTTGTATGGGAGGTACCAGAACTACTTGACCGACATAGCTGATTTTGAATACCAACCTGACGCCGATAAAAAGAAGTCCTTTCACCGAATTTCATTCACCTACGTCAATTACTTCGGGCGCTATCGTGCTTTCAACAGACAGACAGATAGACAGACAGACAGACAGACAGACGGACATGGCTAAATCGATTCAGAATGTGATCCTGATTCAGAATATATATACTTTATAAGGTCTCCGGTGACTCCTTCTTGGCGTTACAAATGTATTGGCAAATTGAATATACCTTCCTCTGGAGGGTATAAAAATAATGACATAACTGCAATTTTGTCGAAAAAGATATGTAGGTATAACAGTTTGTTTTAAGTACTTCAAAATTGTATTTTATATTCCGTTGTTTTTCTATTTTGAAAATATCTTGAAAAAAAGATTTTTTATTTCGGAAAATAAGATTTTTAGATTTTTCATCTGGCAACACTGTTTGTGGGCATGATGAATGAAAGAAAATTTGTACACAACTATTGCGTAGTTGAAATTGAATGTAGTAAAATTCAACTTTTTCAATTGTTAATATTTAAAAAAAGTAAAAATGCAAAGATAAGCACCTAGAGAATATCTTTTACCTGACACTTAATTTGTTAAGATTGGTTGAGCGTGTGAAACGCAAGAGGTAAATATACGACTATAAAACTACAGAAATAATATAGAGTGGATAATACTTTCTGTTCTGTTCTGGGGTTGTTTGGGATTTTTATTTTACTCAAGTACATACCTCAAAGTCAATGGATGGGGATCAATCTATTAAAACGAAGTTTTGATTGAAAATTATTACCGAAGTAGCCTTATTTATTTGCGATAGTGACACAAGTAGGTGTTTTAAATAATTTGAAATATGGATTACCAAAGGGAATCTGAATTTTCGTCTGGGGACACAAATAAACTGAAAGTCACTCGCAACTATGATGAGTCGACCTGCCTATGGAATCGAAACCCATGTTAATTAATATCCAAGATAAGGAGCTCGATTATAAATTTTTGTGTTTGTAAAGAATAGAAATAGCTGATTAACAAACTATAGATTTAGAAAAAGTATGTTAGGCGCAAAGCCCGCGTGTACGTGACTATACGTGGAGACGGCGAGTTAGTGACAAACTTGTCGTCTTAATTAGATAACAATTTATTGGTTTTCCAGAAGTACAATTATAAACAATTTACGGGATTGCCATGACAGCAACATAAAAGGTCTTTTATTAAGCGCTTCCTATCTTTATAAATTTAAATAAATCAAAGACTGTGAGAGATGTCGTCGATATTTTTTATTCGTTTAGAAGGCCTTTCAATGCCATTATATGTGGAATATAACATCGGTTGAATGTCCGCCACGGACTAAATAAATAAATGACAGCCATAGGACCGGTGAGAAAGGGGCATTCTTACCGTAAGCCTCCTTGAAGGAAGTTGTTGACATACAGCCCAGACATTAATACTTCTTCCTAACATATATATCTATGAAATCCCATATGAAGAGTAAATAGACATTATGCTATAAGGACGTTACGTCTATCATAGTTGGTCAATGGTTCCTTTTGCTAAGAGATGCAGAATATACTTTCTGGTACATTCTATCTTATTTTTAAGAACTTTTAAATGATACGCAAATTTAATTATGACTAAAAGGCATCTGTCCGTTTAGAATGGGGGCCTTGTCCGCATCGAGGTTGTAGTTTTTTTTTGACGTAAGCATTTTCTCTTAAGGTAACATAGAAAGAAATCGAGAGGGATAAAATCAGGGTTCGGGAAAAGTTTTACCAAATTTTTGTGATTTGCAAACACTTTTGCTGAGTATCTTGAAGACGTGTTTAAACTCAAAGTAAGGTGCGAAGAAGATAGTCCTATTCGGTCGGTTACAGCTAAAGAACTTGCCAAAGTAATTAAAGAAAGCGATAGGGTTTGATTTGATTACAGGAGAAATTTTGAAACATGCTACATTTAAATTAAGGTATGTGCCAAGAATGTGGAAAGTCGCGGAGGTAATAATGATACCAAAACCAGGCAAACCACCTAACAAAGTTACCTCATATCGTACAATATCTATACGCGTTTTTCACACGTTACTTGGAGCGATTTTTGATGCTTTTTTACTTGCGTTTTTTGGTGCGTTTTTACGCGTTTTTTGGTGCATTTTTTCACGCGTTTTTTGATGATTTTTGCTCGCGTTTTTTGACGCGTTTTTTGATGCTTTTTGCTCGCGTTTTTTGATGCTTTTTGCTCTCGTTTTTTGATGCATTTTTTCTTGCGTTTTTTGACGCGTTTTTTCTCGCGTTTTTTGACGCGGTTTTTGGTGAGTTTTATGATGCGTTTTTTGACGCATTTTTTCTCTCGTTTTTTCACGCGTTTTTTGCTCGCGTTTTTTGCTCGGGTTTTTTCTCGCGTTTTTTGACGCGTTTTTTTTTCGCGTTTTTTTGACGCATTTTTTCTCGCATTTTTTGACGCGTTTTTTGGTGGGTTTTTTCACGCGTTTTTTGGTGCGTTTTTTCACGCGTTTTTTGGTACGTTTTTTCACGCGTTTTTTGGTGCGTTTTTTCACGCGTTTTTTGATGCTTTTTTTCTCGCGTTTTTTGGTGCGTTTTTTCACGCGTTTTTTGGTACGTTTTTTCGCGCGTTTTTTGATGATTTTTGCTCGCGTTTTTTCTCGCGTTTTTTGGTGCGTTTTTTCACGAGTTTTTTGGTACGTTTTTTCACGCGTTTTTTGATGCTTTTTGCTCGCGTTTTTTGACGCATTTTTTCTTGCGTTTTTTGACGCGGTTTTTGGTGAGTTTTATGATGCGTTTTTTGGTGCGTTTTTTCTCGCGTTTTTTGACGCATTTTTTCTCGCGTTTTTTGACGCGTTTTCGTTTTTTGGTGTGTTTTTTCACGCGTTTTTTGGTACGTTTTTTGACGCGTTTTTTGACGCGTTTTTTCTCGCGTTTTTTGACGCGTTTTTTGGTGCGTTTTTTGACGCGTTTTTTCTCGCGTTTTTTGACGCGTTTTTTCTCGCGTTTTTTGACGCGTTTTTTGGTGCGTTTTTTCACGCGTTTTATGGTGCGTTTTTTCACGCGTTTTTTGACGCGTTTTTTTCACGCGTTTTTTGACGCGTTTTTTGACGCGTTTTTTCTCGCGTTTTTTGACGCGTTTTTTGGTGCGTTTTTTCACGCGTTTTTTGACGCGTTTTTTCTCGCGTTTTTTGGTGCGTTTTTTCACTCGTTTTTTCTCGCGTTTTTTGACGCATTTTTTCTCGCGTTTTTTGACGCGTTTTTTCTCGCGTTTTTTGGTGCGGTTTTTGATCGCGTTTTTTGGTGCGGTTTTTGACGCGTTTTTCCACGCGTTTTTTGGTGCGTTTTTTGACGCGTTTTTCCACGCGTTTTTTGGTGCGTTTTTTGACGCGTTTTTTGACGCGTTTTTTCTCGCGTTTTTTGGTGCGGTTTTTGGTGCGTTTTTTCACTCGTTTTTTGACGCGTTTTTTTCACGCGTTTTTTGACGCGTTTTTTCTCGCGTGTTTTGGTGCGTTTTTTCACGCGTTTTTTGACGCGTTTTTTCTCGCGTTTTTTGGTGCGTTTTTTCACTCGTTTTTTCTCGCGTTTTTTGACGCATTTTTTCTCGCGTTTTTTGACGCGTTTTTTCTCGCGTTTTTTGGTGCGGTTTTTGATCGCGTTTTTTGGTGCGGTTTTTGACGCGTTTTTCCACGCGTTTTTTGGTGCGTTTTTTGACGCGTTTTTCCACGCGTTTTTTGGTGCGTTTTTTGACGCGTTTTTTGACGCGTTTTTTCTCGCGTTATTTGGTGCGGTTTTTGGTGCGTTTTTTCACTCGTTTTTTGACGCGTTTTTTTCACGCGTTTTTTGACGCGTTTTTTCTCGCGTTTTTTGACGCGTTTTTTGACGCGTTTTTTCTCGCGTTTTTTGGTGCGGTTTTTGGTGCGTTTTTTCACTCGTTTTTTGACGCGTTTTTTTCACGCGTTTTTTGACGCGTTTTTTCTCGCGTTTTTTGACGCGTTTTTTGGTGCGTTTTTTCACGCGTTTTTTGACGCGTTTTTTGGTGGGTTTTTTTCACGCGTTTTTTGACGCGTTTTTTCTCGCGTGTTTTGGTGCGTTTTTTCACGCGTTTTTTGACGCGTTTTTTCTCGCGTTTTTTGGTGCGTTTTTTCACTCGTTTTTTCTCGCGTTTTTTGACGCATTTTTTCTCGCGTTTTTTGACGCGTTTTTTCTCGCGTTTTTTGGTGCGGTTTTTGATCGCGTTTTTTTGGTGCGTTTTTTGACGCGTTTTTCCACGCGTTTTTTGGTGCGTTTTTTGACGCGTTTTTTGACGCGTTTTTTCTCGCGTTTTTTGACGCGTTTTTTGACGCGTTTTTTCTCGCGTTTTTTGACGCGTTTTTTGACGCGTTTTTTCTCGCGTTTTTTGGTGCGGTTTTTGACGCGTTTTTTCACGCGTTTTTTCTCGCGTTTTTTGACGCGTTTTTTGACGCGTTTTTTGACGCGTTTTTTCTCGCGTTTTTTGACGCGTTTTTTGACGCGTTTTTTCTCGCGTTTTTTGGTGCGGTTTTTCACTCGTTTTTTCTCGCGTTTTTTGACGCATTTTTTCTCGCGTTTTTTGACGCGTTTTTTGACGCGTTTTTTGACGCGTTTTTTGACGCGTTTTTTCTCGCGTTTTTTGGTGCGGTTTTTCACTCGTTTTTTCTCGCGTTTTTTGAAGCATTTTTTCTCGCGTTTTTTGACGCGTTTTTTGACGCGGTTTTTGACGCGTTTTTTCACGCGTTTTTTCTCGCGTTTTTTGACGCGTTTTTTGACGCGTTTTTTCTCGCGTTTTTTGGTGCGGTTTTTCACTCGTTTTTTCTCGCGTTTTTTGACGCATTTTTTCTCGCGTTTTTTGACGCGTTTTTTGACGCGTTTTTTGACGCGTTTTTTCTCGCGTTTTTTGACGCGTTTTTTGACGCGTTTTTTGACGCGTTTTTTGACGCGTTTTTTCTCGCGTTTTTTGACGCGTTTTTTGACGCGTTTTTTCTCGCGTTTTTTGGTGCGGTTTTTGACGCGTTTTTTCACGCGTTTTTTCTCGCGTTTTTTGGTGCGTTTTTTCACTCGTTTTTTCTCGCGTTTTTTGACGCATTTTTTCTCGCGTTTTTTGGTGCGGTTTTTGACGCGTTTTTTCACGCGTTTTTTCTCGCGTTTTTTGACGCGTTTTTTGACGCGTTTTTTGACGCGTTTTTTGACGCGTTTTTTCTCGCGTTTTTTGACGCGGTTTTTGACGCGTTTTTTCACGCGTTTTTTCTCGCGTTTTTTGGTGCGTTTTTTCAATCGTTTTTTCTCGCGTTTTTTGACGCATTTTTTCTCGCGTTTTTTGGTGCGGTTTTTCACGCGTTTTTTCTCGCGTTTTTTGACGCGTTTTTTGACGCGTTTTTTGACGCGTTTTTTGACGCGTTTTTTGACGCGTTTTTTGACGCGTTTTTTCTCGCGTTTTTTGACGCGTTTTTTGACGCGTTTTTTGACGCGTTTTTTGACGCGTTTTATTCCGCGTTTTTTCTCGCGTTTTTTGACGCGTTTTTTGACGCGTTTTTTCACGCGTTTTTTGACGCGTTTTTTGACGCGTTTTTTCTCGCGTTTTTTGAAGCGTTTTTTGACGCGTTTTTTGACGCGTTTTTTGACGCGTTTTTTGACGCGTTTTTTCTCGCGTTTTTTGGTGCGGTTTTTGACGCGTTTTTTCACGCGTTTTTTCTCGCGTTTTTTGGTGCGTTTTTTCACTCGTTTTTTCTCGCGTTTTTTGACGCATTTTTTCTCGCGTTTTTTGGTGCGGTTTTTGACGCGTTTTTTCACGCGTTTTTTCTCGCGTTTTTTGACGCGTTTTTTGACGCGTTTTTTGACGCGTTTTTTGACGCGTTTTTTCTCGCGTTTTTTGACGCGGTTTTTGACGCGTTTTTTCACGCGTTTTTTCTCGCGTTTTTTGGTGCGTTTTTTCACTCGTTTTTTCTCGCGTTTTTTGACGCATTTTTTCTCGCGTTTTTTGGTGCGGTTTTTCACGCGTTTTTTCTCGCGTTTTTTGACGCGTTTTTTGACGCGTTTTTTGACGCGTTTTTTGACGCGTTTTTTGACGCGTTTTTTCTCGCGTTTTTTGACGCGGTTTTTGACGCGTTTTTTCACGCGTTTTTTCTCGCGTTTTTTGACGCGTTTTTTGACGCGTTTTTTCTCGCGTTTTTTGGTGCGGTTTTTGACGCGTTTTTTCACGCGTTTTTTCTCGCGTTTTTTGACGCGTTTTTTGACGCGTTTTTTCACGCGTTTTTTCTCGCGTTTTTTGACGCGTTTTTTGACGCGTTTTTTGACGCGTTTTTTGACGCGTTTTTTCTCGCGTTTTTTGGTGCGGTTTTTGACGCGTTTTTTCACGCGTTTTTTCTCGCGTTTTTTGACGCATTTTTTCTCGCGTTTTTTGGTGCGGTTTTTGACGCGTTTTTTCACGCGTTTTTTCTCGCGTTTTTTGAGGCGTTTTTTGACGCGTTTTTTCTCGCGTTTTTTGACGCGTTTTTTGACGCGTTTTTTCTCGCGTTTTTTGGTGCGGTTTTTGACGCGTTTTTTCACGCGTTTTTTCTCGCGTTTTTTGACGCGTTTTTTCACGCGTTTTTTCTCGCGTTTTTTGGTGCGTTTTTTCACTCGTTTTTTCTCGCGTTTTTTGACGCGTTTTTTCACGCGTTTTTTCTCGCGTTTTTTGGTGCGTTTTTTCACTCGTTTTTTCACGCGTTTTTTCTCGCGTTTTTTGACGCATTTTTTCTCGCGTTTTTTGACGCGTTTTTTGACGCGTTTTTTCTCGCGTTTTTTGGTGCGGTTTTTGACGCGTTTTTTCACGCGTTTTTTCTCGCGTTTTTTGACGCGTTTTTTGACGCGTTTTTTCACGCGTTTTTTCACGCGTTTTTTCTCGCGTTTTTTGACGCGTTTTTTGACGCGTTTTTTGACGCGTTTTTTGACGCGTTTTTTCTCGCGTTTTTTGGTGCGGTTTTTGACGCGTTTTTTCACGCGTTTTTTCTCGCGTTTTTTGACGCGTTTTTTCACGCGTTTTTTCTCGCGTTTTTTGACCCGTTTTTTGACGCGTTTTTTGACGCGTTTTTTCTCGCGTTTTTTGACGCGTTTTTTGACGCGTTTTTTGACGCGTTTTTTGACGCGTTTTTTCTCGCGTTTTTTGACGCGTTTTTTCTCGCGTTTTTTGGTGCTGTTTTTGACGCGTTTTTTCACGCGTTTTTTCTCGCGTTTTTTGGTGCGTTTTTTCACTCGTTTTTTCTCGCGTTTTTTGACGCATTTTTTCTCGCGTTTTTTGACGCGTTTTTTGACGCGTTTTTTCTCGCGTTTTTTGGTGCGGTTTTTGACGCGTTTTTTCACGCGTTTTTTCTCGCGTTTTTTGAGGCGTTTTTTGACGCGTTTTTTGACGCGTTTTTTCTCGCGTTTTTTGACGCGTTTTTTGACGCGTTTTTTCTCGCGTTTTTTGGTGCGGTTTTTGACGCGTTTTTTCACGCGTTTTTTCTCGCGTTTTTTGACGCGTTTTTTCACGCGTTTTTTGACGGGTTTTTTTCACGCGTTTTTTGACGCGTTTTTTGACGCGTTTTTTCACGCGTTTTTTCTCGCGTTTTTTGACGCGTTTTTTGACGCGTTTTTTCTCGCGTTTTTTGGTGCGGTTTTTGACGCGTTTTTTCACGCGTTTTTTCTCGCGTTTTTTGACGCGTTTTTTCACGCGTTTTTTGACGCGTTTTTTCTCGCATTTTTTCACGTGTTTTTTGGTGCGTTTTTTCACTCGTTTTTTGACGCGTTTTTTTCACGCGTTTTTTGACGCGTTTTTTCTCGCGTTTTTTGACGCGTTTTTTGGTGCGTTTTTTCACGCGTTTTTTGACGCGTTTTTTGACGCGTTTTTTCACGCGTTTTTTCTCGCGTTTTTTGACGCGTTTTTTCACGCGTTTTTTGGTGCGTTTTTTCTCGCGTTTTTTGACGCGTTTTTTGACGCGTTTTTTGACGCGTTTTTTCTCGCGTTTTTTGACGCGTTTTTTGACGCGTTTTTTGACGCGTTTTTTGACGCGTTTTTTCTCGCGTTTTTTGACGCGTTTTTTGACGCGTTTTTTCTCGCGTTTTTTGGTGCGGTTTTTGACGCGTTTTTTCACGCGTTTTTTCTCGCGTTTTTTGGTGCGTTTTTTCACTCGTTTTTTCTCGCGTTTTTTGACGCATTTTTTCTCGCGTTTTTTGACGCGTTTTTTGACGCGTTTTTTCTCGCGTTTTTTGGTGCGGTTTTTGACGCGTTTTTTCACGCGTTTTTTCTCGCGTTTTTTGACGCGTTTTTTCACGCGTTTTTTGACGCGTTTTTTGGTGCGGTTTTTGACGCGTTTTTTCACGCGTTTTTTCTCGCGTTTTTTGACGCGTTTTTTCTCGCGTTTTTTGGTGCGGTTTTTGACGCGTTTTTTCACGCGTTTTTTCTCGCGTTTTTTGACGCGTTTTTTGACGCGTTTTTTCTCGCGTTTTTTGGTGCGGTTTTTGACGCGTTTTTTCACGCGTTTTTTCTCGCGTTTTTTGACGCGTTTTTTCACGCGTTTTTTGACGCGTTTTTTCTCGCGTTTTTTCACGTGTTTTTTGGTGCGTTTTTTCACTCGTTTTTTGACGCGTTTTTTTCACGCGTTTTTTGACGCGTTTTTTCTCGCGTTTTTTGACGCGTTTTTTGGTGCGTTTTTTCACGCGTTTTTTGACGCGTTTTTTGACGCGTTTTTCCACGCGTTTTTTGGTGCGTTTTTTGACGCGTTTTTTCACGCGTTTTTTGACGCGTTTTTTCTCGCGTTTTTTGACGCGTTTTTTGGTGCGTTTTTTCACGCGTTTTTTGACGCGTTTTTTGACGCGTTTTTTGGTGCGTTTTTTCACGCGTTTTTTGACGCGTTTTTTCTCGCGTTTTTTGACGCGTTTTTTGGTGCGTTTTTTCACGTGTTTTTTGGTGCGTTTTTTCACGCGTTTTTTGATGCTTTTTTTCTCGCGTTTTTTGGTGCGTTTTTTGGTGCGTTTTTTCACGTGTTTTTTGGTGCGTTTTTTCACGCGTTTTTTGACGCGTTTTTTCTCGCGTTTTTTGACGCGTTTTTTGGTGCGTTTTTTCACGTGTTTTTTGGTGCGTTTTTTCACGCGTTTTTTGATGCTTTTTTTCTCGCGTTTTTTGGTGCGTTTTTTGGTGCGTTTTTTCACGCGTTTTTTGGTGCGTTTTTTCACGCGTTTTTTGATGCTTTTTTTCTCGCGTTTTTTGGTGCGTTTTTTGGTGCGTTTTTTCACGTGTTTTTTGACGCGTTTTTTCACGCGTTTTTTGACGCGTTTTTTCACGCGTTTTTTGATGCTTTTTTTCTCGCGTTTTTTGGTGCGTTTTTTGGTGCGTTTTTTCACGTGTTTTTTGGTGCGTTTTTTCACGCGTTTTTTGACGCGTTTTTTCTCGCGTTTTTTGACGCGTTTTTTGGTGCGTTTTTTCACGTGTTTTTTGGTGCGTTTTTTCACGCGTTTTTTGATGCTTTTTTTCTCGCGTTTTTTGGTGCGTTTTTTGGTGCGTTTTTTCACGTGTTTTTTGACGCGTTTTTTCACGCGTTTTTTGACGCGTTTTTTCACGCGTTTTTTGATGCTTTTTTTCTCGCGTTTTTTGGTGCGTTTTTTTGTGCGTTTTTTCACGTGTTTTTTGGTGCGTTTTTTCACGCGTTTTTTGATGCTTTTTTTCTCGCGTTTTTTGGTGCGTTTTTTGGTGCGTTTTTTCACGTGTTTTTTGGTGCGTTTTTTCACGCGTTTTTTGACGCGTTTTTTCTCGCGTTTTTTGACGCGTTTTTTGGTGCGTTTTTTCACGTGTTTTTTGGTGCGTTTTTTCACGCGTTTTTTCACGTGTTTTTTGACGCGTTTTTTCACGCGTTTTTTGACGCGTTTTTTGACGCGTTTTTTGGTGCGTTTTTTCACGCGTTTTTTGACGCGTTTTTTCTCGCGTTTTTTGACGCGTTTTTTCACGCGTTTTTTGACGCGTTTTTTCTCGCGTTTTTTCACGTGTTTTTTGGTGCGTTTTTTCACTCGTTTTTTGACGCGTTTTTTTCACGCGTTTTTTGACGCGTTTTTTCTCGCGTTTTTTGACGCGTTTTTTGGTGCGTTTTTTCACGCGTTTTTTGACGCGTTTTTTGACGCGTTTTTTCACGCGTTTTTTCTCGCGTTTTTTGACGCGTTTTTTCACGCGTTTTTTGGTGCGTTTTTTCTCGCGTTTTTTGACGCGTTTTTTGACGCGTTTTTTGACGCGTTTTTTCTCGCGTTTTTTGACGCGTTTTTTGGTGCGTTTTTTCACGCGTTTTTTGACGCGTTTTTTGACGCGTTTTTTCACGCGTTTTTTCTCGCGTTTTTTGACGCGTTTTTTCACGCGTTTTTTGGTGCGTTTTTTCTCGCGTTTTTTGACGCGTTTTTTGACGCGTTTTTTGACGCGTTTTTTCTCGCGTTTTTTGACGCGTTTTTTGACGCGTTTTTTCACGCGTTTTTTGGTGCGTTTTTTGACGCGTTTTTTGACGCGTTTTTTGGTGCGTTTTTTCACGCGTTTTTTGACGCGTTTTTTCTCGCGTTTTTTGACGCGTTTTTTGACGCGTTTTTTCACGCGTTTTTTCTCGCGTTTTTTGACGCGTTTTTTCACGCGTTTTTTGGTGCGTTTTTTCTCGCGTTTTTTCACTCGTTTTTTGACGCGTTTTTTTCACGCGTTTTTTGACGCGTTTTTTCTCGCGTTTTTTGACGCGTTTTTTGGTGCGTTTTTTCACGCGTTTTTTGACGCGTTTTTTGACGCGTTTTTTCACGCGTTTTTTCTCGCGTTTTTTGACGCGTTTTTTCACGCGTTTTTTGGTGCGTTTTTTCTCGCGTTTTTTGACGCGTTTTTTGACGCGTTTTTTGACGCGTTTTTTCTCGCGTTTTTTGACGCGTTTTTTGACGCGTTTTTTCTCGCGTTTTTTGGTGCGGTTTTTGACGCGTTTTTTCACGCGTTTTTTCTCGCGTTTTTTGACGCGTTTTTTCACGCGTTTTTTGACGCGTTTTTTCTCGCGTTTTTTCACGTGTTTTTTGGTGCGTTTTTTCACTCGTTTTTTGACGCGTTTTTTTCACGCGTTTTTTGACGCGTTTTTTGACGCGTTTTTTCACGCGTTTTTTCTCGCGTTTTTTGACGCGTTTTTTGACGCGTTTTTTCTCGCGTTTTTTGGTGCGGTTTTTGACGCGTTTTTTCACGCGTTTTTTCTCGCGTTTTTTGACGCGTTTTTTCACGCGTTTTTTGACGCGTTTTTTCTCGCGTTTTTTCACGTGTTTTTTGGTGCGTTTTTTCACTCGTTTTTTGACGCGTTTTTTTCACGCGTTTTTTGACGCGTTTTTTCTCGCGTTTTTTGACGCGTTTTTTGGTGCGTTTTTTCACGCGTTTTTTGACGCGTTTTTTGACGCGTTTTTTCACGCGTTTTTTCTCGCGTTTTTTGACGCGTTTTTTCACGCGTTTTTTGGTGCGTTTTTTCTCGCGTTTTTTGACGCGTTTTTTGACGCGTTTTTTGACGCGTTTTTTCTCGCGTTTTTTGACGCGTTTTTTGACGCGTTTTTTGACGCGTTTTTTGACGCGTTTTTTCTCGCGTTTTTTGACGCGTTTTTTGACGCGTTTTTTCTCGCGTTTTTTGGTGCGGTTTTTGACGCGTTTTTTCACGCGTTTTTTCTCGCGTTTTTTGGTGCGTTTTTTCACTCGTTTTTTCTCGCGTTTTTTGACGCATTTTTTCTCGCGTTTTTTGGTGCGGTTTTTGACGCGTTTTTTCACGCGTTTTTTCTCGCGTTTTTTGACGCGTTTTTTGACGCGTTTTTTCTCGCGTTTTTTGGTGCGGTTTTTGACGCGTTTTTTCACGCGTTTTTTCTCGCGTTTTTTGACGCGTTTTTTCACGCGTTTTTTGACGCGTTTTTTCTCGCGTTTTTTCACGTGTTTTTTGGTGCGTTTTTTCACTCGTTTTTTGACGCGTTTTTTTCACGCGTTTTTTGACGCGTTTTTTCTCGCGTTTTTTGACGCGTTTTTTGGTGCGTTTTTTCACGCGTTTTTTGACGCGTTTTTTGACGCGTTTTTCCACGCGTTTTTTGGTGCGTTTTTTGACGCGTTTTTTCACGCGTTTTTTGACGCGTTTTTTCTCGCGTTTTTTGACGCGTTTTTTGGTGCGTTTTTTCACGCGTTTTTTGACGCGTTTTTTGACGCGTTTTTTGGTGCGTTTTTTCACGCGTTTTTTGACGCGTTTTTTCTCGCGTTTTTTGACGCGTTTTTTGGTGCGTTTTTTCACGTGTTTTTTGGTGCGTTTTTTCACGCGTTTTTTGATGCTTTTTTTCTCGCGTTTTTTGGTGCGTTTTTTGGTGCGTTTTTTCACGTGTTTTTTGGTGCGTTTTTTCACGCGTTTTTTGACGCGTTTTTTCTCGCGTTTTTTGACGCGTTTTTTGGTGCGTTTTTTCACGTGTTTTTTGGTGCGTTTTTTCACGCGTTTTTTGATGCTTTTTTTCTCGCGTTTTTTGGTGCGTTTTTTGGTGCGTTTTTTCACGCGTTTTTTGGTGCGTTTTTTCACGCGTTTTTTGATGCTTTTTTTCTCGCGTTTTTTGGTGCGTTTTTTGGTGCGTTTTTTCACGTGTTTTTTGACGCGTTTTTTCACGCGTTTTTTGACGCGTTTTTTCACGCGTTTTTTGATGCTTTTTTTCTCGCGTTTTTTGGTGCGTTTTTTGGTGCGTTTTTTCACGTGTTTTTTGGTGCGTTTTTTCACGCGTTTTTTGACGCGTTTTTTCTCGCGTTTTTTGACGCGTTTTTTGGTGCGTTTTTTCACGTGTTTTTTGGTGCGTTTTTTCACGCGTTTTTTGATGCTTTTTTTGTCGCGTTTTTTGGTGCGTTTTTTGGTGCGTTTTTTCACGTGTTTTTTGACGCGTTTTTTCACGCGTTTTTTGACGCGTTTTTTCACGCGTTTTTTGATGCTTTTTTTCTCGCGTTTTTTGGTGCGTTTTTTGGTGCGTTTTTTCACGTGTTTTTTGGTGCGTTTTTTCACGCGTTTTTTGATGCTTTTTTTCTCGCGTTTTTTGGTGCGTTTTTTGGTGCGTTTTTTCACGTGTTTTTTGGTGCGTTTTTTCACGCGTTTTTTGACGCGTTTTTTCTCGCGTTTTTTGACGCGTTTTTTGGTGCGTTTTTTCACGTGTTTTTTGGTGCGTTTTTTCACGCGTTTTTTCACGTGTTTTTTGACGCGTTTTTTCACGCGTTTTTTGACGCGTTTTTTGACGCGTTTTTTGGTGCGTTTTTTCACGCGTTTTTTGACGCGTTTTTTCTCGCGTTTTTTGACGCGTTTTTCCACGCGTTTTTTGGTGCGTTTTTTGACGCGTTTTTTCTCGCGTTTTTTGACGCGTTTTTTCTCGCGTTTTTTGACGCGTTTTTTGGTGCGTTTTTTCTCGCGTTTTTTGACGCGGTTTTTGACGCGTTTTTTCACGCGTTTTTTCTCGCGTTTTTTGGTGCGTTTTTTCACTCGTTTTTTCTCGCGTTTTTTGACGCATTTTTTCTCGCGTTTTTTGGTGCGGTTTTTCACGCGTTTTTTCTCGCGTTTTTTGACGCGTTTTTTCTCGCGTTTTTTGACGCGTTTTTCCACGCGTTTTTTGGTGCGTTTTTTGACGCGTTTTTTCTCGCGTTTTTTGACGCGTTTTTTCTCGCGTTTTTTGACGCGTTTTTTGGTGCGTTTTTTCTCGCGTTTTTTGACGCGGTTTTTGACGCGTTTTTTCACGCGTTTTTTCTCGCGTTTTTTGGTGCGTTTTTTCACTCGTTTTTTCTCGCGTTTTTTGACGCATTTTTTCTCGCGTTTTTTGGTGCGGTTTTTCACGCGTTTTTTCTCGCGTTTTTTGACGCGTTTTTTCTCGCGTTTTTTGACGCGTTTTTTGGTGCGTTTTTTCACGAGTTTTTTGACGCGTTTTTCCACGCGTTTTTTGGTGCGTTTTTTGACGCGTTTTTTCTCGCGTTTTTTGACGCATTTTTTCTCGCGTTTTTTGACGCGTTTTCGTTTTTTGGTGTGTTTTTTCACGCGTTTTTTGGTGCGTTTTTTCACGAGTTTTTTGACGCGTTTTTCCACGCGTTTTTTGGTGCGTTTTTTGACGCGTTTTTTCTCGCGTTTTTTGACGCGTTTTTTCTCGCGTTTTTTGACGCGTTTTTTGACGCGTTTTTTCTCGCGTTTTTTGACGCGTGTTTTGGTGCGTTTTTTCACGCGTTTTTTGACGCGTTTTTTCTCGCGTGTTTTGGTGCGTTTTTTCACGCGTTTTTTCTCGCGTTTTTTGACGCGTTTTTTGGTGGGTTTTTTTCACGCGTTTTTTGACGCGTTTTTTCTCGCGTGTTTTTTGGTGCGTTTTTTCTCGCGTTTTTTCACGCGTTTTTTGGTGCGTTTTTTCACGCGTTTTTTGACGCGTTTTTTGGTGCGTTTTTTCTCACGTTTTTTGACGCGTTTTTTGACGCGTTTTTCCACGCGTTTTTTGGTGCGTTTTTTGGTACGTTTTTTCACGCGTTTTTTGATGCTTTTTGCTCGCGTTTTTTGACGCATTTTTTCTTGCGTTTTTTGACGCGGTTTTTGGTGAGTTTTATGATGCGTTTTTTGGTGCGTTTTTTCTCGCGTTTTTTGACGCATTTTTTCTCGCGTTTTTTGACGCGTTTTCGTTTTTTGGTGTGTTTTTTCACGCGTTTTTTGGTGCGTTTTTTCACGAGTTTTTTGACGCGTTTTTCCACGCGTTTTTTGGTGCGTTTTTTGACGCGTTTTTTCTCGCGTTTTTTGACGCGTTTTTTCTCGCGTTTTTTGACGCGTTTTTTGGTGCGTTTTTTCACGCGTTTTATGGTGCGTTTTTTCACGCGTTTTTTGACGCGTTTTTTGACGCGTTTTTTGATGCTTTTTTTCTCGCGTTTTTTGGTGGGTTTTTTGGTGCGTTTTTTCACGCGTTTTTTGACGCGTTTTTTCTCGCGTTTTTTGACGCGTTTTTTGGTGCGTTTTTTCTCACGTTTTTTGACGCGTTTTTTGACGCGTTTTTCCACGCGTTTTTTGGTGCGTTTTTTGACGCGTTTTTTGACGCGTTTTTTTCACGCGTTTTTTGGTACGTTTTTTCACGCGTTTTTTGATGATTTTTGCTCGCGTTTTTTCTCGCGTTTTTTGGTGCGTTTTTTGGTACGTTTTTTCACGCGTTTTTTGATGCTTTTTGCTCGCGTTTTTTGACGCATTTTTTCTTGCGTTTTTTGACGCGGTTTTTGGTGAGTTTTATGATGGGTTTTTTGGTGCGTTTTTTCTCGCGTTTTTTGACGCATTTTTTCTCGCGTTTTTTGACGCGTTTTCGTTTTTTGGTGTGTTTTTTCACGCGTTTTTTGGTGCGTTTTTTCACGAGTTTTTTGACGCGTTTTTCCACGCGTTTTTTGGTGCGTTTTTTGACGCGTTTTTTCTCGCGTTTTTTCACGTGTTTTTTGGTGCGTTTTTTCACTCGGTTTTTGACGCGTTTTTTTCACGCGTTTTTTGACGCGTTTTTTCTCGCGTTTTTT
Source organism: Cheilosia impressa (assembly GCA_948293265.1). NCBI lineage: Eukaryota > Metazoa > Arthropoda > Insecta > Diptera > Syrphidae > Cheilosia > Cheilosia impressa. Next base: position 27,888,068 of record OX411883.1, read on the forward strand.
GGTGCGTTTTTTCATGCTTTTTTTGGTGCGTTTCTTCACGCGTTTTTTCTCGTGTTTTTTGACGCGTGTTTTCTCGAGTTTTGTGATGCTTTTTGCTCGCGTTTTGTTTTTCTGACGCGTTTTTTCACGCGTTTTTTGACGCGTTTTTTCTCGCGTTTTTTCACGTGTTTTTGGTGGGTTTTTTGACGCGTTTTTTGACGCGTTTTTTCACGCGTTTTTTGACGCGTTTTTTCTCGCGTTTTTTGACGCGTTTTTTGGTGGGTTTTTTCACGCGTTTTTTGACGCGTTTTTTCTCGCGTTTTTTGACGCGTTTTTTCTCGCGTTTTTTCACGCGTTTTTTGGTGGGTTTTTTCACGCGTTTTTTCACGTGTTTTTTGGTGCGTTTTTTCACTCGTTTTTTGACGCGTTTTTTCTCGCGTTTTTTGACGCGTTTTTTGGTGCGTTTTTTTCACGCGTTTTTTGACGCGTTTTTTCTCGCGTGTTTTGGTGCGTTTTTTCACGCGTTTTTTGACGCGTTTTTTCTCGCGTTTTTTGGTGCGTTTTTTCACGCGTTTTTTCACGCGTTTTTTGACGCGTTTTTTCTCGCGTTTTTTCACGTGTTTTTTGGTGCGTTTTTTCACTCGTTTTTTGACGCGTTTTTTTCACGCGTTTTTTGACGCGTTTTTTCTCGCGTTTTTTGGTGCGTTTTTTCACGCGTTTTTTCACTCGTTTTTTGACGCGTTTTTTCTCGCGTTTTTTGACGCGTTTTTTGGTGCGTTTTTTCACGCGTTTTTTGACGCGTTTTTTCTCGCGTTTTTTCACGTGTTTTTTGGTGCGTTTTTTCACTCGTTTTTTGACGCGTTTTTTTCACGCGTTTTTTGACGCGTTTTTTCTCGCGTTTTTTCACGTGTTTTTTGGTGCGTTTTTTCACTCGTTTTTTGACGCGTTTTTTTCACGCGTTTTTTGACGCGTTTTTTCTCGCGTTTTTTGACGCGTTTTTTGGTGCGTTTTTTCACGCGTTTTTTGACGCGTTTTTTCTCGCGTGTTTTGGTGCGTTTTTTCACGCGTTTTTTGAGGCGTTTTTTGACGCGTTTTTTCTCGCGTGTTTTGGTGCGTTTTTTCACGCGTTTTTTGACGCGTTTTTTCTCGCGTTTTTTCACGTGTTTTTTGGTGCGTTTTTTCACTCGTTTTTTGACGCGTTTTTTTCACGCGTTTTTTGACGCGTTTTTTCTCGCGTTTTTTCACGCGTTTTTTGGTGGGTTTTTTCACGCGTTTTTTGACGCGTTTTTTCTCGCGTTTTTTGGTGCGTTTTTTCTCGCGTTTTTTCACGTGTTTTTTGGTGCGTTTTTTCACGCGTTTTTTGACGCGTTTTTTCACGCGTTTTTTCTCACGTTTTTTCACACGTTTTTTCACGCGTTTTTTGACGCGTTTATTCACGCGTTTTTTCTCGCGTTTTTTGGTGCTTTTTTTCTCGCGTTTTTTCACGCGTTTTTTGACGCGTTTTTTTGACGCGTTTTTTCTCGCGTTTTTTGGTGCTTTTTTTCTCGCGTTTTTTCACGCGTTTTTTCACGCGTATTTTGACGCGTTTTTTCACGCGTTTTTTGACTCGTTTTTTCACGCGTTTTTTGGTGGGTTTTTTCACGCGTTTTTTGAAGCGTTTTTACTCGCGTTTTTTGGTGCGTTTTTTGACGCGTTTTTTGACGCGTTTTTTCACGCGTTTTTTGGTGCGTTTTTTCACGCGTTTTTTGACGCGTTTTTTGGTGCTTTTTTTCTCGCGTTTTTTCACGCGTTTTTTCACGCGTATTTTGACGCGTTTTTTCACGCGTTTTTTGACGCGTTTTTTCACGCGTTTTTTGGTGCGTTTTTTCACGCGTTTTTTGACGCGTTTTTTGGTGCTTTTTTTCTCGCGTTTTTTCACGCGTTTTTTGACGCGTTTATTCACGCGTTTTTTCTCGCGTTTTTTGGTGCGTTTTTTCACGCGTTTTTTTGACGCGTTTTTTCACGCGTATTTTGACGCGTTTTTTCACGCGTTTTTTGACGCGTTTTTTCACGCGTTTTTTGGTGGGTTTTTTCACGCGTTTTTTGACGCGTTTTTACTCGCGTTTTTTGGTGCGTTTTTTCACGCGTTTTTTGACGCGTTTTTTGGTGCGTTTTTTCACGCGTTTTTTGATGCTTTTTGTTCGCGTTTTATTACTCGTTTTTGCTCGCCTTTTTTGGTGTGTTTTTTTCACGCGTTTTTTAATGCTTTTTGCTCGCGTTTTATTCCGCGTTTTTGCTCGCGTTTTTTGATGCTTTTTGCTCGCGTTTTTTGATGCGTTTTTTCTCGCGTTTTTTGACGCGTTTTTGATGCTTTTTGTTCGCGTTTTTTCTCGCCTTTTTTGATGCGTTTTTTCTCGCGTTTTTTGACGCGTTTTTGATGCTTTTTGTTCGCGTTTTTTCTCGCCTTTTTTGGTGCGTTTTTTCACGCGTTCTTTGACGCGTTTTTTCACGCGTTTTTTGACGCGTTTTTTCTCGCGTTTTTTGGCGCGTTTTTTCACGGGTTTTTTGACGCGTTTTTTGGTGCGTTTTTTCACGCGTTTTTTGACGCGTTTTTTCTCGCGTTTTTTGACGCGTTTTTTCTCGCATTTTTTGGTGCGTTTTTTCACGGGTTTTTTGACGCGTTTTTTGGTGCGTTTTTTCACGCGTTCTTTGACGCGTTTTTTCACGCGTTTTTTGGTGGGTTTTTTCACGCGTTTTTTGACGCGTTTTTACTCGCGTTTTTTGGTGCGTTTTTTCACGCGTTTTTTCACGCGTTTTTGACGCGTTTTTTCTCGCGTTTTTTGGTGCTTTTTTTCTCGCGTTTTTTCACGCGTTTTTTGACGCGTTTTTTGACGCGTTTTTTCTCGCGTTTTTTGGTGCGTTTTTTCACGCGTTTTTTGGTGGGTTTTTTCACGCGTTTTTTGACGCGTTTTTTCACGCGTTTTTTCTCACGTTTTTTCACGCGTTTTTTCACGCGTTTTTTGACGCGTTTATTCACGCGTTTTATCTCGCGTTTTTTGGTGCTTTTTTTCTCGCGTTTTTTCACGCGTTTTTTGACGCGTTTTTTGGTGCGTTTTTTCACGGGTTTTTTGACGCGTTTTTTGGTGCGTTTTTTCACGCGTTTTTTCACGCGTTTTTTGGTGGTTTTTTTCTCGCGTTTTTCGGTGCGTTTTTTCACGGGTTTTTTTCGCGTTTTTTGGTGCGTTTTTTCACGCGTTTTTTGACGCGTTTTTTGGTGGTTTTTTTCTCGCGTTTTTTGGTGCGTTTTTTGGTGGGTTTTTTCACGCGTTTTTTGACGCGTTTTTTCTCGCGTTTTCTGACGCGTTTTTTCTCGCGTTTTTTGGTGCGTTTTTTCACGGGTTTTTTGACGCGTTTTTTGGTGCGTTTTTTCACGCGTTTTTTGACGCGTTTTTTCTCGCGTTTTTTGGTGCGTTTTTTCACGGGTTTTTTGACGCGTTTTTTGGTGCGTTTTTTCACGCGTTTTTTGACGCGTTTTTTCTCGCGTTTTTTGGTGCGTTTTTTCACGCGTTTTTTGACGCGTTTTTTGGTGCGTTTTTTCACGCGTTTTTTGACGCGTTTTTTCTCGCGTTTTTTGGTGCGTTTTTTCACGCGTTTTTTGACGCGTTTTTTCTCGCGTTTTTTGACGCGTTTTTTGGTGCGTTTTTTCACTCGTTTTTTGATGCTTTTTGTTCGCGTTTTATTACTCGTTTTTGCTCGCCTTTTTTGGTGTGTTTTTTTCACGCGTTTTTTAATGCTTTTTGCTCGCGTTTTATTCCGCGTTTTTGCTCGCGTTTTTTGATGCTTTTTGCTCGCGTTTTTTGATGCGTTTTTTCTCGCGTTTTTTGACGCGTTTTTGATGCTTTTTGTTCGCGTTTTTTCTCGCCTTTTTTGGTGCGTTTTTTCACGCGTTCTTTGACGCGTTTTTTCACGCGTTTTTTGACGCGTTTTTTCTCGCGTTTTTTGGTGCGTTTTTTCACGCGTTTTTTTGACGCGTTTTTTCACGCGTATTTTGGTGGGTTTTTTCACGCGTTTTTTGGTGGGTTTTTTCACGCGTTTTTTGACGCGTTTTTTCACGCGTTTTTTCTCGCGTTTTTTGACGCGTTTTTTCTCGCATTTTTTGGTGCGTTTTTTCACGCGTTTTTTGACGCGTTTTTTCTCGCGTTTTTTGGTGCGTTTTTTCACGGGTTTTTTGACGCGTTTTTTGGTGCGTTTTTTCACGCGTTCTTTGACGCGTTTTAACTCGCGTTTTTTGGTGCGTTTTTTCACGCGTTTTTTGACGCGGATTTTGGTGCGTTTTTTCACGCGTTTTTTGATGCTTTTTGTTCGCGTTTTATTACTCGTTTTTGCTCGCCTTTTTTGGTGTGTTTTTTTCACGCGTTTTTTAATGCTTTTTGCTCGCGTTTTATTCCGCGTTTTTGCTCGCGTTTTTTGATGCTTTTTGCTCGCGTTTTTTGATGCGTTTTTTCTCGCGTTTTTTGACGCGTTTTTGATGCTTTTTGTTCGCGTTTTTTCTCGCCTTTTTTGGTGCGTTTTTTCACGCGTTCTTTGACGCGTTTTTTCACGCGTTTTTTGACGCGTTTTTTCTCGCGTTTTTTGGTGCGTTTTTTCACGCGTTCTTTGACGCGTTTTTACTCGCGTTTTTTGGTGCGTTTTTTCACGCGTTTTTTAATGCTTTTTGCTCGCGTTTTATTCCGCGTTTTTGCTCGCGTTTTTTGATGCTTTTTGCTCGCGTTTTTTGATGCGTTTTTTCTCGCGTTTTTTGACGCGTTTTTGATGCTTTTTGTTCGCGTTTTTTCTCGCCTTTTTTGATGCGTTTTTTCTCGCGTTTTTTGACGCGTTTTTGATGCTTTTTGTTCGCGTTTTTTCTCGCCTTTTTTGGTGCGTTTTTTCACGCGTTCTTTGACGCGTTTTTTCACGCGTTTTTTGACGCGTTTTTTCTCGCGTTTTTTGGCGCGTTTTTTCACGGGTTTTTTGACGCGTTTTTTGGTGCGTTTTTTCACGCGTTTTTTGACGCGTTTTTTCTCGCGTTTTTTGGTGCGTTTTTTCACGCGTTTTTTGACGCGTTTTTTCACGCGTTTTTTGACGCGTTTTTTCTCGCGTTTTTTGGTGCGTTTTTTCTCGCGTTTTTTCACGCGTTTTTTGGTGGTTTTTTTCTCGCGTTTTTTGGTGCGTTTTTTCACGGGTTTTTTTCGCGTTTTTTGGTGCGTTTTTTCACGCGTTTTTTGACGCGTTTTTTCTCGCATTTTTTGGTGCGTTTTTTCACGGGTTTTTTGACGCGTTTTTTGGTGCGTTTTTTCACGCGTTCTTTGACGCGTTTTTTCACGCGTTTTTTGGTGGGTTTTTTCACGCGTTTTTTGACGCGTTTTTACTCGCGTTTTTTGGTGCGTTTTTTGACGCGTTTTTTGACGCGTTTTTTCTCGCGTTTTTTGGTGCGTTTTTTCACGCGTTTTTTGGTGGGTTTTTTCACGCGTTTTTTGACGCGTTTTTTCACGCGTTTTTTCTCACGTTTTTTCACGCGTTTTTTCACGCGTTTTTTGACGCGTTTATTCACGCGTTTTATCTCGCGTTTTTTGGTGCTTTTTTTCTCGCGTTTTTTGGTGCTTTTTTTCTCGCGTTTTTTCACGCGTTTTTTGACGCGTTTTTTCACACGTATTTTGACGCGTTTTTTCACGCGTTTTTTCACGCGTTTTTTGGTGGTTTTTTTCTCGCGTTTTTTGGTGCGTTTTTTCACGGGTTTTTTTCGCGTTTTTTGGTGCGTTTTTTCACGCGTTTTTTGACGCGTTTTTTGGTGGTTTTTTTCTCGCGTTTTTTGGTGCGTTTTTTGGTGGGTTTTTTCACGCGTTTTTTGACGCGTTTTTTCTCGCGTTTTCTGACGCGTTTTTTCTCGCGTTTTTTGGTGCGTTTTTTCACGGGTTTTTTGACGCGTTTTTTGGTGCGTTTTTTCACGCGTTTTTTGACGCGTTTTTTCTCGCGTTTTTTGGTGCGTTTTTTCACGCGTTTTTTGACGCGTTTTTTGGTGCGTTTTTTCACGCGTTTTTTGACGCGTTTTTTCTCGCGTTTTTTGGTGCGTTTTTTCACGCGTTTTTTGACGCGTTTTTTCTCGCGTTTTTTGGTGGTTTTTTTCGCGCGTTTTTTGGTGCGTTTTTTGGTGGGTTTTTTCACGCGTTTTTTGACGCGTTTTTTCTCGCGTTTTTTGGTGCGTTTTCTCACGCGTTTTTTGACGCGTTTTTTCACGCGTTTTTTGACGCGTTTTTTCTCGCGTTTTTTGGTGCGTTTTTTCACGGGTTTTTTGACGCGTTTTTTGGTGCGTTTTTTCACGCGTTTTTTGACGCGTTTTTTCTCGCGTTTTTTGGTGCGTTTTTTCACGGGTTTTTTGACGCGTTTTTTGGTGCGTTTTTTCACGCGTTTTTTGACGCGTTTTTTGACGCGTTTTTACTCGCGTTTTTTGGTGCGTTTTTTCACGCGTTTTTTGATGCTTTTTGTTCGCGTTTTATTACTCGTTTTTGCTCGCCTTTTTTGGTGTGTTTTTTTCACGCGTTTTTTAATGCTTTTTGCTCGCGTTTTATTCCGCGTTTTTGCTCGCGTTTTTTGATGCTTTTTGCTCGCGTTTTTTGATGCGTTTTTTCTCGCGTTTTTTGACGCGTTTTTGATGCTTTTTGTTCGCGTTTTTTCTCGCCTTTTTTGGTGCGTTTTTTCACGCGTTCTTTGACGCGTTTTTTCTCGCGTTTTTTGGTGCGTTTTTTCACGGGTTTTTTGGTGCGTTTTTTCACGCGTTTTTTGACGCGTTTTTTCTCGCGTTTTTTGGTGCGTTTTTTCACGGGTTTTTTGACGCGTTTTTTGGTGCGTTTTTTCACGCGTTTTTTGACGCGTTTTTTCTCGCGTTTTTTGGTGCGTTTTTTCACGAGTTTTTTGACGCGTTTTTTGGTGCGTTTTTTCACGCGTTTTTTGACGCGTTTTTTCTCGCGTTTTTTGGTGCGTTTTTTCACGCGTTTTTTGACGCGTTTTTTCACGCGTTTTTTGACGCGTTTTTTCTCGCGTTTTTTGGTGCGTTTTTTCTCGCGTTTTTTCACGCGTTTTTTGGTGGTTTTTTTCTCGCGTTTTTTGGTGCGTTTTTTCACGGGTTTTTTTCGCGTTTTTTGGTGCGTTTTTTCACGCGTTTTTTGACGCGTTTTTTCTCGCGTTTTTTGGTGCGTTTTTTCACGCGTTTTTTGACGCGTTTTTTGACGCGTTTTTTCACGCGTTTTTTGACGCGTTTTTTCTCGCGTTTTTTGGTGCGTTTTTTCACGCGTTTTTTGACGCGTTTTTTGACGCGTTTTTTCACGCGTTTTTTGACGCGTTTTTTCTCGCGTTTTTTGGTGCGTTTTTTCTCGCGTTTTTTCACGCGTTTTTTGGTGGTTTTTTTCTCGCGTTTTTTGGTGCGTTTTTTCACGGGTTTTTTTCGCGTTTTTTGGTGCGTTTTTTCACGCGTTTTTTGACGCGTTTTTTCTCGCGTTTTTTGACGCGTTTTTTCTCGCGTTTTTTGGTGCGTTTTTTCACGCGTTTTTTGACGCGTTTTTTGACGCGTTTTTTCACGGGTTTTTTGACGCGTTTTTTGGTGCGTTTTTTCACGCGTTTTTTGACGCGTTTTTTTCGTGTTTTTTGACGCGTTTTTACTCGCGTTTTTTGATGCTTTTTGCTCTCGTTTTATTACTCGTTTTTGCTCGCCTTTTTTGGTGCGTTTTTTCACGCGTTTTTTTATGCTTTTTGCTCTCGTTTTATTACGCGTTTTTGCTCGCGTTTTTTGATGCTTTTTGCTCGCGTTTTTTGATGCGTTGGTTTTTTTCGGGACTCGAACCTGAGACCCCTCGCTTAGCAGTCAACACACTAACCACTAAGCCGAATAGGAAAATGGCCTAAGAGTATTCGAAGATCCTACCGAGTCGCTTGCTGTCCTTTTATACCGCCGAAATGAAGCTTTTACATTTGCTTTAAAAAAAGGTTTTATACGTTCTTTGAGTTTTGCAAGGTTTTTGGAACCACGCATTTTCAGTATCAGTATTGTAAAGGAATAAATTGATGTGCTCTCTTTGTTGGTCTCAAACAGACTGCCTTTATTAAACCAGTTTTCGTACAATGCGCTTACGTTACAATACAGTGAAATATCTTAGTCAGCTATCTTACATTACAGTGCTTGTGAATTCTTTTATATTAGATTCTTTTAAACTACTTAAATTACGGTGCGCGTGTAGACAGGTATTTGCTGCGCTCAGCGCCGGCTCCAGCTAAACTAGCGCCCTGTGCAAGATTTACAGAAAGCGCCCTTTTTTCATATTTGCACACAGCATAAAAACAAAATAAAACAAAACAAAAATCCATTAGTCAGGCCAAAGAAATTCATTATGCAGAAGGCAGAATCGCCTGTGTAAAAACGATTCCACTATGCGTTCATCCCTCGCAGGTCGCAGCTTTTTTTCAGTGGAAGAGAATGCTAGTACAATCAGGGTTGCCGTTAACTTAAAAAAAAAGTCACTAACTCGAACCTAAAAATCCACTAGATATGGTAAAATTTAAAAAAAAAGTCACTAGAAAAAAATTTTCACTACCTACCAATAAAAAAAAAAAAAATATTCAATTTTAACAACATTTTTATTTTGATCAATAAATAACTTATGAAAAAAAAACAAATTCAGTCTCAATGTTACAATAGGTATGTTCCTTTACTTTTGTAGTAAAATGGAAAAGACTGTCAAAATGGCAGTGGTGGGGATAAATTCTCTCACGGAGAGAGACACTTACGGAAAAGTTAGGGAACGCTTTTGTAGTAAAATACGAATAAAGACAGATACATAATTATTCAAAAATTCAAAAAAGTGCTACGAAAAGCCGTTAAAATTTCGTATAAACTCGAAGAATTTGCTAATTTACTGACAAAATTAGTTGATTCATCTCCCTAGCGATGAAAGTGATTCGAAATTATTCGAACTTCTTCTTCATGTACCTATCTGGATAAGTTTGTACTGATTGAACTACAAGCATTAGAGAAGAGGAAAAAGCGACAGGGCATTTACAAATTTCTTGGGGGCGATTGTCCTTTCTTAGTTTTTACAGCAAAGTAGAATTTCGTCGCGATTTTCAAATAGAATCTAAGGAGAACATTCAATTTCATTCTGCCGCCTTTTGATACCATTTTAATAAGCGATAAATAAAAACAAATGCACTCATATGTCAAATAGGACAACAAATTTCAAACCAGCTGTTCATTGAAAGGTGACTGACAGCTTTTTCAATTCTACACCAAGAAATTTGTTGAGTAAAAATTTGCAAGATTCTCAGTGGAGGGGTAGTAGCTTGCTCTCTCGATGACGCTCTCTTTTAAGAATTTTTCGAGTTAAGGAACGACATTCAGCAAAATTCGTACGAATTAGTACAAATTCGTAAGATTTAAAAGTAAGGGAACAGACCTAATAAAAAACAAAAAATCAAATTGAATATTGCAATTTGCAAGTGTCAAACTCGAATACCAGGGATGTAACATCACCAGGGGCGTAGTAATTTAGAAAAACATGTTTTTGCAAAAAGTCACTAGAAAAGTAACTAGAATTTTGTAGTGACAAAAAATAAATTTTTGTCACTAAACTTTTGAAAATTCCACTAGATATAGCGACAAAGTCACTAAAACGGCAACCGTGAGTACAATCCAATTCCAATCCAACCAAATACCAAAGCTGCTTGCTCTCTTTGTAGCTCTCTTTGTTTCTCTTTCGTAGATGAGAAATCCCATCCGATTCATATCGATCCCATATGTGCAAAGTAAAAAACCTGCACATTCAGGCACATACGATTCAGTAAGAATGATTTTTTTTGTTCGATTTTTTTCATATGAAAATTTTGCGAGTGAATGTGCAAGAAATAAAACCTGCACATATGAGCATGAGGTGAAACTTTTTTGTTTTGAGATTTTTGAACTAGGCTCTTTTGCAAAATGTAAGAGGATGTGAAGAGAAATATACCTACACGAACAGGGTGGAATATTTTCAGATTAGGTAGGTAAGAAATGAACTTCCATAGGCATATTGGAATTTTTTACGTTGCGATTATTTTGAGTTAGATTCTCCTTGAGTTGCAACATTGTAAGTGATGTGAGTTAATGTGCAAGAAATAATTAAGCACACCTATTCTGGATGTTGTTATTTTGGGCTTATTTGAACAAGCTTTTTGTTTAAAATGCAAATGGTAGTAGGTATTTGTTCCCGCAAGATAAAATATATTTTTCTTTCCTAACATTGCGCCCCCAGAATTTGGCGCCCTGTGCATCTGCACATCTTGCACAATTGGTTGGTCCGGCCCTGGCTGCGCTTGCACTACAGTATATCTATTTCAGAGAATCGAAATTTGCTCAACAGACATTAACATTAAACAACTTTTAAAAATATAGCTATAAACACAAGACATATGTGATATTTTAAATATAAATTGATGAAGTGATGAGAATGTTTAATTGTTTTTGTATATGAAATCTGTATTGTATACGATTAGCTTTTTTCGAAGCTCCTCGACTCTTACCTAAGCAAAGTGTGTATTTCTAAATTACAATTTTTACGCCTCGTGCAAAGCAGACGTGGTCCGCTAATAAAATATAAATAGCTACACCTGCTCAAAAAAGAATCTGTGTAGGTGTATTGAAAAGGTCAACCGAATACACTCCCTTACACTGTTAAAAATTAATCCAATTTAACTAAGCGCCAAGTAGGTCATGAAAAGAGTAGTTTACAATTTATATTTCTTAAGAGTACGTATCTATAATAAACTTTGAAGAAGACAACAATAGCCTGAAGAAAAATGAATAGAAGCAGAAACTAAGCAAAAATAATAAAAAAAAAATTAAATAAAAAAACAGGAAAGGAAATGATATTCTCCCATTTTGAAAGACAAAAGCTGAAATGAATCACTGTCCGAAGTTTGGAAAATTTATTGCTTAAATAAACAGGACATATTCGTCTATTACCGAAGGGACATTGAAGAAAGCACCATCTATCTATATACGGGTAGTGCACAAAGACGACCGAGATGAAACCAAAGAAATAATGTTCAACAGCAGGTCACAGGCAGGACAATATTTTCTCCTTTGTTTTTATTTTCACATTTTTATTTGCTTCTTTTGTTGTTGGGTCATTTATGGTTTTATACGGTCCCTTATTCTGTGAGCTAGTGTTTATTTCCTATGGGTCAAGTCAACTTGATGGGACAGGACCTGAGGATATTTGGAAATATGCTCTGGCCAGACGGTGATTATAATAAATTTTAACTTTTGACATTTTCCATTTGCGTTTGACCAGTGCATTTGATATGGATACCAGGATACTGCCATGCCAGCGTGACAAAGGAAGTTATATATATACTTAATCCATTTCAGTGCTAAAGTTCTTAGATGACTGTTTTTAATAAATCGAAAAAGGCAGTTATATTTGCGTTGATTAAAATGAGGCGGAACGAGGGGTGTTTCAAATAAGTGATTCCTCAAATAACTTTCGATAGAGTTTCAGTAAGAAAACTACACTTAATTAAAATGTCCACGCCAGGTCTCTTTAAATCAGATATTTTACTCTCTTAACGACAAAAAATATAAGTGCAATATACCCCTGCTTCCGAAGATGTCTCTACCTACCGACAATCAAGATCGACACATGACTGTTTTTAAGTTTCAACAGCATCGTAATTTTCACATTTTCCCACGTCCCACCACTGAGAGAAGGGATATTTGGGAAAACTTGTTTCGCTAGACGTTTAATTTAGGTATTTGTTTGTTAAATAAGAAAACATTTTTTTCTTTTAAATGAATTTATTGCAAGGCTCTGCGATAAAAAAATATTTTTGGTTTTTCGTTCATGTGCGAATATACAATTGTCCATCAGAGAAACAATTTTTTCCAAATTCAAACCACACACTTGCAAAGATTGTCCCTGTGCTTTATGAATGGCCATTGCAAAAACCTATCGTACTGGAAACTGCAAACGTTTTAATTCGAAAGGAATGTCTGGTAGTATCATGGGGAATTAAAAGTGGCTTCATTAACGTTGGTCATTAGCTTCTTAACCGCAATCTTGTGCTATTGCACAATTTTGGTTGGTTGATATTACGAAGCATAATGATTGGTGCTCCAAATTTCAATTGCAATATATGCAGTGGCAGGCCTGGTAAATCCAATGAATTTGAAAATTCTGTGGAATAATTCACCACCTCATTTTCATTCATATGGTATCGACTGACTTGACTTCTCCTGGTATTTTTTTTTTTAAATGGCTTCATTAAATTGTGTAACGTCTTTGTTTTTTGCCGCCAATATAGTTCTTTCGCTTAGTCAAACATGTGTCTTGAATTGTTGAACTATGCTTGGAAAAACTACATTGCGAAAATTGGCTGGTAAGATTATTAAGCCAGTTTCATTGTGTATCGGCATTTTTCCATCTTCAGTTCTCAACAACTTCTTTGAAAAATCTTTTGCTGATGGATCATTTTGTAATTGACAACGCAGATTTGTGGTTAATGTGAGTGTTCTCATATATCTCCACAGAATGGAGAATTCACGAGAGTAGAACTTGATAATGAAACAGTCGCTAGCATGAGGAGTTTATTACAATTTCCCCGACTCGAACATGCTAACCACAGCCCGATTCTGTCCTAATAGCAATCATAAAATAACAGGTCTATGGAGGCATTTTAGATGAAAGAAAAATTAATAATAGCTCGGATTGGGAATCTTCATAACAAGTCGAAAGACTAAAGAGCCCAAATGACAGTTGGAAGGCAAAGGGCGTCCATTCAATAACTTGAACTGCGAAGTTCTGTTAAACGGGGATATTTGTAATGTAGGCTCGCATGGCAACTAACGAGTGCATGCCAGCTAGCTAGTGCAGGCTACTGTTCGACGTAGATATATCAGTCCAGGTTATAATATTGTTTTCCCAACAACATAGTCACTACAATATAAGACTTTCCACCAGGAGGACTGGGATCTTTAACTATATTAGTATTAATTAAGCGGATACTAATGTTGGTCTGTGAGGCGGAACGTATTCGGATTTTCCCTGACATTTTATGTTTCTTTGAAAATAACAAGCCACGGGCTTGTTCCAACTCAGCGTTGTGGTCTCCGAGCTTGTGTCGCTCGTCAAATTCCACTTTAAAGTTGCTAAGTAATGGAACATTGTAATTCCTGCCCAGTATTTATATCCAAGGAACTTTTTTGCGTTGTTGTTGTAGTTATCTTTTATTAATTATAGTTATTTCCTAAGTAAGAGTTTTTTTTGTTTAAAACATACTGCCCACATCATAGATCACCAAATTACTTACAATTAGATACATAAAAAGGCTAAGATAATTTTCCCGTGGAAGTCATAATTTAAACGATAAAAATTTTCTGCATTTAAAAGTACGTAGAAATATCTTTAAGACTTTGAATGACTTTTGGACATAGTTCTTTTTTTAACATGATCTCCCAAACCAATAGATGAAAAACATGTTCCATTTTTAAATCAATTATTTATTTTTAAACTTAATATGTAGGTATAGTATTAATTTTGTCATATTTTTTAAATGTATGGATTACATTTTGAGTTTTTGTTTACTAAAAAATAATTAAAAATAAAATCTACTTTTGACAAAATTAGTATGGGGTTTTCCAATGAGAAGTGTTATTGGAACGATAAACGCTTCAACAACGCATTGAAATTATTAAAATTCAATACAAAAATGGTGAAAATCTTGCAGTCACTGTTCGCCAAACTAAAGCATTTTTTGTTTGTCGTGAAGCACCTTGTCGGACCGCAATACAGAAATTGGTCGATAAATTCGAGCTGTTGGGACAAGTTAGTGATGTGAAGAATACCACCCGTGCACTTCGCTCAAGAACAACTGAGAATATTGCTGGTATAGCCCAAAGTGTTGAAGAAAACCCAGGTTTGATCATTCCTCGTCGTTTATTAATGATTTTTTATTTCAACAAGACGGCGCTAAGTGCCACACAAGCAACGAAACCATTGATCTTTTACGGGAAAAGTTTCCGGACCGTGTTATCTCTCGAAGAGGTGATCACAATTGGCCACCGAGATCTTGTGATTTAACACCTTGCGACATCTTCCTTTGGGGCCACGTGAAAGATAAGGTCTACGCCAACAGTCCAGCGTCGATTCAAGACCTCAAAGATAAAATTCGTGAGGCTATCGAGGACATAGGGCAGCCACTTTGCGATTTGGCTATGGAAAATTTCATGAAAAGGATATAGTCCTGCATGCGTGCTTGTGGAGTTAATAAAATTTTGTAAGTATTTTAGGGTTAAGATTTCACTTTGAGAATAGAAAAAACACCAGAGAATCTGCTCAATAGAGGCACCTACTAGGTGTCCAAATAAATCGGTTTCGATTCACGCAATTCAATTTCCCCAATCAAAAATGAGTCTTTAAAGAACCACTTTGAATATTAAATTTGCTCATGCATTATTATATACATTGTCTTCTAGGTATACGTGTCTTTGTGCTCATTAATTCGAGACTCAAACGGCTTCCATCACATTGCATGTCGTCAGTCTGAAAATGAAAACCATATTCACATCACAACGGATAATACCTACATTTGGCAAGAATATTTCCACTTATTTACATATATTATTCATGCGTGCGCCGATGCGAAACGTCATCCAGACAACATTCTTCCATTATGTGTCACTGTTTGAACGCACCTCACACTTTTCGAAAGTAATTCAAACAAAATATTATACAATCCTAAGGAGAAACACATCAACGACATATTGATGACTCTCATGTAGCAACCTCCATTTGCTTTAAAGTTATAGAATACCTTTTTGGCAGTTAAAGTTCTGCCAAGCATAACATCAGGCGTCAGAACTCAGTCATTCCTACGATTCCCCTTCGTTCACCTTTGGATCTTTGATTTTTGAAGGGAAAATCGCCTTCATTTTTATAAAGTGCGGACTTTGTCGTTCCTGAATCCCGGCTATGGTGGTGTAGGTACTGAAAAGCATCTGTTGTGTATAAATATTTATTTGTGGTTCAAACTCTTAACGACTTACAATGCGGTTGTTGGAAGGACGATTTCTTGAACTTTTTTTTAATTTAACTTGGAGGAAAATGGTATAAAAAGAATTTTCAATTGGAGACTGCGAACATTTTAAGTATACGTTATCTATAAAACTGAAGGGTATTTTTAGGAATAGGTGCTCAATGCGAAAATATCATTGGGGGTGGTTTCTTAAAAGGTAAAAGGAAGCTGCTTTTAGCCTGAAGTCCTGATTAATAATTATATAATTAACATTTTCCTTTGATTTTTGGGACGCGAACAGAATTTTGTGAAATAATGTAAAATCGACTCCTTCTCGTTTTAGTAGGAGAAAAACGTGGAATCTGTTCGTTAATGGGAACTCCTCTATAAAACCAAAACTGTTTGTACCTTTACCAAAAACATTTACATTGCAAATTCTCAAACAAAATACTCAAATTACGATGATACACAGCCTAGATCATTTCGCCGCAAAATGATTTCCCATACCAAAGAGATGTGGAAAAATTTGTTTCACTGTTTTTGCTGCTCAAGAAAATATTCGATTTTTACCTGCGGACAATTATTAACAAAGACTTTTTAGTTCTTGGAGTAACTATTTTGCAAGTACGATTTTTTGAATTTTTTTGTATAAGTTATGAAAAACAATAGCGCACAATTTGAGTTGGATAAAAAATTAAATAGTTTGCACAACAGGTCTGTAGGGACCCTAGGCCTAGCCCCTCACCATTCGTTTTGTTTGAGTTTTAAATTTTTGGGACGAACGGATTTACAAATTTATGCCGAAACCGCTAATTAAGAAGCTCTTTCTTGACAGTTATACTCTCGGATGTTTTTGATGATGAAGAGTTTTACTCTCTCAATGCAGATTTGAAAAAATAACTGTTCAGTTCTTGTTCAAAAATGTGAATAGCTTTTCAAGAGCGTTTTAGAAATCGCGAGCCTGCTGGAGTACCATATTAGGTAAGCATTCTTTTGTTAAAAAAAAATGTGTGCATTTAAGCCACAGGCATGCCACGAATCAAAATAGAAATTCACCCCAAACCAAATTTAACCGCGACTTGATACCCGGATAAAGTCCCTATCGCACAATAAGCCGCAGCCACGACGTGAGCTTCTTGATTGCCATGGTTTCCGCCTGGAAAGCGTTACAGCGATGACGAAAGCGGAAGGTGCTCGAATACTATTCAGATCTTGAGAGGAAATCCCACCCATTACGTTTTAAATCCGTCTGCCTGTATAGAGGAAAACGGATTCCTTACAACTTACGAGGACTATCATAACCCTTGCAGTCAGGCCTAAAGGGTATGCATGTGTCAAAGTTTTTGTTAAACTAAAGCTGGGGGAGTAGTAGTCAGCGCATTTTATTTGCCTAGATTTCATGCGGATGGCCGCATTAGCAGCCACTGTACGTTATCCGTTAATGAAGAGGAATAAAGTTGTCCAAAAATAAAATTTTTTTCTTGTTGAACACCGAGGAACTATAAGAATATTATTATTGTTCATATAAACGCTCTGATATTAGAGCAATTACGTGTCTTGGAGTGATTTGATACTCATCATTGTTTAAGCCCCATGAAGTAACTCAGTAAATTCTTCCTTTAATTCACAGCGATTAGGCATTTATTTTGGCATCCACTATCCAAAGGCAAAAAGAAAAGTTACCATCCAACAAAGCGGATGGTTACCCTCAAAGGCAATGAGAATTGATTCCATCATTGACGCACCGAATTGAAGTCCATAGGTTTTGACGTCCAAAACAGAGACTGCCAAATATAGAGCTTTTCAAAAGTTTTTCCTATCAAATAGAGTCGTCGTTCGCTACCAAAAGAATGGCCTTCATCGAATTTTCCGTAGGATAAAGTTCTTCCCACTGTAGAAAAAGAAAACGGTCCTCAAATCGCTTCCTGGAAATTGTTTGCAGATTCTTTTAGCATATAAATACCATCCGATTCAGGGGTACGTATCTTCCTTACAAACGACCGGATGTCCCATCCTAATTTCATCCCAGCTGATTGCATTAGTTATACTTTTTCTTTTGGTTTCGTGTATACCTCCTCCAGCACTTGCCCATTTTCTGATGTTCTGCATTGGCCTTATCAGATTTTGTGGGTCACCGCACAGTGGTATTATCCCGTACAAACGCATTTACACTTTAGGTCTGCTACTTTAGGCAAAGGTAAAAAGGTTTTGGGGCGGATTTTCCAATAACTTTGGACTTCGCAAATGCATAATTTATGTTTGGTCAGGCAGACAGTGTAAAATTGCTTAATGTAGCTTACAACAAATATATTCAAGGATGGCGTATGCCAAGCTATTTTTAAGTATACAAAACTTTACACATACGGGAAAGAAAATCTATCAAGACACATCGCTTCCATGGATACAACAAACACTCTGAGAAATCGTTAGGCACTCTAATTCCCTTTAATCTTTCAATATCCGTAAAACCTTAAACTAACTATTTAATATTTAGTTTATGCTAAAACCCCTAATGCGCAATATTTGACAGAAAATCCACTGCTAGACGCTCTCGAGCGTAACATTAATTCATTAAAATGTCGTTCCCGGCATAACAGTGCCAGCATGAGGTGCATCTCATTACACGCGGTGTGCTCATTATTTCAAATCATGGCTCACATACATATTTAGCAGACATTCGCCGAATTCATTTGGGAGCTGGGAGTATCTACCTGTGTTCCTGGAAGATATACCTACATACTCGTACACTTATTACCAATCATTAGTTCTGGTGCCTAGGTTATTCGTCATGAAAGTCACAGAGAGACACATTCCCTTCACGAGGCAAAAACCAACCATTAACACACATGCCCACGCAAACACGTGCTGTAACATGTCTATACACTTGAGGCATTTATCAATACTCGGATACAACGATATGCTGGCACTAGAATTTTCCTTTCATACATACACTCGGAGGAGAGCTCTCGAACTTTCGAATGATTCCTGACGCCATTGATGAGATTTTTAATTGATAAATTACTTTTTGTTTCAATTACCCTCAGGAAAATTAATTGCAGCTCTCTGCTGCGGTAAATTACATCGTTTATTTCCCCCCTTCTCAACCCGTCTCTGCCATTACGTTGGCTGGCTTCTTTGACGCCTGCAACTGAAAAGAAAGCATCCGTGGTGCTGGTGCAGATGATTTTTGGCTGAAATGACGAAAATATGGTAAAAGCTGTTGCGGAAGAAGGGCATGCTACACTTTGATTACAAGTCATTTAGGTGTGCTTAAAGAAGGGCGGTGATAAATTCTCTCCCCCTATGTCAGAGAGTACAATAGAAATTACGAACAAAAAAGAGGAAGGGAACCTTGTTGAAGAAAGCACGAGCAAAGCGAAAATGTACTTCCAAAAACGCCAGGGTGAATATGGCAAGAGGGTGAGAAATTACCTTGTTGGTGACAACATCGACGTCGCGTCCTTGAGCGTGATTTTTCCTCAGCGATTTATTTTTGGGATAAAAAACGTTGCTGCTGTTTAGTGGTTCCTTGTTTTTTTTTTCAAGAGGGGACTGAAGTGCATAGCGCGGAGCAGGTACCTACTATTTCTAAAGATAAACTGTTTGGATTTCTTTAAAATGTCGCTGTACTTAAACGAATTGGGTTTTTTTTGGGTTTGCTTTTTAAGAAATTCTTAAAGGACATAGAAAGCACAATGAGTCCAAGAAAAAAATGTGCGGTGGCATTCTTTTTGTGTGAGGGAACTTTCTTGCCCTTGCGGGTCGCTTGCAAGGAACTCAGATTTGGACAAATAAATGTTTGAAAGGAAGAGAAAAGTTTTTGGAAACTACCTACCAGAGGTAGCTGAGATTTATTTTGATTCATAGATTTGAGGATATTTATAATGGGATTCCAGTCTAGTGCACTAAGCTGTGCCATTTTTTTGGTAGGTACCTATAGTACCTACCTATCCTATGCTATCTGATGCCATATGGTGATAGTAGTACGGTCATTGGGCAACTTTTAATCAGCTTTTATTCGTTAAAGTTTAAGTGATTCATTCAACAAATGTGGAAATTTTGCAGTTATTACATGTACCAAGGGTCGAAAAACTATATCGAACCATTTGTTTTTAAATAAAGGGTGCTTTCAAACTGTTTTTTTTTGTACCTAAAGGCAGGTCGTAGTTTTATATAGAATTGCCACTATGGTATTTTCAGCGGGATTTCTTTCGTCATCAATAGCGGTGAGAATTTTAATGCATATGCCAAAAAAATATGAACATAATTCACTCGCAGAAGACGTCGACATTGTGACCAGTGATTTACTAGACTGCATTATTAACTTTCTCGAATACGTAGTAAGGGGAAGATATTATATTCGAAAAAAAAAAATTCTAACTCGATATGCTAATCAATTCAGGCACTACGAAGATAGAGGAACTTAAAAAAGTAGATCTCGCAATTCTGTTCATCTTGTGAAAATTGCATATTATTATATATGTATATCAGAGGAATAAGCCAAAAGTGGTATTTATTCAACACTTTTCTTATATCTTGTATTGCTTGTGAGATTTACCTACCAACCTAATAAAACACCAGAACAACCAACCAAACTTTTGGTGAACGTGAAAGTTTCGTGCGATCAAGTCGTGTACTTTATTTATACTTCTTATCAATTTAATTGCTTTATATTGCAAGAATGAGTTTCCTCTTACAACTTAATAATAGGTACCTAGCGAAACTGTTGGCTCTGATAGTATATGCAGAAAAATCTACACGCCATTATTATTGTTAGAGTAATAACTTCACAATGAAATGGAGCAAAAATATGAAACTGCACAAAGTTAATCTATATATATAAAAGAAAGTGACGTTAGTTACTACGCTTATAACTCAAGAACGCCTGGACCGATTTCGATGATTCGCATCAATTCAGACTGGTCTCTGGCCAAACAAGAAGAATACCCAAGAAAATTCCAGAAAAATTCCCGATAAAAAAAATTTTTAAGAAAATTCATTTTCCTATACATTTTGTATGGAGCGATTTTACGACGTCATTTTCATAATACTTTATGTTGTGACAATTTCTTTTTTTTTACAATTTTTTGCGACAATTATTTTTGTACCAAATTTGTGTGACAATTGTTTTTGTACCAAATATGTTTTGTCACACATTAAAAACGAACATGATTTCAAATGCCGGTTCCGGTATTGCCAGTAAATGGCATTTTGTGCATCAAATTTTGACAGCTGATTGATTTGCACAGTCTTTCTCTACTATTGTGTGTGCTGTGCAGACGTGCGTTGCGATTTATCAAACATTTTTTAAGTGTTATTAAATTTTTATCAGCTTTCAACAGTTATTGTTATTCAATTTGATTTAATACATTGTCTTGAAACGATTTTTTATGACTCTTCACACGTGTTTACAGATAGGAAATCTAAAAGCGAATTTAATTTTCAAAATTTGCTTCAAAATTGGGCAGGAGCGCTGGAGCTTAGTTTATGAACAACATTTGTGTAAGGTAAGGTGATAGGTGATAGTAATTTTTGTAATAGTGAAATACGTGAGGTGATCACAAAACAACTCTACAAATTTGGCATCACTTTGTTATTTCAAAGCATAGTTTTGTTGTCAGTTGTCATTTGCACCAAAAATTCAAGATAGGCTTGAATAATCTTAATATTATAAATGCGAAAGTCAGATTGTTTCCTTTTCACGGCCGAAAACCAATTTTTTACAAATTTTGGTACCTAAAGGGATAGATAGGACCTCTGAGAATGACATAGGCTACTTTTTGTCGCGAAGACAAAACGTGAAGAGGATGAAGTTTCTCAAGTTAGGGATAATAAAATTCATCATGGGTATCTATACTTTTGGTAAGAAATAAATATATTATTGCTGCGTAATTTACCAATAAATTTAAATGTGTAGGACTGATTGGTTGGATTGAAAGATAGGATAGTTTTGGACCCGAAAAGTGGCGGTGTTGTTGATATGAATATTTTAATTGAGTTACCTACTCGAAGTACTATAATTCTAAGCAGACGAAGTTGCGGGTACCAGCTAGTAATTTATAAAGTCAAAGACACTGTGTGTTTGACTATTCAAGGTCGATTCTGAGCTGAACCGATAGAAAATATAAAATATGTCGGGATGCCATATTATATTACAATTTTTGCAACGCCTCGCAACTTACGTATGGTATATAGGTAGAGCAGTTGCCACCCATTAGGAAATTTTAACCTTATGAAAAAACATTTTTACTTTTTCGAATTAGATCGTCATAAAAAATGTCTCTCAAAAACTACAGTAGTTGGCCGCCAGTGAGAAGGTCAAACCTTTCACGTCGCAGTTGTAATGCACGACGTATGGCGATTGTTCGTGAAAACGAAAATCCAGACGAAGGCTAAGACCGGACTTCAAGAAAGGCTGTCACAAGAACAACGTGTGGTCGTCCAAACTGGAGACCAAGATAGACAACAATGCAATCGGAATTAGCAGAACAGCAAAATGCTATTTTTATTATCTAGTACAATTGTTCTAAACCAAATGACGCTGCACATAGACTTTGACCTTTGTTGAAGATTCGAAAAACTTACCAAGGCCGACCGCAATATAGTTTCTGAACGGTCCACAAATCCCCGATAATTTCCCAAACGAAACCTTCAGGTAAAAAGACACTGTTTAAAAAAAAAAAAAAATAATTGGGACAATAGGCCTACCTTCTCACAACCATTCGTTTTGTGTGAGTTTTTTTTGAAGGGTTTAAAATTTTATGCCGATTCCAAACATCTCGTTCATGACAGTCATACTGCGGATGTTAATCAGACGTTCGCGATTTTGAATTTGGGCTTTTTTCGGAAAAGAAAGTGGGGTCCTTCGCTTAGTAGTCCAACACACTAACCACTAAGCCACTGAGCCTACACTTTGTCTTTTGTTCCATGATAATCCTACAATTGATTTTAGGATTATCATGAAAATGTTTTTTTTTCCTTTTGCGTTGAAGGGCTTTGAAAAAAAAAATTTAACGGCGATCTATACGAGCATTAAAGCGACATTGACCTAGTCAATAAATTGCACATCAGTCGTGTTAGATGGCTAGGATATGCAGAAGGAATAAGCACAAACGCTTCGGCCCGGGAATCACCGAGCTAGGTAATCCTTGTGGTATTACGCAGTAAACCTAACAAATAGTCGAGAACCTCGTATTGGATTGCGCATCTGTAGGTAGTTGTCTAAAAATGGGCCAATTGGAGAGGTTTGTTAGTTAAGACCTAATTTAACTCCAAACTTCGCGGAACACAAGAAGAGCTCAGAAGAGGCTGCTGTGATGAGGTAGGCTTTTAGGACACAACCCATTTACTATACGTCAATGTCCACTGTCCAGGTCTCCATAGCGCACCAAAAACTGAACTGGAAGTTTGTTTTCCCAAGAACAAGAGGAGGAAAAACCTCATTAAAAATTCAGGATTGTATATTATGTATATAGCCCTCCCATCGCTATTGTTTCGCTTCTTCTTTGCTGACTAAGTATAGTGACTGTCCTCGAAAAACTAACATTGATGTGAAAATTGTTTGGAATATGTCTCAATACTGGCTGAATTGTCATCGCAGACAAATTCTTATATCAACACCTCTGCTAACCCATCTAAAACAATAGAACTAAACCCGTCATCGAAAAACTGCATCTAAGAAGCATAAAAGCCACTAACAACAAATCCTTTCTTTGACCGTATGTTTGTCACAAGTGCGTTTAATAGATCTTCAAGTTCAACTTATTGCAAAAGGAGAATCTCTGGACATTGGTAAAATTATTATCCTCTAAAGAGAAAAGGCAAAATGAAACTGAATTGATTTACGAAAAGTTCTGTGGTTCTTTAGTTGAAATAACCCATTTTAGCAGACATTTAATTTTTGTTACTTAAACTGTTCACTCGAGAGCGCATCTGTCAACATTTTTAATAGCAGATGAAAATCGAAACTGCCAATAACCGCCCTAACTGAACATCCAATAAGTTTTAACGGCCTCCTTACTACCATTTGTGGCAAATTTTGTAACATTCTACTCAACTGCCTTCAACGTTTGGCTTATCAAGTAGATAGCTCAGCTTACAGTTCAATTTATCGTTTCATTGATGATCAATAAATAATTTTATAAACAAACTTCAAAGATAATATTTCGTAATGCCAACGAAAAGCGTTGCTCTTTAGGATTCTGCCAGTACATGCTCTCAATTTGTCTCCCCCGAAGAAAAATATCAGCATCACAGATACCATTTTATTGGATCTACCTTTCAATCAAATTTACGCACTCAAACGATAACAAAATAATTGCCTATCGTCTTTGGCGCGCGCGACGGCCTTCTGCGGTACGACCAACTTTCGATTTCATTTTTTCAATTCATCCATCTTCGTAATAAATTCCAGCGCCAGGATAATACACACCGATGTGGAAAAAAGCCTACTATACCTGCAATATGACTTCCTTTTCCGGCCGACGAACCAAAGGAACTTTTTATTACCATAATTTCGATTATAAATTTTTGTTCTTGCTGTTGTTGTTGCTGCTGCTGCTGCTGTCGCCATGTTCCATAAATTCAAATTTCATTGCTGTTCATCGAATGTGAAATGCAAAAATTTTAAAACACCCACCCAAACAAGTGTGCATATAGCGGGGATAAGGATATCGCCTTAAATCCCTCCGGTAACATCATTTGGTAGAGCATGTCGTTGTCGTCGTCGACATCAACGGTGGCAAAGGAAATTGTTTTCGAAATTTAATGCGGCATAAGATGACGCCATTCGCTCATAAATCATTCTCGGACACAGGATACTATAGGAAAGTCGTCTGCTGGGGCGAAAGTGACTAACATGTCCCTATAAGCTACACTGCTGCCGAATGTGTCGGCCGGCGGATTAGTTGTTTATTTGGGAATTATCATAACGACTTCTTCCGGTTTGTCGAAATATCGCATAGACAATGAGAGCACAGGAAAGGACAAGACAATAGAAAAAAGTCGCTCCCTGATTAATTCTGAAAATTTCACTGAAAAGGACAATAATTTATGTTACCAGAAGTTTGCTGGAGCACCACCCATTTGTCCCTTTTTGTAATTTAAAATTTTTTGCTTCGCCGTACATAATTACAGTGGAAAACAAAGCAACAGAAAAACACAAAGGAACACCAACAATAAATGACAAACAATAGGCGGGGGCCCACTAAAGGGACCACCGAATTTCCGAGTCCGCACTTTCATTTCGCCATATAAGTGAATGATTGCGGGCCGCGGTTGACGCTCGTCCGCCGCCTCATTGATGACTACGCAACTGAATACTGAAGTACCTACCTATCTAACCACTCGTGTTTTATGCGTTGTGGAAAAGAGTTGACATTTCTTCAGCCTGGTGTAATTAAGTTAATTCCAATAAGCTCTTTGCCGATATGCTGCCAGGCAAGGGTGGGTACAGAGTTTTCTGACCTTTTTTCATTTGCTTTGTCGAGGGGTTCCACTTGTGTGAACTCTTCGGACAACTAATTTGTTGTACAAAAGCCAGCTAGGGACTACCTAGCTGGAGTGTTTTACGAGGACTTTGTGGAGCATTTTTCGTGTCATAACAAACTTTGTCGGTTATAGAGAAGTGAAACCACCAAATTAGGACTTCTTGAGGATTTAATGAGTTTCGGTGAGCGTTTTTTCTTTTATTTTCCTGTGGCTTTTAAGGTGCCTGTGGAAAGGGTACTCTCACCTTGAATAAGGACAAACTTGTGTACAAATTTGGATACTTAAGGCTGGCGTAATTTTGTCTATTCAGGGAGGTTTCGTGTTTTATGTGGATTCAAGTGGTGAAATACATTGACAGTGGGATGATTTTTCTTTTAAGAGTTGTGATGCAAAAAAGGTGTTATATGGATTACTTCTGTGACTTGAACTTTAGATAGAACAGAAATGGTACCTTTTGGGACTGGATGGGTATAACTAACTGAAAACACATGTTATAACTTGTGATGTATAAGTTGGACATTAAATTGAAGCAATGTCTGCACATATTCAGTACCAGCCATCGGGATCATGCAATCCGATATGGGCTTTGAGCTTTTATGATGCTTATGATGCTTATGATGCAGCATCTAAACCCTTAAATGCATAGTGACCCATATCTGGCACAATCCATTTGTATTTGCATTTAAATATAAATTTTAAGTAAGCGCATCAAGTGCCATATTCGGCACATCCGATAAATACAAGGATACTTTTGTTATTTCATTCCCATTAGAATATTCCAAGAAAAAATTTATGAGTAATGGTTAGTTCAGTTTGAGTACGTCAGTAGAAATCTTAAATTTGTAAAAAAATCATGCATTTAAGGGTTAAAGACTGCGGTATGATTTTGTTAAGCTGTGCACACTCAAATTAAACCAGTTTACTTCATATATACTATTAGTACGGGGGAACACACCTTCATCCAACAAGTGTCTTCAGTCAGATCGGTAACTGCCTGAACGCTGAACGTGCCGTATTTATTTATTTAAGATTTCGCTCATAATTGAATCTCGACTTCCACACTTCACAAAATTGAACATTTTGACTGAATATTATATAGTCAGAAAATTGCTTAAAATAATGCCAAGAGCTTTTCAACGGTTTACGCCAAATTTCGATATATACTTCCGCTCTTTACGAAAAACAGGGATGATTGGAGTCTTGTACTATATAGCTCTCGAAGATGCTTTTGACTTCTGTGCGCCACCTTTAAGTGAGGTCTTCCACTATACTGTGTTATTCATCTGAATCGGGGTAGGGTTAGTGTCCATTCACAATATACATTCCCAAGCTATCTTAGGCGACTGTAGCTCACATTTTTCTGATCAGGTCAATGTTTGCCGGATTTAAGATCAGTTTTTTCGCTATGGACTTCGGATGTGTTGGCAATCTGTAGTATATTCATAAATAAGTGGTCTTGTTTTTTACCAATTAGTTGGGGCAAGTGTTTAGGGACTTAGTTTCTCTGAAGGCAACTTAATGCGATGATTATATTTTCGGTTGTTTTTTCGAAGAAACGTCATCGCATCGCATTCTGTTGTTGCAAATACATATATATATACTGGCATGTGGTATTTGTTTTTTACTAGCAAACCCTCCAGTAACAGCTCACTGTGTCCTCTACCAATTATGTCAATGTTATCCGCGTATATGCAAGTATGGAATTGTATCGAATTAAAAAAAAATGTTTCCTTGAAGTATTCGAAGTAACTTGCAGGACAGCGCATAGCATTTTCCACATACTTTTTTGCTATCATAGGTTTCGGTGAGTTTTGCCCGACAGCGAGAGTGTTGTCCATCGTCTTTTTGCAGGGGTGTCAAAAGAAAGCATGTCTATAAATTCGGTCATACATGAGGCCGTAAAATTCACAAACATGAGGCGGGTATTGATGTGAACTTCCAGGAATCTGCCGTATTGGGTGACTACTTGTAGAGTTACCCAGCTTAAATCCGCACTGTTAGATGCCAGATCAGTTGGTTGACAAATGTTTTTAGGCCTTCACACAGTATGGCATACAGGATCTGGTACAGAATATTAAGGAGACTGCTGCCTCTAAAGATAGTTGGCGCTGTTTCGTGACATTTCTTAATTTCAGATTAACTCAAACCGAAAAAATCACGAAGTGCACGATATTCATTTTCATAAGCCTGAATAACTTTAACTCGTTGCTCGATTGTGTATCTTTCCATGGTTCAAATTGAGTTAGTCTAAAACTGAGAAATGTCCAATTAAAATCCAGAAAAAAACTTGACTTAGGTGTGGTTGACATTCAACATCGGCCCTTAAAATTTAACCACCCTTTATATGCTGACAAATTCAGTAGTATACCTTTGAACCTACATATAAAGTGAGTAAGTATGGTGGTAAAGACAATTTTTCTATTGGAAGCCATATTTCCTAGAAACCATTATTTGTTCTTATGAACTATCAAAGGCCTTTTATGCCTTGAAGCACCTCTCAACTGCGTCAATCAACGACGTTGCCATCACTTTGATATTTTTTGATTCCACACATCCACCCTGAAGGTATACCCATCTTGGTATATAGTTCTGTCAATTATTTCATTTGGCGCTCTCCTTTCATTTGCAGTCTCCCCCACTGACACCCAGCAATAAACATTCTCATATAATAATTGAAACCAAATTTCAACTTCAATTATATCACCTTCCTAAGTGGTAAACATCACCAGCAACCCATATCATTGTTCTGCTCCAGCAATAGAAACAACTTGTTCCGTAACCAAGTTAAATTCATAATCCCTTATAAATTTGGGAAAACACTAATACCTACCATGCCATACGCATTTCCCGCTTTGTATGGTTATTATTAGCCCTTAACGCGGAAACACCTTAAATCGAATCCAATTAAAGTTGGGTTTCACAGTGGAGCACAGAGCTCTCAACTTCTTGTGCTCCCACTTTCGACACGAAAAACGAAATGCCAGCTGGTATACCGTGGCGCCGGTCGCCATTGACGTCGCCGGCGTTGCAAATATCCATTATTCAAGACTCTTATCGGGAGCTCATGTGACACACTAATGTTCGCATTTAACAAATTGAATAAAGGAGCCGCCATCCCTCCCACAAACGTGAACCCTCATAAACAACCTCCTGCAAATGTGATGTGTAAGTTTCAACCCTTTTTTTTGCATTTCCGTTTCACGCTGCCTTCATAATGTTCCGCTGAGATAATGTCAGTTACTTTTTTTTTAACTTTTCGATTACGTAGTAAGAGAAAGATATTGTATTCGCACACAATTTTACGGTGTAAAGTTTTCAGTTGGTATATCATGAGACTTATCTCCAATAGTCCTCCAAGAGGAGGCCTTTAAAACCATGATCACCAATCTATTCCAGTCAAGAACTTGCCCTAACATATCTGGAAATTCTGCTACGCTTGTCCTTTTGGTACATACTCGAATATCGTGTAAGGTGTAAGAGCCTATGAGCAGAGCTTACTGAGAGCTTAAGCCTCACATTATTATTTGATACACTGGTATCTGAAATCAATATATTTCTGTGGCAAAAGGAATAACATCATAAGTCGACTTATGTCGAAATTTAGATTTTTACACATTCTGATGCGCAATAATCGATTCCATCTGTCATATTTTATTCGTATTTTTATCTCTTACGGTTTATGAACTACAAACAAATGATATAAGTCTTTGTACTTGATTTTTAATCGGAAGCCAAACATTTAAATCGCTCTCCTGAAAAGTTGCAAAAACTGACTTATGTCGTTATTCCTTATTGCCACAGATTTATGTTCAACCCAAAGTTCACATTATTTAAGTATATTCTGTACAGTTTGTTTATCTAGATTTTCGAATCGTTTCTGAATTTTTTACCAAAACAAAAAGCAATCAACCAAACAGTTGATATGAACGAGAAAGTTTCGTCCGACCCATTCGTGCACTTTATTTTCCAGTTTCCTTCAGCATTCCTGATGCCTATAAAGAGAACGAATTAAAAAAAATTGTAGAGACTATGGTGATAGCGCACAGGGTGAGACGAAGGCGAGTAGCAGCGCAGCGCAGCTAACAAATGAATTACAATAAATAAATTTAAGCCCACAATGTTACACTATTGAATTGGCCGTATCGTGTGTAGCTGACTTCATTTATTTACATCAATCGCCGGTTATCCGTCCATCCAAGGCATGTCAGGGGGGATGCGTTGTGAAGGAACCACTCCGTGTCATTGCTCGTTTAGGGCACAATGCAATTGACTAAGGACATTAGTGAAGTGAACCTGACTGGGAAAGATTTGTGTCTACAGCATATCTACAACTCCTCACTTGTTTTACACTGTGTGAGCCCGAGCCGTGTGTAGTGATGCTGTTCGTCAGACGATTACGTAGGCTCTTGAGCTACATTAAAGCAAGTGAACTAGAAAACACCCTCGTTTCGTTGGATAAAACATGACATAGGGACGTATGGTTGGGACTCTGAAGATATATACCTACCTAGAATGTGTATCTTATCATCGCATCGGTCGACCGGTTTATGGGTAGCATTCCTGTAAATTGAGAGTTAGTTTTATTTTTTGGGTATGGCATGGAGCAGTCACGCGGATTCCATCACACATCAGTGTATTAACGGGTTGTGTAACTAACTCCTTTTGTTTTTGGGTATACTTGGAACTTAATTGAGAGCACGGAAGAACGTTGACTTCGAGTTGAGGATAATAGAAGTTCAGTTGAACGTATTGCGTATAACTTTTCAATTAGGTACAAAACTAGTTTTACAAAGTAAGGACTTCTTTTTATCGGAGTCAGGTTGGTATTCAAAATGAGTTATGTCGGTCAAGTAGGTTTGGTACCTCCCATACAAAGCCAATATTAGACCCATGTCCATGTGTCCCTCTTTCCGTTGAAAACACGATAGCGTCCAAAGGAATCAACCTAGGTGAATAAAGTTTTGTGGAAGGACTTTTTTTATCGTCGCTAGGTTAAAATTAAAAATGGGCTATGTCGGTCAAGTAGTTCTGGTTATTTTGCTTGTATGACTTGTATGCAGTGGAGGGTATCAAAGCATCGGCCAGGCCGATGATAACACTTTTACTTGTTTTTTTCTTCGATGAAAATTACCGTGACGATACGGTAAATGGTATTCGCTACAGAGATAATGTTGGAACGTTATTTCTTTGAGCAATTGTATGGATTGGACATCAGTGATATGTGGTTATAACAAGACGAAGCCGCAAGCCACACAGCGGGTGCAACAATCGAGTTACTGAAGTCTCAGTTCGGTGAACGTGTTATCTCGAGAAACAGACCCGTCTATTGGCCGCCGAGATCGTGTGATTAAACGCCTCTAGACTTATTTTTATGGGGCTACATTAAATCGTTGGTCTATGCCAACAAGCCGGCGACTTTAAATTAGGTCAGAGCCAATATTAAAGGAGAAATAGCGGTCGAAATGTGCGGCCGAGTCATCTTAAAAAGGGACTCAACGTATCGACCGCTGCATACGTTCCGTGGTGGACATATGAACGAAGTCCAATTCCATTCTATGGGTGTACGGTTTTATTATAATTAAAAAGACAATCTGGGATTTTCGATCAAATAATCGCTTCGTTATTGATGTTTCAAAATCTTTATTGAAATCCATGGCTAAAATGTTCAGAGGGTACTTACATGTATATTTATGTGTTCTTAAATTTTTATTTGCAAAAACCACAGCTCGAAATATTTCCTGTTAGGATAAAAACATTTTTTTATGCCTGCTGAGCATTAAAGAATTTATTTTTTATAACAAAAGGGTTTTATTATTCATTTCGGCCTGTTGAGAAACGGTTTGTAAATACATATACCCACATATATATATGTATGCTGTTGCTCTGCAATTGCCAATATATGTTCCATACTTCATCGCACCCAACACACCAAAGTGTTTATCCTTGAAGCGTCAAGTTGATCCTTTTCACAGAATGTCACATACACTTCACTGTTAACATAAAAATAAACCTCGAGTGAAATAAAAATTCGTACTTTTCAAACATTACCCTAGTCAAGTCGAGAGTATGTTTATGTGAACGTCTTTCGCAAGGCTACTCGTACTCCGACTGTGGATCACATGAAATAAGATACGAGTCTTGAGTTTTTTTTCTCGTTTTATTTCTTCTTAAAAATAACGTTTCCCCTTCCAAATTGTCGGATGTTTGATATTATTCTCTCTTTGAATTACAGATCTGCGACGTTGACGACGACAGTTCCAAGAGGGTTACACTGTACATTCTCATCAACTGAGAAAGGACAAATCTATAATATTATTTCGCATACCACATACAGTGAACAGAAGTGATTAATGTATCCTCTGTGACTTTGAATGTCTTGTAATGTCAATTATATTTGGGATGACGTTTTAAGGTTATGAAAGAAAAATCCATGCTTATTTATTTTCGACAAAAAAAATTATAAGCTCTCGGTAAAGTGGGCGGTTGATGTGGTGGGCGGATGATAAAACGAATAAAAGGTTCATCAAAATTTTATTGCATGCAATTTGAAAGACATTAAATATGGCAGGCAGCGCAAATATCATTTCGTGCAAAGATGTCAATACCGCTAGGTCGGGTATTGCGAAAATATAACGATGATAAAAGCAAAACCCATCTTTCGGTTTTTATTGCACGGTTTATAGGCCCATAGCTGGGCCCATCGTTGTAATTGCATGCGAGAAAACAGTGTGCAAGGATCTGTTGGGAGTTATTGCACGTAAAAGTAAGAAGGTCATCATATCTAGCGCGCTTCATGCACAAATGGTTATGCCTTCAATTTCCTTGCGATGTTTTTGGATTTCGGTCAGTCGGGTGAA
Source organism: Cheilosia impressa (assembly GCA_948293265.1). NCBI lineage: Eukaryota > Metazoa > Arthropoda > Insecta > Diptera > Syrphidae > Cheilosia > Cheilosia impressa. Next base: position 27,919,444 of record OX411883.1, read on the forward strand.
AATGAGTTTCAGTTAATCCTGCTCTACGCAATGATGCGAAATGATTGAGGATGACACGGCTAACTTGCTCCAATTGATATCGCAGGTGACGTCGCTGATGGAATTGATATTTTATACAGGGTTGATGGCAGCTTGCACATGCTTATGGATGCTCATATAATATGTATATTGTATATCCTTGCCTCCCATGGGTATGTAGGTACATGGAGGGAGTGGACGTTTGACTTTAGGTTAACTTATTGTATCTAATATGAAGTTCAAAGGAAGTATTGGGTCGTCCGGTGGCTAAGTGAAGGTTGAAGGACATTGATTTTCTTGTTACTTGTCTTTCAGTGTTACGTCGCTACTATAGAAATAGAGCTCAAACTGCCAGCTGCATACCCTACTTCATTAATTCAACCGCAATACTTGTCATGCTTCACCCTTCGGTCTATTTTCAGTCGTACTACGAAACATAGAGACTTATTCATAAACCGTTCAATACGAATGTGAAATGCTTTTCCAAGCTCTGTTTTTCTCCTTGTTACAATTTACAGACATTCGAAACAAATATGCATCCTGTCTTGTTTATCCATATTTACTCAAGGCCCACGCTGTAGCTACCACTTCGTGCTAGAAGTGATAACACTGGTGTGAAGTCCTCAACATTAACACACTAATGTTGAAACGAAAATTCAATTATTTTTTTTAACTATTCGGACTTTCGCCACCGCAATGACAGAACTACTTTCGTGTATAGAGAAGTGCAAGTGTTACAGTAATTTAATTTGGCTTTTCCACAGTGAGGATGATAGCTGATTCTAACTTGAACTTATTTCGTATATTCAAGTTACTAGGATAAGATAAATAAACTAAACTGGTTTAATCTTATTTTCAAGCCGCGTACAACCTTTGTTGGTGCAGCTAGTGAGCTTATTATATAAAAGTCTTTTTTTTTAAACTGGGTTAAAGCTTTTGTTTAGAATGATTAAAAATTTAAGGAACACTTACAGTTTTATTTTAACGAAAAATGTTTAACCATCTCAAACAATGATTTTTAAAACAATTAGAAATCAAAACTGCGAACCAACTCCTTAGAAAAACAATCTTATAAACTTACATTCCACAATTAGATTTTCATGTTAGTGGGACTTTATTTTGCAAGCAATATTCTTAAATTTCCACTCTCCATCGTATTTCACTTCACCACTATACTGTACTGTGTACTCCTACTTCATCTGTTTAATTAACCCTAAAATACTAATGTTGTAATGTATATTTGCAAGGACGCTAAAGTAACTTTTAGCACGAACTACAGTGACAGGTATGCAAAATATTTACATGCAGAGCAACAAAAACATTTGCGAAAATCCTATCCCAGTTCCGCGAAAAAACTGCATTCAGGAAACTCACTAGGGAGAGGTCTTTAAAGGGTTTCAAAGTTTTCTTCGTTGATATGTTTCAGATGGATACACTCTTCTTTCAAGTCTTCAGATGCGCGTGATTTATATTTTTACACGAAACTTGTTGCCGGATTTCGGATCTCAGTTTCCTATAGTTTTTTTTGCAACAAGACAAAAAAAATAGGTATACCTACAGTAATAATTGAAATTTTCTGCATTTAAAAGGACGAACAAAAATAGCTTTTAGATTATGTGTGAATTTTTGTATTTCTTTTTGTTATGGCCTTTTCTTGTAAAATGATCTCCCCAAACCAAACCAAAAGATGAAGAACATGTTCTTTTCTTTAATCAATTATTTATATTTAAACTTAATATGGATAATTTAAATTTTTATTAATTTTTTTTTAATGTAAGGAACATAAGGAGTGCATTTTAGTTTCTGTTTAATAAGAACAAAATTTTGTAACAACAACATCTGCTGTTTATAGGCAAAAGTAGCCTCACAGGCTAACATTAGTATTAAGTGATAACAAAATTATAGTATTAGTATATTCCAGGGTTAAGTAACCAAATATAAAAAAATCGATTGCATTTAAAACGAGGTGGTTTGAATTAAAGTCGGCTTAACAATGTCGTATAGCTCGACCTAGAAGGGGTCAGGTAGACAATGTTTCAAAAAGTGGAAAGGACGTTTATACACGCAATTTTGCATGCATCCTGCTTAAGGTATATAAATCTACCTACATAATTCAATGACTTCCATCTATGTGTGAAAGTGAAAATAACTTTCCTTGCACTGGTTCTATATAAATACTAACAACAAATGAAAACACTTCTCGACCCTGCCATCATCTTCATCGGAATGGTTATGACTACACCAACTCGGGCCATTCCCATCAACAAACATTGATTGACAAATTAAAATACAGAAATCTTCACTCGTATAATATTCTCGTAAAAAAAAGTCTCCCATTATTATCCCGAAACGTTTATGCGTCTTAACGCAACTTAAGCAAAGACGTACACACATAGCATCATAATCGGTCGGCATAAAATCCGCTTCACTATTAAACCTCCTTAGCGCGCCCCTCCCACCTACTATACGATAGCTCTAGCCAAAAACTGCCAAAAACTGAAGGCAATCAGAGAAAATCCTTCCAAAGGACCACAAGTATATCAAAATTAAGTGTGACATAAAAGTGTCACCATTACCAAAGAAATGACCATAGATGGTCCTGCCACTTCAGGACCATTTAACTGGGAAATGCCATTGCCACACACAGTCAACAGCTCACGAAAGAACAATTGAAAATCCTTTTTTGGTTTTTTTACTCTCGGGAAAGGAATGAAAATTGATCTTATGTCCTTTTCGGCTATATACTGCCAATGGGAGTCGTCTATTTAGTGCAAAGCTTAACGAAGTAAATTGAAGCGAAGCACTTTTGTCGAGGTTCGGATTACCTACAAAAAGTCCAGATGACACATTGAGAGGATTTCCGCAAGTAAGTCCATTTTGAGTTTTTAAATTTTCCCCAGTATCAACGTCTCGCGCACACACGCAGTCGGTCGGCTGGTGGCTGGCTATGTCTAATGGTGAAGGCCTATTGTTTTAGCTCAGATCCTTGTGCGGCAATTGCCAAGCTATTTGATGTGTGCTATAAAATATAATAAGATTGCTTCGCAACGATGACAACGCTAACGAAATATATTTCGGATCTGGAAATGGAGGTGTTTGGAGTGGTTTCACGTTAAAGTGATAATGATAGCGATAACGGTGTGATTCCGTATTATGAATCACATAAGCAAAATGTCCTTCAAGGGAACTTTAGGTGTAATTTCTAATTCCGGCGACGTGATTATGAGGCTGCAAAGATGGAGATAAATGAACGAGTAACTGGCAACAAGCTTCCGAATGTTGTAGTTTTTTCGCCCTAAATTTCAATTCAAGTTGAGAGCTTATATGAAGATACTTAAAAAGATTAGCACTTCTTTTATGAACTTTCGCAATATCAGCTGTAAATTTACAACGAGTTGACGAGTTGTTGTTGTTGTCTGAGGGGCTAGCTTATAAATGAAAGTTCTTTCTGCCGTTTTATTAAAGAGAAAGTGCTGGAGGATATTTTTAAGGACTTTCTTCGGCTTTGGAATATGTTTAGCTAATGTCGAATTATTTTCAAAATTTTCATTTGTCATTTGAACGATTGACAAGTTGAATGATTTTATATTTTCAGACTTTATTTCAAAATGTGTCTATCCGCAATTTATTAAAAATCAAAATGAATTTAACATTTTTTTTTAAATATTTTAATGAACTAAATGTGGGAGCGAATCTAAATGCAGCTTTCTGAATTCTACGTTACAAAATTGGTGTCTTCTCACACAAAAACAAAGTTTTATTTATAAAATACTAGCTGGTACCCGCGACTTCGTCTGCATAGAATTAGTACTTCAAGTAACTCAATTAAAATATTCATATCCTATGTTATTATTCTCAGAGGTCCCATCTATCTATCCCTATAGGTACCAAAATTAATAAAAGTTGGTTTTGCGGCCGTGAAAAGGAAACAATTTGACTTTCGTATTTATAATATTAAGATTATGTCAAGACTACCTTGAATTTTCGGCGCAAATGACAACTGACAACGAAACTATGTTTTTAAATAACAATGTGATGCCAAATTCGTACAGTTTTTTGTGATTACCTAAAGTACTTGACTATTACAAAAGTATCATCTATTACCTTACTTTACACAAAATGTTGTTCATAAACTAAGCTCTAGCGCTCCTACCCAATTCCCACGCAAATTTTGCTGTGAACAGTGAAATGTGAAATTTTGATTTGTGAATAGGTACGTGTGAAAAGTCATAAGAGTATCATGTTTTCACTATAATACTCTTGTATCTGTAATCCATTTTGCCGTCCACTCTTTTTCATTGCGTCGTTTGTACGGGCAGGATAAATGAAATAAAAGTATTACCCTGAATCATAGTTTGTAGTTTATACACAGAGTTTGCGTAGATGAAATTTAAAAGACTTTAAAAGTAAACCACCTAAAAATTAATTGCACAATCCGAAATTGGTCGGTCCGAATTGGTGCGAATCATCGAAATCGGCGTTCTCGAGTTATAAGCGTAGTACCTAACTAACATCATTTTCTTTTATATATGTATATAGATTTAGATTGAATTAAAACGTACGCAAACGTAAAATTGAAAATAAACCGAATATTGAAAAGAGAAATAAAAATAAAAACTGCAAATTAGAGAGAGAAAAAAGAAAATATTTTTTAAAACTCCATCAGAATTTTGAAAGCAGAAAGAAATTAACAAATACAGTGGACGTCCAGTATAACAATTGATGTAATATTAGATGTCATCGATATCGATCTATTTTTTGTCCTTTTTAAAAAAAAAATAAATTCTTTAAAAATGTGTTTATTTAACCGTGTATACACTAAGTAATGTAAAAAATTACTTAAAAGAAAAATGTTAAATGTTAAAATTAAAAACGAGGTATTTGATGACTGCCTATTGAAATGCTATAAAATTGTTATTATATGTTAAATATGTGTGTATTAGATACTTTATGCGTTACATATATTTTTGTTCTTTATCTATTTCAAAGATGTTAAAAATAATCTTCTGGCACTATAATTCAAATATGATTTCTGGCATATGACCGCCACGGCTGGCTCGGACGTAGTCTAATCTGGAGGTCCAATTTTCGATGACTTTTTCCAACATTTGTGGCCGTATATCGGCAATAACGCGGCAAATGTTGTCCTCCAAGTGGTCAATCGTTTCGGGCTTATCGGAGTAGCCTAGAGACTTCACATATCCCCACAGAAAATAGTCAAACGGTGCTAAATCGCACGATCTTGGAGGCCAATTCACGGGTCCGAAACTTGAATCTATGCGGTTACCAAAGGTTTCTTTCAACAAATCAATTGTGGCACGAGCTGAGTGACATGTTGCGCTTTCTTGTTGAAACCACAGCTCCCGCACATCATGGTTGTTCAATTGATGGACGAAAAAATTAGTAATAATGGCTCTTTAGTGGTCACCATTGACTGTACCTTTTTGGCCATCATCGTTTTTAAAGAAGTACGAACCAATTATTCCACCAACGCATAAAGCACACCAAACAGTAAGTGTTTGTGGATGTAACGGTGTCTCAACATACACTTGAGGATTATCATCATTTCAACTACGGCAGTTTAGTGCCATAGTTAATCGAATTAATTGCTCTGATGGACGATTATGTTGACCGTAAAATGGACATAGTGCGCGATACGTATTTCGAACAGAAGATTTTCAAAATAAATTTGGAAACGTTGTTCAGATGTCAGTCTATTTATGTTGAAATCCCAAACGAAACTAGTGTTGGTAACTTAAGGTTTTATACCTCTACAGAAGACACCCTTTACAAGATAAATCGAGTATTGTTTTATATTTGCATCAGGCCCCTCTTTAAATTTATCGGGAACTTTTTCAGGGAATTTATCATTTTGGCAATCGGTATCGCTGGCTCATAACAATCATAATTCATAACATTAAGATAACATATTACTAAGCCCTGTGTATAGCATTTTGGCCCACAGCAATGTAAATGCCCTACTTTCGTTTCCAGAAGTGGATTTATGTCACAAATGGGCATTGCTCATGGATTTTTTCGAGGAGCTCGTTGAAAAATCCTAGTTACTCGTAGCACCTTTTCCTTTGTGTAGGGGTGACGCATTTGGGCAAATTTAGCCATAAACACTCACTCACAGATACAAAAAGGGTACCACATACAGAAATTATATAAATTATTCGTTTTGAACGGTGGATCATTCCTCTGCCACTAATATCACTCAAGCAATCAGTTAAATTATTCATACTAGGACACACCGCACGGTGTGTGTCTGTGTCCAATATTTTGAATACATTACGAATGCACGCAAACGGTGCAGAATAATCAACACAATCACCAGAATGAGAGTAGTCCCTACCCATCAGCTACGAGGTACAACAAAACAACATCATCTTCGACTTGAAACCTCTCCCGTCCTTTGTCTTACAATTTTCATATTAACCCAGACCCGTACTCCTTGACGAGTACTTGTTGCTTTTGGCCCCTATGCGATTGTATATGGTGATGCTGATGATGGTAAACATACTTTGCAATTTCATTCAGAATCTAATTTGCAGTGAAATTGATTGAGGGTTTTCATTTTCAATTTGTTTTCTTTGTATTTCCATCTCTATCGGCTTCTATATTATTCTATGCAAGCGCAAGGACTCTAGATTGCCATCACTGTCATTGCCTGCGAGAAATGTGACATCATCGCTTCGAGGACACCAGTAGGTATAGCTGTAGCTTGGGGTGGTGTTTGACGAAACATTGTCAACAAACTCGTTTATTTTGTACCATCCTTCACACCTTTAACGGTGTTACTATCGCTTTGAGGCAAATGGTCCTTCCTCTCCAAATCTATTTGTTTTATCCAGCCACCCGCTATGACAATGGCATGGTGGCGCAGTTCATTATGTGCACAGAGATCAACGCTTTCATCGAAATTGGAATACTGGGACCATAAAATTGATTTATGTTATTGTTTTCCTTTGTCTCTCAGTCTCGCGTCCTTGTGTCAGTTCGATTCAGCACAATAAATAAAGGAAATTTTTATTGGCGGATCGATGACTGATGGTTTTAAAATACATAAGCTCGCTCGTGAATTTCAAAGGGGACATGGTGCCATCGTGGTAAACATATTTTCAAGATGTATTGATATTCTCTTAGTGGCAATAGTGTTGGTAATAAGTACATTGCGAGAAATAGGTTTATTTTCATATCGATTGTACGTAGGAACTCCCATTCCAAATGACAGTATAGGTATGTATGTATCCACATTGTATTGTTTGCCGGTGAGATTTTTGTTTTTGTAAACAATAGGTTTACAGTAGAAGCATTCCGTGTGAATCACTTCTGTTTGGTACTAAAGGCATAAGGTGACTTAAGCCCTCAGAAGTTACCTACATAATTATTTCTAAATAGCTATTGATACAATTTTAGTATAAATACAAAGGACGTAGTTCCACTTACGCCTTTAAGCCTAGTATCGTGCTCCCGGTAAATTCAACAAAGATAAATGGTGGCTGAGTTATTAAATATGATATAGATGGGAAAAGGACGATATCTTCGTGGCAGATGTCAGTAAACGTAATTTTAATTACTATACGCGTATATTAATTAGAATTTTCGAATCTCAGACTTCAAGGACATCGAAATATTTGAATATCTCCAGAATTTGAATATCAACAAGAAGAAGATATTGCTGCAGCAGTCGAAATAATTTCTGTAGCTGCATGTTACATAAATCTCTATTTTGCAGTGCGATTTGTCCTGCAAGTTCTTTATGACTGGTCGTTTCTCCACAAGCCCCGTGTGATTTTTTTTTGCATCGCATGAAAGGGTTTTAATGTTTTTTGTTTTGTTTTATTTATCGCTGCGGTTTTCTTCAAAAAATTCAAATTTAACAAATTTTTACCTGCACAATCACATCTTGTACCTTGGACCGTTTAATGAATGGTAAGCAAAATCCTTGTGGTACTTTTGCCGTATAACAGATAAAATCTCAAGTAGTTATATAAAAAAAAACATCTTAAAAAAATAAAGTTAAACTAAAATTATTGGCAAAAAATCCGCAATAATGTACAAAATCTTCCCCTACCTATATTATAATTTATTTCGAAAAAAATCCCTTATTATAGTTTTAAGTAAGATAATAAATATAAGATAATATAAGACACAGTAAAACTTGTTACGAACTTCTTTTTGCAACTCATGTAAATAATAGCTCTGCTCTCAAATTTGTTTACTAAGCTCAGCTGCTTAGGTTTGGACTCTAAGTAGGGTAGGGTGGGGTAGATTCAACACATTTTTCGCAGATTTGAAATAACTTCTTTCGCATAAATATTTGATTTTTTTTTCTTTTATTTCAAGCTATTATTATTAAACTACAAAAATGCATAATTTCTTTAAAGTTCACTTTGGTAAAGAATAAAGGTAAAATAGAAGGATTTGTAAAAAAAACCATTGCGCGTATCGACCCAGATCAACGTCCTTAAAAAAGATGAGGCTAGAATATCTTTACGATCCAGCTGGGTGCCGAAACTGCCCCATGTATTCTTGTCGAAAGTGTCCCATTCCTAAAATATATTAAAAATCCAAACGTTTGACATTCACAACCAAAGAATTCCCATAAGAAACAATTAAATATCACTTACCTCGTGTACAGGAAAAATTGCAATCACTGAACAAATTAAAAACCGGTCTAACCACCACAACTGCTGAAGAAGAACTGTCATAGTTCGTGTACGATCTAAGAGAACAGTGTGGCACGAGTTGCAATTAAACATTTTATTCAAAAATTAACCGCTTTTCTCTAATAGCGAAAGTCAAAAATGTCCCACCCACCCCACCAGCTGGAATATTTCTTTACATACTTTTCAGAATTCAACACAGAAGCGGCTTGCGGAAAAAAATCCAAATTATCTATTGAAGTTTTGTGGTATACTCTATAGACATAGAAAATAACATTTATCCAAACAATTTTCATAAAACTAAACCCTTATTGTGAGTAAAAATTACAGCTAAATTCAGTAATGGCACGATTCTTTTAAACCTTCACATCAAAGTCCACTTAACACAAGTCTATAAACAGATTACTAATTCAGTGATCTGAACTTGAGTGTTTTTTTTATTTCAAAATTGGGAGCTACGTAAACTTGAAACTCCCCTGAAGCAGAAACTCCAGGCCCCATAAAAGCATTCAATGCAACAAGGCCAAAATCAAACTTTCTAATTAAAATCCTTGTACGTTCATTTTACTTTCAAAAACTAATTTTTGCTGGTTTATTCTTCCAGTGAAGCGAACAAAAAACTCCTTTCTCTGCATACTCCTCCCATGGCAGCACTGGGTATATATACTGATTCTTCATTAATTCAAGTACATGCTTCATTAGTCACTGTAATTGCAACCAAATGCAGACGACTCCTGACGACTGCTCAGTAATTACTCTTTTTTTACCTCTAACTCAGCAACCATCACATGAGGAGATTCTTAGTTTATTGATAGCGAAACACAAATTATACCCAGCAGCATGTTTTGAACGTTACACTGAATACACGGCTCTTAAGGATCCTCCCAATCAAGGCAAAGAAACTTCTTAGGGAAGGTATATACCTACCCATTAAGAGCAAGCCTATACAAATGTTTAGCGTGAACGTAGATTGTGAAATTTCCTTATAATTACAGCAAACAGCGTCTAGACAGAGCCCATTTTGTAAAGTTGAATTCATTTCAATTAATCCTGTAAATGAATTAATATTTTGCATGTCAGTATAGTAACCCGTTATTCCTTTCGTTTGAAAGTAAACAATGGATATTGTTCGATTACGAATCCTGGGCACATCGTAAATGAATCATGAATATTACATTCGGATTAATCCCACCAAACGTTATTAATTATAATTGTTTACCGACCTCAGCAAGCATTTATCCCAAGAGACAACAACACCCTCCCACATGGTTCTTAGAAGTAGCTACACACAGTTATGTTGTAGTCATTACGAGTATGCTGTTATAATGCCCGCTATAGATGTAGTAGGGAGAAATGAAATACAATTATTATTCGGAGAGTGTGTCTGTGTATCTGTTGCTCGGCATAATTTATCTCGGAGGCGTCAAGAGATGTTGTCAACTTCTTTATTAATGAACTATTGTATTACACGTTTGGTAAGCAGCATTAAATATCCGTTGACTGCGTAATGAATTTTCTTGGAGGTGATTTCGGATTACTTCACAAAGACGTTTACCATGGCATATTCAATTTTTAATTAACACATTATTTTGACATATTCCTCACAAAGATTAAGGAATGTGCGGTCAGATTCGCAGTGTCTGTCATTTTGGTCAAGAGCCACAAAGTTCTGACTCATAAGTGGGTCGGGGATCTCAGACTGACTGATTGGCACATAAATGTGTTTTTTTAGTTGGTATTGTTCTTTCAATTTGAGTGAGTATTAAATAAAAATAAAAAAAAACGGTCACTACTCACTAGGTACTTTCATGGGCAAAAAAGTTTGTTCGTTCTATTTTCCTGTAACAGAAAGGGTAACATGTTTCTCCCGTGAAAGGCTTTCTAATGTTCATTAGACCATTACCCAAGATATTTTTTGGTTGAACCGTCTATTGGCATTAAATTTCGAGAATGTAGCGCGGATAAAACAACTCAAAACCCCACTGGTGTTTTTGTTTTTGTGCATTTGTTTTTCTTGGATAAGAAAATAAGTAAAGATATTAAGATGGTTCTGCCACACTTTGAGTATAGAGACTTTTGTTTTTGATTTCATGGGCAAAAAAAAACAGATCGGTGGCTTGCGGATGCCTGGCAAAACCTTGTCTTAGGTAATAAATCTTAAGTTTACCTCAGATGTCATTGCGGTTTGCGGTATCAACTAACCGATTGCATTTTACCAATTCTACGGAATTTTTAACTGCCGACTAGCCCTATGACTAGGGTTGTCAATTCTCTCGATATTCGGTGAGTCTCCAAAGTTTCTTACTAATCTCCAGTCTCCCAATAATTCTATGAAATCTCCCGAATTTCCAATATCTTCAAAATCAAACTACGAATATTTTTAAGAAAAAGCTTAATTACAAAAAAATGTAATCAGCGCCTAATGTAAATATACATTGGATATTGCATTACACCTTTTGTTTTTAAACTGCCACATTGACATTGACATTGAAATTTCCCCAAATATATTGTCACATCTTAAATGTGAGAAACATCAGCTATTTGTTTGATCGAAGAAGAATGGTGGCTTTTAATTTAAAATACCCCGATAGTCAGATATTTGCTACAAGAAAGCTACAAAGCTACAAGCATCTCTAGATCGATAATGTTTTTCGTTTTCTATCCTATAAGAGTGTAATTGACTGTCCCGAGGATTGACATTACGATGATTTTTGGAGGATTTCAGACAGTATCCACCAACCAAAACAGATATTTCCAGAAGCGTAACCTGTTTTTCTTTTCTTGTTAAAACAAAAGCCATGTTTATGCTTAATCGATATTTACCAATCTAACGCATTTAATTCGCTGTGCTCCCAATTAAAAAGGGTCTTTTATTAAGGACTTGACAACGTCTTTTTAAATAAAATGCAAACTACTTGAGATATCTTAAAAGAAATTTTATTGGCTTGAATTACTACCAAAACATTTATGAATTGATTCGACTTCGTTCATATGTCCACGACGGGAACGTATGCAACGGTCGACCGTGTACTTCACCACGATGAAAATGTTTATTTTACTGAATATTTTGACATTGACAGTTCGGTAGTCGGTTTAAGGGTGCGTTCACACTGAAAGTTTAAAGTTGTCAAGTGGCTAATGAAACACCCTTTATATGCAATCGATGTGTTTGATTCGGCTGCAGAATCGAAGTCGTTGCACAACATATTGCTCAGCAAGCGTACGGGAAGTGTAGAGTGTACTAGTTCGTGTTGAGGGTTGAACATGGTTGTGCATTGCGTTGGCCACTAATTTAGCAATAATGTGCTGCACTTTATATGTCCAACCCGTTCCTCAACTTCTTACATTTTTTGTTGACTCTGCGTTGTGTGAGTTGAGTTATTGATTTTAATCAACTCAGAGCTGTTGATGTACCATTGTGTACCGCTGAAACTTAAAATTTTCAGAGTGTAAATATTATCCTAGGCAATTTTTTAGAACAAGATAAGCACCTAGGCAATGCAGAACGTCTCAGCAATACCAAAACATATGAACCACAACCAACCAGACCAGGACCTTGACCGTCTTCCAAGGGTCGTAAGATCATTAACCCTTGGCGCAATTGAGAGTTTTAATCGCGGTTTAGTTGTCTAAAAATTTAATTAACATACAAATAAATAAATCACATTAAGCGCATCGGTCGGACTTGACCATATATGGTTCCCGTGACTACAAATCCAGCTTTTCGTAGGACTCTGCTTAATATAATGATGTTATAAAGCTTTGTTTAAGTCGGATCAACTCACTAGGGATTTATATTCGCGAGGATGGGTCGTACCACAATGTTATTTACATCCAACGATGCATTTTAGGTTGAAGTCCACACTTAATTATAGGCGTAGAGTGCCTGCTACGATCGTTGTTCGATATTAGACGTCCATTAGAGGTTAGGGTCAAGGATGATTCCGAAGTTTCTGCCACTGGTGGATAATAAAAGATTTTGGCTATTAATGCGGAAAGTATGACAGTCAGTATTTTGGCTTTAGTGATCAAAAACGTGAGTTTAGTTTTATTTGTGTTAACCCTAAGGCCGCTTGTAGCCACTTATCTTACCCAAGGCTCGTTCGAACTTCCATATGACATCCGCAGCCACATCCGGAAATATTCCCGATACGAAATCCCCTACGTCATCCGCCTACGCAACGAATTTGATGCCGTTAAGTCATCAAGTCTGGATAGGATTTTGTTGTAAGTACCATAATTCATTACAGACGCAAGATCACTATTCCTTGAAATATACTTCTGCTAAATGATCCTTGATTTGATATAAATAATCCATGAAGTTGCATACTTTGGTATATTCCAAAACTGTATTTATTTCTGAACTCTGAAACGGTCATATTGGCCATATGACCATTTCAGAGTTCTGAAAAGTCGCAAGAAAAAGGACTAATGAGGAAAAAGTGTCATTTCTGAAGGAGAATAGCTTATTTAGAATTTTTGAACGATATTTAACAAGTATTCGTTCGCTAAACACTATAATACTGTTGTGATATGCAATGACATCATTAAGCACCAGTTCACCCTCCGGAATGTCATAAGAAATCACACTCAAAACAATGCCCGACCAACACGTTACGAACAAATTAAATGTTCCCATTTTCCAAATGATCAATATCCCATTTGCCCTCATCTCCTTTATATTTATTTCAGTTCTCATTATTATTTCGAGCTCACGCCATTCTGTAACCATTCTCTGAAATGACAAATTCTATCAAATGAAAACAAATATGCGTGTGTGCACAGAACGCTGTATTGAAATGGACATCAAAATACAAGGATATGTTGTCCGAGTCCATTATACGACTCATCCTCAATGACAATTTGTCCAAATACAATAAAAGGTAATAAATAAATGTAACGTCCAACGATTTTATTTAGCTGACGCATATTTTATTACAGAATGTACCGCTCGGCACTTGATAAACCCATCACGAAGGACCGATAGGCCTCCCAAACCATATATACACTCGGTATGTACCCTTACCATACGTTCGCGGGAATGGCAAAATCTCGACGCTCATAAAAATAATCATTTTCATTTTTTCAAAATCGACTTTGACAGATGGCGACACTGCGTGCCGTCTCTAACGACGTTGTCTTCGTCTCTGGTTGTGAAGTACGCCCCACTCCAAGACCTCCTTCCGTCGCACACGAAATAGCTGGCTATCCATGCCAGTCAAACAATAATTCAAGGACAGAGGACAAATATGTTTCCACTCTTCGAGTCACCATGTTTGCGTGGTGACGGTTTGCAAACATGAAATATTTTTTTCTCATTTTTCGGACTCACATCCTATTTCGGTGTATATATCCCCGGTGAGGGCTTTCATATTTCTCAATCAAGGAATTCTTCGAATTTATTGCGTTTCCATTACACAAGTATTTTGTTGAAAGTTTCGGGACACAAAAAAACAAACAACACTGAGAAATAATAAAGGAAAATAAGTAAAACAAAAAAACGAAGAACGGTCAAAAGGACCGAAAACAACTTTTGGCTTTTATTGCCAAAAAAAAAATAGTCAAGAAACAACAACAAAAGTGGTACTAGTTCGGTGAGATATCCAGATATCGGTCGACAGGCGGTATGAGTTAATAGCGCAAAACCATTGCAAACGTGAAAGGACTCCGCAGAGTGAAGGTATATACGAGTATGTGCGATTTAAGTCGTTGACTGTAGTAAAGATTTATAGATTTCAGATCACAGTTGAGAACTCTGATATGGTTTACTTTAACCGGTCAGCTCTCTGAGGGTCTATGGGCAGTATGGCAAGTTTTCTTCTGTGTCAGTATCCTACAGCAAAACTAAGTACATATATCCACACGAGGCTGTTAAAATAGGTCCCTGGTCCCTACATAACTTTCCTTCCCAAATATTATTTTCGGTGAATTTTCGTTTTCTCAATAAACAAACGCATTCCAAGATGGCCTACAAAAATTATTGAAACTTTTAGTGTGGCAGAAACCAGGGACAGCTTTCAACTACGCTATTAAAGTCATTTTTGTGTATAAAAGATCGATTTGTTTTCACGGCTGAATACAATCTCTTATGAAAAAAAAAAAATAGGGACGGTCGCAACTACTCGTAGCAACTTAGCAATGGATTGAACACACCCCACTTTATATATTCATAGGTTCCTACTCCCGCGAATCCCGTAGACAAAGTGTGGGCATTCTTAAATGGTGATTATGACTCTGCTGCACAGGGCTTTCGCATCGAAATAAAAATCCCAGTCACATAACATAAAACCGTCAGTCATACTGCGAAAGCTTAGTAATCTGAATAGTCCTTAACATATCTGACTCTTCAAAGCGCCGCTGTGCAGAAGAACGAAAGCTTTTCCTAATCTATACAGGCAAAAGAGATCAAAATACCAACTGTCTCTCCGGAGGAAGAAAAAGTGAAGTAAACGATGGAGGCACAAGGGGATATCTAGGTATTCAGTTCTAGACAAATTTGTATTCGTCGGAAGTGGTTTAAGTGCGAGCAAAAAATCAAAAAGACTTCGAAATGAATTGTTTAAGGTATACTTTAAAATTTTGCATTATGGGGGACAATAGGACTTTGAAAACCGCACATACAATGTAGAAACGGATTCAACAAATAGAAGACTTAAATTTCAATTGAAAATTGGAAACCGCAATTCTTTTCCATAATTCGAAAAGGAACAAAAGGACGTATGTCTTATTTTATAGGTATGTACATTGTATACCCTACACTCCCCTTTTCTTCTTCCCTAACGGGAGGAAAATAAAAGACGTCGAAGCGCCACTGTTATTGATATTGTTTAGGAAGTTCTTGTCTGTCCACCAAACCATCAATCGCAGTGCAACAACGAACATCCTAGGAAAATGGTCTTAGAGTATTCGAAGATCCTACCGAGTCGCTTGTCGAAGGAATTCTGACTAAACAACACTTCGGCTGTGACTTCTTTTATCCTCATTAGGTTGGTATTAAAAATGGGCTATGTCGGTCAAGTATTTCTGGTACCTCCCATACAAAACCAATTTTAAATGACTTGTATGCAGTGGATAACACTTTTACTTGTTTTTATTTATTTATTTTTTATATTTTTTTCAATAGATAGATATTGTTTTTCTTCCATTTTTTTTATAATTTAATCTTATTTTTTCTTGTTTCTTTTTAGTCTTAATTTTATTTTTATTTTAAATCTAAAAATTTAGTTTTTTTTTTATATTTATTTTTTCCTCGTCGCTTATATTTGTTGGAAAAAGCGGAATAAGCAGAATTTTATTACTTTAAATTTTAAAACCTTTTTGAAAAAGCAGAATTTCGGCAAGCAGAATTTTTGTGTGAGAAGATAGAATTTTTGACCGGATCCCAATTATATTTTCATTGCTCGAAAATCGACTACTCGCCAAAATGTATTGCAGCTACAGGAAGAAGGTAGCTAAGGGAGTTAAAACTGCAACACTTCGAGCTAAAGACAAGGTACTGTTGCATAAAGAATTTTTTAAATCTTCAAAAATTACCTACATTTTTCCTTTTTCGATCGACAACTAAATTTTGAAACTGAACAAATCCATTTGGGATTAAGTTATTGGCGGCACATATTTTGAAACTTGAAACTTGATTCCAATAAAATTAGCTAAATGATGCGATAGTCATAACCGTACTTTCTCCGTTTGCACAAAAACATAATTTCAAATTAATGCTCATTTTTGCAAACAACACAGTTGTAAACTTGTGAATACATCCAGCCCTGTAACACTACCCTAGCGCAAGTATTTTTCTTATGTGGGTAGTTCCAAAGTTTTATTTCAACTTTTCCTTTGTACTACGAGCACTTTTATTCGTCATACCGCTCTTTGTGAAGTAAACGATGTAACATTATATGCAAGTAAACACCATGAACCAACAGCAGTAGCGTTAAAAAAAACACACACATACTCACAGCTGTTTACGCTGTTAACAGTCGAACATTAAATTTAACGTTCGCATCCCTGTACATACCATAATATCGCCTACGCAAAGGAGTCAGAGAAAGAGCACGAAACTTCTACAGAGAGCTTTACGTTTTATTAGGGTCAAAGGGTTCATGGGGTCATGGTATATGTCATTGTCAACAGACGACAAACTATAGATGATGCAGACCATTTACGACGGCGGGGACCTTGTTTGTCATAATTATGGGTTCATAAAATTTAATAAATTTTCAGTCCAAAAGTACCTATGTGTATGTTGTTTAAGGCCTTTGAATTTGACACACAAATTTGAGCTTAAAGGCATTGCAAGAGTGATTTGTAGTTTTAAGTGTTTTAGACATTTGCGACCATAAAGTTACGGATAATGGTTGAGTTGAGTTTGACTGGTGCACTTGTTGTGAATAAACTTATTAATATAGAAAAAAAAAACCTCTCATGGGCGGGGAACGATGGCAAAAAGACGCCGGTTGTTGTTTAGCATTGCGGGCGGAAAATAATGATTTACATAAAGCTAGGTTGTGGTTTGACAATTTTATTTAAACAGCGGGAAAAAAAATCTGTATTACTGTATTACCAAAATTGCAGAAAACACATTAAAAGCAGACACTCTCACCAGCGACTGTATAGTAATCCTAGTAATAACGACGCCGACGATGAACTGGAATTCTTCGAAATGGTAACGGAGTGAAACATCCTCAAGGCAAACAAAACGATGAATTCAGGCGGTAAAGTCTGAAGAATTAATCAAGTAAAACAAAGCTTAAATTAACGATAGGACCTACGGGTAAGTCATCTCGCTCCTTCTATGAGTACGTCAAGCTATTGTTCGGAGTAGAAGGAATCATCTCAGCAGGTTCTTCTTTAACAACTTAGGGGAAGTTGGTTCCCTAAACAATTTCGACACCATACCTAAATCCTTTAGGGAAATTTAATTTTTAGCCGTAATAGTTCTCTGGGAATGGCGATAGGTCCGCTATGGTATCTGGTTTTGTGTGACTCAACCGAACATAACCTTACCTATACTTCAGCTTAAAAAGTGGCTTGTAGCTCAAGGAATACCATGAATTAGGAATAATACTCAGTTCGCTTCTAAGGTATTTCAAACATTAGGCGTCGAGCCCCATTTAGGTACCTTAAAGTCAATTAGAACAAAGAAGTGCTACAACTCTGACTATACAGCACATCTTAACTTTTAATAGTTGGGCGAATTTAGAGGAGAAGCATTCAAAAGCATTGAAGAATAATATCTGTTGTTGGTAGATCTTCCTTTCCATCCTTACAAAATGTGCAGCGGAATGCGACTACAGTGATATTTGTAATATTTATTGAATAAAGTATAGGGATCCGGTCAAAATTCTGCTTAGCAAAATTCTGCTGTACAAAATTCTGTTTTCCAAATTAAAAGCAATACAATTCTGCTTTTTCCAACTAACAAAATGTAAACAATGGGAAAAAACATTTTAAGTAAAATTAAAATTAAAAAGAAACAATACAAAATTTTAGATTATCTATCTATTAAAAAAAACTATTAAATTACATAAAAAATTAAGCAGTCAGAAACTAAAACTTTTATTTATTATAATTTCATTTCATATACATACTTCATTTCGGCAGTATAAAAGGACAGCCGAAATGTTGTTTAGAATTCCTTCGACAAGCGATTAGGTAGGATCTTCGAATACTCTAAGGCCATTTTCTTATGAGGTTCGTTGAAATTAGTGTTACGCTGCGATTGATGGTTTGGTGGACAGAAAAGGACTTTATAAGAAATATCAATAACAGTAGAGCTTTTCTTGTTAACTTTCGTATTTCTATAATAAAAATAAAATAAAATCGTATTTTTTAAAAATACCCACGACGTCTTTTATTTTCCTCCCATTAAGAAATATAAGGATACAAAAAAATTAAGAAAATGGGAGTTAAAATTAAAAAAAAAAAAAAATTAAAAGAGAAAATGTTCTCTCTATCTCTGCTCTACAAAGTTTTGCAGGATTGTTTGCAGAATTTCGAAAACAGAATTTTGAAAGCAGAATTTTGTAAAAAGGATTTTACCCTTTCATTAAGATTAGTCTTATTTACTGTGATTAGCTTAAAGTAGAACAATTTAAGAATCATATACATGAGTAGGTAAGTAGAAATTTTAAATTATATTTAAAATCGATTTAACAAATTTTAAGGGAGGAGAAATTAAGTTTAAATTGAAGTATACCTATATAAAGATTTGAAGTATAAGTTTTAAATTTTTTACCTTGCAAAATTTAAGAAGGTTATTCATATGGGTTTTGTGGATTTCTAACGACGTATTTACAAAGATCAGTTTTAAATGTGTTTGCGTTTTTGATTTACTTGAGGTGAAGATATAGGTAATGAGTTCTATTTAAGGCTGGCATGGACAAAAAACGTACGCCCGGATTGTATACAGTTAAATCTTGGCTGAGCTCGAGCTGAGTTCAGTGCTCACCCCAGCATGTTCAAATCGTTTTTTCAGTTATTTTGTTTATCCTTTGTTTCTTTTTTCTCTCAAATGTGACTGTAAGTGTATATGCATATGTGTTATAAGCTTTTTACTGAGCCTGCTCAGTCAATTAATTCTGAGCTCATATGGAGCGCGCTCTGATCATGATCTGAATCAAAAAAAGAAACATAAATCTGAGATCTGAGCTAAAAAAGGAAACGAACTTTTCAGGCTCTGATCCAAACTAAAAAAGAAAAAAGTCAAATATAATCAAATCTAAAGCCATTCTATCATTCGTGGTATGATAAAAAAAAACTGCGGTGAGTTGGTCATTTTAAAATTCATAATCAAATCCCCAGTGGTCTGCAAAATAACACCTCATTGACCGTCGTTCAATCATCATCTTTCATCTAGGCCAAAGCGATTAATCAATTATTGAGTTAATATTTATTTGCAATTTGTGGTAACAAACCTCTCCACATACGAAACGTTGAATACAAGCCCTTTGTCTACTGGAATAATATCCACTATGGTACAAAAAATTTCCATATAAACTCCAGATGATAACATCCAAGAAAACAACCCCAAAAACCCCTCCCACATACAACTTAAACATAACAACTTTATCCAAGCATATTTAATGTAAGCTCCCTGTAACCACCTAATTGGCCCCCCCTTCCCACAGTCATCATCATCATCATCATTTATCGTCCAACATCAGCAACTGAGACAAAATTAGCATATTTGCCATTGACACCGTAATAAATTACAAATTTCCCCGCACTTCAAAGTTGCCTAGAGACTCGCATTCCACTCAGCCTTCAGCCAGCCCAACCCCTTCTACCTATTAACAATGAATCCACTCCGAGTGCGGCTCCTACG
This sequence comes from Cheilosia impressa, assembly GCA_948293265.1. Classification (NCBI taxonomy): domain Eukaryota; kingdom Metazoa; phylum Arthropoda; class Insecta; order Diptera; family Syrphidae; genus Cheilosia; species Cheilosia impressa. The sequence continues at coordinate 27,939,454 of OX411883.1, forward strand.
TAAATTACTTTCTCGCAAAAGCGTTCCGTTCTATTTCTTCAGCATTGTGGTACTCTGGCAATCAAGGGAAACGCAGGCCGCAGCACGTCTCATCCTTCTCATGCAGAAATGTTTATAAATTACCATCGAACCCGAAAAGAAAATCGTAAATAATATTTCATTTGTTTAAAAAAGGGGCGGATAAAATATCACCGAACATCACTTATTGGACCAGCATTTATGAGCTTCACTGAATATAAAGATGCCATTGTATGCGAAATGGGACGGTAATTGAGGCCAACACTGAAAGCACCAGCCGGAGCCGGTATAGTAGCAACACATCCCTGGGAGTGATTCATCAATTCCTCAAAGTGATATCCATAAATTTCTCGAGTGTCATCATCCTAAGAGAGTGAAAGAACATTTTGCCATGAATTCGCACGGGGCTTGTGGGCAGGATTGTCCTTTTATTCGGATGCTAATGGTTGATGGGTATAGGCCGATAGCTTGAGTGAATGTAACTTGGTGGCCAGGCTATGCTGACCATTTACCATTTATATTGACTTAAGCCAGGGTAAGTATTTGATTCATGAAAAAAAGGGACGATGAATTATATTAGGGAAAGACCATCAGTTTGATGTGTGTGGGGTTGTTTTTTTTTTCTAATAGTTGTTATCAGGGCGAATAAGCTGACAGTGATGAAACTGGAGTAAGGAAATACCCGGGTCAATTGAGTCAACAAATTTCTACTTCTAGCCTGACCGAGATTGTGTGAAAGTTTGTACCACAAAGAGTGAATAATTTTAATTTGTTTGCTAGTTCTCTCAAATTAACCAAGTCAACGCGCCCGAGAAGAGAAGAGTTTTTCTCCTATGGACTTTTCGGGTAATCAACTTTTTCCGACTTAGTTTCAGCTTTTTCTGTCTTTGGCGACGGCAATTATACTTTTGTATCAATTTAAAGCGTCTGAAGTCTACCGGGTTGCTGGTATACAATAAACACAATGATTGTGGAAGTGAGAAACATACTCCTATTTTTATATAAATAGAAAGATAACAGGTAATGCTCTACCTACAGCTCACCAAACGAAGCAGCCAAGTGCTGCGAATACCTATAGATTTAAAGTTGGCAACACTGAAAAGCGCGGAAAGAACCAGGATATACGAATCTGCATTGGAAATTTTCCGATACTGATAGAGCCCTCTGTTGCAGGTTGGGGGTTCCTGGCGATTCCTATAGTTTCTCAACTGTATTTTAACACTAACTTGTACTTAATCCACCTCTTTGGTAGGTACGAGAGTCGGTTGTAAAGTATATTTCATACCACTACGTGATTAGGGTGTTTATATCCACAAATTTTTTTATTTATTGTTTTTATGAAATTGTTTTTTAGTATTTTGTTTAGATCAAAAAATATATATATAAAAAAAATTTTCACAATTATACCCACAACCCCTTCTTTTTTAATCGCGATTTTAGTATTTTTGTGCCCCAATCTTGGACACAATGCTTATAATCCCTAATAATATAAAACAAAGTGAATATTTTTTGATCGGAAGCCGCACAATAACAAACGAGTAAACGGATTTTGAATTTTTTTGTTATTTATTAGGTTTTTATGAGAAGCAAGTTCGTGCATTTAAAAATATTTGATTTTGATTGTGGAAGTACAAGAAATTCAATAATTAGACTTTAAACACAAAAAAAAGTGAACTTCTCCTTCGTCTATTTGAATGAATTCAATGCCAGTTGTTAGATTTCTAAAACGCGCATCTTCCAAAATTTTATTTCTATTTACTATATCAGCTGGTTTCTTTTTAGTTTTCTTTCAATTTATATTCGTATTTTTGAGAGAGCGGGAGTGGAATCGGAACTGGAGACGAATGGATGCTTAAGTGCTCATGGATGCCTCATGCGTTTACGATTTTGCGGAGTGCATTTTTTTTTAGTTGGGTAGATGTAGGTTATGTATATGAATGTGTATATATTACCTCATACTTAGAAATTACAATATTTGCATTCCAATTTCCAATATCAAATCAAACACTGGCCGGGCCACGCCCACCACCATAGATTGAGTTTTGAGTGGAATGGAGGTGAGGAGAAGTGAATGGGAATCTATTTTTTTCAGATTTTTTCTCTCACTGAAATAAAAGTTGTTAAGAAATAAGTGTATTTTTTTTGTTATCAAAATACTTTTTCCGACCATTGTAGAGTTTAGGTTTCTCTTAATTATTTGCTTTGCGCTCCTGTCTATAAAGGGTTTGAATAATTGACAAAATTAAAAACATAACTGTCTTCGACAAATCCAGCTACGGAATTAACAAACGATCTTTGATTACGTAAATTTGGAAAGGCAAACGTCTATCGAGGTCGTCAGCAAATAGTTTTAAACAGCCCTGAAAAATTTCGCAAGTGATATCCAACAAAACATCCTCGCCACACAACTGCGTCCCTGTCCATTTAAAGTCACTTAAATAAACACGAAAATACTGCTGCAGCTTAAAGTGACCAAAAAGAAGAAAAATCGGTTTGGTCCTTATTATTTACACAGCCAAAGATTAATCCCTACCATAGGACAATACAAAAAAAAACAATTTTCTTGGGCATCGTCATCGCCATAGCCATTGTCGTTTCGTCTAGCTTCCAACCTATATTTGCCTTAAACAACAAGTTTCGAGATGGGACGAGCTACCAGAGTGTCTACTCGTCGTTTGCATCCTTAGTCATATTATTAGGTCGAGTGCAGAGAGTACATCTTGTTAGTGATAGTAGGTATATTGTTGGCCCTGTATAGTCGTCCTTGTGCTATGTTGTTTGTTAGTCCTCTTAGCACGGTCGACATAAGGGAGAGGAAAAACTTGAGAAACAGGATAATGGGTAACAGTATGTCTAATGTCTCATTTTTTTGTGCAGTGCATCCTTGCCTCCCCGTTTTTTTTTTCCTTAAACGAATCAAAACGAAAACAAAATTAACAAGGTTGGATCTGGACCATGGCTGTCCCAATTGCTTCTTGGAAGTTGAATAGAATCAGGCAATAAATTGTATAGGCATGAGTACATCCCCCAAATCCGGGAGATTTTTTTTGTTGGCTTTCGTGGTCTATCTAAGGATGTGCCTTGTGCTTCATGAAAAAACCGCAACATGGTTGTTCCTGGTTTCATGGGGTCTTTCTGCAGAATCAGTTGCTGTGGTTAGGACACTACCTTTTTGTTTACGCGCACATTGTGTGGATATACATATCTCCTTTTTTATATACCTATTTTAGAATTGGTATACGGAGGAGTAGAGTAGGAACGTATACATCTGCGCTTCAGTACTTTAGGAAGGTGACAGTAGCGACAACATTTTTTTCTGTGTCTCAAAAAGTTTTTCTTTCATCAGAATGAGATTGTGATGGTTCGATGTATAGTGCTATGCAGTTTGCCAATTTTTAATGAGTTTATTTATTGGAAAAATATGATTAGTTGTTTGACTTTTTTTATAAATTCTATCCCATGGCATTATAGTTTGTTTACAAGCACCAAATTAAGTTTCTGTATTTCTTTTGGGTGGGGTTTTTATGGATTTTTTACAGAATATATCATTGCCCAATGACAAGATCCTACTCATTGCAGCATGTAGCAAATATATTTGTTTAAGCCGAACAATCCTAACTGTTTGAACATGAACCCAAATCTATGACAATGAAGGAAATAAAAAGTCAGAGATTCAGCCAAGCCTCGGCACACTTTTAGCAAAGTAAATACAAGCGAAAGGCGGGCTATCGTCACAAAATCGGTGGAAATATTTTTTTTGATAGCCTGGAAAGGAACAGCTTAAGATGAAAATTGCAACGAGCCCTTCGTCCGTACTTCGATGCAATGATTATTAATTCAAATGAGTAAGTATGAACACGCTGCAAATGTTGCGTTTTCATTCTGCTTTCACCACGATATTCTACAAGAGAGTTCCAAGGACCAATCCATATGGGAACAACGCGTTAACGATGTAATACTTACGCAAACGTCAGCCTAACCTAATTCAACTATCTGTGGTAGTAGTATGTAGATTGTGGCATAATTTATCAGTGGTGGTAGTGTGATATATCCGTTCTCGAGACCTTTTAGAGCGACCAGTTCACAAAGGTGCCTAAAGACATTTTAACTATATACAGAACAAATTTCATAAAACAAACACCGTGACACGAGATTTTTATATATTAGATTAAACTTTTTATGATAAAAATAAAAACTCTCTTTTCTGGCTGATCTGTTGAAAGGAAAAGGAATCATCAAGAATGGGAATGAAGTTTTGTGAAAGGACTTCTTTGTATCGTTGGCAGGTTGGTATTAAAAATGGGCGATATCGGTCAAGTAGTTCTGGATTCTGGTACCTCCCATACGAAACCAAATTTGCATAACTTGTATGCAGTGGAGGGTATCAAAGCATCGGCAAGGCCGATGATAACACTTTTATGTACTTGTTTTATTTTATTTTGTAGGGGAGAGTGGGTACGAAAATAACGTTTTTCGTATTCGCTTCCATAATTTGCAAACCGCTGAACATACCAAATTTAAACAAAATGCATGTTAACAAGTGGGCTTTTGACTACCGTAAGATAATAACTTGGTTTCCAACTATTGTTCCAGGTCGGGGGTAGGCTGCTAAAATAAAGAGCGAGTCAAATGTTACAACCGACCTTCTGGGTGTATCGATTGTAACATGGTGGAAGGACGGTTGTAACACAATATAAATGTAGAAGAAAACAACAATAATGGTTAAAATTAATTTTTAATTCAATACAATTCATTTTGACATAGGTACTTAATACATACTCGAACGCTCAGAATTTTTGAAAGCGAGCAAATAAAAATTACTAGTCTGATTTGCAGTTGCTGCATTGGAAGAAAAGCTGATTTGAATTCTCTCCCACACACCTAGTGCGTGAAGCCACAATTTTGCTGGAAATTCATTGAATCTACTGTTCCTTAGGAAGAGATTCAGAATATTTTCCAAAACAATAAGCACAAACGGAATCTTCTTCCTCACTGGAACTTGTTTCTTTTGCTATCTTGTTGTTGACTATATTTGACATATAGAGGAGTACACGGAAGTGTCTTTTTTTGGGTGTATTCAGAGCATAATTGCAAGGAATCCTGCATTCAAAAATGAACGCATACTGGTCTATGTTTCCTTAAAACGTCAATGTTACAACCGACCCGGCGTTACTTTCGTACCCACTCTCCCCTACTTAAACTTCAGATTAAAACTTATTAACTTCAGATTAGAGCTCTCAGCTCTTCCCAATGACTCTCACACTTGTAGCCTCATAAATTTCCGAAAAAAAGCAAGTGTGAATTATATCGACCGACAAAAATTATATAACGCAAAAATCGATAGGGATACTGTGTCCTATGCCATGCGTATGCAGATGTGTACATGCAAAGAGTAAGAAAGGGGAAGGTTTTGTTACGAGACAAGGCACCTATCGGATTTGTGGAACTTGTGTTGAGCTACACTGTGCCTAGGAGTAGTTATTGGTATTCTCTCAAACAGTAATTATCCAGGGAAAAGTAATTGTCAGGGGAAAACCTGACAAGCGAGAATTATTGTTACTGCTCGCTTTTCAATTCATTAAAGTATCACTCTGAACCAATAAATCACAATCCACCTGTCAGATATTTTTATTCCAACCCGTTGGCGTATTTTCGAACTGCAAAGCGTTTTTTTTACGCGATTTTGCTTCACTGAGATAAGTGCATTAAGCGCATTCCGATTTACAGAACTCGACGACTGACACTTCACAACTCTGTACATCACAACCGAATATAACACTTTTCGGATTAAAAATTCAATCAAAATACCACCGGTTGACGCGTCTGGCTTTTTACAGGAAACAACAAATACTTTGCTAAATCCAATGAAGCCTGCAAACTGAGAATTATATTTTGTGACATGTTTAAAACATAAATAAATAACAGTATCCATTTATTTATCAATTTAAAGTCCATGCGAGACAAAACTGTTAAACTTTTAATTCCTTTCTGATAGTAATGACTTCTGTGGGATGGTATGGGTTACCGGTCGTATACTATATTCGGTGGTATTGAGTATAAAATTGGGAAAAATATTCCTTTGATGAAAATTGCATGAATAAAAGTCACTCCTGTTGAATATACATAAGAACGCACACGAGCTGGATTGTGTGGTGACATGAACAAAATCCAAGTGTGAAGTCGCCGTATGTGAGTATCACAAAAACAACACGACTGACGTAGCTATAAAATCGCGGTCCTTTTGGGGTATAAAGCTGGCTCAGTAGTGTGGGCCTTATTTATTAAAAAACATATCGACCTCAAAGAAACGGTGATTGTGATACAACAGTTATGCCGACATGAAATTTAATCCGCTCACCCTACCTTACAAGGTACGACGTACGAGCCATAGCCGGTCCTGCTCAGTCGAAATTCATTTAACGACTCTGACCTAAATTTTTATCGTGTTTTGCATGAATCTGAAGCACAAACCTCCAGAGTGCTCTCATAATTTTTCCAAGGAAGTGTATCTAATATCAATGGTGCAATAATCCTTGCAATGTCCTCCACTACACAACAGACGAGAATGACTTCATGCCCATCCATATGGCTATGGTTATAGCAAAAACGTTGGTGCATTAAACATATCGAATGAAAGAAGGCTGCTTCCTTGCCATATATATATAGGTACAGTTGCCGTAAACACTTTGCTAAATCCAATGAAGCCTGCAATACACATCGGGCACATTACGGACGACATCATGAATTAAACATCATTTAAGGATTTCATTCAAAGTTACCTACACCAGAACAACGTAGAATCTTCCCTCGGGAGGGATTAGAAGAAGAATAGAATGACAAGGAAGCTGTGTGCCAAGGAGAAAGATCAACCCCCATCACAGAGGCGAGTGTTTATGTGAATAAAATACTCTAAGGATTTCTCAGGACATCTGTTTTTGGGTATTTCATTTACACGTAAATGTGATACAATAATAATCATAGCACAGTGCTCCTGCCACGCTACAGCCGCACCAAACAAGCCCTAACCAACACTTTAAGTAGCGACAAAGATAGTCTCCTTCGGATTGCATGGATTAAATGGTTTCAAATTCCATTGCGGAATTTAGGATGCCATTGCCGGTGGTAAGTGGTGGTCCCGAGAATGGTTTCAAGAGTGGGTGGTGTCGATGGTACATGCCTAAAATATTCCCATAATCACTTAATCAAATTCAAATGACCAACCCAGCTGTTACGTACATAATCTAGGGTCGACCCAGAGCTAGAAGGGTATGGGCTGCAACGGAGATTAGTTATTTTGGTTGTCATACATTAAAGCGTGTGTATCTGTATAAGGTGTGCACGTGTACTGTGTGTGCGGTTGATACATTGAGCTATGCAGATTGAGCTAATTTAATGTACTGTATGACCTTGGTTAAGTGTTGGCCATTCATGGCAATACCTAAACCTGATGGATGAAGAAGGTCAAGGCAATATATTTGTGCGGGCGTATGGGTTGGGCGATTTTGTGGTCGGCCGCAAATTAATCATATAGAAAATCTACCGCTTGGTGTGGTATTAAAGGATCTCTCAATGTACGGATTAGTCAGGTAACATGACAATACTTGTATGTTTCTTCATTACAGTGACTGGCAAAGTGAAATTTAATTTATTGTATCAAGCAGCAGGCCATCAGACGAAGGACACCTCTTATAGGCGTATATAGCAGATTAGTAAAAGTTCTTCGTAGATGTGTGTATATTTTCCCAGTGCAAGTCCTTGATGTCAATATATGAAATGTGTATGCGCGTGTGTGATTTGGGAATAATTCGATGATTACTTCGGATTTGGCCTATGACAAATTGCACATTATTGTGAAGGGTATATTTAAGTAGAAATTAGCACAATGGCACAAACCGGGTGGAAAGATGTATATCGTCCGCAAATGAGGTTGCTTCTTGATTGGTGGCAAAATCGTTACAATTTTGGCATTTATCAATTCATCATATATAGTTTTCTGTTTCATCATTGGGTCTATTTGTTATGATTGTATCCAGCAAGTGGTTGTGCATATTTTTCATTACACCGCTACCCACTTGAGGTGTAGTTCGATCTGATTTGGTATGATGGTCAGCTTGTGTTTGTACACCTGCAATACATATTAAAAAGTGATACTACACAGCAAAGTGAAAAGCAATTGCGACATACAGTAACTTGCCACCCAGCCGCTTTTAAGGGAAAGTCGATTGTGGCTTCATTTTTATGTAAACTGGAGTTTGGTCAAGGTTAAAAATAATACCATTATTTTGACCTTTCTTATATACTCAATATAAATTTATAATCATCTCACACCTCTTATAGTATCTGAAAGTGAGTTAAAGAAACGGGGTGCAGTGACATAGTAAAATCTTTTAAGGCGAGTTTTATAAATTGTATTAACGTTTACCAATTTTTTAGTATTGACCTGCAAATAAAAGTTTTCTACATTTCTTCCAGAGTAAGATCCAAAGTTTTTCATTCTTTGTACAGTAAAGATGCCTTAGCGGAAGAATTTCAAGGTCTCTGAAAAAAAATTTTAGTTCAGCTATTTATTCTGTATAAAACCCGTATTGCATGTTCCTTTTTTTATTAGCAGTGGCTCTGTTTTTATAAAAATACACACCACCCCAGCAAGAGATACCATTTGCTGCTTGGATTTTAATAGACTTTAATAGACCATTATATGCGAGTTCCGTGACAGTAGGCGAAGATGATACAGTTGTGTTATCACTTTATTAAGGTATTATTAAAAATAAAGCGAATGATTATTGCAACAAACCCTTCAACAATCATTGCAACAAGGTATCGATTTGTTGACTATTATGCAATTATCATAGAGAGTGGTATAGCAATAACGTGTGCAACTTCAACATCACATATTATATTACTCTTAATTTTAAATATCATAAATTTGATTTTATCACTTATTATAAGTTTGTGCTTTATTTTCTCAGTCGTAGTTTACAGCCACATTCAGCAAACTTGCATTTAAATGTGAAAGAGCATTATCACCAGCAAAAGCTGTAACTATACCTATACATTTAAATGGTTGAACAAACAAACAATTAACATATTATATCAGGAACAATATAGGAAGTAAAACTGAACCTTGTGGAACACCAATTTCAAGGCAATTTAGTAAATTATCCATTTGCCATCGATTTTCATTTATCTCCGAGTTGTTGTAACTTATTTAGAAAAAACAACAAGAGTATAATTTAAGATACATTATACGTGTGCTATCCACCAGATTCCACTACAAAATTGATGAGATCTTCCATGTGACGCAATCGTGTTTTTTTCTTCTTTTTGCAGTCGCCCACCCAATATTTAAACAGGTTTTAGTTTTAGGCAATATATCAAAGACCAGCACATTAAAGAATAAATCGGGCCGCATGGTCGTCAGATGATAAATTGAAATGAGCTCGAAATCCATCCAATATGTTTTTTTTATCACAACCTGAGGCTTTAAAATTTCAAAGAGGAACAATCATACTGTCTTTTTAAAGGTATTTAAAAAAGCCTTCACATTTCTTTGCACATTTATGCAAAAATGAAATATTACTTTCATATAGGTACCTATACCTACATAACATACACTCAACCTGAACTGTAAATTAATCCTAGCAGCTGATTCAGTTCTATTAAATAGTCACCACAGTTCTCCCTCATGCGAGCTTATATAAATAATTCTGTTATAAAATATAGATATTCCTGCACAACTCGCCTCTACATGCGATATTTTAGAAAGTCCAATTATTTAAAGAGCTGCTCTAAGCCCATTGAAAGATAAGTGGCGGTAACTTACTGTGGGTTCATCTGCCACCAACTTATCTCTAACACCACTGTTCAGTACTGGAGATCTTCACAGACCACTGCAGCCGATATAGCCAATTTTTTTGAAGAGGCGAATACTACTCATTGAATGTGAAACAAAAGGACCACCAATGTCCTTCCAGCGGAGCTAGTTATACCTATATTATCCAGTTGAGGTACTGCCAACCTGAACCCTTTCCAAACACTCCACATATACCTATCTTCGAATAGGTATATCACCGCCAGTTTGCATGCGAACATCACCAGCACTCCTCTGGTCCCCTTCGTATCCATCCCATTACCTCCTTGCAGACTGAAACTAATCCCGTCACCGCCCCAATCTGATTACCACTCCAAGATCAATGCTCTGAACTCAATTCAGCACCACAATCCTTCAGATGCCATGCAAAGGAGGAATTATTTTGCTAATTTAGCCGTTCCTGTCCTAATAATATACCTTACGGCAGTGCCTTTTCGCGCACTGGTAGCACTCATCTCATAACATTAATAACTTTCAGTGCAAGCAAAACCGAAAAGGCGCATTATAAAGACGACGCAAATCTAATTTCCTTGCCTTTGAGTCTGTTTATCATTGCATTACTAAACTTTATCGTCTCATACACGAGATACGACCTACAGCGATGCAGTTTTGACGTCTTCCCAACGAGGCAGTCGGTCGGTGCTGCATCCGAGATTTACTTATGCAGAAATGCAAAGGCACTTGCCACTGAAGAATTATTTATATCCTGTGTGTTGGAAAGACGCCCGCACGGAAGGTTATTCCCACTTGACGCAGTTTCAGGTCCGCAATCTTCAACAGTTCTTTTGCAATTTCAACTTGAATGCTCTTGACAAGGTATGGCCCTCGGGAAACATAATGCGCTCTCAAGGAGAAAGTATTATGAATGCATCACTGCCTGTGCCTCAGTTAAGGTTTGGTAAACACAATATTTTCCTACAACGTGTATTAAAGCCCGCCAGTGCCTTGGGCACATTCACCCAGTCGCGCCTTGCTTGGTATTTTGCCAATTTTAAAATGATGAACGCCAGGCTGGGGATTGACAATTCATTTGAATGTGCATAGTATAGCAAACATTTACTCAAATTACTTCGTCGTGACTCACTTCGTTTTTCTGCGCTGCGGAAGGAACAGGGCCAAACGAATACACGCTCCCTTGGGTGTGTTTGTTGATGATGAAGAGCAAACAAATCACTTTTACAGGTAGAATAGTGAAAGTATAGAAATACCCCGACACTGCTGTACGCCGAGATTTGTCCATACCCATTCGTCGTAAGGACCGTGCTACAAGTACACATTAAAAGGAAAAACACAATTAAAAGATACAAGCAAACGGCAAGCATCTCAATCGACTGTGCGGACACTAAATCCGTGTCACTGCAGGCTGTCCTCCCAGCCAGCATCCAGCATATTGGAGCAAATGATGCGGACAGCTGAAGGAGGCAATCCTCGGCCGCAGTAAACCAATAAAAATACTTTTATTTGCAATTTCCTCCGCCGTTAATCCGGTCTTGGATACGTACAGTACAGACGACAAGACGATGCGAATCCTTTCACTCAATTTCGCAATTCGTGTGTATACTTTTTGTTCCGCCATTCTCTACATTCGCACACAGTATGGGTTGGGAATTTTTACTATCCTACACAAAGGCAGACGTAGTTCGACAATTGTACACCCTTAATTTTAACCCTTAAACCTCGAGCCAATTTGGCACTTAGTGCGGAGACGTCTCATCCTCATTTCTGTACTCGTAGCTGTGAACCATGTGTTTTCGTTGTAATTATTTTATCCTAAACGGTTGGCAGTCGAGTCGTTCAGCTGCCAGGACATAGTGATAGCATTTTAGTGCTCTATCTGAAAGCACATTTAACCGCTTTTGAGAGTAAGTGCAAATTGTTTTCGTTAAAATCTTAGAAACGGCCAAAAACCACGAGGTGGCATGGCTCTCATTGTATTGGCGACGGCCACCCTACAAATAGGTGCAAGCCTGCAAAATTTTACAACCACTTGAGTTGATTCGCCGAATGAAAGAACGGCGTCCTCGTTCTTATAAGTGAAGTTGTGCAAAGAATGTCGACTTGTTGTACATTGGCAATTTGTTTACAATTGTTCTTAAACATTTTAATTGATAATAAACTGTTAGAGGACAAGGACCTTACACAAGGAACATAATGGCATGCGAAGTTAATGCAAAGAGACCGTTTCTCAGCTTTATTGGGAAGTTTGTTGGACTGTAAAAATAATTTGGAGAGCTTCTCTTGTCTGCCATAAATGGATAAACGACAGGGGCGATTCCTCTCAGTTAGCTAGTTTAGCGGCGCTAAACCAAGAAAATAAATTGAAATACATATTCGCAAAATACAGCAAATAACGAGGTTAAAGTAATTATGAAGATTAATAATTGCAATAATCAATGACATACTAAATAACAAAACTATCATTTACAAATAATAATTGCCTACACAAACACACAATACTCCCATGCAATAAGTTTCACTTGAAATACTCTTTAGCTTTACAACTTGCGATACCGCAAATTCCCTGCCTGCACGCACACACACAATCTAAAACTCCCATAGAAAAGTCTCCTGCTTGTAGCATTTTAGCGTAAAAAATTGCGCTAACGAATTTCCTACAATCTGTATAAGTGTGGAATTTGACTACCTCTACCAGTCGCAAGCAAAGCACAGGAAAATATACGGAAGAGCAAGCGCAAAAAAATGCGATAAAACTTGAAAGTAGAGTGTAAGTGTAAGCAAGCAGGTATATTTTGCGCGTTATCTTTTTTTGTACTTCTGTGTGTTTCTCTTTCTAGTCAAATTGCAGTAAGAATGTGTCGTTGTGTTCTTATTTGACTGAAATAATAGTCTTATTGAATTCCATACCAAAAGTAAAGTGCGATTTATAATTTTATATTTGCGTGGATTATAAATGTGAGTAAATACATAATAATTATTTTTGTCGTGCTTTTGGAATATGAGAGTGCGCTTTTGTTTTTTTTTTTTTTTTGTGTGAGAAGTGAGCACGTAGCTAACCCAATGCTTAAGACCAGGAATCGCCACTGATAAACGAATGAATATATAATGTCCTGAAAGAGCGCTGTCTTCGAAAAGTTATTGACTAGGATTTTTTATTATTATTCCATTAATTTGGCAAGGCGTTGGATGTTCGAGCCGAGATTGAATATTACTTGAAACTTTTAATGGCGCTTCTGAAGAAAACTTGTCGCGTACCGTAAATTGGGTTTATGCGAGGAGAGGTGTAAGTGTTTGAATAGGTAATGAATAATTTTTTTTTGTTGCGCGACGGTGCCTTGCATGCAAATAAGAAGTTTGAAAAGTCCTTCGTTGTCAATAGAAGGTTGCGGGTCCGATTGCAATACTTGGAAGAAGAAATTATAAAACTACAAAAATTATTATTCTATTTAATCAACTTAAGAATTCTTATTTGATATCTGGAGTACAATTGAAAGACGTCTACTCGTCGTCGCTGTCAGAAAAGGAAGAGACCGGAAAAGGCCAATGTAACAGCTGGAAATAAGATGGTTGACATAGTTTAGAAATTGTGGCTCTTTCTATGTGTCTTTGCCACATGGATAAAGACAGATAAAGCTAGAGACAATTCAGAGCCAGGATTTGGGGCTTTTTTGTTTATTAGACTTTGAACTAGCCTCCGGTAAACCAACTCTGCGATACCGGCCATGTTTAGCTCTTGACATTGTTTATAAAGGCCTGTTATATGATGTTACTTTTCTGAAAAGTAACTGACTTTTTTAAGGTATTATTAGACGATGAAAAGTGGCCTTGTTTGGAAATGAGTTCTAGACATATCCGAAAACCTTTTTTTAACAAAGCATCAAAGTGCACAACCAATGAACCTTTAACACCTTTAACCTTTTTGCAAAACCACATTAATACCTTTGATCTCAAGTATCTTGCACACTTTATAAAATCCTTGTATTGAATCAATGCCGTAATTGGGTGGCAATAAGATGGGATTTTTGTAAATCTTTGTCAAAAGCACTAGCTCGGTCTTGGTTTTAAGGGTAAAATTATAGCCTTTGCCGATGACACTGCCTTACTATCTAAAAGCTGTCCTTTTTTTCATATAGCCATGAATAAATTGATTCTTTGCTGAATGTTATGATTTGCCATTTTATTTTGTTCTTTCTTCAATTGCATTAATTGAAATATTTTAACTTTACTGTAATTTTACGATTTTACATAGATCTAAGGGCGCATTCACCTTTTGTCTCTTGGCAATTAAATGCTCCTATCAATTTCATCAAACTTAAAAGCACATATTGATAGTTTGTTACTCAAAATGCTAGATTTAGGTTCCTACATAAAATTAAGTTTTAATTAAAATTAAAAAATGTTGGTAGCCCTACAATTTTTGTTTTCAAAATTGTACGAAATGGAAGAGGCTTCGAGGGACTTGCCCAATAGAACCAGAAAACGGAGTAAAGGTTTATAAATGCCTTCTAGGCGGTTAAGTCTAAGTATATAAGGGATCTACAAAAGTTCAAGCTACAAGTAATTCTGACAGAAAGCACACTTTAATTGTAAAATTTTGTTTTTTTATTCTATAGAGGTCCTAGCCTTCAAAAACTCCAAGAGTCATAGGCATTGAATAAAAAGTTCTGGTTGGATATTTGTGATCACCAAAACCAATAAGACTGCTATGCAAAATTTGTCTCGTGAAAAATAGTATCTGGCACCTCATTTTCAAAGAATTATGGTTCCAGTCCAAAATTTGCACCAAAAATTTAATCTTGGATTTTTTTTGGAGATTCACAAAACTATCACCATAAAAATAAGCCTTGTTCCTGATGTACCAAAATTGCGGACTATATAAATGTCAAGAGTCAAACCTTCATTATACTTAAGGTGTTGCCCAACTATGAAAACGCGTTATTTTTACGCGTATAGCGCTTCTTTTAGGAATGTTTACCTAAGCCGTCTGCTGGGCCACTGGCTTTTTTTCCGTTGCCAGCTCTAAATCGTATAAATAGCGCCAAGTTCAAACCTTGCGTATAGGTAGAGGTACCATATAAATTGGTACTGTTGTAACTTGTTATTCATTATAAAGATCTCGATATAAGTGACAGCGTCCAGCTCATACTTCCCTCCACAATGTCTGTCGGTTATTTCAAAAATTAGATTAGATTTGTAAAACCAGAAACCACTTTGAAATAACTAAAACAACAAAAAAAAATAAATACCTTCATTTAAATGCATGCAAATTGAAATTGCTATTGGCTATCGTGGAAACAGCACAGAATTCCAATTCAATTGACAGAAAATACTATAATTGGTGGCGCAGAAAAACAAATTCGTTCACAGATTGCCAAAGCCAACTACGGACTGAATTCTATTAACGATCTTCAATCGTTCGGAACATGAAAAAAATTGCTGCCTCAATGCAATTTTATGGCTCAATAGTTTTCAATTAAAAATTATTCTGCTGCGTTTTTCTACGAAAAAAAGTCACAACACCCTATCGCTTAAATAATAATAACTAATAAAAAAACTACAAAATCGATCCACAATCATAAACTTTTATCTACTTCTCTGTTTTGGTTAGCTGGGCACACGAAGTGCTACTGGCGCCGCGGCTCTGTATGTATGTTAAGGTGGACTGTGGCTGTGGATGCATAGAACAGTTTAAGTTAATTAAAAATTTGAACTTTGACTCCAATGAACGTTTTAATAACAGCAGAGCAAAAACGCAATATTGTCACCATATGTATGCATTCCATATAGAGTCCCTAGGGCGTCGAAATACGTTTAAATTTATTCATGGCTGATTGACTGACCTAACGCGTATCTCCCTCCATTACCGATGACCTTTTAACACCAAGCCGATTTCACCCAGAACAAGACGACACACCCAAAACTAATCGACTTCGGCCTCAACAACCCCCAACCTTCGCCCTGATGTCGTCGCTCGAAAATCAATTGGATTATACCTTAGAGGCTGCGTGGAGATGTTAGTCACTGTGGGATAATCGTTAATGCTCATTTACACTTTGCATGAATTTATCAATTTGGCACTCGGATTTATCGGGCTTAATGTGTTTTGAATAAGGATGCTTAGGTGTCATGTTCGAGTTACGTCAAATGTTGTGTAAGGCTCAGTTTGACCCCAAATTACATTTGTATATTATTCAAATGGATCTCCAAAAAGTGTGAGTAACACTTGAGTAAATACACAAATGCACCGTATGCTCAAATGGGAAGGCGTCTGGCTGTAACAAATTGTGATTTAGACCTCCGCATCGGGTACTACTCGAACAAATTTCGCATTTCTGCATAAAAAGAAAGTCAAGCAGAGGCAGATTGTTCTCTTTATGTTTTCCATTGCTCTGCTATAGGAGGACCGAAATTCTTGCGAGTCATTAATTAAACACCAAAATTTAATTTTCAACCCCGTCTCTGCACAACCGCTGAAGACAGTGTAGCATTGGCTGTGTGGGTGTGGGCTCCTACTGCACCACAGAGAAACTTAGACTTGGGGCTGATGCCACTTAAATACCTCACTTTGTGTAGAGTTTTGTTAACTTTGGTCGAAGTTACTATTCCAACGAATGGGGTTGATGAGTTAGTACATAAATAGTAAGCTGGTTGGCTGTCGTGTACTAGAGATTTAGCGAAATTTCGCGAAACAATTTCGGTCTGCATGAAAGTTACTTTTGGTGTTTGCTTATAATATTTTCTATTCCACCAAAGAAGTGAGGAAAATCCGCTTTTCCAGTTATTTAGTATGTTTCGAGTCGGTATTTGCGTGGAACTTTCAAGTTTACCAACGAAACAACATAAAGTTGTGTCCAACTTTTGACTAACAGATGTGCGTGCGTAATTTGGTTATCGTTTTGTTAAGTCCCTTGTTATGGTTTGTTTTTACTTGTACATACTGTTGAAGTTAAAACCGACTTTGACTAAAATGCAAACATGGAGTAAAATTGATTAGTGCGTCCTTTTATTTCCAATGGAATCACCGGAAAGGATACTTTTAGAAATTGTTCATATCTCGAAAATCCCATTAACAAACATAATAAAGCCCAACTCTATTTTGGCAAAAATCAAAAACTAAAAACATATTTTATTTTTTTGCCTATAATTAATATTCAATCAATCGTTCATTATAATCTAGAAGCTTCTTTCGCGTGTGGAGCAAAGCCAATTTCTTTATTTCAGTGTCATTCGCTCAATGTTATATTCGGAGGCAACGTCAGATATACCTACCATCTGTCATCTATGAAACATAAGCGTATGGAATGCCGGGACATTCACGACTCATGTATCATATTTGATATAATGATATGAGACTGTGAACGTGTTAAGTATCTAAATCTATCTATATTTTGAGAAATCTTTAAAAATAAAGAAATGCTTACATCCTAAACAATACCTTGTACTCAGGTTTTAGCTTTATTTTTTGAGCATAATCACAAGGATTTTTATGTTTTTTGAAAGATTGGGTATTCGGCCAACCAAACATAAAGCAATAAGCATTTTATGGTTGAACATTGATTTAATGGAGTTTAGAAAAAGTAGTGAAATTGATATAGGACACCTGTCCTTGCAGTTGCGGACACAGTAAAAACCAAAGTAACAAATTGTCTTCAGTGGACTTTGTATTGGATATAGGCCACACAGTAAAATAAAAAAAAATTAGGAAATCAATTCTTTTTATTGAAATCGAAATTCAATTCATTCCTTATTTCAGTCTAAGAAGATAAACGAAAATATTGCAATGTTTATAGGGATATATTATGTATTCTTAAAAAAGTAAAAATTAATAAATGGAACTTTTTTGTCTAAACTTATTAAATTAATAATTAATTTACTAAGTATTTTATTATTTAAAATTATTTTAAAAGAAAATACCAAAAACGCAATTCTTATTCATATTTTTTATCACTAATACTGTGTGTAAGGTAGGTAACTTAATTAATTATTTTCAAAACAGCTTTATAAAATGTGATATCTTCTCTGTTATGCATGTATACGGTGCATAATGATGATGCCCTTCTTTTTTTCATTAGAGATGGTTCCATGAGCATTAGGTTAGGTTGAGGTTAGGTTGATGTTAGGTTGACTGGGGTTGTGAGATCGTCACAAAAAACCAGGCACCAAGACGGGCCCATCGCCATCCCCAGGTCCATGAGCATTAAGTAAAGAAACTATTGCTAACGTATTCGGAACTTCTTGAATATTTTGCATCTTTTCTTAGGAGGAGCTAATATGGGGACCGTTATTGAGTCAACATACTGTTACATCCGAGCTGGGTTTCGAAAACATAAAACGCTATTCTGTTGAAGTTTTCTAATAAAATCTATTTTATTACACTTTTACGGATCATTCTAATAATTCAATTCAAAACAATATCTCTTAACACAATTCTCAAACGATTTAAACCAATCACTTAATTCACTGTATTACTTTACAATTATTTATATTCACAACCGATTAGGTACCTACTTCTTACTTTACCAATCACTGCTTCGACATCTACCGGAAAGTTTCTAGATTATTCCGGTTCGTCTAGAACCAGCTAGAGAGTTACTCCACTTATTTGACAGATTCGAATCTCCAATTGGAACTGGAACTGGTTTGGTGACTAATGCGTTGTTTGTTGTTTACAATTCACCATTTTAGGTTCCACGCTACAATACTCTCAAAAATCATTCTTGTATTGAGCTCTTTTAGGACTACTACTATAGATAATTTCTTTTACTTGGCTGTAATAAATTCCTCCAAAGTTTAAATTTAAACTTGCCAATTTATAATTATGAGAGGGATATGATGCGATTTCTGTTCTGCGGAACACATAATTCAAACCAAAGGATACTTTTACTATGTAATTTGTGTGTTGTCCTGAATTATAAATTTTTAAATTTTTTTACTAATGCGCTTGCCAATTCGGTGCCTGTTCTACGACTCTGGGTCTCTTACCAAATAGCACAATAGGTTATATTACTTAAGTTGCAGTGTCCAGTCAAATTGAATGTGCTGAATTTTCTTTTACAAAAAAAAATTTATGTGTTTGCGTGTGGCAAGGAAAACACGTTTTGTTAATCATAATGATAATGATAATCTTCTCTGGACGACTTTTGGCTTTTTCGTTTGAACTTTTGTGTTTTATGATGATATTTTTTTGTACCCCCGTTAAGAGTTCTTCTTTTTCATATTTTGTACACGCATCGCATTCACCTTTTTTGGGAGTAAAATATGATTAATTATACTCGTATCTGAATATTTTAAGATAAGAACAGAAGGTCTTAAACTTCTGGAATTTTTTTGAGAGATATACGATGCATTTTTCGCACGGAAACTCCAGCTTCCAAAAACTGACTCAAATTCTAAAACTTTCACATACATTTTGTCCTGTATTCATTATACGAATTATTTTGTATTCAAAAACATAAAAATGTTCTGTATTTTTGTAAGAAGTCAATTCCAACAAAATATGCATTACGCAAAAAAATATACATTACGCAAATAAATATGCGATCTTAAAACAATGCAATGGTACTCACCCTATCGATTCAAATCCATGCACCTACATACATGCTCGCAGCTACTTAGCGTAACTTGTGTGAAATAATGTACAATAAGAATATAGATCGAACGATAAGTTATACCTTCAAATTTCCTCTTGAACCGTACTCTATTGTTTGCCAAGCTAAGCTAAGCTGATATTTTTTGTCATAGGTGCAATAAAGACTTGTACCAAAAGTCGTCGTCTTGTGTCTTGTTTTGCACTGAATGTCTTATATGTAGGTATTTTAAAAGTTGTTCATTATTATGTTCTGTATATCGTTAAAACTTTAAAGTGCATTTGGCTTTTACGACAAAACCATTCTCGGGCGACGATTTTGAAAATGATTTGCTACCTTGTTTTTCTGCATACTACATTTTTAAACATTCCATTTGAAACCTATGTCAAGCACCATTGAGCAGCTACTGCCGATTAAAAAATAAAAGGAATTATTCAATAAATTCAAAAGCAGAAAAAGATTTAACAAAACGTTTCCCAGAAATTGCCAATAAAATCCGTTTACAGATAACAACGTGACTCACAGCTTGAAATGGCTCTGCAATTAGCTTCGCATTCCCAAGAAGTACCTTATCCAATTAAATGAGTAAAACTTGGCATACCGAAAAGCAAAACCACAGAGAAACACTCGCAGTCCCATTCAATTAAAATGCTGAAAGAAACTCAACACATACAGAGTATAGTCGTACTCCTTCTTCGTCCCAAAGGACCCAGTGTAAACAACACTCCAAAGACATGCCAGTGCCAGTGAAGTGTGATCAAGCGCATCCGGCAGCAACCCTGCGAGCATTTTTCTAACCTTTACACACGTCGTGGTTGTGTGGCAAAAGGACTTCACCCCGATTGCGCAGCGAAACTCTTTGGGGTACGAACACCCAGGAAAACCTCACCAGTCGGCGCGTCACACCACCACGTCCCATCATGATGAAAGCGAAGACCAACTTTGATTCCCATTAGCCACAAAGCTTAATTAGTGTTTATTGAACAGACGTGACTTTTTCCGTGCGGCACGAAACTGCTGCTTTTACTCTCTCAGTTTCTTACGGGATGTTTCCTTCAATGCGCGCCTTCAGGATGACTTCGAGTAATACTCGTATTGGAAACTTGTTCGCATCTACCGTGTTCCTTTTTGTGCGTTGAATCTTGTTTATCGTTGGCACTTCTTGCGATTGTCAGACCCTTTCACTACAATTTAAGAAAACCCCATAAATAACAAAAAAAAAACTTTCCAAAGACTCATTGCTAGGATGTCGCAAAAAAAGGGATTTTCCATCCGCTCGACTGGACCCTTGTGTATCGCCGTTGGACATCCACGCGTTGTTAGCCCACACTATAGCTAATGAAAGGGCTGGCCTGGCCGAGGGTTTAAGGCTCACAACTTTTT
The DNA here is from genome assembly GCA_948293265.1 of Cheilosia impressa. NCBI lineage: Eukaryota > Metazoa > Arthropoda > Insecta > Diptera > Syrphidae > Cheilosia > Cheilosia impressa. The sequence continues at coordinate 27,960,271 of OX411883.1, forward strand.
GCCTCTACTCTAAATGGGTTTTTTGTGTAAATCAATTAACGGCAAAGTTATTTAATTTGCATTTTGGCAGACGGCCGACCGTCACCCACCCACAGTGAAAGGGACTCGAACTAACAAAAGAAAATAAAAACCATATTGCTAAGAAGTTACTCGCATCGGAATGGCTGAGCTATTGCCAATTTCGAATAGCAAAAGAAAGGTATTTCCGAAGTATGCTGCAAAGGAAAGATACCATCACTCCGAAAGCGAAAGGTTACAAATGCCCCCGAGGTGTTGAATCTTTTGAATTGGGAGATATTGAGTTGTATTTGTGTAAACATTACGTCGGCATTCGTGGTGGTGGAGCGATGGCGGCAGAACTGTTTACGACTGCCTCGGGACATTCTCTGATATCCTTGCTTACACATTTTGGCATCTTTTCGGCCTCGGAATGGGATTTTTATCTCAGTGGGGCTTTTTCTCCTTTTCATCTCGCTTTTGTTCGTATTTGGGATTGAGCTTTAGAATTGGAAATTCAAATTAAATTTCTTCCCATCGATTATAAAATGGCTAAGTGGCTGTTGGGGGTTCGATTAAATTATGGATTGGACAACAAAAAAATTGCCCTAGTTTTTGTGTGTGTGCGCAGTGGGGGGGAAATGGCCTGTTTTCTATTTGGTATTTAATGGTGCGACTTTGTTGCCTTTGTGGTTTCCGAGATGAAATCGATTTGACGCAATTTGGTAAAATTCGATTGGGTATGAAAAATAGATCGAGTCTGACGAAAGGGTTTTGCTTGTGGAATTTATTCACCACGATTAAGGTGCGGTGTATCCCATGTTAGAGATTGGACTGGTCCAAATATCTGTTTCTTTTTTAAATAAAATGAAATCAATTATTTTTTGTATGTCATGGATTAACTGGGACGAACATGGGAGTATTTATGGAACACGATTTAATTCTTGTGCGTACCTTAGTTGGCTACCCAGAACAACATTCGGTTGACCCATCACTAAAAATAAAATACCATTTAATATTGACAAAAATTGATTGTAAAATTTCAACAAAAATGGTTTTGTTAAGCTGACTAAAAAATTGTTGCAATGATAAATGAATTTTTCCAAAACAACTTAGGTTTTATCAATTTGACCGATATTTTGTCAAACGGATAAAAAATTAACTACAAAACTAATTTGTCAGATTAACAAAACACAATTTTCAGTTTAATAAATCGATATTGTCTCGATTGAACAATTTTATTGTTGGATTAACAAAGTTTTTGTTATATCAATAAAAACAGAACCAAATATCACTTTTCTAAATGCTTGTGAAATTGACAAAACTCATGCAAAATGTTTGTTAGCTAAACCAAATACAGATTTTCGATATTACAAACATTTTGTTGAAATGAAAAAAATGTTTTTTGACATTAATTTTGTAGAAATAATAACACACGTATTGAATCAATAAAAATACATTTCAAACATTGTATTCCTTTGAATGCAATGCTATTGATGGCGTCATTTATATTTCACACGTGAGTTTGCTAGTGCGTATAAATGTACCCGGTAAAAGTGAATAAAAAACAATATTTTAAAACTAAGAAAATAAATCAGTACATAATTAATGAACTAAACCTCTCTTCAATACAAGAAAGCGCATTCAGATATTATGGGAATATTTAAAAGGTAAGTGAATGAAGTTAGTGCGATAAAATGTTTAATGGGTAGAAGGGGGAGCACTTGCTAGGGAGGTGCCTCTGCCAATCGATTTTTTCCCAAAACAACAAAGTGTAAAATATCGAAAAATCGAATTTTGTTTCACATCACTAAGCTCAAACATCTCATCAAAGTTTGATAGTTCTCCGCTAGACACCAACCTAGTTAGACGTGAGTGTTTGTTTTCGTCTGCTGGGAACCAATAATTTAAGGTAATACGTCGTCCTTTAACGACATAATATCTTTTGTAAACATGTTTGCTGCAGTCAGTGAAAGTAGTTGATTATGTTCCCAACAAGGAAATTAATCCTTCGGGAAATTGATTGAATTTTTATCAGGAAAAATTTGTAGGAAAAAACCTACTGTGTATTAAAGTTTCGATGTTAAAATAAAGTATTTGCCTGAAGAAAGACATTGACATATCCACTCTATATTATTTCTGTAGTTTCTATAGTTGGTTGTATATTTACCTGTTGTGGTTGTGGAATTTTATTATTAAAATTTGCGGAGGCAGCGTGACCGTTGTGCGACTAAAGTTGCAATTTGGCACTTTTTTCGAGAGCCGCCTCAAGTTTTTGCTATTTTGTCCTTTTTTTAGTTGGAGAAGGCGCCGTAGCCCGTACTACACGGTTAAAAATCCTCGCGTTAATTTTAATATTTTTGGGGTTGTATATAAGTCCACGCCGAGAAAATATTAAAATTTAATATTTCTGATATATTAAAATTGAGTAATCAATAACAAATTTATTAAAACGAAATAATATTTGATATTACAAAATACACTCATAATATTTAAATTCAATACAGAAAACATTGGTTTCTATGTCAGAAGTATTTAAATCAAACCCTTCCATATTAAAATTGTATGTAGGATTTTAATACATTTGTATTAGAAATAATGAAACTGTGTATTGTAATCTAATTACAACACCTGGAATTCAATATTTCGTAGGCTTTTTTTTAACCCTTGGAATATTAGAATAAAATAAAACATTGTTATATTTTATTACAAATTTAGATTTGATTTTAATATAGATGGAATATAATTTAATACCAAAAATATTATATTTTAATATATTTTTGTATTTATTTTAAGTGTAAATCAGTAATTATTAAATACAAAATATATTAAATTCTAACACAAACCAGGGTTTGAATTAAGTTTTAAAAGATTATTTAATAATATAATTTTTATTACATTTTAACACAAGATTGTATTAATTTCACATAAAAAAAGTTGTTATTCAACACAAAAAGTATTACATTTCAACACCAAATTTTGTATTTTGTATTTTGTAGCATGGAAAAATTTAAGTTATTTTTTAGGCACAAGCGATTTTTGCCTCCTTCGATGGATAATTCCCATATATAGACCTTAAGTAATCTGTTCTGCTGGTCACCAATGCCCTTCTTGACGAGTCCTTAAGAATTTTTGTTTTCGAGTACTCCTGCAAAATATACGCGGCTGCGCTCGTTTTAATGAATTCCTCCAGACCCTTTAGTGAAAAAAAAAAACTCATGAATGCTTACCTGTACTATTTATAAATATATATTGTTATTGAAACGGTACTTACCTCCTTGTATATAAGGAGACTACACCCAATAGCGGCGCCCTGCCTGCTTAAATTTCCTTTGTCAGGATCAACCGGATCTTGGGAACAGTATCTATAGAAATTGTAAAGCAGGCACAATTTGTGTATTGTTTCACAATATCAAATAAATCATCGATTGGTATTTCGGCACCGTCGCTATCTTTTAATGTAAAGCCACCATTTATTTCCTCGTTTTCCAAAACTTAAAATGAAAAACATCAAACAAATTAAAACATCACAAAACATCAAACAAAAAATTCAAGGAAAAAATACATTTGCACTGATTGAATATAACTTAAAAATTACTTTGTAATTACTTACCACTTAGAATGATATCCTCATTGGATATCAACGTATCAGTTTTTGTGAATTTGGTAATTTTCTTGAATTTAATGGTTTTCTTTTCCACGTTTTTTACTTTTATAAACAAGCCACTCAAAATGTCCTCCAAATACTCCATTTTTACTTTGAACTTTTCACGACGCGCTTCCAACTCGAAATGGAAAACCAAGCGACAAAATAATATCTCTTCAGTTGAAAGTAATACCGAAATATTTAAATTTAATACTGCAGGGTTTAATTTAAGTTCTACTGCATTAAAAATAAATACAGACAGATTACAAATGAGTATTTAAGGGTTTAAAATAAATACTTCAATATTAGAGTATAATACTGAATGAAGTATTATAGAGTAGTACTGCTGTATATTAAAAAAATGTGGCCTTTGGAGGGTACGCGCCAACAAAAAAAAAGTAACAACAGAATATTAAAATATAATTCTCAAGGGTTTAAAAAGTAATTCTAAAGTATTTAAAAGTAATATTGAAATGTATAAAACTAGCAATGAAAGCTTAAAATGAAATTCTTGAATATTATAAAGTAATATTGAGATATTAAAAAGTAGTATTTTTGTGTATTAGGATGTTGAAACAGGGTGTCCGAGGGTAAATATATGTTTTCAAAACGCTATTTTTCAACACTCATGGGAGCTAGTAATGACAAATTTTCAAGTATGTATGTGTTGTTCAAACAATGTATATCGAAAACTGTTTTTGGTATTTGACAAAGGTGAGCGGATATCCCATATCTTGATATTTATTGCAAGCTTTTGCCTTCAAATTTGGGAAATGCACATAAATTTATTGTCTCTTAAAAGCATTTTAAAAAATGTGGATGCAATGAAAACCTTTCATACAAAGAAAAAACACAAATGCTATTTTCAAACGCTATTTCTCGATAAGCTCAAGTTGTAAAAATGGTTTTACAATGTCCGAACAAAGGACTTTGTGAAATATATAACAAAAGCTATTTAACTATATCTTGACATTAATAATATTGTTAGCCTTGAAGTTTAACATAGATAATGAGGGTGTGTTTAGACAGGTACAGAAAAACATTAATGTGCCTTTCCGAACAAAACACTCTGAGAATGTGAGCGGTAATTGATACGAAAAGTAAGTCACGTCTTTTCGTAACAGAAACTCTTAGGTTTTGGCACCGCTTTATTTCACCTTCCCTGTGTTTTCGGTGGCCGTTGATGTTCTGTTGGCATTGAAATTGAGAAAAATTAAATACCTATATTTAAAGCAATATAACTTAAAAGACATAAACGTTTTAAAAAATGAGCCTGCCACTGAACACCCTGTATGATATATAACATTGAAATAAAACTGGAGTCTTGAAAAGTAATTCTATAATATTTGAAAGTAGTTCTTATTTTAATATTCAAAAATAATACCGTTAAATATTAAATAATAATATTCTAGTATTATTTAAAAGTAATACAGGTGAGGGTTATGCACTATTCTACAATTATTTGTAATCACAAAATATTTAATTGAAATATTATTCAGTATAACATCACCTCAACCCAGATCTTGTATTTTAACCAAACACAAATTTATTGAAATGGAAAGTATTGTAATAACTTCATATTAAAATATAATCAGTCTGAGTGTTGCATTTTAATACAACTATAATTTAATTGTAATAAGTTTCTGTTTGAAATGTAAATTTAATATTCTCGGGGTTAGATTGTAGAACTAAAATACTTAATTTTAATATTTCAAGATTAAAGTTCAGCGAAACATTATTAAAATGAGCATTTTAATAAAAGAAATATTGAACTTTAATACAAAATTATTAAAAATATAATGTAATAAATTGAAAATATTAAATTTTAATTTTTCCTGTGTTGCATAGACCTGTAATACTGACGCGGTATTAAAAAACACCCTCATATTTTTAACCGTGTAACGATGCCACGAAAGAGAGTCAACGGCCGAAGAGAGTTACCGTCGTTATTAATTCTAAAAGAGAATTTTCAAAATTTGCGAGCGAATCGGGTAGAAGCTCTGTTATTTTATTTTAAAACATAGTTCTGTTGTCAGTATTGTTTGGTATAGGGATAGATGGGACCTCTGAGAATGACAGACTATTTTTTGTCGCGAAAACAAAACGTGAAGGGGATGATGTAGAGGATCCAAGTTTAAATGACGAATCAATTATTTCTCAAGGTATAATAAAATTCGTCATAGGTGGGTATCTAATTTGGAAAAAAATAAATACATTTGCTGCGTATTTTACCAATGAATTTAAATGTGTAGGGCTAATTGGTTGGCTTGAAAGATAGGATAAGTGGCGCTATTGTTGATATACCTAAATATTTTAATTGGGTTACTCATAGTACTAATTCTACGCAGACTAAGTCGCGGGTACCAGCTAGTACATATATACATTATATACGTATATTATCTTAACTGTGTGTGCAATAATCTTACTTCTCTATGTACCAAATAAAAATTGTAAATATTTTTTTAGATTGTGAAATCGATCGGGAAGCTCTGGCTTATACAATGCCAAAGCATTTGGGAATATTTTCGATATGTATTTATAAGGAAATACAATCGGGAGAGAAGTTTTTGTTTTTTTAACTCAAATAATAAGTAAAATGAATTTAATTTAATCTATATAATTTAATTGTTTAATAAATCTTATTATTAAACTTGTTTGTTTTGTGTATCTTTTATTTATACCTAATTTATTTTACAAGGGTATTGTAGATAGAGAGGACAATTATTGCAAGTCAGTATTAATCATATCAACAAAAGAGTTTATTTAATTCAACAGAACTATAAATAAAGAACCGACAGACTTCAACAATTCTGCTGATGAATCAACAAATTAAAATGCTGAAGCTGACAAAATATTGTTATGTTACCAACAATCTGTTTATAGATTTAACAAAACACAACGGCATTACTGAGAAATTATTTCTGCACAATCAACAATAATTGCAGCTGATTTAACAAAATACAAAATCTGAATTGACAAACATTATTATATTAATATTGTTTTTGTTAGTTTGACAAAAAGACATTCTTTGACATTGATAAATTTCTTTGTAAAAGCAACTGTTAATTTATTGTTGATTTGACAAAACAGCAACAGTTGAATTGGTAAATCTTTTTTGTAGAATTAACAACATTGGGATTATTATTTGAATTATTAGAATTGGTAAATCTTTTTAGAATTAACAACATTGTGATTAACTTAACAAATTATTTTCATACGCACAAACAAATGATTTTCGTTAAAACAACAATTTTTTTTATCATCACAACAAAAGTTTTAAGACAAGATAAAATTAAAATTTTGTCAATTTGATCGAAACATTTTGTTGGACGTATATTGTCAAAAAAATTGTTGAAACCTCATTTTTATCAAATAATAATACCAAGCTTTTATTTTTAGTGCTATTTTGTTATTTGGTTTGTGACTCTATCTTTATGCTTTAGTGATTTTAACCGTTTTTGGATTGTTCCCATAACTTCGATTTAACCATGTTAAAGATCAAATAGTGGCTTGAGGCAGCCTGTATTTGACATCGACACGGTGGCTAATGATACGTTTACTGAACGATTACTATCGCAAAAGATCGAATGTTTGATAGGCTATGTGAAATAGCATATTATATTTCGTCTGCCTTAAAGAAGACGAAGTTTATAAATTAGTTGCCGCAACAGGTCCGTAGGGAAAATAGGCCTAGCTCATTTTTGAGCGAATGGAAAGGATCTGCAATTTTATGCCGAGTTCGAACGCACTAACCACTAAGCCACTACGCCTATACAACCTTTTACGGTGGAAACTCATAAATTATTCCGAAGGTACTGCGATATCTACGAGTATACTTACACTTTCGAATGTTACTGAGTTCAACCGATTTACCAGACTCAGTACGCGGTTAAGCCGCTCCCCAATCTATAATGCCTAGCATCTTTCCAAATGTATATCTTTGGTAATAATTTTGTACCTTCGGAAGTAAAGCTTTCAACTATCTATCAATAAAAAGGCTTGACAGGTATTGATTTGCTACCATGCAAATTCTCTATTTTCTTCGCGAATAAATGGAGTAATATTGAGCTGGATATTCAAAAGTGTTGTAGATAGTGCTCCAAAGTGATGAATAAATCGGTCCATGAGAGACGATCCGAGATATAAATTATAAATTTATAATGGGCCAATATATTTGAAAGAGCGATGAATATCGCTACAAAAACACGGCCCGAATTATTGGCTAGACGGTTAAGTGCGTGCCTTGGCGAGGGCCTCTTTTCTCGGATAACCTGAGAGGACTTGTTGTAAATACTATCAAAATAAAAATAATAAATAAAATAAAAAATCCAAGCGAAACTTCAGTCTTTTACAAAAGCGTCTCAGTAAATGACGAGCTACTCCTCTCGAGGGAATTAATGTGTATCGAGGAAGCAAGTGTCGGTTCGCCACAAGGTTCGATTCTAGACCTACTGCAAGACGATATAGGTATATATTGCTTAGTTCCACTCCGACAGAGGGAGAAGTGTAGCAAAATTCATATAAGTAGAAAAAAAAGTAGCCAAAAGCAGTATTCAAGTTCGTTTAACAAAATTGTAACAATTAGATACCATTTAAACGATCGCAAAATATAGCTGAGTGCAGTTGTAGTTTCAAATTGCCATATTTCCTAACGAGGTGTCTCTTTCTAAATTACTTATTGTTTTGGGTTTACAGTCGCCTAAAACTTTTTTTGCCTAAATGCCTAGCTTTAAATCTAATGGTCGCGTTAACTTGTCTGATTAGATATTTTTTAATAATAATTTTTATCTTAAAGACTGAACATTGACCAATATCTAGTCCTAAAATTGACTCCTTTGAAAAAAACTAAAATTCTATCTCAATATACCTAATACTGTAACAACAGCAAACATGTTTTATAATAAATGCCACATTTTAGCAACTCGTATCCTGCAGTCCACATGATTTGGCTCCATAGGAAATGCTTTCCCCAAGCAATTTAAATGATTGTGTAAATTACATTAATATTTATGAACAAGAACAATCATGTCCTACAAAACAACATAGGAAACAACACAGAAAATCCCCCAAAAATATACAACAAAGATACAACGAGGGCATGTCCGCCCTCTCTCCTTTACATATGTTTCCTCTCTTTCACAAAGCCATCCCTAGCCCTACCTAAATGGATCCGAAATTTGCATTTCGCCTAACAACATTGAACATTTCAAAAGCACTCCCTTTTCGGAATCCAACTTCTATACAGAGACCATGTTTAGTTCGGTGGTGGATGGTGGTAGTAGGTAGTTATATATCTAATGCCTTCCCATCGGGGTTCCACGCACCCCACTCTCTATACGTTCAAGCAATTAATTCACACTCGTAAAATTATTCAAGCCAAACTTGAAACTACGAGTGAGATGTCGAAATACAAAGAACATGTTCCCCACAAAATATAAACGTGGATGAAGTTTCTCCTGTGCGTGTAGTTATTTCGCAAGTTTTCAATTACATCGATGGAATTTGACGAATCTAATGCCAAACATCGAGTATGAGAAACTCGTTCCGCTTTCCTGTCAAACTATAATAGAACTGTTTACGAAATCTACGTAGTACGTACCCTGATTACTAATATAATAAAAAAACGTGCACTAATCAGAAGCACGCACACACATATGAGCGAGCGCCCGTTCAGCTGGCACCAGGGTGTGATCTATGTCATGGGCGCATAACTCGAATTCCCTTTAGAACAAATATTTCTAACTGCACCCCCAACTGCCTCGGAATTTAAAGGAGAAGACCTTCAATTAGTTTCGCAATTTGTCATCTATGTACATCCCCAAAGGTATTTGGAATGGTATTTGTGACTTAACTCACACCTTGCTGGCACAGTAATCAGTGTTCGTCATCTCCATATGAATGGCTAAGAGATGTAGAGAAAAAAACATTTTTTTTTGTTTTCCTAACAAAATACCTGTCCGGGTGGAAAGCACAGCAGTTTTTTTTCAATTCAAAAGTATGAGAAGGGTGAGTTGTGTGGGGTTTGCTTAAATAATTGTATCGCATCAATTTTAGAATAATTTACACACACTCAACCACAATATGAAGAGCAGCATTCTCAACAGCAGGAATCATCAACGCAGACTAAAACCATCATACATAGACAACCCATTGACATCGGTTTCTATGGCGCTCAATTGAAAGGGCCTTCCACACTTTTGATCAATTGGATTCAATTAAGATACAAATTGGAAAAGCCATTGGGGAAGGATTTCTTGTATTCAATTGGGCGCACCGAACAGGGGTGTGGATAAAGTGTTCGGGCATAGAAATTCTCAGGTCGTTGTAAAGGTGATGGGACATTGCAATGTTGTGACAGTGGTTTGCTTGTATTCACAACAACCTGACAGACAGTGGATGAGGATATTTCCATGAATCTCCGGCTATTGTTGTCGTTCGTTTGAATGGAATGTTTTTGATTGGAATTCCCTAATATGGCTGCTGAAGGACGTAATCATTTCGCCATAAACCGAAGAGTCGGGTGGGTGATTCCCTATTCTTACAAGTTCAGTTTTCATTGTCAAGTGAAATTAAACACGGATTGCTTTGACACTTGTGAATGTTGTCATAACAACAGAACAATTAGAAAGAGATTTATTCTCCGAGTTGCTAGGTGCATTCTATTATATTATGAGGTGATGGTATTACTAATTTTATCGTGTCAAAAAAGTAATGAAGCCACAAATTTGCAATAGAAAAAAGGAAGTCGAATGTAACAGGTATGCAATGCTTTACGTGAATATGCCGTTGCAGTCATGGACTTCATATCCCTTGGGCAACTACTAACGCAAGGGAAGCTCGGGGTGTTATTTTGCACTGTAACAGAGGTGGCCGCCAGCGACATCTTACCGAATAAAAGTGGGTTGGAACCATTCTGCCGCTGAGCCTATTAGAGTTGGAGGTGATGATTTGGTAGGGAACCAACTTGTCAACAAAATGTGCACGATGAGTAGAATATCATTATCTGTGAAGACCGTAGGGTGATGATCAGCAATCAGAAGGGTATTTATCAGTGCGGCCTTGGGCCGGAAAAGTCCAACAACGACCAAACTCATACACTACGGCAGACCTTGGGAAAGAGTCAGGAATTTTAATTTGATGGCTTGTATTGAGATAAGCTGTACAGAGGCATGTTTTGGCATCGCTGTAAAACTCATCCTCCACAAAAGGATAGGTTCGATGTTAGAAAAGGTTTTAAAGAAGGAGAAGGTTCAATATAGCACGCAATGATATCCATGCACTTTGACAAAGATTATAAAAACTATATGGTCAAATGGCAGCAGAATCGGTACGGTTGCCTACAAGCTGCCTGTTTGGCAAAGGATTTCATAAGTATTTGTGCCTCTACAAATCGAGGGAACGCCATTGATGCTACAAAATCATGTGCTGGGATTTGATGACAGTCGGGATGCCATTTTTGAAGGAATTTCAAGTCGGGCGAAAGCACAGTTCAGTTTAAAAGTTTTTAAGTTTATATTTTGTCACAATACCAACTACCTTGAAAAATAATAATTTGTTAATATCTAAAAGAAATCTATGTCATATGATAAAAATCAGAGAAATATTATATAAAACAGGGTTTTTTGCACTTTTGTTAAAAAACAGCTCAACATTTTTCAAGTCAATCTTTCATTTTCATATTTTAATGAAAATACGCTATGTTTTCGTTGATATTCTGATGCTTTTAATTTCGAAGTCATATTGAAACGAAATATTTTAACACAATTTAGGAAATTTTTTTTCAATGCTGTGAAAAAAAGATATATTAGTTTCAGCATTATTTTTTATCGAAAATTGGTGCATAAATTGCAATTCATATATGTATCACGGTATTTGTAGAGTTAAAAAAAAAATTGGGCGACTTATTGTCCGTTTATACTATTGCTCTCAAATTTAACTATGTATGTCCTTATTTTTTTGCTTTCTTTATTTTTTTGTAAAGACTAGACTATAAGTAGTAACAATCATTTTCATCTTCACACAAAATATCTCGTAGGTGACAATGGGTAATTATATATTGAAAATTTCGACATTGTGAGTTCGTCAAATCTAAAATGGATACTAAAAAGGAATATTATATCAGTATCGCGCTATAATAGAAAAATTCAAGATCGCTCTTTATTTATATAAAATACCCCGAAGTCCGAAGAGTAAGAACATTTTTTGATCACTTTCTGTTATCCAAACGCATGGAGTGAACTTGTTTTTGTTAATAAAGAATTTAGAAAGCTTTATAAAAAAATAAGTGCACATTTGAAAATTTTGAAAACAAATCGTAGTAAAATTTGTAAAATAATATACAAAACGAAATTCATATCCATGGATAGAGAACAAGTAATCATTGCTATCTAAACAACAATACTATTTATTTACAAATTGTTTGAAATAGTTCCACCTAGCGGCCATTAGATACATGTATTCGCAGACAGGAGAGCGAGGATTCTTCCAATGTGACCCTGGCTTAGGTTAGGTTAGAGTGGCAGGCCGCCTCAAGTGCAGGCTCACTTAGGCCAAAGTAGGCCCATTGTGATACCACAGGATCAATATTCTCATAAGCTATCCGTTGAGCTAAGAATGAAGCGTTGAAGGCAGTTGATTCGTATGTTAGCGAGTTCGCGGAGATTGTATTTACTGAGGTATAGTTTTTTACGGAATGACAGTGCTGGGCACGTGCAATCTCCTCCTCCTCCTCGTCCATACAGCTTCTGCATAAATCGTTTAAAGGGAGACCCAACCTTAGAGCATGTCTCCCTATGATGCAGTGTCCCGTGATGACACCTACTAAAGTGCTTAACATGGGTAATTGAGAAAATACTGCACAAAGAACTGTGAATTAGTTGTAACAAGCTCCAGAGTTTCAGCAATTTTTGATATTTGTTGCAATATACATCTGACTTTTTCACATTCATATTTTATACTTCGTAAGCCAGGTGGTGGACTGCCCGTGAAAAGGCCATCTATTATAATCACCTTAGCCGTGTTCAAAGAACGGCATGCGTATGCAATAGTGGAGCCCTTAGGACCACTCCAACAGCGGCAATGTTCCACTTGCTATCGCTAGACATTGCAAACAAGTGGCAGCAAACGTAGCTACTGGGATAAAAGCAATTCGTTTATGGACCAGTCGGCAAACAGGCCTGATTACACCCTCCCTCAGTTTCAATTCGATAAGAATTTCGAAACCTACATACCCTCCATGAGTGACTGGGAGAATGATGTAGTGTCTCGTAAGGAGTCCGTCTGCTCCTATACAGATACAGACGGGTCCAAACCGAAACATAAATATAAAGTCAGTATAAAATAAATCTACGATGTCTATATAGACATAATAGTGACATTTTAATCTATTTAATTTCACCATATCCACCAAAACTGCATATTTAAAATTTCTTATTTTCCATATACTGGCAACGCCGCAGTATCCTAGTAGGTATCCTAGTTCGTCAGCTATACACAATTCCCTAAGATGTGACAGTGTCCAACCGATGGATAACAATCTTCCCGCGCGACTATCGTCCTTGCGATCACTTTAAATATAATTTACAATTTAAATGGTGCACAGCAAGTGTCATTAAACAAGCAAAGAAAATAATTTTCATCCAACCGTCTAAAGTGAACCGATGAACAAACACACATATAAAACGTTTAACTATATTAAATACATATATTACTCACATATTCTTACTTGCGTTTTGACATTTCATCGTTTGGCATTACAAAACATTGTCCTGGCGACGTCGGTGGTCGTTATTTTCCTTGTCATCGTGTTAGAGCAGTCGTATCTTCAGGAATTTCCAAACCAGAAACCATGAACAAAATTATCTGATGTACCGCATGTTATCCTGTATATATATAAATATAAAACGCTACACCAGAAAGCACAAAACAAAAAGGACTGGCGAAAATATTAAAAGGATTTTCACTCCATGGCCCACATATCCCTTTGATAGCCATCCACACTAACACATGCTATTATTTTCTGTTGTGCTTTCCACTTGCTCTCAGTTATTTATTTTTATTTCATTCATTTCTCGCTGTATTTTCCCATGTATTATACTTTATTTTCTTCCCTAACATCGGCTTCGGCTTTAGCCTTTTATCCTCGACGATATTATCGTACTGTAGCGTAACAACAACATACACGCCCACAGACAGCAAACCCAACCCACCATTGTTGGGGGTCAAATAAATTTCCCATCTTATTCCATGCGTGGCAGACATCAGACTGCGAGATCCTGTGCTATGTCCTGTGATCCAATTGTACTTGTGCGGTTTATCCTCCCTCCCTCCCGGCATGCTGTAGCGATGGTGTGTACAGTGGTTCTTTCCTTTGTTTAGGAAATGTAGTGTACGCTATCTTCCGCTATGTACCCACTACATATAATGAGAGCGGCAGGCATAGACGGCAAAGACACAGCGTATCTTGAGAGATACAGCTCTTAAGTCTCAAGACCAACACTGGTCGCAATAATAATAAGAAAAAAGTTCCTTTCCCTTTTTTAGTTCGGCGCATTCTTAGGAGATAAACTTCTTAAGAAAATGAAATGAAATTGAAACAAGGATATACAATGGTGGCGGCGCTCTCTGTGACCCCATATATCTTAAGAATAATTCTTTCGGTGCCTCCAAACTCCATTTCAGATTCGAATTGTTTGGCGATGATACCGGGCCCTGGCAGCAGAACCCGGAGCCGGAGGTCATCGGTTATGTTTCGTATACATACTCGGTAACAGGCCATAACCTGGAATATAATGGGTTTCGCTTTCGTTCGCTCGGTCGGTCTCCCAGAAAATGGTTATACCCCTGTTCAGGTATTTGAATGGGGATTGGCTTTTGTTGCGCGGAGACAATACCTGTAGACAGCTAATCCCGAAAAATTAAGCTGCTCGTTTTCAATGTTGAACTTGTTCGCAATAAGAATAAAATTAAATTTCTTTTATATTTACTCTATAGACAAAGGGACGATGTTACTTATACCTACTATGGCTATGGCTATGGGGGTCCTAGAGAGAAATTAAATCTCTGATATAGGTACGCTACTTGGGACAAGTTGAATGCAAGTAATATTGTAAGCTTCTAAAAGGCAATTATTAAGGTGAGAAAAGCGAGTTAAGCTGCTGACGGAAATTAATTCTGAACTAGCTAAGTGCAGGAAATAAAAATAATCTTAACATAAACTGCTCTAACGGTTGAAAATGGGAATGGAAAATGCCTTATTTTTGAATTGAATTTAGATGGAAAATTTACTAAATGTAGATAGGGTAGAGGGGGGAGCATTTGGCATATGCCAATCGATTTTTTTCCCAGAACAATAAAGTGTAAAATATCGGAATATCGAATTTTGTTGCACATCACTAAGCGCAAAGTTCCCACAAAGTTTGATAGTTCCGCTAGCCACCAACCAAGTTAGACGTGAGTTTGTGTTTTCATCTGCTGATGTTAACCAATAATTTAAGGTTATAGCTACATTGTCCTTTATTTATAATATTTTATTTTTTTAAATAACTTTTGGTAATAACTTCATTGTCCTTTTATATTTATATATTTTTTTTTTTTTTTTAATAATTTTTGGTAACATAATATCTTTTGTAAGCATGTTTGCTGCAGTCAGTGAAAGTAGTTGATTATGTTTGCAACAAGGAAAAAAGTTGTGAGTATTTTGTCGAATAAACAGCATGTGGGGGGGCTTTGACATTTTTGTGTGATGGGGCAAAGTCACCTCATGGGTTACTTTTGCCAATGGCAATTAAATTATATTATTATAACTATAAAAGAAAGTCTGAACTCTAAACGCTTAAGTTATTGTTTTTAAAAAGTTAAATAAAAATATTTGTTTTGTTTGTCTTTATAGTAAAGGAAATAAAGCAATGTACATATTAGATATCGAAAACAAATAGAACACGCAAAAGTATATGCGTATGGTCAGATTTCCTAAATCCCGGCAAATGCACCCCCGTCTACTCTACTCCTTTTGCTGGTAGATTTAGCTAAGCAACGAGGCCAAATGGATAGCTGAAATTCCAGGGAAGAAGCAATACAATTTCTATGGAACAATTTTATAAGAAACTTTACAGCTCAGCTTTTTCGCCTCCACTAACCTTTGCCATAGCATAAAGGTAATAATCTTCGCGAAAACCAAAGACTTAACTCAAAACTTAACTCAGTCAGGTACATTTTCACCTCAATTCGTTAGGATAGATTAAGAAAGTTCTTAGAGGTTGTCAAGCGCTTAATGGACATAGTCGGAACATATAATAATTTTTTGTTCAGCTATACCCAGTTCTCGACGGCAACTAGAGCAGCAGTTTTGGATGGATCAATGACATCAGAGTGCTTCAAAAAAAACTGGTAGTGCTCCACATTGCAGTACTTTTAGTCCAATAATTTCATGATTTTTTATTGATGGAATTTGTGATGATTTAGCAGATTACGCCGAGGACTAGGTGCTGCATCCCGGATCCCGTATGCTCTTCAGGTCCAAATGAACAGACTACCTTAAAACCTGGGGCATAAGAATTACGAATATTAATTAATTAAATTGAATTTAATTCAAATAGTCTGGTTTTGTACAATAAAAAACTAAGTTCTTTTACTAGAAAAGGGTGTTGTTTTAGAGATATTGAATTTTGAAATGGAATGAAACAAGATGATTTTTTTTAAATTGACATGAAATTTACTTTATTCTTAGATAATCTTCAGGCATTATAACTTAAATATGATTTCTGGCACATGACCGGCACGGATAGCTCGGATGTAGTCTAATCTAGAGGTCCAGTTTTCGATAACGTTTTCCAACATTAGTGGCCTCATATCACCAGTAACGCGGCGAATGTTGTCCTCCAAGTGGTCAATCGTTTCGGGCTTATCGATGTAGACTAACGACTTCACATATCCCCATGGAAAATAGTCAAGCGGCGTTAAATCGCACGATCGTGGAGGCCAATTCACGGGTGCGCAAGGTGAAACTATGCGGTTACCGAGCATTGCGATCTTGTTTTGGGCCTATTCACCGAATATACGCCTTGCTATACGCAAACCAAGATCTTTCCGCAATATCTTCCATAAAGTGGATGGAAACATTCGGGTCTTCCTCTACGCTACGCTCTACAGCAGCAATGACTTCTTTTGTACGCACTGTACGACGCCTTAGTGGATGTCTCATGATGAACGTTCCATAGCTCGAATTAATTGCTCTGATGGACGATTATGTTGACCGTAAAATGTAAGTAGGACGCGATAAGTATTTCGAACAAAACCATGATTTTCAAAAAAAATTTTGGGCAATTCGGAAGCGTTGCTCAGGCGTTTATCTATTTATATTGAAATGTCAAACCAAACTAAAATCAAGTAAAAGTGTTATCACCGGCATGGCCGATGCTGTCGTACTTGGGAGCATTATACACCGAAAGAAAAAACCTTGGTTGAATCAAAAATGTTTCATTGTTAACCGAAAATGGGCTAAAAATGGTCAAATCAAACACTTTAGTATTTGAAACAAACAAGGCTACATGTTTGAAACAACTACTTTCGCGTTGTTGATAAAAATGTTCGTAAGTATCACAGATATGTTTAATTTAAATATGTTTGTAGTTGTTTCAAAAATGGTTTCACTGTTAGCATACAATATAATTGTTGATTTAGTTGTTAAATAACAATAAATGTGATAAAGTTACAACTTAGGGATTTTACAAATAATTTGATGTGAAGCGTTTTTGATCAAACACAAATATGGTCAACAAATTTAAATGAAACATATTTCTTATAAATTGAACATATTCGTAGTTTCAGTACTACGATTAGTGTGCAATTAAGCAGAAAGATATTCAAAGTAGAATAGCGCTTACCCTCAGTTATCGTATTCCTTGTTAAAGAATCATAAACATGTTAGAAGCTTCTGCGGACATGTTTATCTAACAATGAAATGTTAAAGTTAGCATGTTTCATATCAATCAAGCATAAAACATTGTCGTAGGAATAGATACGTTATAAATAATTGTATAACCAAACAATAACAATAATGAAACTATTACGAGTATAGTCAAAGCACAAAAATGTTAAAGTAACAATGATTAATTTTGATCCAGCATACAAATTGTTGAAGAAACACAAACCTTGTTAAACTACCACGAGAATAACCAAATTGAACGCAAGCACAGTACTACCACTAGGGCAGTGTTGTCGTTTTAAGAGTGACACAATCAATATTCTACTTCTTTGGTTTGCACAGTTTTAGGCCAAACGTTATGCTTACTTGAGGGAATATGCTTTACTCAAAGTCAACCGATTAAGAGGGGTCTACCCTTGAGCAAAAGTGCATAAAACTACATTTTATTTCTCCGACTGATAATTATTATTACTGGAGCGATTGAATTGAAACTGAATGCATTTGAAAGGACAGAATTTCCTCTTCAAAAAATCGGAGGTTTTAATGAAATCATCTCAGAGGTGTTTGGGAAAATTTGTATAAAATGATTTACTCTTGGCAAAACCATTATAAGACGGAGTACGATACATCTGAAATCACTAGCTCAGTTAAAAGATAATACCCAACACACCAGTAGTGCCAAGACAGGTCTTGCAATTTTACACTGGTTTGAAAAATACAATTGTTTAAAAATAAACAATATTTTGAAAAATTTAACTACGTTTTCCATGTGAATGATGATGCACGTATGTTTCAATTTTTACTCAGAACAACAAAGTATCTATAACAGCTAACAGACTCCATAAAAACTATATTTACGTGTATTTTGTTACGAAATACCGAGTTTAAATTACATAGGTATATGTTTGAATTTTATTTTCTGTACTTTACTTAGTTTATACACTTTATTTTACTAGTACTTACTAGTTTATCTGTAATGTATCAATTTGTTAGATATATGCATAATGTTGACCAAACAAATATAGAAGTGAAACGTGTGAGTGAACCTACTTTCTGAATTTGAAAAAGGAATTCGAAAGGCATTATTGATGCGATTAATATGCAATTTTCACTACGCGAAGCAATAAAAGTATTGCCTTGCTAGCGATAACACTGAACCATTATCGATGAGAAACATTTTAAGCTGATCAACATAGATAGTTGTCAATGTATCACGAAAATGTTGAAGTAAAAATGTTTAAATTCAATGAAGCATAAAACATTGTTAAAGCAATACAAACGTTCTAGATCCAACACGAAAATAATGCAGTCAAGGGTAAACATTGTTAAAGCAACACAAACGTGGTGAAACTAACACGAATATAATCAAATACGCAGTCAACCCCGAATGTGTCGGCGTCGATAACGGGCTTGCCTCGTTCGTCTTACTTACATGCTTCTAGCAAAAATATTCATTGTGACGGAATAAGTGCGAGTGTTTGGATGTTGAGAAGAAGTTGAAGTGTTTGTAATTTGTTTATTAACCACGCTTTTTCTTTTTGTAGTTTAGTTCGGTGCGCTTAAAATCATGCCTACGTATACATAAAATAGTATAAAAAACATAGTTTTTTACCGTCATCGTTTGGGTAAGTAATAATAATTTAAATATAATAAGTATCTCCTAAAATGCATTAGAATTGTATTTCGGCCTTAGGCCCTATTTATAGCCATACGTAAAACGAAGTCTTATAAATTTTCGTTTGCTTTTTTGACGACTTAAACCTAACCGTTGGACTCAATCTTGGTCTCTAATTGTTCCTTATGAATTATAAAGTTACGTCGTTCTCGATTTGGTAAACAGATCAATCGTTTTGAGAAAAAATTATTTTTTTTTTATCGAGATTGCTTTTCATGTTCGATTTGCCACAAAAATCAATTTCAGTCCGCAGTAGGACCGACCATGTCAAACAAACATGTTTTAGTTTATTAACTTTAGAAATCAATAACAAGCTGACTTTGCGCTGTTATCGGCAATTACCCATTAAGGGTTTTGTTTCTCTATGCTTTGTTCAGAAGTTTCGTATTAGCTTTGACGTATCTGCTGAATTGTGAAAAACACTATTTACGTGTTTGTGATATAAAATTATCTATTTTGGTTCATTCAGGACGGAAATTAAAAATGATTATTATTTTATCCATAGAGTATATATTTTGCACCACCACCAAGAGGATCAAAAGAGAACCCTTCAGGACGACTCTATAGCCGCTTTTATAATGCAAAGAGACGTTATCGACAGATCGGGCTCGACTTTTTAGAAAAAAGGTCTAACACGGAGCCTAGTACTAGCGTTATAAAATCAAATTCATCTGAACATGAAACTGAAAATGTCCAAGGTATGTACAATTATTTCCAAATTTAAATAAAATGCAAGAAATACGATTAGGAGTACATATATATTTATGTTTTAGAACTAGAGGACTGCTCGGCCGATATTTTGTGGCTCCAGATCCATAGGGAACCATGGGACGAGGTTAAATCAAAGTGGAGAAAAACATTTGCATGGAGACAGAAAGATGCGCGAACGGTGAACTTTTCGAGTTTTACTTGGCCGTTAATAAACCACTCAGCTGGAGTAATACTGGTAGGTACCTAAGCTTTTACTTTTTTATTAGTTGGTTGAAGAATATGATTAGGTACATAGTTGATTTCGAAATTTGAATTATTTTAAGACATTCTCGATAGTGAATATTATTCGTTCGAATCTCAAAATAAGCATGAATATAGGGTTAGACAACCTACTCACAATGGTAAATTACTATTTTTTTTTTGTTGAGCACAGCAATGTCAGAATAGGAAATGTAGATATTCGCTGTTTGGACGAGATTTTGAATCTTCGTCAAGAAGAATTCCATTTCAAAAAAAAAAAATTCATTTATGCCATTATTGCACCCGATGTGCGATATTTATTTGAACTAAGTTTTCTGATTTAGGCATTTTATTTTTGATTGATTGAATTGTATTATAAAAATCAGTGCAACAGCGTTTTGATAATACTTTTGAGCTAGTTTAGGCTAAACAAAAAGTAATTAATACAATCCACTCTATATTATTATTTCTGTAGATAGTCTGTTGTCATTTTTTCACAGAAATTTCAAGATACCTTGATTGTAACTTTTAACGACAGCAAAAACTAATTTTTATGAATTTTGGTATGACAGATGGGACCTCTGAGAATGACATTGGCTACTTTTTGTCGCGAAAACAAAACGTGAAGGGGATGAAGTAGGGGATTCAAGTTTAAATGACGAACCAATAATTATTACTCAAGTTAGGGTTTATAAAATTCAACGTAGTTATCTATATTTGGTAAGAAATAAATACATTCTCTGCGTATTTTACCAATGAATTTAAATGTGTAGGACTAATTGGTTGGCTTAAACGATAGTATAGTTTTGGACCCGATAAGTGGCGCTGTTGTTGATATAAATATTTTAATTGAGTTACTCGAAGTACCTACTAATTTTGCACAGACGAAGTCGCGGGTACCAGCTAGTTATATCTAATTTTCTTTAATTTTCTAGATAAATTTCGATTTCGCGGATTTATTTCCCCAAAAACAGAACAGCTTGATAGAAAAATGGAGCTTAATTGTTCCGGTGTTTAATGAAAAAATAAAGGACAGGAATTGCCAAGAACTACTTGGTTTCTTACATAAAAAAAAAATTTTCAAAATGTATTTTTTCGCACCTCTATTAATAAATATATTTATTAATAAGTTGCCATTCTTGATTTATTTCAGATGTTCTTATCGTAAATCTGCTTCATGCAGTTCTTCCTCCATGAGCCAGACAATCTACCGTTTCAAATCAAGACGGTGCAAAGAAGAGGAAGTTCTACAAATCAACCATCGAGGACTCCCAACAATAGCTAATCCTGTTTGTGAACGAGGCGAACGATTTCAACCCTGCATTGGATCGGCTAGCGAACAAGGTGAGGGAACTTGGCCAAAGCTTGCAGCCTCTTGGTATTTTTTGTACTTTCGATCAATAGTTTATAGTTTACGATAACGAAGTTAAATATAAATTTGAGTCCTTATTGCCAGCGTTAGACACATGCATTTATCGAATAGAATGTTTATTAATATTTCACAGCTGTCTATATATTATTTTCCAAAAAATAGAAACAGAATATATCGATCATTTTAATATATTAGAAATTTATAATCCAACTAACATTTATTATATATATAAAATTAATGAATTTGATGGGCCACCGTTTTGTCTATATCCGAATGGACAGCTGTTTGCTTTTATAAATTTTTTTTAAAACTTTTACTGTACAACAAAATTAAAATTGTAATAGGTAACTTTATAACTAAAAACTGTAACAATAAGCTACCTAACTAAAACTGTAACCACAAATAATTTTAACAAATATAATTGTAATATGTATGAACTGAAAAAAGGAAATAAATAATATTATAAAATGCATCAAAGCACAATATCGTTTTTGGTTTTTATTACTATTTTCAGGTGGGTGTAAATTAGCAACGCTTGCATGATAACGTAAGTATGGACGTTTTAAAATAAACACGAAACTTTTCAATATTATCATTGTTGATTAGCAATGGACATACTTCATCCATCAGTATTACATGCTAAAGTAAGCATGAACATTTTAAGAGAATCACGAAAACCGTACAACGCTTTCATTGTTGATTAAAAATGATCCTACTTAATCAATCGTTAACCTATTGTAAATAAATACGAACGTCTTTCAACAACCACGAACACATTTATTTGTTGGCCAACAATGATCGTACTTAATCAATCACTCGCTGTGTTAATGTAATCAAAGACAATTTTAGCACAAACATACGTATTTTTGAACAAACACGTTTAGGATCGAATTAACACTATCGTCGTGTTTCTTCTATCAGGGACCGTGTTTGCTTGAAAACGAATCACTTTGGCTCGTGGTAGTTTTAACACGAAATTGAAAATGTCGTGATTAGTTTTAGCAAAAATAACAGTAATTTTTTTCAAAACAAATTGACAATGCGAGAGTTGTTGAAATGACAACGACCATTGGTTGACGCAAGTTCAAACAAGCTTCATACTTGATTTTACCAACGTTTTTCTTTCGGTGTAAGGTCTCTTGATATAACACATTGATCTGAGAAGTTAAACCTATTTCAGTTTTTAACGAATGTAGAATGTCAGTGTTTAAGAAACCGTTTAGATCACTGTAGTAGTAGGCTCCCCAGATAGGCAAATTATGAACTGAAAGTGTGGAATGGTTCCCCTATCGCCCTCGTTCATACAGCTTATCAAAATGTGTTTAAAAGTATGACTTTTAGGGATGAAGTCCGCACTGTTAGGTAGAATTTCGTTCCTAATTTGCTTACAATTTATCCTTCGCACGGCAATTCAACCCGTTCATCTGCATATGCAGTATAAGTATTTTAAGAGTATATATTTGCTCTTGCCTATAGCAGTTAATAACTTGAATACAAATGCATTTGAGTGGGTATTTCCCACTTCAGGTGTTTTTACAAAGCCGACATAAGGATCCAGCAGCCCTATTTCGAATACCGAAGGTGATCAACGTTTGAAATGAAATACTCCTCATACCCATATACAAAAGTTTACTTCAATCAACAATACTACAGACACACTCACGTCAAAGTATTTTCTGTTTCTCTGTTTACAACAGCTTTGCAAATACGCTATTACCAACTCAACAAAAAATTCATCTTCCATTCCATTAGCGGGAAGAAGATAAAAAGCCAAGTACAGTCATCAATTGTCATTGCGCTGATACCGTAATGCAAAACGAAACAAAATAATCCTGTAGATTTAATACCACTGTAAGCATCCTTAGCGCGTAGCTCCTGTATCCTATTACGCAACACGGGAGCAATTGAATGGAAAACAACTTTCCAATTTTATTCCTGTTAGGAATTGTGGCTATACATACGTAGCTTTGGAGCAGGACTAAATTTAATACCAAAATTGCAAAAAGAAAATCATCATCATGATTTGACTGCGGTCCTGATGCCTTGTGGTGCAGTCTGCAATGTGTCCCGTTTCCATGTAACAACGACATGAGGTGGTCTCTTCAAAAATATTGCTATTGCTCCTTTTGATGGAATAGTTCCTTGTTCGTTCGTCGTCGTCTGCTTGACTATCATCGACTACGCGAATGGTGCTGCGGTTCAGTTTTGCGCTCGAAGATTGCACTTGATTTTAAATTTGCCAGCTTTTTCTGAAAACAATATTTTCCAACTGCTCCTAAAGTTGTTTTCTATACACACACCCAGTTAGATTAGGTTACTTGTGCTGCAAAGCAAGTATGCGGATCTCCCTTTGGAGAAAATACATACTAACAATGTGGTATTATTTGATGATGGGAGGAACGCAAGGGTTAAACAAAAAAGTCTGAGCCAAATTGATATTTTATGCGATTATCCTTTATGGATGTGAAATATTGCTTGTTAGATGGAACATATGCATTATATTGGAGTGATAACCCTGAAGGATTGGATACCATTGTAACGTTGTTAAGGACGGTGTACATATTTTCGCATGTAAATGGTGGAGGTTAGGGGATGAAGGAAATCAGTAAGCAACGAGTTGCTATGGTAGTATGCACATTGTTTTATATTTTTACTTTGAAGTTTCTACATCGATGCATAATGGGGCATCAGGGGAGTACAAATTCTGTTTACGCAGTTATATTATTATCTCGTTCGTACGCTTTTCGAAAGGAAAAATGCTTTCATGATCTCAGAATGCGCTTTCCGGCTACTGGCTGTCTAAGAGCCAACATAAAAATAAATAGGGTGGACAAATTTAATCGCAAAAATTCTCTCACTTTTTTTAGGTCTTGATGATTGAAACCGTTATTTTGTCAATGGCCTGGGAATCGTATTATTATAAACGTCCACATTACTGGTCCAATAAATTGTCGGTAAAGTAAAGTGATACTTTCATTGATTTTGGCCTTAAATATGAGGTGGCTTTTCACTGGAAATATTATTATTGTTAGTTGGATTTTTTTAAAGGAATCATTTTCCAAAATAAACTATATGGTTTGAAATGTCCAACTTGGACACTGGCTCTATCTGGTTTGAAGGGTTAAATTTTTTGAAACAAATTTATATACAAATTGTTAGGTATGTCCAGACCAACGACACATTAACTTTATAATTATTGTTTATGAAAAATGTTTCTGTAGTAATTATTATGATCACAAGTTTCAGAAGTTCGCTTAAATACCTAATAGATATGTCAAGATAGGCTCGAAATAATGTGGAGGTGATTAATTTATCATATTGTAAAGGGTTTTTCAATAATGATGTGTCGATGTCGAAATAGAATGAAACAAGCTATGTATATAATATGTGAAGTGTACACGACATTCTTTATCTTTTATTTGAAAGACATTATGTTTGGAATAAAACATCATTCAAATGTCCCTTGCGGCTTCTTACGGTGGCACGGTCCTGGGTGGTCCAATTTTCAATAACTGCCACATACATATGGTTTAACTTACATATGCGATCGCAATGGTTATTTTGGTTTTAAAGGCATCGCTCAATTTCTTATTCACATCTGTAAGAGATAACCATACCCTCAAATCGTCCTTTCAGAATGTCCATATAGTGGCGTCTGCTCTGTGGAAGTAGCCCTGTCCTTCTGGAACCATATGTCTTCTACCTGTATATTGTCTAATATGGGTCAAAGGAAATAGAAATATTATCGTTCTGAATACCTCGAACTTGGAAAAAACCAAATACATACCAAACTTTGGAGATCTGACTTTTTTTTTTTATATAAAGTTTTATCTTTTGTACGCAATAAAGTTCAACTTGCCATTGTGATTTGTCATCAGTTTCTGGATACTCCATTTTAACAACTTGCCGCCACAGACAGCCAAAATCGACCTGTCCCAATTCAAAAATCTCTTATAAACGAAATTCTCGTCCCGATGATACTTTGATAATTTGATTAAGTTCATAATTTCCACATATTTCCACCAAGCCGCTCTGACAATTTCATACTCATCCAATAAAAAAAATTAAAAAAAAACTCTTAACAAAATTATTTTCCGCCATGAATGGGGAAACTGATAAACATCTCATAAAAATATTTCATTGAGACAACTGCATTCGAACTTTGCTTAGAACAATTTTTAATGTCACTGTAAAATGACCTTGCCGCAGTAACCTCATCTTTGTGATTAACAAATGTTTATTACAATTGATTAAATGGATTGTAAACCGCATAAATACGCGAGGGAATAATTGGATACCTCTCCTTAGCAGACAATTTTCGGCCTCACATGGTATTGCTTTAAATAAGTGCAAGGCAGCTCTAAAATTGTTGATTAATTCCTTTTAAATTATATCACTTGTAGCGATTGTCTCAATTTATTACTGCAATCACCACGTTTCGAAAAATGCTGTGTGAAATTGCCATAAACGTCTTAGGTAAATATTTTTTATGGAATTTTTTGGACAGGTATAATCATAAGACCTCACCAAGCCAGGTGTGTCTATAGAAACCAAGAACATCCATATCCAATCCATACCACGTTTGTCGATGGGATGCCGTATGCCTATAAAGAATTCTATAGTGTCAGGGCCATGACCTTCCGAGGGCACTGGGCGATTTCTGAATACTTTGCGATCTGTTAATTATCTCAACTTGTAATTTTCAGGCCTGTTAAATTATTTCGGCAGTAGGTATATGTAAGTGATTTGTTTAATCACCATCAAAAGAATAGACTCAGGAACCGAAAAAGTTCACATTAGCCTTAGAAAAAGGACCTGAAACCGTGTTTCAAGTTCTTGTAAGAAACTAAACTGATAAATGCTCATTAATTTTTGTGTAGTCCGCAAGCAGTGGGGTTGATTGCTCCTATTAACTGCCTCCTGTTGAAACAGGATGTCATAGGCAGGCGGTTGCGGTCTTCCTCTACGCGAAGACAAATCGTCATATGATTACCTCGACAGAGGCCATTGGCATTGTAGGGTATTGTACTCAGCAACAATTCCCCCACTAGTATGCCCGTTCTAGAACCTTCTGGCCACCTTCCCTTCCCCTCACTTATGTGGTAACAGGATGAACCTAAGTCCAAGTCTCTGTGTGTCATAGTGTGTCTTTCATGGGAGCCACATAACGTAACCTACATTGCTGCATGTACTGAAGT